>JABXJD010000019.1:3755000-4355000 GCA_013375575.1 Percina caprodes | reverse complement strand
GATGGTGCTCCATCAAGTGGGTTTAAAGTTGCACTGTAATAATGGAAACTGTGTGTGTGTGTGTGTGTGTGTGTGTGTGTGTGTGTGTGTGTGTCGGTCTCCAGGTGATCCTGACGGAGGTTTACTCCACAGGGTTCCAGCGCTCCTTCTTTGATGAGGAGGATCTGACCAGCATAGCTGAGAATGACGTCATCTACGCCTTCCAGGCTCCGCCCCTTTACATCAGAGGAGGCTCAGCGCGGATATCAGGTATCTGCATGAATGAAGCCGCAAAGTAAAGGGTAACAAGCAGTTTGTAGTTACATTATTGTCCTAAAATATTGTTGTACTACATTCATAGTATTCCCTACTTTTAAGGTTTTTCAGCTTCACACGTGTATTTTCCTATGAGAGCTGGTTTGCATGCTTTAATGTTAAAAACACACTTTTTCTCATACTCTCTGTCTCTATATTCCTGTATTCACCCTCTATCAGAAATGTGTTAGCGCCTGTCTCTTTAAGCCATCAGTCTGCTCTGATTGGCCGCGTATTGCGAAACTTTTTGCAACTTTTTGTCAGTCTCTCCGCGTCGTCCCCCATTTCCATTTCCTCCATCTTGGTGTACAAGAAGAACAGAGCGAACGGAGACGAGCTGAGACACGATGTCTGTTGACCAGTGAGTTATTATTATTATTATTATTATTATTATTATTTCTTCCTCCAAAACCAAAGGTCTATTTCCTCCACTTTGTGCTCCGGTCGAGGAGCTGGATGGTGAGCTGGTGCCAGTGTTGCCAACTCCTTGCTGATGAAAGTGGCTAGCACTTGCTCCAAAAGTCTCTAAAAGTAGATCATTTACAAGAAGTTAATTACGCAATAATGTGCATGAAGTGATTAGTGGTTGTGGCAGGTGCAACAATTCAGAGATCAAGATCAAGGTAGACAGAAAGAAAATAATCGCAAAGTCACTACAGTAACTCATATTATAATTATTACTTAGGTATACTGGAAAAAAGACAGTAGAGCGGGGGTGCGAGCCTGCCGTTTACCTGGGAAATCTGATGTAATCCAGTAAAACAGGTCAGTCCTGAGTTCCTCATGTTGGGATGATAATAATGTTGAGTTGAAAGTTGTTGTTTAACTTTATGTTAGTTATTAATCGAGGTTGTAGTTTTTAGGGGTTATGAACTGGACGACATTATAGTTACAGTATAGTTTTCGCCTATAAACCAAATGTTTTAAAGCTAGAAGTAGGGCTTGGTATCGCCACTGAGTTCCTGAATCAGTTCCAGTTTCACTTTAAAACGGAGCCTCTCAAAAGAGCATGTCAGGGTCAGGAATCAACCATTCAAATGAAGATCAATCTGAATCCTAAAATCAGTTCATTTATTTTATATTTATATTTGTATGTATATTTGAATTATTTATATTTCCTTTTTAGAGAATCCTCTGAAATGAGATCTGTCCTCTCGTCTAAACAGCGTTCCTGAAATCAGACAGATGCTTCTGACTGCGCTGCAGAACTTGGGAGCGGAGGATTTCGAGATGTTCAAGTGGCACTTGCAAAACAATACGTCAGTCTTAAGAAGCGAGCTGGAAGGTGCAAATAGGTTCAAAACCGTGGACCTGATGGTGCAGCACGAGCCACAGGAGGTGGTGGACATGACCATCAGAATCTTAAGGTCCATCAACAGGAACGACCTGGCGCTGGCTTTGTCTAAACGAAAAGTTTGAGGTAAGAACATGCAGCTCTTTATTTAAACGTCGGGACAGTTTCACACGTTAATATCGTGACAATCAACGTTTGAGTTGAATACATTCTTAATTTGTAAAGTAACTAGCAACTAAAGCTGTCAGATGAATGTAGTGGAGTAAAAAGTCCAATATTTCTCTCTGAGATGTAGAGAAATAGAAGTAGAAAGTGGCATGAAAAGAAACTGACTACATTTATGAACACGTGATGACTTTATTAAATGTTATATATATTTTTTTTTTAAATAAACTTTTTACGGGTTTAGGGGTTAGAGATGTTTTCCGGAAATGGTTTTAAAGAGACAAATCCAGAGTAAGAGCCTCCTAGAATAATTATAATTGATAATAAATAAATAAATAACTAAATAAATAAATAAATAAATAAATAAATAAATAATAGATTATATATATATATATATATTATATATATTATATATAAATTATAATTGATAATAAATAAAATAATAATAATTAGCACTTTGAGATTTGTTTAAATGTAAAGTGCATTACAAATAAAATGTATTATTATTATTATTATTATTATAATAAGATCTAACGCTTTCTGTCTCTTTTTCAGAGTCTCTGAGATAACGGGGTCGCCGCACCGCCGCTTCCACGAAGCCACCGATCGTGTTTCCACTCCTTTTCATTTTCATATTATTCCAGATTGCATCAAATGTTGACACAAGTGCTTCAAGTCTGTCCCCATCAGTGCAACACTTTGTGAACATTTCCTAATAAATAATTAAAAAAAGGATTCCAAGTGTTTTTTTTTCTATTGTTATTAAAGCTTTAGATTCAGACTACATGCAGGACGTATGAAAAACAAAGGTAACACTTTATGATAACCATCATTAAGCATCAATCTCCTGTTGTCCTTGACCCGTTTTTAAAAAGTTGGGAAAAAGTGACCAAAACACATTGAAAAAGTGACCAAAAACTTTGAATGAAGCCGGAAAGTAAAGGGTAACAAGCAGTTTGTAGTTACATTATTGTCCTAAAATATTGTTGTACTACATTCATAGTATTCCCTACTTTTTAAGGTTTTTCAGCTTCACACGTGTATTTTCCTATGAGAGCTGGTTTGCATGCTTTAATGTTAAAAACACATACTTTTTCTCATACTCTCTGTCTCTATATTCCTGTATTCACCCTCTATCAGAAATGTGTTAGCGCCTGTCTCTTTAAGCCATCAGTCTGCTCTGATTGGCTGCGTATTGCAAAACTTTTGCATCTGCACTGTCAGTCTCTCCGCGTCATCCTCCATTTCCATTTCCTCCATCTTGGTGTACAAGAAGAACAGTGCGAACGGAGACGAGCTGAGACACGATGTCTGTTGACCAGTGAGTTATTATTATTATTATTATTATTATTTCTTCCTCCAAAACCAAAGGTCTATTTGCTGGGAAGTCTAATGTAATCCAGTAAAACAGGTCAGTCCTGAGTTCCACATGTTTGGTAAGATAATAATGTTGAGTTGAAAGTTGTTGTTTAACTTTATGTTAGTTATTATTCGAGGTTGTAGTTTTTAGGGGTTATGACTTGGACGACATTATAGTTACAGTATAGTTTTCGCCCTATAAACCAAATGTTTTAAAGCTAGAAGTAGGGCTTTGTATCAACACTGATTTCCTGAATCAGTTTCAGTTTCACTTTAAAACGGAGCCTCTCAAAAGAGGAAGTCAGGGTCAGGAATCAACCATTCAAATGAAGATCAATCTGAATCTGAAAATCAATTCATTTATTTTTATATATATTTTTTATATTTTTATTATTTATATTTACTTTTAGAGACTCATCTGAAATGGAATCTGTCCTCTCATCTAAACAGGATCCCTGAAGTCAAACATCTGCTTCTGGAAACGCTGGAACACTTGGATTCAAAGGATTTCCGCAAGTTCAAGTGGTACTTGGAAAACAATACGTCAATCTTACCAGAGCAGCTGGAAGATGCAGATAGGCTTAGAACAGTGGACCTGATGGTTCGCCTCAAGCCACAGGAGGTGGTGGATATGACCATCAGATATTTAGGAACCATCAACAGGAACGACCTGGTGCTGGCTTTGTCTCAACACAACGTTGGAGGTAAGAACATGCAGCTCTTAATTTAAACGTCGGGACAGTTTCACACGTTAATATCGTGACAATAAATGCCTGAGTTGAATAAATTCTTAATTTGTAAAGTAACTAGCAACTAAAGCTGTCAGATGAATGTAGTGGAGTAAAAAGTCCAATATTTCTCTCTGAGATGTAGAGGAGTAGAAGTTGAAAGTGGCATGAAAAGAAACTGACTACATTTATGACTTTATTAAATGTTATACAGTGGTGAAAAAGTGTTTGCCCCCTTCCTCATTTCCTGTTCCTTTGCATGTTTGTCACACTTAAGTGTTTCAGAACATCAAACCAATTTAAACAATAGTCAAGGACAACACAAGTAAACACAAAATGCAATTTGTAAATGAAGGTGTTTATTATTAAAGGTGAAAAAAAATCCAAACCATCATGGCCCTGTGTGAAAAAGTGATTGCCCCCCTTGTTAAAACATACTATAACTGTGGTTGTCCACACCTGAGTTCAATTTCTCTAGCCACATCCAGGCCTGATTATTGCCACACCTGTTCACAATCAAGGCATCACTTAAATAGGAGCTGCTTGACACAGTAAGGTCCACCAGAAGATCCTTAAAAGCTACACATCATGCCGAGACCCAAAGAAATTCAGGAACAATTGAGAAAGAAAGTAATTGAGATCTATCAGTCTGGAAAGGGTTATAAAGCCATTTCCAAAGGGTTTAGGGGTTAGAGATGTTTTCCGGAAATGGTTTTAAAGAGACAAATCCAAAGTAAGAGCCTCCTAGAATAAAGATCTAACGCTTTCTGTCTCCATCTGTTTCAGGGTCTCTGAGATAACGGGGTCGCCGCACCGCCGCTTCCACGAAGCCACCGCTCGTGTTTCCACTCATTTTAATTTTCATATTATTCCAGATTGCATCAAATGTTGACACAAGTGCTTCAAGTCATAGTCACCTAATTGCACTAATTTGTAAATCGCTCGTATGTCCTAACATCTCTGTACGATGAATTCTCCCGTCTGTCCCCATCAGTGCAACACTTTGTGAACATTTCCTAATAAATAATTAAAAAAAGGGTTCCAAATGTTTTTTTTTTCTATTGTTATTAAAGCTTTAGATTCAGACTACATGCAGGATGTATGAAAAACAAAGGTAACACTTTATGATAACCATCATTAAGCATCAATCTCCTGTTGTCCTCGGGTCAAATTTGACCCGTTTTTAAAAAGTTGGGGAAAAGTGACCAAAAAACTTTGAAAAAGTGACAAAAAACTTTGAAAAAGTGACAAAAAAACAGTGAAAAAGTGACAAAAAACAGTGAAAAAAGTGACCAAAAAAACAGTGAAAAAGTGACAAAAAACTTTGAAAAATTGACCAAAAAACAGTGAAAAGGTGACAAAAAACTTGAAAAAATTGACCAAAAAAACTTGAAAAAGTGACAAAAAACTTTGAAAAAGTGACCAAAAAAACTGTGAAAAAGTGACCAAAAAACAGTGAACAAGTGACAAAAACCTTTGAAAAATTGACCAAAAAACTGTGAAAAAGTGACAAAAAACTTTGGTAAAAGCAACATATGTTGAAAAAGACGCCCAAAATTTTTTAATTTTAAATTTGGACCCAGAGGAAAATAAAGAAGTGGCATGGTTGGCAGGAAGGGTTAAAAAATGGTAAATAGTTTTTTAATTAAACTAAATAGCAATTTTACTGTGAACAAACAATTGAATTGTAATAAACAATGTAACCATTTAATAGTAATACTATAAGTTGTGATTTTAACAGTTTATTGTTGAACACGTCATAGCATTTTATATGATATAAAGTATTTGTTCATGATTTACCAAATAATTTGTATACCGCCTATAAATGTTATCTGGATGGCCATTATAAAGTTGCAGTGTTTAAAGATGCACTACAAAGTATTTGTTTATATATTGTTATTTATATATATTTATATAACTATCAATTGCAACTTTAACAGAAACATCCAAATGTTTATAGGCAGAGTGTGGTCTAGACCTAATGTGTCTGTGAAGTGTCCTGAGATAACTTCTGTTATTATTTGACACTATAAATTGAATTAATAAAATCATTAGTGCTGACAGAAACCAACCTACCGACGTCTGACATCAAGGATGTGGAAACAAATATTTAAATAGCACCTTGACCTGCTATATCGTTTTCTTAAGACATTGAAATGTAAGTTGTTTTTTTTTGCTAAATGGGACCGCTGTTGTGGATCCAGGCAGAGATCCGTAAGCAAACAAACCCATTTGATTAATTTACTTTGCTTAATGAATCCCTCAGGGAATCCATTTTACTGCAGGGGGCCCTCGGAGAGCACATTAAGAAGAATAAAACTTCCCAAAGAGCTCTGTAAATTACATCCCACCCCCACCCCCCACCCCCCCCGTGCAGATCAGATTTATGTCTTCATTTCATCTGCTTTACACCCAGTGAGGCAAAATGTGGAGTACCTCGGTGCGTAGTACCCCCTTGTTGTTCTCTTAGTGTTGTAAACAAACCGGTTCTGGTCCCTTGTGTTCCCTCACAGGCCTGAAAGTGTATTTCCACTCGCACACTGCTGTTGTGCCTTTAAAAAATATGATTTTTTTTTTTTTTTTGTCCTTTAATTATGTTGCTCAATGACCACACAGGGCAGTGCTTCTTCCCCCTTCTCCGGTCTGCATGCCGGCACAGCATTTACTGAGGTCTCATTGGCTCGGCCTGCGGGGGTTGATATGGAGACTTTACATCACCGCTCAACACTTTTCAGTGCACTTCAAGTTGTCCTGTTTTTCACATTGACATGTTTACCCCGTGAGAACACATGCTAGATATCGTCATCTTTAAAGTAACCTCAACATCACCCGGTCCTCTCTTTCCAATTTACAGCCCCCCCTCTCTTGGCTTAAAATAACTCTTCATTGTCGGCTGTCTCGTCCTCCGTTAACGTTAGCTAGCAGTTAGCTGGGTTAGTATGGCACCACAGCAGAAATTGAGCAAACCCACCGTAATGGGATACCAAAAAGGCAGCATTAGCTTGTTTTAATACTTCACTTTACTTTCCCCGATTTGATAAATGATAAATATCCTCATACTATGCTTCTTTTTACTACTGTCAGGGCACGCCCTCATACTCTGCTTCTGACTGGCTAGTAGTCCTTACCTAGCTATTCCGCATGTGTGACTCCCAACAAACATGGAACAGAAGTGTGAACTCACTCTGGAGCTAAAACAGAGAGCTCAACACACAGGGTGAAAAGAGGAGCTGCAGCAATGTGTAGTACAAAAAAAATTTGGTTTTCTGAAAATTAAACCACATAAACCTATTCTGGTACAACCTCTAAATACAATTATGAGCATAATATGAGCACTTTAACTAAAAAGTCACTTAATTTGTTTTGATCTCAACTACGGCACATAAGTATTTTCTGCCTCGCTGTTTTTGTTATTACTAAAAGCTGTAAAATCCAAAATAGCGTAATAAAATATCTTAAATAAAATGCACCTTTTTTTATTATATTGTTTTCTGTCCAGTCACAACAGTGATCTGTAAGGCTTTTAGGCTGTCTGGCGCCATTAAAAATGTGATCTTTATGCCCCCTCTGCAATTACTGAATCTAAGAGGTTTGGTCCCTGAGAGACTCTTAATCAATTATCCACAAATGCTTAAATGAAAGTAGAAATCTGAGCTTTGTGGGTTAGAAATGAGGCAGAATAACAAACTCTCATCAGGGGTCTCATAAAAAACTAAGCTTGGTAATCTAAGCATGTCTATGTCTATGCCACACGTGGAGTCTGAAAAATGCAGCGTCCTGATTGCTTAACAAATGCGGAGCTAATGCATCTTGTGGGCAATTAAAGCACAGGATTTGCAGTGAACTCTGAGGGTTACCCTGTTTTATTACGCTTCAGCATGCGCACTTGTGGTCAGTTTCCTTGTTACTCGTAACACAATTGATTGATTGAATTTGACTGGCATCCATTCAGTAGATTCTGAGTTAGGTTACGCACACAATTAGATTGAAAACCTCCTGATGTAGAGGGCTCTTAGAGGCAGCGAGAGGCTCTCAGTAAAGAGTTGCTCAGTGTCTGCTGGAAATGAATAAAGGAACATACCTGTGGATCATGCCAAAGGCAAACCAATGAAGACGTAACCTTCCCCCTCCCCCCCTCCTACACACCTACACTCCCAACCGCCCTGCTGTAATCTCTTACATCATCCTCTTACCACTGCGTCTATCATCTCTTCACACTAAAGTTTTGACAGTCATATCTTGAATGTTGGGTCACAGATGTACTGACTCTGCATTGTGACTCTGACTCTAGTCTCCACAGCGCTGTGGAGTAGGGTCTGGCTACACCACAGAGACATTATGGGATAGGGGAAGAAAAAAACCCCGCTCGGGGTTGTTTTGCATGTCTTTAAACCAATCACAATCCTACCAATCGGACCCAAAACGTTCCAATTAGAGAGGAAATGCCGTAAACGTATTCTTTGGAAATCTTTCCAATCAGTCACCAAAAAGAACCAAGCAGGCCGGCCTTGTTGCACCATCCCAATTTTCTTTGTTTTCTATTCCACAGAGCGAGAGATAAAGGGGAAAAGCCTGACAGTTGGCGTATGAGCCTGGCCCGTGTATTATGTTTAGTAGCCCTATATTAGCTAATATAAAACAATTGAAAATATTGTATTTTATGTTCAAAATATTGCATCTAGACAATCAAAATAACATAGATGCTTGTACCAGTCGAACCACCTTCTTTGTTCAGAGACCTTGAGTATGACTGTGCAGACAGCTAATGGGATTGAAGGCGGGGGGTAGAATAGATCTCTTTAGGGGCAGAGGTGTTTCATTATGGGCTTCCTCATGGTCTGGGTGTGTTTAGTCTGGCTCATCCTGTTTGACAAAGAAAGACGCCTGAGAGGGCAGAGGAGCGATGAGATCACAGGCTTCCTTAGAATAAGTGTGAGGCTTTTTCCAAATAAGAGATTAGACACTATACACAGATATGTAGGCTAAACAAAGTTAACTGTGTGTGTGTGTGTGTGTGTGTGTGTGTGTGTGTGTGTGTGTGTGTGTGTGTGTATTATAAAAGTATGTGAGCCATGTAGAGACCATGTCACCTTGTCAATTACTCTTCCCAGAGTATTTGGATCTTGTCTTTCAGATCCAAATCAAATTATTTAAATGTGTGTGTCTGTGTGTTTAAGCCAGAGATTGTATTCAGTTTCCTGCCCAAGGTCTACAGATGTGATCAGGGGCGTTGGACTGGGGGGCTGAGTACCCAGGGCCCTGATGTGAGAAGGGCTCAAAAAGAATTTTTTGCTATGCCCCTGGATGTAAATAAGCTTTTTATTCAATTGTGGCCGGGTTATCTCAGTTGGTAGAGCAGGCGCACACACATAGAGGTTTACTCCTCAACGCAGCGGCCGCCGGTTCGACTCCGACCTGCAACTCTTTGCTGCATGTCATTCCCCCCCTCTCTCTCTCAACTTTCATGTCTTCATCTGTCCTGTGGAAATAAAGGCCTAAAATGCCCAAAAATTTTAAAAAAAAGCTTTTAATCAATTGAATTTGCTTTATTAGCATGAACAAAAACACATGTTGCCAAAAAAGCTTACAGAAGATTCATATCCTCTTGATATATTGTGATAACTAAACTTAAAAACAGTTACATTACACAGTACCATTCAATTTAATATAATTACTATAGAATACTTCCAAATCTGTAGCTTTGTCTGGTACAGCTAAGAAGATGTGCACTGTCCCTGTTAAATAAACATATAAATAAATAAATAAATTTGCACATTTTTTTTCATGTGTTGTGCTGGAATATCCATTTTCACTATATACAGTGACTCTGGGAATTGTCCTACACATCCAGGCAAGCGTACACACACATCTCAAACTTCACACTATTATTCATCCTGTAAACAAGGTTAAAAAAAAAAAGAAAAGTGACAGGAGCCTTGAAAAGAAATGTGTCAAAACAGTGCCATTTTTGACAGTGAGCCATAAAAAAACCAGATTTAACAAGCGACGAGAGGCAGGTCTTCTCCGAGCGCTCTGCATGAATCTTAGCGGGACAGGCCAGGAGGTGACCTCTGCATTTACATCTGCTGTATAAACACGTTTTGCCGGCAATTTAAAAGGATATTTTACCCCATAAATCATTCCCACAGCTGTCAGAGGTCGCTGCTCGTGTAAATTACCGCTACATGATTTAAGCAAGTCTTATCACTTGCTTGATTAGAGCGACGTTGATAAATGAAAAGCTGTGCATACTCATCATAACGCTCATTATCAGGGTCAAGACACTGCAATCAGACAGTTAATGTTAAAGCTTTGGTGGTTTACATAAATACTGATTAGTTATTTAGTTTGGAATAGGTCTTGGCCTTCATACAGTGCACAGCTTAACGTCCTCACACCTCAGTTATTTCTATAAAGGCCCTCATGCAACAAAACCATAGACTGTATAATATTAATGGACAAAGCATCCGGTTCAGCGAAGTGTTGCAAATGCGGAAGTGCCTTATGGTCTCAATCGTTAGTTTTTCTGGTTTTTTTTTTTTTTTTTTAATTACAGTCTCATTAATTTTAAAATCAGCGATAAAGCAGGGGGTGTTTTGGGGCGTGGCTATGATGTGCTTGCCAGTGAAAGTGTGTAACGTAGAGTGTAAGGGCTCCTCCCTCACTCCTCCCTCTCGTCTAAAATCGTCACATCTGCAACCTGGATAGCTGCGCCCCTAGTGGCAAACTCAACAACTCATAGCAGATCTCCACAAACCAGTGGGTGACAACACACATGCTCTGTCCATTAATATTATACAGTCTATGAACAAGCCCTAGTTCTCGCGGACCGTCGCCAAGCGTCTGCCTTTTTTTGTTGTTAAATCTGCGTGTGTCCGTCGGCGTGAGGAAATCTGATTGGAAAACTGCAGTAAAGAAAGAGCGCACACAAAAGGCTCTTTTCACTTTTCATCTTCATCTCATTTGATCAATCCAAAACCCATGAGAGCTGTCGCTTGAATGTTACTTATGACAAAAACACATAGGTTTGAATGTGAACAATTGGAATAACTATTTTTGGCACATTATGTCCATGACATGGCAAAACGAGATATAGGCTACATTAACTTTAGTCATATTGATTTCAACAATGACATGTCTTTTACTGCAAATGCATTATTTTATATAGCACCTTTCACACACACCAGTCACAAAGTGCTTCACAGTCAAGACATACAACAAAACAAAATAACATTGAATATAAGCAAGCCACAAAGCAAAGATAAAACACCAGACAAAAATGTACAACACCAAGTAGAAGGTCACAGGTTTACACATGCTACCTAAATGCCTGTCTACATGCCTACACATTACAAAATAGACGTTAATAAACTATATATCCTATAAATGATCATGTCCTATCTCCCTCTCTTTCTCTCTGCACCGCTTAACAGGAGAAGGGAAGTGCCAGCAGACGCTTGCAACTTTTCAAAGACCTCAGTAGCAGGATGCTCAGCAGCGGCATTTGCTTTGTCAGTGATGAATCAGGCGTCAGGTGTAAACAACAGTGTTTAATGAAACATTTGGGAAGGGGGGCACAGCCACCAGGGTCAATCAATACCTTCTCATCTGTGTCTGCGCGTCTAATTTACCGTGTGATGTATCACCGTGAACTTCCCAGAGGTTGTCAGCTGTGTGAGAAGAGCGCGGCGCTGCTGACGTCACCTTTCATGGGGATCTTATAATCTCGGCTTTCCGCTCAGTCAGTCACACTCCTCGGTGTTGATAGAGAGACGGGGGGGGGTGGGGGGGGGGGCTGCTCGGCACCCGACCAGGATGGTATGTGTGGAGCAGAAGTTGCATCAGATAATACCTCCTGCTGAGAGTGCAGGCAGCCATTGGTCCATCTGTTCTCCCCTCTGAGTCACTGTTCCCCAAATAGAAAGCTGCTGTCTCACCACTTTATACGTCTCAATTCTCCTTCTTGCGCTTTGTGTTAGAGGTGTTAAGTTTAATGGTCACACCTTCAGTGCATGGAATCCTTTTTCTCTACGTTTCAGGGAGAAAATGTGAAACAGGGATCAACATTAAAGGAGAATTCCGCTCTATTCCATCACGTAGCGCTGTTGTTTGTCAATGTGGACGTCTGTCAGTAGAGAGAAAAACTAAACCAATCGGTGCTGCCTCCACCGCGTTATCCTCCTGCTGGCGTTAGCACCCAACAGGCTTAAACAGGGCAAGTTTTAAATGTGTTGTTAGCCTCTAAGCATGTTAAAATGTCATTAAAAGTGCCTACCCATGTGAAGTGATTCCTTCTGAGTGAACACAGTGAATCTGACTGCTGTAGATGTGACAGAAATGCATGAAAGTTGTGTTAATTCAGCTCTGTTTAGTTCCTGTGTTGATACTGCAAGGAGAGCTTCGGGACCGTCTACAAACTACAACATCAAAAAGAGATAATATAGTACAATTAGCAGGAGACAAGTTATAATTGAGGTAAGTTTGGAGACTACTTTATTTAATCATTAAATTGATAGCCTACATATTCAGGGGTCTAAGCACGAGGATGCGTGCACTGCAGTAACACAAAGCGCTACGCGGTTCACACAGCAGGGCTGTGGAACCCTATTGTTTTCCTTTGGATTCTTCTCCATCATTCTTCTCTGTGTAAAACCCCCGCTGCAGCCTAAACTGTACATGGTGGCGGTGTGCCATTTTCAGGACTGGTCCAAATCTCCGCAAAGTCCTCAGCCGCAAAAATTGACCTGGACGTAGGTGGCGCTATAGCAGAAAAATGCGCTTGGCCCTATAACTCCCAAACCGTATATCAGAAATTTAAAAACCATACATCCACGCGTTCCCTGTATCCAACTGGATCTCGTGATATAGGCCACGCCCATTTCCGCCTAGACTTTCATGTGTGAAAAATCGCGATTTATCAAAAACCCAAACTCCTCCTAGACCGTGCCATGGATCTGCACGAAACTTGGCACACATCATCTTCAGACCGACCTGACAAAAAGCTGTATAAAGATTTTTATAGTATAAAATTTGCGCATATTACGCGCAAACAAATTTGTGTAGCTAACTATGAAAACACCAACTTTGCCATATCTCGGCCAAAAGAAATGCAGTCAAAGCCAAACTTTAGATTGTTCCTTGGTATGACTTGGTAAACACGAAACCTGTGATGATCGTTTGTCATGCCGCTCGGAGGCTCTGTACCAAATTCGGCGAAGATTGGCCCTTAGGGGACGCTATAATCAACTTTTATTGGTTTTGTGTAAAAACTCAATGCATTTCAGTGGGAAAATTGCAATATGTCTGCCACAGTAAATGCTATAAACACCAAACCTGTGATGATTGTTTGGTATGTCACTTGGAGGCTATGTACCAAATTTGGTAAAGATAGGCCATTAGGGGGCGCTATAATGAACGTAGACCATTTTGGATCATTTTATCCCTTCTGAGGTCGAGTGCATCGTATGTGACGCCAAATGGCCCTTCTGGTTCATAACTTTGTAACATACTAATATAACTAGTAGAAACATCAGTCTTTTGGAGCTAAAAGCAATTAATCTATACTGTTACATACACCTCTCAATATTTCCTGACATTTGCCTCCCCACCACTTTGCTATGGGTTCCACTTTCGTGCGCTCCCCGGGTCGTTGGGGCTGACATGGACTGGGAGGCTTGGACCCCGTCATAACTGCTTGCAGTTCTAGTTGAGTTTTATCTCTTTTTGGTGTTAGTTTGTAGACGGTCCCTAAGCTCTCTAACTGCCTCTCAACACTGGAACTAAACACAGCTGAATTAACACAACTTTCATGCCTTTCTGTCACGTACAAGTAAAAATAAAACCTTCAACATTGTTGAACTCTGTAAAACAACATGCACTTCATGCTGTCAGCTACCTTTTGAAAGTATAAGCTGTTTACCAGAAGAATGTGCAATTGGTATGGGATGATCAGTATCAGCAGGATTTAGAAAGAAACTGTGATCGTATCTATGGTTTCTTCTCTTCTCTCCTCTTCCCATGACTCATTTTAGTAGCCCTTTCCAGTTAGTCCTCAGTCTCTGATACTCTCCTGTGTTCCTCCTCTGCCAGGGTACCATCACAGCCTCCCATCCTCTCCGTACTCCACCGGTCCTGAGGGTCAGAGGTTACCTTCATCTGGGACCATGTCATCAGAGTTCCTCAACCAGGGCGTCCCTGCAAAGATTCTGCTGTTGGTGTGCAACGCTGCAGGGACAGGCCAACAGGCTGTGAGGTACTATCAAGAGAGCCTTTGTGAAACTATTAGATCTCTCTATCTCTATCTCTCTCGCTCTCTCTCTTTCTCTCTGCACCGCTAAAGAAGAGGAGGGAAGTGCCAGCAGACGCTCGCAAACTATGCAAAGACCTCGGTAGGCAAGGCATGCCTGTCAAACGTTGGGTTATTCCTCATATTAAGCGCTGTGCATGGGGCTCTAATGAGAGTGATAGTCAGTATCTGTAGAAACAGGGTTATAATAGTAAAATACAATGGAGGAAAGCAGTGAAAATTATTTTTAATAAACTGAAACTATATTGAAACAATATTTATTAAAAATAAATTCAAGCAATTCATTTCAGTTTTAGTTTATTACAGAAATGGAACAGAGTTGCTTCACTTATCGAAGATTCAACAATATGGCTATTCTCCAACCAGGTGTTTTGTATGTTTGTATAGCTACAAACTTCGACACGAAACAGACTACAAACTACTGTAACATACTGTATGTAAACTAAAATATCTGAAACTACACTAGAACTAACACACACACAAAACTATATAAAGTCTATAAAATAAAATAAAAATGGAAAATTCAAAACTGTAATAACCTTATTTGGAGGGTGTTTTAGAAAATAAATGTAAAAAAAATAAATAAAACTTTTACCAAATTTGGGGCAGTGGTGGTTTAAATGTTAAAGAAGGTAGCTTGTGACCGGGAGGTCGCCGGTTCAATCCCCAGACCGACAGGTGATCAAACTCAAAACTTCATATACATTAATGTCACCAACATGGTATTTAAACAAAGCAGCATAATGGCTCCAATTAGCTATTTCATATTGAAACTGTCAGTGCAATAACTCTATTCCAGCTCTTGTTTCAGCTCTATTTTATATATACTAATGATTTCAATATGAAATGGCCATCTAAATAATGACTTTCTGCAAGAAGAGTTCCTTGGACCTTTCTTCTTTTTTGAACTGTCGGTCATTTAGATTTGAGTTGAATTCACTGTTAACAGCATCTCAGCAGATGTGAGCTCTGAGTACAGTAGCTCAGTCCACATTATACATCGCCTCGCTCTGATGGTGCACGTCAAGGTCATGTTCGTTCCCTGTTACAGAGAGGACTCGCGTCTCCCTGTGAGATGAGTTTCAGACCAAAGCGAGCGAGGAATCTGACAATCTGTATAGAGATCAGACATTCGTCTCCCTGGCAGTCCGGGGGGATCGATAAAGGTGGGCTCGCCAACACGAGTGTGGGAATGTCCAAATCCCATCCAGGTCTCTCTTTCTCCTTCAAACGCCTCGCCGTCGTTGATCAAACCACCCACCCATCTCGCTCTCAGCAGATGACAGCTGGACAACTCGTCCGTGCCAAAGTCAATGACATTGGAGTTGCAGACTTTCAGTGTCTGTTGGGAAAGCATCACAGGTACATTTCTGAAAGCCGGCTAAGTGTGAAAAGCTCTCAGTTTTCGTTGATTTGTCGAAACCAAAAGAAAAGCAGTAGATATGATTAAATGAAGTGTCGCACCTAAAGTGTGAAACATAAATGTTTCTCTGTGTTCGGATTTTTCTGTGGGGATAAAGTGTCTGTCTGTCTGTCTGTCTGTCTGTCTGTCTGTCTGTCTGTCTGTCTGTCTGTCTGTCTGTCTGTCTGTCTTTGTCTAATTTCTTGATTATAAAACAGACATTACAGGACAAATCAAAACAACATCCCAAAAAATATTTAGTTTACTTTTTCCATCCATCCATCCATCCATCCATCCATCCATCCATCCATCCATCCATCCATCCATCCATCCATCCATCCATCCATCCATCCATCCATCCATCCATCCATCCATCCATCCATCCATCCATCCATCCCATCCCATCCCTGTTTTTGGCTGATTTTTTCAATATATGAGACATTACAATACTAAACAAAACAATATCTAATAAAATATTGATGGTAGACTGTTGATAGTAGACTAGAAAATATTGACATATTGATATCTATCTAAAGTATCTATCTATCCATAATGTTCAACAAAGTATTTGATTTCATGATTTGATTTATTCTGGTAAATCAGATTCTCAAGTCTGTGGAGTGCAGGTGAAAAATGAACAGATCCCTGCGTGTTCACATATAGATAATAGATTTTGCAAACCCAAGTATAAATTCAGACTTGGAAATGTATTTACCGTAATTTATTTTACGGTAGAGTGGGGAGTTGAAACTGAGGCGCTAGAGAGTTGCTAGCGCAAATGTTAAAGTCCTTTAAACTGAGCCCCCTGAGTCTGTTTGCCACAAAACCACGCGGCAAAAGACTGGAATTGGTTTGTCTCTCACTCTGTTTCTGAGTTAATGGTGCTCTGCAGTCATTTTCCCTCCCGTTTTGTTGTGATTACTGTCTCATGCCGTGTCGTGGTCGCTGCTCTGCTACCCTTCAGCCGCCACAGAATGTTAATGGTTACCATCCTGAACCCTGATCCAACCGCACTCTCACAATTACTGTGAGGACTTCTCCGAGGTGGTATCCATTTTTGATCAGAATCAGGGTTTATTGCCACAGTAAATTACACTTACAGTGGTGTGAAAAAGTGTTTGCCCCCTTCCTCATTTCCTGTTCCTTTGCATGTTTGTCACACTTAAGTGTTTCGGAACATCAAACCAATTTAAACAATAGTCAAGGACAACACAAGTAAACACAAAATGCAATTTGTAAATGAAGGTGTTTATTATTAAAGGTGAAAAAAAATCCAAACCATCATGGCCCTGTGTGAAAAAGTGATTGCCCCCCTTGTTAAAACATACTATAACTGTGGTTGTCCACACCTGAGTTCAATTTCTCTAGCCACACCCAGGCCTGATTATTGCCACACCTGTTCACAATCAAGGCATCACTTAAATAGGAGCTGCTTGACACAGTAAGGTCCACCAGAAGATCCTTAAAAGCTACACATCATGCCGAGACCCAAAGAAATTCAGGAACAATTGAGAAAGAAAGTAATTGAGATCTATCAGTCTGGAAAGGGTTATAAAGCCATTTCCAAAGCTTTGGGAATCCAGCGAACCACAGTGAGAGCCATTATCCACAAATGGCGAAGACATGGAACAGTGGTGAACCTTCCCAGGAGTGGCCGGCCGCCCAAAATTACCCCAAGAGCGCAGCGACGACTCATCCAAGAGGTCACAAAAGACCCCACAACAACGTCCAAAGAACTGCAGGCCTCACTTGCCTCAGTTAAGGTCAGCGTTCATGCCTCCACCATCAGGAAAAGACTGGGCAAAAATGGCCTGCATGGCAGAGTTCCAAGGAGAAAACCACTGCTGAGCAAAAAGAACATCAAAGCTCGTCTCAATTTCTCCACAACACATCTTGATGATCCCCAAGACTTTTGGGACAACATTCTGTGGACCGATGAGACAAAAGTGGAACTCTTTGGAAGGTGTGTGTCCAAGTATATCTGGCGTAGAAGGAACACTGCATTTCATAAAAAGAACATTATACCAACAGTAAAATATGGTGGTGGTAGTGTGATGGTCTGGGGCTGTTTTGCTGCTTCAGGACCTGGAAGACTTGCCGTGATAAAAGGAACTATGAATTCTGCTGTCTACCAAGAGATCCTGAAGGAGAATGTCCGACCATCTGTTCGTGTACTCAAGCTGAAACGAACTTGGGTTCTGCAGCAGGACAATGATCCTAAACACACCAGCAAGTCCACCACCGAATGGCTGAAGAAAAACAAAATGAAGACTTTGGAGTGGCCTAGCCAAAGTCCTGACCTGAATCCTATTGAGATGTTGTGGTATGACCTTAAAAAGTCCGTTCATGCTCGAAAACCCTCTAATGTAACTGAATTAGGACAATTCTGCAAAGATGAGTGGGCCAAAATTCCTCCAGGACGCTGTAAAAGCCTCATTGCACATTATCGCAAACGCTTGGTTGCAGTTGTTGCTGCTAAGGGTGGCCCAACCAGTTATTAGGTTTAGGGGGCAATCACTTTTTCACACAGGGCCATGATGGTTTGGATTTTTTTTCACCTTTAATAATAAACACCTTCATTTACAAATTGCATTTTGTGTTTACTTGTGTTGTCCTTGACTATTGTTTAAATTGGTTTGATGTTCCGAAACACTTAAGTGTGACAAACATGCAAAGGAACAGGAAATGAGGAAGGGGGCAAACACTTTTTCACACCACTGTACATGGAATTTGCCTTGGTATTTGGTGCAACACCGTGCCCCCCTTCTAGCCTGGCCCCTGGCTCCTTTGTGTTTCAACCATGCCTTTACTTGTTGCAGCAGTCCTCTTCGTCTCCCAAGCTGAATGCTGCTGTTGTTCTTTCTCAGTGGTGACGTGAAACACATCACTCGATAGGGGTGGGGGGGGGGGGAGGATCGATACAGCATAGTATCTGATATTCCATGGCAATACTGTATCGATACACAGGCGCCAAGTATTGATCTTTTATTATATACAGTATGTGTTTGTCAGTTTGTGATATGAACCAACAGAGAAATGGATCTTTTTAGATAAAACTGATGTTTTTGAAACTGGGAAAAATTAGAAGTTGGAAAAAAAGTAAGAAATTGCGATAAATTGCAGAATATTGCAATATGTTTAAAATCGCAATAATATTGTATCGTGATGAGATCGTATCGGGAGGCGTCTGGTGATTCCCACCCCTCCTCTCACCCGAGCTCCGAAAGTCGCCGGACGACACCATTTTGTAAACAAAGCCATACTGAGAAGTACAGAGAGAGTTGTGTGGAGCTGATGGTCTTCGTTAGCTTTGTAGCAACTCATTTGGCAACGGCTTGAACATAACAGACGTTCATTAATATCAAAATGTTACGCACTAAAGCTTTAAGAATCTAAAAAAATGAATGTAAGCGATTTGTGCCCTTACCTTTTATTCTTTCTGACTAATCTAAAGTTTGTTAGCATCCCGTCGTGGTTCACTGTGTATGTGCCGTGTCTTTGTAAGTCTCTTTATGCACATGCATGCTCACATGGTCTCATACTAATAAACCTCAAGCACACAATGGAGGGCTGCTTCAATTAAATGGCTATTATGGTGAATGTATCATGTCCCTCTTCTCCTCATCATCTACTTTGACTCCTTATTATCTCTCTCCGTTCTTCCATAGATATGCCGCAATGAGAATTCTGCTTTAATGCTGATAATGTTAATAAATAATGATTTGCATAACAATGAGGTATGGAAACTTATATGGAACGAGCCGCTCAGGGCTGATGTGGAGCGGTTGAGGAGGGGCGTTGTAAGTGGGGGATCAATACAGCATATCATTGTGATATTTTCAGTGGCTGTACTGTATCGATACACAGGCGCCAAGTATCGATCTTTTAATATAAATGTGTTGGTCAGTTTGTCTGCTTGACAATCGCATTTTGCAGCAATAAAATTAAAATGAGATGAACAATCAAGGAAATGTATCTCTTTAGATAAAACAGATGTTGACAAAGTTTCCTTTTGGGGACATTATTTGGAATTGGGGAAAAATTTGAAGTTGGAAAAAAGGTTATAAATTGCAATATATCGCAGAATATTGCAATATGTGTAAAATCGCAATAATATCGTATTATATTGTATCGAAGGCGTCATTTTAAACTTTTTTTCCATTCCTGTTCAAGGTTTGGACCTCCGTTCCTAATGAGGGAGGACCGGTCTATTTCCTGGGACCAGCTGCAGCAGAGCATCCTCAGCAAGCTGTATTACCTGATGATCAATGGAGCCCAGGCACAGGTACTGGACAGCTGCTTATAATAATGTCATCATTGATCTATGTGAGGAACTTTTTTCCTTAACTGGACTTTTATTAAAACACAGTGCCAGGGGCGGGTAGGCATTCACCGAATCACATACTCAAATTGATATGGAACACATTTCAGAGCTGCTCGATTATGGAAAAAAAAAAAAATCATAAATGCAATTATTTGGGTCAGTATTGAAATCACGATTATGAAACACAATAGCTCATTGACTTTTGGAAACATGTTGCATTTATCAAACTTAGAAAACAGTGAACACTCCTTGAACTGTGAAATATCCCTTAACACTAGAAGTGCCAGGATTCCATAACTACTAGAACTGCCGTGAGCGGTCATTTTGACCGCCAGATTCTAAACTCTATAATCTCTCATGATAAATACCTAATTGCAATATTAATGCAGGTATTGTGTTAGGATATCTTTAGAAAAACGAAATAACCCCAATGTACAATTTAACGAGTTTAATTATATACTTGAGTTGCCCAAGTGTTTCAATAATTCATATCATGGCATAGTAAAAACGTAATTATTTCATTCACATTTGAAAAATATGGTATTTAAATTCATTCAACATAACTTATAACAGGCAAATAACACCTAAAAGTATCTTACTTGAACATTTATAACCTAACCTAACCTGTCACTGCCTCCGTGTTGGTGTCGGCTGTGGTGGGCAGCGCTGCTCGGACCGAGCTCCGCTCCCTTTTCTCCTCTAAACTCGTGTCTCAGCTCCTCTGCCGGTTGCTGCCTGAACTTCCTCCGGACAATTTCCTGCTGCTGCCCCCTTGGAGAGGATGTGGTGCAGTGATTCCCGCCAGTTTGAGGAGGATGTATAAAGTTATATGACCACGTAGGCAGCCAGCGGCCACTAGCTCCGTGTACCGAGCCCTCCCCGGAGCGAGCGCCCGGCGCTGCCTTCTGATTCAGACCGGAGTCCATCCACGCCGTATTTATTGTCGTTACCGACTCTGGCTTTGCCTTCGCCCATCGTTGATGCCCACACTTGTTACTCTAGACCACTTATGACGTTTCTTTGGCAGAGACGCTGATAGTAACTAAGCAACCAATATACATCTTCAACCCCGCGAAAGATTAAAAACAATACCGCGAAAATCCGAGCGGTCAATATGACCGTGTATGGCCGAAATAGGTAAAAGTGATTTTATTTTCTTTGCCTAGTGTGTAATGTATATAAAAACTATTTTAAATGAAAATATAGACACTTTTAGGAAAAGTCAGTTACCAGCAGGATTGTATTTTTTTATCCAGCAAAGTTATTACATATATAAATTTCAAAACGGTCAAAATGACCGTCATGGCCGTTCTAGTGTTAATACTTTCCCCGTTGAACTTTTTGAAATTACCTTCAGAACACAAGACGACACAAGTTGACTTGCAAACATAATGTGCAAAATAAGCGCTTTCCTCGACGTTGTTTTTGTGATTGTTAGGAACCAAAATCGCAAACAAAATTGGATTTATTGCACAGCCTTATCACATTTAGAATTATCTACATAGAGCTGTCCTTGATTTAAGAAATTCTTAGTTGGCTAACACTCGTATGATTTTGTCTAATTATGGATTAGTTGATTTAATCGACGGATCTGTAAAACTGACTTTCTCACTTTAAATCCTACCAGAGATGTGCTCATTCAAGTTTCTTCAAAATAAGTCTTTCAACATGAAAAGGTTATTGACTAGTCGTCTGAAGAAATCTTAGTCGACGAAGACCAAAACCAAGAAGTTGAAGCAATGGCATACAGCCATTAAGGATAAAAGTATGTTGTTGTTTTTTTACTCAAACTTGGACATCTACTGAAAATTCTGCCAGCTAAAGTGTGGGAATTTATTATTTATGATTATTATTTATTCTATTTTTTATTCACTGCATCACAACCAGTAAACCCCTGGACCAAAGTTGCAGTGCAGCCCTGCTTGTAAAAGGAATATTTAATAGCTGTGTTGTGTGGGCGGGCTTGTTTTGAGAACCGGCTGGAGGCGGAGAGCAGACATGGTTCCTTCCTGCACCTGTTCCAATACTGGGTTTATTGGCTCGGGACAGAGAAAAGCATGCCTACACAATGGCCCTGTGTGGTACAGGTGGGAGAGCTTAAAGTGCCAGCTGGAAGCTTCCTCTCGCTGCTCACCAGACCAGCATTTGGTTAACTGGAGTGGGCCACTCGCTCACAGAGCATCACTTACAGTGTAAGAGTAGTCACTTCAATAAATACAATTCTTAGTGACTATGAATATTATTTGTAGGTGCAGAGGAGTTAGAGAAAGAGTAGTCTCGCATTGCCAGACCTTCCTCCACAGCACGGAGGAGGGGGGTCTGGCTAGTCCACACAGAATTCTGTGTTCTCAACTCTGTGTTATCTTTACTAGAGCCCGACCGATGAAGGATTATAAGACCGATAGGAATATTTAGTTATTTAAAAATCCGATATGCCGATATAGGCCTATATATATATATATATATATATATATATATATATATATATATATATATATATATATATATATATATATATATATATATATATGAGTTCTCACTAAAATAATATTAGTTTTATTGTCACAACAGAACAGAGGAACATCAAAATATATTAAAGTTCTGATAAATTAAATGTATAAAAATACAAACTTAAGATATGAAACAAACAAAATAACCAAAAAAGTATATAACAGTGTGTGTGTGTGTGTGTGTATATATATATATATATATATTATTTTTTTATCCTAAGTCCTTTGAACAACAAAAAAAAAATCAGTGTTGCCAACAGGGACGTTGTAGAGCGTCCTCTGGTGGACAGACTATGCAACGGCAATGCTCATAACATGGTTGACAGTTTTATTTTTTAAATATTCATTTATCTGAATCATTTCCTTGTCATTATATGAATGAATATTTAAAAAGCACGGCTGGATAGCTTGTTGTCCTTGCCGTTGCTGGTGTGACTGTAAAACTATTCAAACCTGAGTCGTACTGTGTTGATAGAAATGCACGCAGCATAGCTTGCTGGGATGCGCCCTTGCTGTATGTCACTGTCAAATCAATTATTTACTTCACTCAAGCTAAAGGGTCCATTTTCTTTCTTGTTTCCGCTCACTCGCTTGCTTGTACTTGCCTGTCCTTCAGCATATGTTTGTGTGCAGCAGCATGCTGTTCGTCATGTAGCCAAACAGATTTCCAATCAGTGTCTCAGCAGATACACAGCTGCAGTAAAGAGACCTATAGAGCTCGGGTCGGAAACTGTTGACCAGCTTGCTGCATAATACTCAGTGCTCTTTAAGGAAGTGCCAGAACAGAGAGGAAGCGAAGAGTAAGGTGCAGAGTCTTCAGTAACTCTCTGGGAGATCTTGTAGTCTCCTTTGTGCCCCACGCTGTCAGCCATTCAATTAAAAGGGGGCTCGTGCAGTATAATTTGCCGGAGCCTACCTCTGCCAAGAAAGGAGCAGATGTTTGCTCTAAATCTTTCATCTCAACCGAATCTGTAGTTTTGCAATGAATTACACTCGCAAGTGGATGTTTCCGCTTCTGTCTAATTTTAGCTTCAGCAAAGATGCGAAACAGAAACAAGAAAACACGGCCTCTCTGACAGCCATTTGTCCTGCCACAGGCATCGCTTGACATCTTTGCTGGCTTGATGTGCACCAAAGCACACCGAGCGATATAATATGCTACAGCACACTGATGGCTGCACATTCAGCGACAGCACTTGTAGCAGTCAGACAGCAGGAACTCTGAAGGGACGCGAAACTCTTTGCAAGGAGATTTAGTCGGAGCGATGTGGAGCACAAGAATCAAATGATACACAGCCCTGATTGTTATTTACACTAACAAAGGTAAAACCCTCCATATATACACACACACAGACATACACATACACATACACTCACACACACACACAGACATACACTTACACACACACACACAGACATACACATACTGTACACACACACATATGCACACACATACTGTACACACATACACACATAATGTACACACACACACATACTCACACACAGACATGCACATCCTGCACACACACACACACACACATATACACACACATACCGTCCACACATACACACACATATACACACACATACTGCACACACCTACACACACTCACACACAGATACACAAACACACCCACACAGACACACGCACATATACTGTACACACATGGCTCAAACTCGCAGCATTCTGTAATGAAACACTGCGCTTTAATTGGTTGTAATTGGAGATCTTGTGCTTTGTCTGGCATAAACAGTGGCAAAAGCATTCCTCACTGAACACAAATAGTGATTAACCTTGGACGAAAGAAAGACCAAGGATTTCCTCACAAACATTACAACCTTTTGAGTCTCCACCGGTGTCCGCCCGCATGTACCCCTCTTGGACGCTGAGATCATTTAATCAGGTTTTCCCCTCCTCTTCTCAGCAGTCTCGCTGACAGGGGTGACGTGGCTCAGAGCCCAGAACCCATACTCCATACACTTCTTCTCTTGCATTTTTTGTTTTAGAGAGGGTTAAACAGAAAAGAAACCACCAACCAATCTCTTTAACGTATCCGTATTGGAGCCCCAGGAACACAGCTTCGATATGTGGAGACTGCCAGCTAAGCTATGATTGGAAAATCCCTGTTTGGGGAAAGGCTTAGCACACGGTTAGTCTACATCCTCGACGTTCCATTTCCGGGACTTCTCCGGTGCCGCAGTATATTCCGCCGGATGCATGTCTTTTGGCTATTGTCCGTTTCCTTTTGCTTTCTTTGTGTTGGCATTTTAATCTCCGGTGGATTTCTGAGGGCTATGGTCAACTGCTCCACATACACATACACATGTTCCACCAAAACAAATTCCTTCCCGAGGCTATTTTGTAGCAGCTCCGTGCGAAGCTCACCGCCACCCAAGACGATTGTGATTGGTTTAAAGAAATGCCAATAAACCAGAGCACGTTTTTCTCCCATCCCGTAATGTTGTATGCGTAGCCAGCCCCTCCTCCGCAGCGCTGTGGTTGAAGGTCTGGCAAAGCGAGACTAGCACATGATCAATTTAATATCTAATGCATGGCCTGGGGGAATCCTCTTGTTGAAAATGTCAGTAGCTTTGCAAATGCAAGACTTTTGGAAGGTGTGGACATTAGGGTTTCCCCCTATAGTATTGCAAGTCTCGTGGCCCACCGGTCCTACAGTAAGTTCCCCCCCACCAGACCTAAGCCACAGGGAATTTTTTTGTTATGTATTTAAAAGACATTTTCAAATTACAGTTACACTGGAGCGGCTCGGTTGGAAGCGTAGCTATGGTCATATTTTCAAATCTCCAGTTAGCTTTTAGCACAGACTTAATGTAGGGCCCTATGGAATCTGTTATATAGCTTTTTGAAATTCTCAATTCTGCAATTCTGTCCGTGATTCTGTTATCACAGAAACTATTGGGCTCTACATTAATGCTGCCATCAGTCTGGGACTGGCCCCAGCTGCGCCCTTGTCGAAAAAGACACTTGCCACCAGGCTAAACAACGTTTCTGGGTGCACCTCAGGAAAGACTTTTGGATGGACACACCGCTACCAGGCAGTGTGGACGATTTAGTTTCTATAGAGATAACATGCAAATGCCCCCCCACTCCCCAATAACTAGGTAGAATTTCTGTTAACCAAGATTTTCTTTGGTTGAATACAGCCCTAGTGGAAATGTATGTGATGTATGTGTCATATTTTAAAGGATTATTTCCTGGTTTTGAAACTAAAACAAAAAAATAAAAATGTTGGTCTAGGACTCTTTGGGTGGTCTTCACATGTACATACAAGCCTGTCGCTGGATCTCACAGTGAGCCTGTGCCTTAAGTCTGTAATAAAAGAAAACTTGTTTTGGGTTTACACTCTAGCAGTCCAGTTTTTTGTTTTTTTCCCCATACAGCAGATTGAAAATGAAGCACGGTAGAAAAGATGATGAATTATCTGGAAAAGCAACACACGACACCGAAGCACCACAGGAAAGTTTGATGCGTGCAGCGTTCATAAACACATGATGCTGAAACGCTGAAGAGATGATAATGTAGTGTTAGTTACACGGCTCTGCATGTGTACTCAGACTGAGAGCAAAATGTTATGTTTCTACTAAATTAAGTAGTTCTTTACAGAGCCCTGAAGGGACATGGGGAGTTGTTTTTTTGGCACGAACGAGAAACTTTCCGGTGCACACGAGATGCTTTCTAATGCGCACAAGATACTTCCTGGTGCGCATGGGATACTTTCTGGTGAGCACAACATACTTTTGTTGTGAGCATGTGATAGTATCTCGTACTCGCTGGAACCCAATCTAAGGCTTGCAAAATTAAGCTAAATATTATGCAAAGTATTTTCAACGTTATGTAGCTAAAGTTAATATTTCACATTCACAGCATAAAAATTAGTTAACAGTTGTCAATGACATGATCAGGTACATTTCGTTGCGTTTTCAGGAAGATGAATACCTCCTCTTCTGCAGCCATGCTGACTGCTACTCAAATTGGTTTCTTATGCACATCAGAAGGTTTCTCGTACCCACGAGGAAAAAACTAATGAAAAAAACCATGTCCCTTTAGGGGCTCCTTGGTTCTTGCTCCTTAGTTCTTGTTATGTCCTGCTGCAGTATTTCAGCAGCTGACTGACACATGTGATACTGATACTTACTGCATATTGCATATGTGAGGCAATAAATCAGAAGTCATGTATAACTTCCCCCTAAGGGTTATGCATTCCTATGGATTCATGTGTTCAGCATGTCAATATTTTCCAGGAATTAGCCGTCTTCTTCAGTGCGCTCCTGTCATCACAAATACCCTGCTGGATCAAGCTTTCCTCGCAGGACTTAGAGTGGGTGTTTGAGCTCAGCCAGCAGCTACACACTAGATATTGCTGGAACAAAAGAAAATCAATTTCATTTTTTGCAAAGCGCTCTCTCACTCCTGAAGCACCTCCAATCTAAGCAGATCTCAGAGTAATATAAGCAGGCTTCAACACAAGACAAAAATAAATTTGTTCTTTCTTTTTTGTTCTCAACTTGGCTTTCCAGTCCACTCCGATTATCTACGGGTTTATGAACATTTTCTTCTCCTGTTAAATAATACTTTGAATGCAAACAAAACTCAAGCGCTGTGCTTTATGCTGAGATGCTATATGTGTATTCAAGCTGAACTGTTGTGAGCTTTCAGCTGCAGGTCTTGGTCTAAATTTCACGATGGCCTACTTTGTTCTCCTCTGTCTGTGGGTTTCTATAGCCTGTTCACAGCAAACCTGTTAAATAAAGTTAGCCCAGTATGAAGCTGTATCAAGTCAGAGATGTATGGAGGAACTTGACCGTGGAGGGCTCTAAAAGTGAGGACCAGGATTTTGAATTGAATTCCATACTGGACTGGTAACCAGTGAAGTGCTGCTAAAACAGGCGTGATGTGTGCGCTTTTGTTAATGTGAGTTAAAAGCCTAGCAGCGGAGTTCTAAACAGCCTGGAGACAGTAAAGCTCCTTCTTATTCAAACAGGTATAAAGGTTGTTGCAGTAATCCAAGCGAAAAAATAAAAGCTTGACGGATTATCTCTAACTCCCCCTTAGTCACAAGTGTTCTTAATTTGGAAATATTCCTCAGTTGGAAGAAACGGTAAACTAATTGTTTACAGTGGTGCTCGAAGGACATAGCAGAATCAAAAACAACCCTTAAGCTCCTGAGGCTTGGCTGGACAGACGGGCACCAACGTGCTGCCTTATTTGAGGGGATTTGACTTTCAGGGGCGATAATTAGTGTTTCTGTTTTATCTGAGTTCAGAAACAAAAAGTTGTCACATGACCACTGTTTGAAACTAGTTGCACAGTTGATTAAAGAAGACAGTTTAGAGAACTCAGTATCCTTAAACGAGCAGTACAGATAGTAAGATATATCACTAAATTGACTAATTGTCTGTCCTAGAAGAAATACGTACAAGGGGAGCAGAATAGGTCCCAAGACAGAACCCTGAGGTACCCCACATATCAACTCCAGTTTCAGACATGATGTAATTCACATAAACACTGAACAGAAAGGTAGCATGAAAACCATTTTAAAAATCTATTTATCATAGTGTTATGATCAATTGTGTCAAAGCAGAGGAAAGGTCCAATAGGACCAAAACTGTATATTCCTTAGAGTCAGCTGACATCATAATAATCACTAGGAACGTTAAGTAGTTTTACGTAGACTGCTTTTTACGGAAACCAGACTGGAATTTGTCAAACAACTCGTGATTCTCTAGGAAAAGAGTGAGTTGCTCTGCTACAACTTTTTATAAAATTGTTGACATGAATGGAAGTTTAGATATTGGCATGTAGGTTGTAGTGGATCCAAACCAGGCTTTTTAAGTACAGGCTTAACAACAGGATGTTTTTTTAAAAAAACTCGGAACGGCACCAGTTAAAAATGAAGTATTAAGCCTCTCAACAATACAGGGGCCAATGGAGTCAAAAGCTTGGACAAATAGCACAGTAGGGACAACATGCATAGGACAAGATGAGGGTTTCAAAGTATGTAGCAGAGAAGTGATATCAAGTAATGTCACAGGTTTGAAAGTGGACCAAGAATGAGCGGGAGACAAGTCACAGGCCAAATTCTGAGAAAGTGATGGTGAGATGTTTTCCCTAACATCTCTGATCTTATTTATAAAGTAATGGAGAAATTCATTACAGTCCAATTTAGATAACACAGTAGCTTGAGGGCCAGAAGGAGACACTAATGCATTAATGGTGTCAAATAAGATCTGGGATTGTGCTTATTTGAGGATATAAACTGAGAAAAGAAGCAAGTTCTCGCCTTTCTCAGCATCTCATTTAAAGTAACCCTTAGTTCTTTAAGGTGAAGCCTATGAACCACAAGTTTAGAAGATTTCCAAAGAGTTTTTCTGCAATTTCTCCTAAAACTCTGGATTGCTTCATCAATCCAAGGACAAGGATTTTTATGGGAGACAATGATTCATTTAACTGGTGCTACTTCATCTAAAATTGTTAAACACTGACTATTAAAAGCACTGCATCCCATCCGAGAACATGGGTCGAACAGGGCAGAGAACCTCTTAGCAGCATCATGATTATCAATCCGCCGTTGGGCCCTAATTCTCAGGGGGGGGTGATCTAGAGGAAAGTTAATGTTGAAGAACACACAGCTATGATCACTCACAAGAGCATCTTCCACACGTGCATTTACTATATCTAGACCAAGAGAGATGACAACAACTTGATTTGCTGTCTGGAAAACTGCACATTCTCTGCTTTGATCAAAGGGGACACGCCAGTACTTACACACTCCATATGAAACTTTAATAAGGTAGTCGAGCTTCTTTTGCACACACACATATTGGATTCATAAAACCATTCCACCTCACATTTTTATGGTCTGAGGTCTCTAAAACTAAACTGTCATTTTGAATTATCGCAGCAAAGTTATGAGAAATGTTGCTGCTGCTGCTTCGAAAGCCTGAGCTATGTATTCTCATTTTCGCCATCATGAAACCATCATCAAAAATAGTAACAGTGTGTTGCAGGACACTTTCAAAAGTCAATTTTGTACCCTTCTCTTTTATTTTGCACCCTCAAATCAGTCAAAAGGTACAGTTCCTCCTCTTAAAAATACAAAACTATACTGTACCTGTAGGGACAGAAATACCTCAGTTTTTAGATATATGCAAAATTATGACGGGTGAATGACAGCGCAACACTACAAGCAGCTACATAACTTGTGTTGGTGGATCAGTGTGTGGTGGCAGTGCTCATTTTAGACCTTAACAAGATTTTCTGTAGGTCGCTTGAGACTATACACAGAGGTGCTTTGAGCTAAATGCTGACGTCTGCATACTAACATGCTCATATTGACAATGTAAACATGCTGATGTAATGCAGGTGTAATGTTTACCACGAGCCGCGGTTCAGTGCCTCCATCGTCGCTCCCATGCTCTGGTTTCCACCGGCGTGCCATCCTCGCTGCCGGGTGGCTCGCTGTTTGGCGCCGTCTGCTGTTGTTATGTATGTCGACATTTAAAAGTCAAGACCCAGAACGTAGAAAAAGCTTCTTCATGGTTTAAAGACCTCATGATGTCTCTGGAGAAAATAAAATTCTGCTTTAAGGGGTTGGAGGCAGAGGGATTTCTTGTTTAATTTTCCTTTTATTTATTTTTGTGTATTTTCCCCATTTTTCTTTTTTTTTTTTTATATTTCATTTCTTCTTTCTTTTGTATATGTACCTGTATAAATATGTGCATACATGTGGCCTACATATTCATCTTATTGTGTTATGCGTATAGACATATGTGAGTGTACAAATAATTCCTACTATGTTATACTTGCAAACTCTATGTGGGACAAAGTAAAAAAAATAAAATAAAAAAACCCTGTGGAATCAATTAAAACATAAAAAAAAAAAAAAACTCAAGTCCCTGAAAATATAAGACAACCCCACATTTTCAGACGGGATTTAAATTATAGATCCGATACCAGTGTGTCATATATTTGATTATGATTTAACAGCTGTATACTACTATCCCTGTATGGATGTGATATGATTGCTATCAGTGATGTTTACATGCACATGATATTCAGTTGTTTTGCCCTTGTTCCAAAAAAGGATATTCCGACTCAGCAGTTTACAGTGAATATTCCACTAATATTCCCGTTTACATGTAGTCGTGCAAAACACAATTTTTTTTCAAAGTTTTCCAGCGGTGGTGGACTTGTTGGACCGTGCGAACACAGCCTCCCTCTTTCATTCCTTCAACCAGCTTCTTGAAACTGTCGCCGTAGCGATGTGTGTGCATATCCAAAAACCTGTTGATATCAAAGTCTTTGCTAATGTTTTAAAGTAGCTGTGTCTGCAGCATTGCTAACTGTTGGCTGGTTGATTTGTGTACAGCAACCATAGCAACGCACAGAGCAGACCATAAGTCAGTAAACAGGCAATAGGCCGTAAACTGTGGTTAAAAACCCAGATTGAGACGCATATTCCAATTACGCTGTATACATGTCCAAAGAATGCCTCTAAAACGTGAATAATACCGGAATATCTCACATCTTGATCGGAAAATGCTATATTCGGAAAAAGGCCTTATTCGAATATCCAACTGGAATATGCTGTTTCCATAACCTGTATTAAATTTGGAATATTGGTGTGCATGTACCTGTAGTCACTGTTGTCGGCCTGGTGGGGTTAAACCTTTTGTAAAACGTGAACGAACACAAACAACGAATGCCATAGATCTTCTTATCTTATCTTCCAGTTTGACAGTCAGTCACAACGGAAAAAGAACTTCTTTAACGTAGATTTCCTATTGGTCTAAATTATCGTATCGGTGCATAAACTCCAGCACTTACCAATACCAGCAGTTAAGGCGCTATCGGAGGCTTTACCGATTCTGGTATCGGAACATCTCTAATTTCCAGGGAGGGGGAGTCTTATATTCATGACAAGTATTGTAATTAAAATGTGTAGTGTTCTAGGAGAGGACATGTGGGAGATGCAAAGTCCTGAAAGTTAATGTTGTTATGACAAGCAGAACTATAGAAATATACCCTGATGCCATTCCCGTGGCTTTACAGTGTTTGTTTTTTTTATTGTGTCTCTCTTCCAGAATACCAGAGTGCTGTTCAACATCCGTGTGGTGGGAGGATCGGTGTTCTACAGCTACCTGTCTCCTCAGGACGGGCGGCCGCTCTACCACCCCTCTGTCGACAGGTGAGGGGGTCGGAAATACATAAAAACGTCGAGCTATTTCTGGTGGATGGAGGACTGATGGCAGACACACTTGCACTCAGCTGATCCGCGTGAGCTGAATCTTGAGGTTGAATGGGTTTGGACCCATTCAGAATAGTCCTGCTGTTCTGGATTTGTTCATTGGTTTTTCTAACTTTGATTGGCTTTTTGTTCTGCACAGTTTTGGGCCGTATCAAAGTGAATGACCATTCATGTGGAGCTGCAACGATTAGTCAGCTTATCGATGAGTCAGTCGGCGGAAAGATAATCACCAACTATTTTGATAATCGATTGATCGTTACAATTCATTTTCATGCAAAAATGGAGAAAGTGCTGTTTTTTTGCCTCTCAAATGTGGAGATGTCCTGCTCTTTTCTGTTTGTAATATATTAAACTGAATATCTTTAGGTTTTGGACAAAACATGTAAAGATATCACCTTGTACTTTAAGAATCTAGTATGGGAGGGACATTTTTCCCAATTTTCTGACATTTTATTGACAGAACATTGAATCATTGAACCGAGAAAATAATCTGCAGATTAATCGATTGGTACTTGCAGCACCACATTCATGCAACAAAAGGTCCTGATGCAAGTGTGTCTGAGAGGAGTATTTCTGCACCCATTTCCAGATTTTCAACACATGAATGTAAATCCTCCACATTTTACCAAATATATTCCTGCAGGTGCAAACACTGTAAGCACGCAGCTCCGAGTGACTGTTATCGTTGGAGCTGACCGGCTGCCTGCACACTTCATTCTTCTTTTATTAGATTATCTAAATGTGTTCCTTGTAGAATAATTGGTATTATGGTCCAAACATTTCAGCGCTGAAATGATCCAATGTTCCCACAGGCTCTTTCAAATTTGATGTAATGTAATCAATTTGAATGCAATTTAAATCTAATCTCTCTAATCTAATGAAGGGTTTTTTTCTTGATAAAGGCTACAACTACAGGCAGGCAGCCAGTAACTGAAGACATTTTGACAGAAAAACACATGCGGCCATGTTTCTTTTCATATAGTTCATTTGGCCTGATTTTACAGCATTGACCGAAATGTGCAGACATTTTATCCATTTTTTACAAATGTGCGTCTGATGGCTTCCACTTGCAGAAGTGAATTGCTGTTTCAAAAGGGGCCTTTTTTGGCAAGGTCTTGTAAGGACTTCCAGTTGTGTCATTGCTACAGTACGAACAGTTTATTCATTTATGGAATGGTGCAGATGGGGGCAAATGCTTTTGAAATCCTTTGAAAGGCAAATGTGCAGCAAACTGTATCCTAGAAACTACTGTAATGATAGTGTTTGAACACTAATGATTCAGAAATGTGCTCTCTCCTCAAGTCAACCCACATCAAACAGTTAGAGAATGTACCAGTGCAAGTGTTTTAGTCTACTTTGCTTACTCCTATCAGCCCCTGTCTGTGTCTGTGTGTCATTACAGTGTTTTATATTGATATAATCTGTAGCATGTACTTACATTTTGCTTATTTTAAACCGTGCTCACAGAAAGGTGGCTATGTGGATGGAAATGTGTGTCGGTCCGCCACTTTGGTCCATACTGAAGTACTGTGTATCTCAGCCGTTTTTTGATAGATTGACATGAAATGTTGTGCAGCTGTTCATGTTCCCCACCCACAACCTTTTCCTTAACCTAACAGCGTCAAAAGGGACGCCAATACAAACTCACCTGACCAAGCGTCGTTTTCCGAGATGGGGGTGAGAATGTGTTGGACCAACCCTAGGTAGCGCACCACGTGACGTGTGTGCATATTTCGACAGAGTGACAGTGTAAGCGAAGAGATAGAGACAACAAAACGGAACAAATCAGAGAATTGCAAAGAAAAGAAAGGATCTAAAGAGTGCACGAAGGGAGTCAGTGGGGCGAAAGAAAGAACACAAAAGTCAGAAAATTTATATTGAGACTGAGACTGAAAAGGAAACTTTACTGGCCAAAAGTAATGCCTCCTCGGTAACTTGGAAATACAACAAACCTATTTTTCGCATCTTAAAAACCAACATATACAATATCATATACAATATCGCTATATCACATTTTGTCAATATCGTGCAACCTTACTTTGAAGGAGGCAGTTGACAAAATAATCCACTGAAGATCCACTTAATAGCCTTTTTTCCTCAGCTTTCAACCGCTTTGCAAAAAAGTGCTGTAATGTAGGCGTGAGATGCGTTTGAGAATCCAGGAAAAAGCCTGTGTTTTTGTCAATGGACTGTGAACTGTGCTTTGTTAAGGAGTGCAAAAACAAAGGGGCATAGTATTCCTTTATATTGTACTGTAGCCTCATGTACATTTATTTACCTAAAACATCCGCTAACTAACTAAATGTGTGTGTGTGTGTGTGTGTGTGTGTGTGTGTGTGTGTGTGTGTGTGTGTGTGTGTGTGTGTGTGTGTGTGTGTGTGTGTGTGTGTGTGTGTGAGTCAGTAAAGTTTATTTCCAGAGCACATTTAAACACAGCTTAAGCTGACCAAAGTGCTGTACAAAAAATGCACTAAGGTGCTGTATAAAATAACATTAAATGTAAAAATAAAAGTAGAAAGAAAACACAAAAAGGAACATCACAGCGACGATGACAAAAAGGAGCAATTCACAAATACATAATTAAAGACAAGAGATTAAAAGGATAGTGAGAAAAATTATGTATTTAACCAAGATTTAAAATCAGAAATAAGAAGGAAGCACATCTGATATCTAACGGCAGCTGGCTCTGTCACCTTTTGAAATTGAGCTGTGGTCATGCAGACACCTAGTGGTTAAAGAGCGTAAGTCTTGTGAGGTAGACTGTATCATTCCCACTCGAAGAAGTGCTTTTGGTCAGTCAGCGTTGTCTGTAACGGCATCTGAAGACTGGGATATGTTGCCAATACAGATAAGAAAAGTAAATACTTATCATTTTTTTACTGGTCAGCTGAAGAACTGGCTTATTGATAACCACATATGTGCACATTAGACTCCTGACTACCTGTTGACTTTTGCTGCCTGCATGCTTGGCAGCGGTGGAAGAAGTATTCAGATCTTTTACATATGTAAAAGTACTAATACCAAACTGTAAAAAAATACTATGTTACACGTAAAAGTTCTGCATTGAAAATGTTGCCTAACCCTTGTGTTGTCGTCCTGTCAACCATGAAAAAAAAAGCTTTTTCAACATTATTTTTGCTTTTTCCAACATTTTTGTCACTTTTTCAGTGTTGTGGGTGAGTTTTTTTTAAAATATTTTTAATGTTGACATTTTCAGCGCTTATTTCGACGACCCATTTTTTGTGACAAAAAAAGAATTAACTGAAAACGGGTCAGTTTGACCTAAGGACAACATAGAGGTTAAGTAAAAGTATCGAATATCATCAGGAAAAAGTAAATTTTTAAGATTATCTTTGGGCATTTTAGGCCTTAATCATATAGGACAGCTGAAGACGTGAAAGAGAGAGAGAGGGAATCACATGCAGCAAAGGAGGCTGCAGGTCTAAATCCAACCCGCGGCCGCTACGACAAGGACTGAGCCTTTGTACATGGGGTGCACGCTTTACCAGGTGACCTATCCAGGCTCCCCAGGAAAATGTACTTTAAGTAGTAAAAGTACTCAATGCAGAAAAACCCTCAGATTTTAAAAACTGCATTAACTACATTGGTTTTGTGGGCAAAAATCTTAATGTGTAAAGTAACTATTAACTAAAGCTGTCAGATGGATGTAGTGCAGTAAAAAGTACAATATTTCTATCTTAAAAGTAGCAGAGTAGAAGTAGAAAGGGGCATGAAAAGAAAAGACTCAAAGTACAAGTACCTTTAGTATTTGTACTTAAGTACAGTACTGGAGTAAATGTACTTGGTTACATTCCAGCACTGCTGCTAGGGCTGAACGAAGGACAAAATCTAATTGTGTTCTTTCTGCCAGATATTGCCATTATGATTCGGTTTGCGATTAGTATTTTTTAAAGTTTAGCTCAAGTTCAATATTCAGAACTGCTCTATATTCTTATTCAGGGATGAGAACATGCATAGGAATGTTAAGCAAAATAATTCACATTTGATTAATCCTTAAGCCTTCACGATTAGCTAATCACAGTCTTACAAATTGCGATTTAGATCTGAAAACAATCATTCAGCCCTCAGTTTTGTCTTGTTTTGTGGCTTGCCGTTGGGTGTGTTGTGTTTGTTACTTGTTGTAGTGCACTGATTGATTGTTGGTCTGTGTATGTTGCTATTACGTGCTGACTTCTATTGAAGCTTTAATAACTTAGTAACTTTTTGATATCAATGAACGTCCTTTAGATTCAAGCCATTTCCATGAGTTGTTACAAAGCTAATTAGGACGATCGGCTCCACACAACTCTCTCTGGATTTCTCAGTGTGTTGTGACTTTCCCACACAGAAGCTCGAGTGAAGATAATGACCTCTTCTGAAGAGTACATCATCCTCCTTGGCTACTAGCAACTGTGTAATTACTTACAATTCCTCATGGGGGAGGCAGAAACCACACACTACAGCTTTAAGGCATTTTATTGTATTTTTTTCTTTAGGTTGTCATTTTAAAACTTGACCAGGACCAACAGATCAATATTAGCCTGCTGAGCTAACTTTGGCTTATTTACAGTTACTTTGCTGTTGATTAATGAGCACTGTCCCTGTCAAATAAACAAAAGAAATGATTCTTTTTTTTTTTTTTTTTTTTAGACAAACAAGTGCACTCTAATGATTCTAATGAGGTTGTTGGTGCTATAAATTTACTGTAAATGTCTCAAAACTTGAAAGTATAGCAAATTTCCAAAAGCATGGTCAATGCTCGTTCCTCTGCACTCGATGACCTTTCACCTTTTTATGTCTTTCAGAGCTCTGAAGCTGTGCTGCTCAGGAGGACCTCCGCATGTGAAGCTCATCATCGAGTGGGAGCACAGAATCAAAGACTGGTCAGTACGTGTTTTTTTTGTTGATGTTTTTTTGCTCCAGCAGTTAGGGCTGCACGATATCAGGAAGACATGCGGTAGTTGTTGAATATGGCGATTACAATATTACTTGCGATGATTAAACAGATATCAAAATGTACTCTGTCGATCTGTATTTCTGCAGCTTTCAGAATTCTGCTAAAATACAACACAATGCTTGTTGAATTTAAAACAAATGAAAGGAAATCATTCCCAATGTTCTTTTATTGAACAAATTCAACATTAAAATGAGTATAAAAGGCAGCACTCAAAAGAGGACAGCTGCAGTATAAAGTGTCTACTGATCATTTCTTTTATCCAACAACATACATCTCGGAGTGTCTCGCGCGATATGTTGCAGCTTTTTGCAATGCATTTATTGTTTATTTATATCTTGATGACGATTAAAAAAAGATGCATCCTTGCGGCCCTGCTAGCAATTTTCTAAAACTACCGTGTGCATGTTTTTATCTCTGTTCCTGTCTGATGTCCTGGGTTTCAGTTTGTGTTTTAACTTGTCTCTGAATCTTGTTTTATTTCCATCACATCTATGTATATTTTGTGTGTGTGTGTGTTTTATGGTTGTGTAGCCCGACCGATATATCGGCGGCCCGATATTATCAGCTGATATTAGGCATTCCCCGATCCATCGGTACGGACCATGCTTTCAGAAATGTGCTATACTTTCAAGTTTTGTGACATTTACAGTAAATTTATAGCACCAACAACCTCGTTAGAATCATTAGAGTGCACTTGTTTGTTTAAAAAAAAAAAAAATTGTTTATTTTGTTTATTTAACAAGGACAGTGCTCATTAGTCAACACCGATAAAAAAATATATATAATTTTTTTGTTATTGTGTTCAAAGGACTTTAGGTTTCATATCTTAAGTTTGTATTTTTATACATTTTATTTATCAGATGTTTAATATATTTTGATGTTCCTCAGTTCTACTATCATATTATTTTAGTAAGAACTCATAAATAACTACAACTAACTAATGTTATGAAAATCTGTCTGTGTTTTGTTATCTCTGGATTATTATTTTTTATATATATATATATATATATATATATATATATATATATATATATATACCTGCCGATATATTGGATTTTTAAATAACCAAATATTTGTATCGGTATTGGTCTTAAAAATCCTTTATCAGTCGGGCTCTAATATATATGCATCCGTCTTTGTGAAGCACTTTGGTGCAAAACTTGTTTACCTTTTAAAGTGCTGTATTAGGAGCCCCTAAAGCAACATGGGGAAATGTCTTTAGCCACATGACGTTAGCAGTACTTCGCTAGCAAATTTTGCTAGCCTTAGATTGGTTTCTCGTGAGCATCAGTTCCTACAAAGAAAGTTTCCCCATGTCCCTTTAGGGGCTCTGTACCGTATAAATGAAATAAACTTAAATAAAGCACCTGTTTGTGTGTTCTTGGGCCGCAGCCTGTTTGGTAACATTCAGGAGGAGGTGGTGAAGGATGCAGACAGCGTGAGGAATCAGCAGCAGCAGCACGTCCAGCAGTACAGCTGCACATTGGACGAGTGCTTTCAGCTCTACACCAAAGAGGAACAGGTAGTCTGTTTTCATTTGATACCCGCAACAACCAGGGGCTCCATTTAGAGTCATGTGCCCCGACACAGAACCCCCTTAGTCCCTGTTCTAATTAGTCTCTCTTTGGCAGACCCTCCTCCACAGCATGGGAGAAAAACGTGCTCTGGTTTATTGGTTTATTTCTTTAAACCAATCACAATCGTCTTGGGCGGCGCTAAGCTTCGCTAAACCGCTGCAAAATAGCCGCGGGAAGGAACTTGTTTTGGTGGAACATGTGTACGTTTAAAAGTTGTTTTAGTCGTGCAACAGAAAACTCTGATTGGACAGATAGTCTAGCTAGCTGTCTGAATTTACCCTGCAGAGATCTGAGGACCAGGTAACCATAGTCCTCAGAAATCCATCGGAGTTTAAAATTACAACACACAGAATGAGGAAGGAAACAGACACCAGTGAAAAGGCATGCATCCGGAGCAATCCCAGAAGTGGAATATATAGACTACTGTCTAAATAAACTTACCTAAAGTCATGTTACTACTAGTCCTGCTTTGCCAGACCTTCCTCCACAGCGCCGCGGAGGAGGGTCTGGCTAGTCCACACAGCATTCCTGGATGGGAGAAAAACCTGCTCTGGTTTATTGGCATTTCTTTAAACCAATCACAATCGTCTTGAGCGGCGCAGGGCACCGGACGCGGACACGGCCATTTTATGGTTATAATGTGCAAAAATAGTTATTAAAATTGTTCGAACCTGTGTGTTTTTTAGAAAGAACATTCGAAACAGTTTTAACTGCTCTTTTTTTGTGGACTCAAAGCAGTCGGTATATGATAACTGACAGGGGAAATTATTAAATAACAACATACAAAATATGTTTGATAAGAATCATTAATTATATTGATTTTGTCAATAACTTGACAGCACTTAAATGTGTGTTCTTAACAAGATCAACATCAATGCTTGTTCATTTCCTGTATTTCACCTTTATGAGGCAAAACAAATTGGAAATAAAGCCTGTTAAAAGCCTTTTAAAATCCACCTGCCACAGTGGTGCCAAAATTCAATTCAGGCACATGACCAAGCGTCCGTATTTAACGTGATGGGAGAGTGAGAATGTTTTCTTTATTTCAACAGGACATGGCCATTAAAAAGACTGTAGCCAAAACCATCTTAAGCGTAAGATGATCTCATAATCATAATCTATCAAAAAAGTAAAAAACAAACACTAAAATCCATTTTGCCAATCTTCTTAAGCTTAAAAGCTTGTAAGATTGTTATCGGGAAACGTGCTGACGTTCCTCAAATGAATACATGGAACAATCATGTTTTGCACGTTCGTTTGAGGTATGACTGGATCTGTTTTAATTACATCATCTCATTGTGCCCTCTTTTCTTCATTGGTACCTGACTGGAAATGTAGCACCCTGGTGTGTCAGGGCCTCAAATTGTCTGCTGTTGACTCTGTGACTGGCTGTGGTGACTGGCTGTGTGACTGACTGTGTGACTGGCTGTGGTGACTGGCTGTGTGACTGGCTGTGTGACTGGCTGGGTGACTGGCTGTGTGACTGACTGGGTGACTGGCTGGGTGACTGGCTGGGTGACTGGCTGGGTGACTGGCTGTGGTGACTGGCTGTGGTGACTGGCTGGGTGACTGGCTGTGGTGACTGGCTGGGTGACTGGCTGTGGTGACTGGCTATGGTGACTGGCTGGGTGACTGGCTGTGGTGACTGGCTGGGTGACTGGCTGTGGTGACTGGCTGTGTGACTGACTGGGTGACTGGCTGTGTGACTGGCTGTGTGACTGGCTGGGTGACTGGCTGTGTGACTGACTGGGTGACTGGCTGGGTGACTGGCTGTGGTGACTGGCTGTGGTGACTGGCTGGGTGACTGGCTGGGTGACTGGCTGTGGTGACTGGCTGGGTGACTGGCTGTGATGACTGGCTGGGTGACTGGCTGTGGTGACTGGCTGTGGTGACTGGCTGTTGCGCTGACTCTGTGACTGGCTGGGTGACTGGCTGGGTGACTGGCTGTGGTGACTGGCTGTGGTGACTGGCTGGGTGACTGGCTGTGGTGACTGGCTGTGATGACTGGCTGGGTGACTGGCTGGGTGACTGGCTGTGATGTGTTCTGCTGTTCTTACCTTGTGTCACCACCCAGTGGCGCTGCAGGAACACAATGGCACTGCTGACAGTCTGCACTCGACTCCACTGGGCCAACTAATCCACATTTCAGTCTAAATGAACAACCCTTAGCTGCCATGTATCCTTTAGTTGCCCATGGCACATGTATAGATGATGACGAGACACTCCATTAACCGGCAGATCTATAAAAATGAGTTTATCACACAAAGAATCATCCACCAATTTAAATCTTGTGTTTACCAGAGATTTGCTCATAAGTTTCTTGGAAATAAGTCATTCAGCATTAGCAAGGAATAAAACATGACTCGTCAATAGGGATGTAACTATGCATTGATTAAAAACTTGTTATAAATGTGTAAAGATTACAACCGGTTCAAATAAATTCTATATAATAATTTTTTTTTTTTTTAATCAATCGCAATGCAATTTTTGACCAGCCTAAGGCATAAGCTACTTTAGATTTCACTTGTTTGACCTCACACGCGACTACGGCAACTTGGTTTATTCCTTTTGAAGAGATTTGTTCTGGGGCATTGATGCCCATTTTTAAGGCTTTTTATTTTTTGACATTTGATGATCTTTTATTTTTATAGGACAGATCGGAGGTCGGAGTCAATCCGCGGCCGCTACGTCGAGGAGTCAACCTCCAAACATGTGCGCCCGCTCTACCAACTGAGCTAACCCCGCCACTTATTTAGTTATTTTGATTTGATTGACTTTTGATTTGATTTGACTTTTTCCAGCTTTGTCTCCTGGCTAAAGTAAAGCCTTTCCTAAACAGGCACGACCTAGAAAAGGCCATTCATGCTTTTATTAGTTCAAGGTTGGACGACTGTAACGCTCTCTATGTTGGTCTGAATCAGACGTCCATCTCACGTCTTCAACTTGTGCAAAAATGCTGCTGCTTGCTTTTTAAGAAATACATCCAGACGTGCACACATCACTCCTGTTCTGTACACTCTACATTGGCTCCCTGTGTGTTTTAGAATAGATTTTAAGATTTTATTGTTTGTTTTCAAGGCTTTAAATGGTCTGGCTCCAGAGTCTTTTTTTTCTGAAATTTTAACTTTCATCAACTTTAATCAGCGACTTGTAGAAGTACCAAAGTCCAGGTCTAAACGGTGGGGGGGTCAGGCTTTTGCAATTGCTGCCCCAAGACTCTGAAACAAGTTACCCTCTGATATTTGCACTATTACAGATGTAGATGTTTTTAGGTCCAAACTCAAGTTGTATCTGTTTAGTCTGACTTTTAATACGTTGAAGCGGTGTGATAGTTTCATTCTCCTGTTTCTTTGTAACCTTTTCTGATTTTACTGTTTTCTATGTTCACTCTTTCTATTGTATAATATGTGTTTCTGATGTTGGCTACCTGCTGGTTGCTGTAAAGTGCTATATAAATACTTTTTTTTTTGATTATTTGCGCGCTTCAACGTGCAGTGTGTTCCTGCTGTAAGACCAAAACTACAGGTTAGTCGACAAATCATCTAAAGAGGGCAGCCCTACTTAACAAGTGTCAGTCTAATTTAGGGTAACTTTGTATTATGGTTTGAATGCAAATTTAAATTAAATACAATGCAAACGTGCAAAATGCAATACATAGAGCTTTGGTGGTGGTCGATAAAGTTGATGAATTTTGAAAGAGTCAACATAGATCTGTTGTGCAGACTGTGTGAACAGTTTAGAAAAAATGAGCTCAGTAACGCCGAGAAACAATTCACCTACAACTGTATATACAGTATATGAAGCTAACTAACTGAATAACGTTGTTGATAATGAATGACCTCGTTGAACGACTCACCGCTGCCAAGTATCGAGTAAGACGTAGTCAGAGAGAGGCGGGGAAAGTGAACAAAAGTAGTAGCTATGGCAACAGCTTCAAAATGTTCTTTATATTCCAAGTAAAGCTGTTCAGTTCTGTGAATTTCCAAGGTTCATTCAGACATCATTTACAAGGATATGATTGCATGGAATAAGAAGGAGGATCTGAGTGTGATTTATCTGGAAGAGGTGGAGTAGAAGAAGCTCTGGCTACATTTATGTTGCTGTGTTTTTGGTTTTAAGCCAAAAGCTACAGTAGAAGAACTAATCTCTGTTTAAAGGAACATGCCCAAACCAAAATAGCTCATCAACATTCTGGTGTACTGGGCATGTGCGTGCCAGGATAAACTGGAAGCAGCATGTATACTCCGCTCAATGCTGGTAGCTGCCATCACGAGACGTCATGAGCCAATCAGGCGGCGAAACCTTGGCGTCAGTGTCTGTGTTGCCAAAGGTCTCCTGCAACACAACCCTGCAGATTCCAAGCCGAAACGGGTTGTCAAATGTTTCCGGTTTACGGGCTCGGAAATGCCGGAGCCTTGTGAAGGCGAGTGTAAACACAGCAATTGTATTTTAAACCAAAATTGCAATGTAAATTAGGGCTGCACGATATGAGGAAAATATCTGAGTGTGATTCGTTTGACTGATATTGAGTCACAAAATTGGAGGGAATGATCTTTTTTGTATCATTATTCTCATTTTCATTGAAATTATTATATTATTATTAAAATTCAAAGAAATTAAAATGATTGTAGTGGGATTTTTGCGATGATCTGTACCAAAAAAAAGATTTTTTCATAAGTTTGTAGAATTCGATTTGTAAGCTGGGATGTCTCTGCAGCTGCGACGTCTCTGCAGCTGGGACGTCACCACAGCTGCGACGTCTCTGCAGCTGGGACATCTGTGCAGCACCACAGTACTTAATTCAGAATGGTTGGACAGATATAGATATGGCCATTAACAAATATTGCACTAGTCCATATTGCAATTTCGATGCATTTGCCTAATAAATAAATGTGGCCTCTGTCTGGCATAGACAATTCTGTTCATTTCTGTCCATTTTGTCTACTTTTTTCCCCGCCAGCTTGCCCCAGACGATGCCTGGAAGTGCCCCCACTGTAAGCAGCTGCAGCAAGGCATGGTGAAGATGAGCCTGTGGACGCTGCCGGACATCCTCATCCTGCACCTGAAGCGCTTTAGGCAGGTGGGCGAGCGGAGGAACAAGCTCACCACGTTGGTGCACTTCCCCCTGGCGGGCCTGGACATGACGCCTCACATGGTGAGCCGCAGCCACGGCTCCCATCAGCCCACTCTGCAGCCTGGCTGGAAACAGCCACGGCGACCTGACCTGACTCCTCCCGACTTCCTGTACGATCTGTATGCTGTGTGCAACCACCACGGAGGAATGCACGGCGGACATTACACAGGTCTGACAGCTTCTGAGTAAAGACCTGTAGTAATAATGATAATAATAACTTTAAAAATTAACTATTTATATGGCACCTTTTGCAAAGGAATAAATAAGAAAACATAAGTTGAGAATAAAAAAACTAACAATTACATCAACTTTTTAAGATATTACTTAGCTCTGAGAAGAGATTTAGAATAGGATCCGCCTGGGACGCCCTTGTAGCTCACCTGGAAGAGGGTGTGTTCCATGTACCTAGGCTCAGTCCCTACCGCATCCGCCTGGGGTTCAATTTCAACCTGTGGCCCTTTGATGCATGTCTTCCTATTCTCTCTTTCTCCCCTTTTCATGTCTACAATTGTCCTATCAATTAAAGGCAAAAATGCCCCAAAAAATGATCTTAGAATAGGATCAGCCTTTTAGCTGAGGAAGTTTTTAACATTATTAAATATGGCATCCAGTCTAGACAAGAGAGTGTAATTAATGCTAGTGCTAGAGGCCGGAAAGGTTGATTATAATGTCTAATAAGGAGCCTTTTATTTAAGTCATTCGACTGTAGGACATTTTTAGACATCAAGCTATTATTTTCAGCAAGGCGTATAACAATGGAGGTCATAACAATGGAAGTCATAACAATGCATAACAATGGAGTTTGAAATATGCGTACGCATGACTGGTTCCTAAACCTTTTTTTATTTATTTTTTTACTTACACATCAAGGACTCCTAAACTGACACAAATTAGACCGCAGACCCCAATGTATTAAGATTTTGTCCCAAGGTCCACTATCTGATAGGATTTTGCTTTTAGATGTTTAATTACAGGAAGTGTATAACAACCTATGACCAAATTAGACATAGCCAACTTCGATACTTTTGAGGCACAAATTGAATTGCCTCCATAGTATCGAGTATTGAAAAATGCCTCGTCCTTCAACGTCTAATTCCAATGCCCAAAGGAGTAAATCTCATCAGCATCAGTGAGCCAATAAGCACGCAACGTGTATCTACCAAGATCTAATAATGTTTGTGATTGGCCATCTTTTTTTGAATTTTTTTTTAAAGATTATTTTTTGTGGTTTTCCACCATTTAATGAACAGGACAGCTAGGTGAGAAAGGGTGAAGATTGTCACAGGTCGGACGCGAATCCTGGGCCTCTGCATCAACGCATAAACGTCTATGTAAATGTGTGCCTGTTCTACCAACTGAGCCAACCCTGCCACGCGATTGGCTGTCTTATGTTACACACGCAGGAAAACCTTAACGTTACGCACAGAGATGTTGTATTTTGAGAAGCTTGACTACAGCCTGCGTCAGATCGGTGTAAAGTAGCTGGGGAAAAAAACATTTGCATTATAATGTGTATGGTAACTTATTTTTGATGTTGCGTAGATTTTATAAAATTGGTAAAGTATCGTTCAGGAACCGGTATCAAGTTGGTATTGACATGTATCAGTGGTGTTTTAACATGTCCTGTAATTTCCTCCAGACTTACTTGCAAGTTTTTTTTGTCCATGGTCTTTGTGATTGAAGCCTTCTGCAGGAACTCGGTGGACGGCCAGTGGTACAGTTATGATGACAGCAGTGCTGAGCCGGTGCCAGAGGCAGAAGTGTGCACACGTGGAGCCTACATCCTCTTCTATCAGCGAAGAAACACCATCCCCCTTTGGTCTGCCAGTTCCTCCGTCAACGGTCGGTTTTTTCAAATCTTCCATGTTGTTATGATGAGATTGCGTCAGAACTCCTGGGAATCTGCCTTACATCCTTTAGACAAAGTATAGAATTAATGGAAGGTGTGGGAGCATCATTACACCTCACACCATCATTTACAATTTGTCCGGAGAACATCTGTTTTTCCGCTGCTATTTCAGGCTGCCCAATTACTTGATGTGATGCTTTTCTTCAGCGTCAGTGTTCATTTTCTCTGTGATCATTTCAGGGGGTTTTTTAGCTCATAAATGAAGGTGGTGAAGGTGGTTGTCAGTGATAGCAGAGGAAATCTGAAAGGTCTCCTTTTCCCCATTTACAGGAGTCACAGAAGCATTCATCTTCACAGTTTCAGCATAATGAGCGTGTTCACAGATGGGTTAAAATACTGGTGTTATTATGTGATTATTGCGACCTTTTCTGTGACTCAGTGGGATTTTTGTGAAGGCAATAGGCATTGCTGTGGAAAGCAGGGGCGTTTCTAGGATTTGAGGAAATGTTGGGGCTTAGGGCACCTGTAGACCAGAAAAAACAATCCGGCGATTCACTGCACAACCCGGCGGCGGTGGGAGTGGCACTTAAATGGTCCATTTGTGAGATGTCCTGTTGTGTTACTTAACTTCAAAATGTAGCACACGTAGACTTTATACTTTACAAGTATTGTTTTCCATCAGCTCGTTCATAGATTTTCACATTTCCGACCGCACTTGAAGGCAGCTTCATTTCACGGAGAAGGAGAATAGAGATGCAGGGAATGTGCTTTGTTGTTTCAGGAAACAGTCACCTGTTACCCAAACTCCTGGGCAGTTTAGTGCTTGTGTTTTGTTAGGTGGCAGCCATAGAGGCAGTGATGCTATAGTTGAGAACCAGGCCCTTCTGTTTCTTTGTGAGCATCTTTATAGCTGCACATTGTTTTTGAATAAATTGAAATGCAAAAAAAAACACAAACTGTCTCCTTTTCTCCTTTCTACAGGTTCCACCAGTTCATCCACATCTGATCATTGGCTGGTCCGGCTGGGGGCGGGCAGTAAGAGGGGCAGCGTGGTGTCAGGAGGAGCCATCCCTGGACCTCTGGGGCCCACACAGGCCCCAGAGTCTCCTGAGCTGCCAGTGTTTGGAGATGAACCCCCCAAAACAGCTGACACAAGTAGGTACAGCATGTTTAGTATGTTTTTAAATTATCTTGACACTCAGGAGCAATTCCAGGATTCATTTAAGTGTGGTAGCACAGTGGGGACAAATTATCAGTCAGGTGATTTTATCAGAATACAGTATAGAAAATCTGCTCAGATACAGTGGTGCTCATACGTTTATGAACCCAGGCTAAAGTTGACTAAAAAAAGAGGAATGAGAAAAAAATCATCTTTTTAGAAATTAATTTTAATGCCTTCATTAGAAAATGAGGAAAAATCCAACCTTTAAGGATACCAATTTTCTTTGTGAATGAATAATAAATGTGAATAAATAAATGTTCTTCATTAAAATACAGGGGCATAAGTATACACACCACTATGTTAAATTCCCATAGAAGCAGATTTTTATTATTAAAGGCCAGTTATTACATGGATCAGGATACTATGCATCCTGATGAAGTTCCCTTGGCCTTTGGAATTATTATAGCCCCCCCCCACACATCATTATATACACTTCACCAAATCTAGAGATTGGCATGGGGTACTTTCCATAAAATCATCTCTCAATGCAAATCAGATCAGCTATTAGGCTAACTGAAATAAAACCATGCCAATCTCTAGGTATGGTGTATGGTTTATTCTTCTTTTTAATCAGCTTTAGCATGGGTTTATAAACTTATGAGCACCACTGTATATTGGATTGGATAGAACAACACAATGTAATTTTTGCTAAATAAAACACATCACATTCATTAATCATTTTACTTCTTTGTAAATCCAAATCCAATACACATTTTCTATGGGCTCTTAAGACAAAAATGTGGATAGTCATCATGGAAATATTAATTGGTCATGTGACAAGGGCTGGGAAGGTTTTTTCACAGAAACATTTAAAAATAAAGTGCAATACACTTACAATAAACCTTGCTGTACACCGTTTTCAGATAATAGGAAACAGAACAGAAATAAAGTGCAATATACAATTTATTTCTTACAGCAAGAGTAAGTACTCTACAGTGCGTTCAATGTGTTTCTACTTCTAAACTGGCCTAAAAAAACAAAGTACACAGTTGCCATACAATGTATATTTAAAGTATATATCCATTTACCAAAGACAGGGATCGGCAGAACAAGCAGCAAAGTACTCTGATCCAATGGAAATCAAATCTGTCAGATTGACAGCAATCTAGCCCAATGGATTGGGGGGAGCAATCATATTTCAAGGGTTCCCACCCCAGGACACCCCTTCCCCCAACTAGACCCACCCCTGTTGACACTGCTGCATATAGAAACCACTTAGAATTGTTTTCAAAAGGTAAAACAAGTATTTTAAAGTTATAATGATTTCATCTTTGGTTACTGGTGGTAACAGCAAGCATTAAACCTTGAGACAAACACATGTTTCCTATGACTGCTTCACAATTAAATGATAAGGGTGGTGCTGATTAGTGGAGGTAGACTTCTAAAAATAAGAAGAAAGTGTTGCAAATCAACAATCTTGCTTCACAATTAAAGCCACCATGTGTTTCATCATTTAAACACTTTGAAGGTAAAGTAGACATTCTGTAAGTGAACTGTGGCAGTAGTAAGGTGTAATGTCTTCTCCTCTAGATGGGTTTGAAGCCAAGCCGTTTGTCCGTGGGAGCCAGGGCCGGAGTTTAAGCATGAGATCACCAACTAAGCCCAAGGAGACTCTGAGCAAAGTTCTGCCACTGCGTTGGTCTTTTGGCTCCAAGGACCGCATTAGACACCCAGCCCAGACCCAGTCTGGAGAGCTGGTGGAATACCTGGAGTCTGGGCGCCGTCCACGATGTACCAAAGAGCCTATCGTAACACTGGTGGCCACCCCGCCGCAAATAAATGCCCAGGGAAGAGCCTTCGAAGTGGGACAGGACTGCAGCTCACCCAGCGGTAGCAGTCTTAGTTATACAGACAGGCCCAGCTCGGACTCTTGTTACTCCCCCAAATTACCCGAGGGACAGAGCAGAGCGAGTGCGGAGAGGAACACGGGCCAGGGAGTCGGTAATAGCAGCAATTTGAAAGCCAGGGAGGATGGTTCTCTGAGGCAACGGTCGTCTAAGAGAGCGAGGCAGGACCACGGCCGGACCCTGGACCTCCAGCTTCATCTTCACAGAGGGGCCGTTCTAGTGGGTCATATCAGCCACAGTGCACCTCCAAGCCGAGATTCCACACTGAGAAGGACCAAGGTCCAGGCGGGAGCGACGGCCAGGGCGCAAAAAGACTTGTTACAGATGGCCAGTGTTCAACCGGAGGACAGGAGGGGGCAGCGGGGTCAGGAGGGTCGCAGCCACGACAGCCTCTTGTCTTTTTTCAAACCTGGTTTCATGAAGAAAGACATTCCCGGGTCACCGATCAAGGGGCAAGACCAGCGTATGAACAGCCACGGACAACTGGGAAAGCTGGCAAGCAGTAACGTATCCAAACTGTCCCTCTCCAACGGAACGCTGACCACAGCGGCACCAGACGAGAGGAGGGTCGTTGCCAACGTCCTCCCGAGCCGCGACGCCCATAATAACTGCAAAGTGCCGCTTGTGAACGGAAAAGCCGGGATTCACCACCCTGTAGACATTAAGCGCGCTCACAGCTCCAGTAACATCCAGACGAGGCTGGATTTGACATTTCGCAGGTGTGCGTCGCTGCAGAGGAACGGCGAAGTTGCGGCCCCTCCGGCCCAGCGCATCCTGCTGTCAGACAAGCCCAGCTACGCCACTCTGCAGCGGACACGATACAGCACCACCTCCCTGGGTAGGCACACACCTGTCCCTGAATCCTGTTTTTAAGCTTGGTTACAGTGATACAGAATTGTTGAGAATGTAATTATACATCTGTTTGGCTGAAATTACAGGAGAATTAAAGGAAGAAATTACAGCGCAGGGTCGAAGTTTTGCTTCCGGTGTCAGCAAGTTTAGCACATAAGCTTTGGGCCCTATTTTACGACCTCAGCGCACGGCGTGAAACGCCTGGCGTAGGTGCGTTTAGGGCGTGTACTAATTGCTATTATGATGGCGGATTTGCTAAGCAGGAAGGAAAAATCTTACATTTGACTTGAGGAAACCTGCCGAAAATCTGCGACTGGTGACTTTTTTTTCTTCTTTTTTTAAGTACCTCTGTGACTGCCCAGAATGACCCCTGATTCCTACGCTCGACACCGACAGGTGCAGCAGGAGGCGTCGTTGGAGACAACAGTTTATCTTCTTCTTCCCCCATAGTACTGTTTCTGAGTTCTTACCTGTGTGTGTCTTAAAAACTACATCTATGCAGAGTTGAATTTACTGAGGAGAAATACTGCTGTAATGTGATTTTCTTTTTCCTCGTTTTAATTTTACAAAAGCAGTCTACTGTTAAGTTTTTCTTTTGGAGTTTGAGGAATATTTTGATAAGCAAAGGGTTATTTGTCAATTTGCATGTTTGTGTGTTTTTTTCAGCCCATAACACTTTCACAAAACCATCATCTGTCACATGTAAAATTGTTAAACACTGCAAAAAGAACTAACACATGCACTGTATATTGGCTGCTTTAAGAAAATGCATCATTTGCTTTGTCATTTACTCATTTTCATGTTAAATTACTGATGCACTTTCTGTCTTTATTTTATTATTTTTTTTAAATCCATATTTTGGTACATAACCAGAGCTAAGTGACATTGCTAATGAAGGAACAATTACACTGCACCTAGACTATATCTACGACGTTCCACTTATGGGATTGCTCTGTTGCCTCCGTAAATTCCTCCAGATGTCCGTCCTCTTCCTGTTTCTTTGTGTTGGCGTTCTAACCTACGATGGATTTCTGAGGACTATGGTTACCTGGTCCTCAGGTCTCTGCAGGGTAAATCCAGACAGCTAGCTAGACTATCTGTCCAATCGGAGTCTCCGTTGCACGACTAAAACAACTTTTGAACGTGCACATGTTCCACCAAAACAAGTTCCTCCCCCAGAGTATTATGCAGAGGCACCGTGACTCCGTCCGGCGCTTAGCAACGCCCAAGACGATTGTGATTGGTTTAAAGTAATGCCAATAAACCAGAGCACGTTTTTCTCCCATCCCTGAATGCTGTGTGGACTAGCCAGACCTTCCTTCGCAGTGCTGTGGTTGAGAGTCTGGCATTGCGAGACTACACTACAGCAGAATTGTCAAAAAGCAGTGTTTTTCTGCGTTTCAGGTAATGATTGATAAAACAATGAATTCAGAACCTGCATCCAACCGATTACCAATCACCAATAGAGATTTGTAAAGGAAACTCCTAAATAATCATAGCTGGGTACCACCAATGATTCCCCCAAATTGATTCCTATTCTCAGAAGGTCCCGATCTGATTACATCTGCGATTCGATATAAATTAGGTTAGGGAAATTTCAGTTACAATACTGGATTAGTTTGGATATAGAAGAGATTCTCAGAGAACTTCTGCTGTGAATTGTACAAGCAAGAAGCAACACTCAAAATATTTTTTCTAATGCACCAGATTAATGTTTACTAGGGGTCACCGGATACTGGATGTTCAGGGCCGATAGCGACGCCGAGTATTAGCAGCTGAGGTTTAACTTACATTTTAAATTCTCCTTTTAAGGGTATTTGCATATAACCTGATCCCCGTGTGTTTCATTTTAAAATGTTCAGAACAAACTCAGCTTTCAGTAAAGGGAGGCCCAGGTTTGTTCCAGAGCAGTGTGTAAAGAGAGGATTTGGCTCTGAGGTGGAAATATTTCTCAAATCTCTTGTGAATTGTTTTGGAGCTTGAAATGAGTTCACAAAACTAGCGTAAACATCAATCAAATAGTAAATAAATGTCTAAAACGACATTTTGCAATATTTTTTGAGTAAGAGTGTGGTCTCCTGTCCTCAGAGGGGTTAATGAAACCGATAACCGATCATTTGAAACTCATACGCATTTAACCCTAACCCTAACTCTTTGGGGCCTGCCGCACACCTGGAAGAGCGTGCGCCCCATGTAGGCTCAGTCCTTGCCAGCGGCCCGTGTTCGAGTCCGACCAGAGGTCCTTTGCTGCATGTCACCCCCCCCCTCGCTCCCTCCTTCAGCTGTCCTAAATAAAGGACAAACCCTATAACATATCTTAACAAAACAAAAATTTTAATCAAAATTAAGATTCAGTAGGTCGATAACTCCAATACAAGTAGCAATGCCACAGTGTAAAAATACTGATACAAGAATGTCTTGCATACAAAAATCGTTAAGAAATCTTATTGTAATAAACAAAAACTAAATTTAACAATAGTAAATGTCCATTTCAATATAATATATAACTAATGGCGGGAGTGAATCCGGAGCAGAGGGAGAGAAGGTAGCGCTCTTTTTAATTAACTAACTTTATTGGCTATAATTAAAATAAAACACGGAAACAGGTATTCTGCAAATTGCCAATTATCGGTCCCGGTTACCGGTTGATCGCTAATGTTGCCATTAACCCTCAAAAAGTACTTTTTACTTAACAGGACTAACATGACATGTCATTGAAAAGGCATATATTAAAAGGTTGTTATCAGATCACTCAAACGAAGATCCATTTTATTGGTGAATTGATTATTTTAACCCAGCCCTACAAATGTTAACTTTAAAATTAAAGGGTAACTACCGTTTTTTTTCTACCTGGACCCTATTTTCCTATGTTTTTGTGCCTGCGTGACTGATGGGAACAACAATCTTTGACATTGGTCCAGTATTAAGCGAGATCGCTGCAGTCGGCAGCGTCAAAAACAAGCTACAATGTAAGTTAATAGGGCAACTTCAATGTATTTACAAAAGTGCTTGTTTTGCCTCTGATCGGCTCAGGTTAATATAAGTGTCTGACAACATTATGGAAATGATTTCTAAGGAGGTCGACCTTTCTGTTAAAGAGTACAATCCTTTTTTTAAACATAATAAAACATCTGCAAAATTGCGTTTGCTTAACCCACCAGACTCCATGTAAATAAACATGTAATTTTAGCATCGTAAAACACACTTCATTTAAAAACACTACCACTCTAGTTTTGGTTGAAATAAACTGATTTACATGTGAAAATATGGTGACTTTATATACGCTAAAAGTACTGCCGTTTTAAATGGAGTCTGGTGGCTTTAGTGCTACCGACTTCAAAGCTGTTTCTGGTTAAACAGCAAGGTCTCAAAGAGGTTTTAAAAAGGCTCTGTAGGGATAATTTTGTTGTCAGACACTTAATTATATAATTAATAATAATCTGAGCCTGCCAGTGGCAAAACGAGCACTATTGTGAAGGTAAATACATTGTATGTAAATTGCCCTATTACATTAACTTACGTTGGAGCTTGTTTCGCTGCTGCCGACTGCAACGATCTCGCTTAATAAATGTGCTGTATTTATATAACGCTTTTCTAATCTTAACGACGACTCATACAGGATCCATTCACCAATCACACACGTTCATACACATTCATACACTGTGGCCGATGATGCCGTACAAGGTGCCACCTGCTCATCAGATAAACACTCACACACATTCACACTCCGATGTGCAGCATCGGGGGCAACTCGGGGTTCAGTGTCTTGCCCAAGGACACTTTGACATGGGACTGCAGGGCCAGGGATTGAACCACCAACTTTCCAATTGGCAGGCAACCGCTCTACCTGAGCCACAGCCGCCCAGAGTCAAAGATTGTTGTTCCCATCAGTCGCTTAGACTCAAAAATATAGGAAAGTAGGGTCCAGGTTGAAAAAAAACCCTGTTATCAACCCTTTAATGTGTGAAAACCCTTTGAAATGACTTCTTCCTGTGGTTTTTCTTTCTTTTTTCTGTGGATGGATGAAGGGTTTTGGCAATGTCATAAAACAGCAGGTGTGGGATCACACTTAAAAGGAAACGCACCTATTTAACCAGCTCAGAAGAGAAAGAGGATTTTTTTTTTGTGTGTGTTTCCACCTCTGCTGAGCGATAATGTGAATTCCTGTCTCTTTTACTGAAGCCCGATTTGAATTCTTTCTTTCTAAAAAAAAAAAAAAAAAAGAAATCTAACGTTGATGGGACCAGGTTCAAATGCAAAGCTCGGTTTTTCTCTTTTGGGATGAAAGAGGGGATTCACACTTTGTGCACACGCAATTATTATTTTTCTCTGCAGACACACAGGGATGTAATGTGTCCTTAAGGGCAATCATGCATTGTCACGTCCACATAAAGTGTAATGAAGTAGTCATCGCAGCTCCTGTGTATTTAGTTCCCAGTCATCAGTCATTGTCACATTTGTCACGGGGGGGTTATTGAGGAATGTAAAAGCGAGAGTCCAGAAAGTTGTTTCACTGTAACTGTGTTCACGTTCTCATGCTGTGTGCTTTAACATCACTGTTTAACAGACCAAAATGAAACGCTAGTAAATGAAGGATGTTTCTCAGACAGTATTTGGGAAATATAGCTAGAATATATTTTGTGTATTAACTTTTTTAAAAGTCTACATTTTGTACCTGTAATTATGTAATTTAAGGACCAGATTCAAACTTGTATGTTTCAGGTTACTGTATCCAGTCGGATTAATTAAAAGACATTCTGTAAGCAGGGTTGAATAGGACACAAGACACAGACTTGTACTAGTACTGGACTGTCTTATAATATCTGCTCAATGTACTGCAAGTTTTATGGATTGCAAATTAAACACAGCTTTTCTCACAAATGAATTGAGTGTAGTTGAATGATTTATGGCCAGAGTGCACCTGTGCACCTCCCATCATGCAGCAGTGGTCTTTTTTTTTTTTAAGATTCAAGGTAGAAATTTAATGTCAGGATATTCTTGACCAAATACGTTGATGGTGATATTGCGGTGATATTGTAGGGTTGACGATTGATGCTGATTGATGAATAATCGTCAATAATGTGGATTTAATGACCAAGTAGGTAAAGGCAGAAAATAAAACAGTCTATCCCCCAATTTGACCTGTTTTCAAAGTGTCTGTATCAGGTATTTGGGGTTTCTTTCAACCAAATTGACCCAAAGTAACACGGATGGTCCCATATAATGCTCTTTACAAGTACACTTACAGATCGGGATCAGAACTTCCATTGAATTCTGTTTATTTATTTATTTTTTATTCAATTTTATAAGCCTAACGTTGTCATACTCAGGTTCTAGTCAGAATATGAGTCAGATTCTGCTCCACTGGGCTGTGATTATGGGGCGTGTTTCAATCCAACCAGGAAAGAAAATGCCTCTGCACATAATTGGGTTGACCTACAACCAATCAGAGCAACGGAGTGTGTGACACACTGTATGTTGACCACAGGGTTTTCATTGCGCCCCATCTTCTTAGCAACCATCAGGGCCAGGTGATAAATTACATTTTTGTCAAATCCTGTAGGAAAAACAGCAAAAACATCCCTTGGGTCGCGGTTCTCTGTTCCTCTTTTAAAATGAATGCGCTGTCAATATCTTCTATAACAGGCGTGACGTTGGACATCTCAATTCTCCAGCTAATTCGGCTAACCGCTAGCTGAGACAGCACGTAAAAGACCCTTAAAAATAGTATATATATAGTGTATATATGTATACATATACATACACATTCAAGACAGGTGTAAATTGGATTCTCTGCCAGAGTCCAGCCACGTATCAGCTAGAATGTCAGCCGTAATCAAGGCAGGTTTGCCTGAAACATGGTGGCGTTGGGCGTAATTAAAACACATTACAGGGCGCTGTGATTCCAGTGTGAGCGAAATCCGTATACTTTGATTTTATGCTGCAATAATCAAACTTCACAGAAGTATGCTACATTACTTACAGAAAGGTCAGACGAAACGGCACCGCCATCAGGATAAATTAGCAAATCGTCCAGTGGCAATTTGTTGAACAATTCCATCAGGATGAATTATTCATTGTTCTAGGAATAGATTGTCACTGTCACATTGAGTCGCGCTCGCACACCAACTGTCTTGTCGAGCAGCTGTCTTCAATGTTTTTTAGGCCTAGGACCCTTTAGCTGAAAAAGAGACCCCCTACTGCATATAATGTGTACAATTTAGCTGCATATTAAACTGGGTCTACATTAATGTGTAGGGTGGTCTTGAGTCTTTACCCATTCCTGTTTTATGGTGCATATAATGCTAAGCTTTTAAAATATATATTTCAATGCATATTCACATATTTATAAGTCATGTTTTAATGTTAAAATGTGCCACAGTAAATCCTTAAGCTTAACTGTGGCCTATTTGTGGATTGCTACCTCAGCTGTAGGCCAGTCAGCCTATCATCATGTTGTGTACCTTAAAATAAAAAAAGAATTATCTCTACTAATAATATGTTGAATTCATGTCAATGTATATTTTCAGACATTTAAAAACTATTTTAAACCATTGAACAGTATCTTGGGGGCTCCCCTGCAGCAACTCCCGGACCCCCTCTGGACCCCCTATTTTTGGGGCTTTTTAATTTATTATTTTTTATTAGGTAGTGATACACAGACAGGAAATGGGGGGGAGAATAAAGTGGATGACACACAGCAAAGAGCAGGTCCGATCTGAACCCTGACCACTGCCAAGGACTCAGCCGACATGGGGCGCACACTCTTCCAGGTGGGGGCTCTCTGTCATTGTTTTGAATTGTTTTACAGTAATTCCCCCACTTATCTGAGCCGACAAAACATTCCCATTATGATGGGAAAGAACATAATGTCCCATATTGTTGCTGATACTTTAGATGATATGGTAATCAGCATCAGTTGGTCCAATGTCCCTTAAAAGAATCATCATTGTATATATAAATGTATGTAGCAATATGCTCCAAATGTAATTCCCACCGACTGTGCAATACTTCATATATAATACTTTAGAAGACACTGAAATCCTGTGAAAATTCACTGTACAATATTTAAATACTAAAAATCCTGTGCAATTTCATTACTGTGCAATATTTAATATTTAATCATTTAATTTCATAACTGCAATATTTAATATTTTGATGCACCAATAACTGCAATTTCATAACATTGTAATATTATTTTTTATAATACGCATACAAACCATATTTATCTTTCTTAGTATTTTATATTTTCTTTTGCACTACTTATATTTTATTCCATGTTATATTCCTTCTTGTTGACACTGGAAAGGTGTTGCTTCAGTCTCGTTGCACAGGTGTTGCACATGTGTGTAATGACAATAAAGGCTTTCTAGATTCTATTCATATGCTGTGCAAGTAACATGTTCCTGTTATGAACTGTTTACTGTGTGAGGACATGACTACTACACACCCACATGTTCCAAAATGGCCCAATGTAGGTTTTGGCAAGTTATAAAAGGAAGCACAGGTTATGTCCTTTACTTTTTTTTTTTTATTGTCCCAATTGTGCAGCAGAAGACTCCGAGCAGGACGGTGGAGAGTGATGCTTGTCAAACGTGGGAAGCTCTCCTAAACTGCTCTCCTGTGTGATATTTCTAGACAACCTTTCAGAATAATGAAAGCGAACAGCGAAGAGGTGTCTTTTGAAATATAATAATCAGCACATTGAGCCTCTTTGCTGCTGCCTTTTATGTCAGTGGACAGAGCGGTCAGTATCGAGGTTGTTGCTGAAATAAAATGACTTTTGCACTGCTTATCTTTTTTTTTTTAATCACACACAAAATACAAAGACCTACTGTAGATGAAAGAGAACGTTGTTCATATGTCAAAATTACGCAGGCTGCACTGTCACTTTTTGGAATTTGATTTCAAAGCACATGTCACTTTACTGAAAGCACACTTCTCAGTATCACAGCTTTTAGTCTCTACCCTGGTTGCAATGCTTCAAATGAAGCAGTACTCGCCAAACTGAGTACCGGCACTTCTGCTTTTTTGTCCACAAAAGTACCCTTACTTCTTTTCTAAGGTTATTTTTTGGGCATTTTTTAGGCCTTCATTTACAGAAGGAAAGATGAATGAAAGGGGAGGGGGGGGGGATGGCATGCAGCAAAGGGCCACAGGTCGGAGTCAAACTGGGCCCGCTGCATCGAGTAAACCTCTTTATATGGGCGCCGGCTCTACCAGCTGAGCTATCCAGGCACCCAAAAACAAAAAAACTATCTTTTTAAACAGGCTTCATGTTGACCTGTCTGCACTTACATTTTTTAATATATTACTTTGTGATCTTTTTAATATATTACTTTGTGTCTTTTTATATGTGTCATCTCGTATGTTTTATGTAACTACGGCACTTTGAGATTTGTATAAATACATTTGACTTCCTTACTTACAAATGAAAATAAATATATCCAAGAAACATGCGATGATCATGTCATGGAATTGCTGAATTAGGGTATTGGAATCTTTTTTGGTCCAATTCAGGCACTGACTGTGATAATAAAACTTTAATTTTATGCTTTTATGCACCGATTTCTGCCTTTTTCTGCCTCATTTTATGGTTAAATGTCTTTATTTAGGATGTGCAAAGGCAAAAGTGGCAAGTGACAATTTAAAAATATAAATATGAGGGAATATAATCCAGGAAAAGCTCTCACACATTCTGTATTGCTTTCAAATATGTATTCTCCTGTAGATCAACAGTGATGTTGGGTTGTTTTGATATGATGTCTTTTTCCTCATAACTCATAACTCTTTTTTTTTTATTGTGCAGTCAGGAATTTCAGTCAAACTGGTGTTGGTTTAATGATGGGTTGTTTTGCTTCTCTTTGTGGTTGTTTTTTTGTGTCTTTGTGGCTGTTTTGTGTCTCTTTGTAGTAGTTTTGTTAGTTCTTTATGCTCTTTTTGCATCTCCTTCCGTGTGTTTTGCTTTTCTTTGTGGCTCTTTTTGGTCTCTTTGTGTCCTTTTTTAAGTCCTTTTGCATGTGTTTGTGGTTGTTTTGCATCTCTTTGTGGTCATTTTGTGTCTTGTTTTGCATCTCTTTGTCATCGCTTTGTATCTCCTTGGAGTCATGCATCTTTTATGGCTGTTTTGTGTGTATTTGTATAATCCATCCATGGGTACGCCTTTACAGTAGCCTTTATGCTATCTTTCACACTTTTATCAGGACTTTTCATGTGCCAGGAACATAAAAGGCTAGCTCAGGGATTTGTCCGGACTTGCTGCGTTCTGTGGTTCACACACTGACACAAACATTCACAGTTTGGTGGACACTGAGAGAAAAACAGCTGAAAGCGAGCTTTGAAAGCTAGAAATCAAAGTGCTTTGGGCAGCAACGGCCACTGGTCGCCTATTTATCTGCATCTCTGTCAGAACCATGCATTTTTATTACAGACTGTGCTGGGGAAGATTTGAAATCTAATTTCATGGATTGTTATTCTTCACCACAGGGTATTATAAAAAAAAAAAAAACGAAAAATGTACATATTTATCGCACCGCAGACCAACAATGTGTGTAAATGTTGAAAGGACATTACATGTTCTGCTTCAGTTTCCTCCAACAGATATCTCCAGGTTTTTTTTGGTTTATTTTCCTAAATGATGTGTTTTTTTGTGTAACCAAGGGAATAACTTGATTTTTTTTTATTTAAAATGACTTTTATCAGTTTTTACACAAGAACTTTTCGATCATTAGGCCTATTTCATTTCATTTCATTTCATAAGAACCCATTTCACACAACAGGTCCACTGGCAGAACAAAAGGTGAGCGATTGTGACTGAGACATCCCCACTGTGACTCGGCAGGGACAGAGCAACACCGGCACTGTTATCAGCGTCATGCAGACTTATATTACCACCATCACAAAGTGGATCTCTTGCCAGGGTTCAGAGTAAAATAATTGCCTCGTATGTTTCTCTATTTTAGGTTAGGTTGATTGTCTCCATGAATAGGTAATAGTCATGCGAAGGCCATGTTATCCCGGCTTTATTCCACCCCTCTGTTCTTTTCAAGATAATGGGTGATAGACTCCTTTGATTCCTGCCATCACATTTGAAGAAGCGCAGATGCTGCGGCTTCCCACTGTGAAAAGCTGAAGAATAAAATTGTTGCTCCTTTCACTCTCTTTCAGTCTGAGAATGTCACCATGGATACATCTGTTTTTAACTGTTTTCAAGTTATGTGACCTTGATATACTGTCTATTGGAGGGGTTGAATTCAACACTTTATCGGTACTTTTCTTTCCAAGAAAGCTGCACAATCAATCAATGTCCTTTTTTTTAAGGTCATTTCACATGGTAAAGACAGTCTTTTTAAGCTCCTTTTTTATTTTAAAGATCATGTTTTGGGGCACTTTAGGCCTTTATTTGATGAAGGGGATGGAGAGGGGAACGACATGCAGCACAGGGTCGCAGGTTGGAATTGAACCTGGTGAGCTTTCTAGGTGCCACTTTTCTTTTTTTTTATTTACTGGAGTGGAACAATTAAAACACACAGCAGGCTACAATAGACATGGCAAAGTGTGTATTTCGCATCAAAGATGCCCAGTTAGACACACACAGACACATAACTGCATGCAGCATCACTAGCTAAACAGCCACAGAGATAAAGCCAGTGAAACACAACAGAGCCGTAATGCACACCTTTTTTTTTCTTCACGGTACAACACAATATATGACAGAATGTAGAGTGAGCTCTTCTTTTGTGGCTGTTATGCCAGCAATTCTCTCTTCTTAAATTTCAATAAAGAATCATCATTCAACAGTAGAACCAGTGCAGGAAATTGTTTAGAACACATCATAGAAACAGCTTCTGAGATCCACTAGCTGGGCTTTTACACACTAATTTCTAATTTCTAACGCCTGCAGCTGTTTGTTCTCGTTTGAATGGTGTTGCACTGTTGAATACAAATGTTTTGACATTTCAGACGTGTTCAACACACCCTCAGTGACGCAGCACAGACACAGCCACGATACAGATAACAGTACAGACGTTTAAAGAGTGACAAGCTGCAGCTGGAGCATCACTATGAGTATGGATTCCGTGATTTGTATGATAAACAAGAGTCACACAGATAGATAATGGGCCCTATTGCAAATACTGCATCTGAAGTCTCTTTTATATAGACCTCAGTGGTCCCCTAATACTGTATCTGAAGTCTGTTTTATATAGACCTTAGTGGTCCACTAATACTGTATCTGAAGTCTCTTTTATATAGACCTTAGTGGTCCCTTAATACTGTATCTGAAGTCTCTTTTATATAGACCTTAGTGGTCCCCTAATACTGTATCTGAAGTCTCTTTTATATAGACCTTAGTGGTCCCCTAATACTGTATCTGAAGTCTCTTTATATAGACCTCAGTGGTCCCCTAATACTGTATCTGAAGTCTCTTTTATATAGACCTTAGTGGTCCCTTAATACTGTATCTGAAGTCTCTTTTATATAGACCTTAGTGGTCCCTTAATACTGTATCTGAAGTCTCTTTTATATAGACCTTAGTGGTCCCCTAATACTGTATCTGAAGTCTCTTTTATATAGACCTTAGTGGTCCCCTAATACTGTATCTGAAGTCTCTTTTATATAGACCTTAGTGGTCCCTAATACTGTATCTGAAGTCTCTTTTATATAGACCTTAGTGGTCCCCTAATACTGTATCTGAAGTCTCTTTTATATAGACCTTAGTGGTCCCCTAATACTGTATCTGAAGTCTCTTTATATAGACCTCAGTGGTCCCCTAATTCTGTATCTGAAGTCTCTTTTATATAGACCTTAGTGGTCCCCTAATACTGTATCTGAAGTCTCTTTCCCAAAATTCAGCCTTGGTGCAGAATTACAGCCACTAGAGCCAGTCCCACAATGAGCTTTTCTTAGGATGTGCCATTTCTGAGTCTGTAGCTGTTGAGGAGGAGAGAGACCCACCCATGAGAGAGAGACATCATGGCTCATTTGAAAGCCATAATGTCTCTCTCTCATGGGTGGGCCCAATTCTCCAGAGAAAGGGAGGTAACCATTCCCCTTATGACCTCATAAGGAGCAACATTCCAGATAGGCCCATCTTAGCTTTCATTTTCAGGATACCCAGGGCTCAGTTTACACCTATCACCATTCCTAGCCACTGGGGGCATAGGCAGGCTGGGGAACGATATTAATGTAAGAAAACCTCACAAAGTGAAATTTTCATGCCATGGGACCTTTAAAAGACAGACACATTTGTACCTTGGTACCTTGATGGCGGATTTGCATCTTAATATTTTAATTTTTAATTTTTGCATGTGTGTGTGCTGCTGCGTCTCCTGTGTGTGTGTAACAAGCATAGTGAGTGCGCGCTGTGCACAAGCCTAGGCGCATTTTACTAATTAGTTGTTAAAACTACAGAGAAATGCCGCGTTATTGACTTTAGAGCAGGTTTTTGTTGGAAAACGGCGTGATGATTTTCTGCTGCCGCAAGATAGCAATACGCCCAGAATTCCCCTGAACACGCCTCCCTGTAAGACCTTACACCTTTAACCCATGGGCGCACACATGGGTGCGGGTGCATTTGATATTTAAACAACGTGGGTGCTCCGGGTGCAAGATAGGGCTCAAAGTGTTTTCTGTTTGGAGGAGGAGCAGCTATTTGTGGCTGTCTGGGTCAAAGTCACAAACTACACACAACACAATAAATACTGATTGCAGATTGCCACATAAAGCAGCTAATACGTAGAAAACTCTAAACTAAAAGAAAAAAAACAAAACTTTGCAAGTCTGACAACATCTCACATTGTAAGTAAAGGTGAATGTACTTTATTGTCACATACACATACATGTAGTGAAATTCATTCTCTGCATTTAATCCATCCCTCAAGGGAGCAGTGGGGAGCCATTTTTAGCACCCGGGAACAACTCCAGATCTGATCCAGCACCTCAAGGGTACTGGCTGGAGAATCTAGTGTTTTTTGATGGTGGGGAAACCCACGCTAACGTGGAGAACATACAAACTCGGAATGAGTTCTATACCAATCGATTATGGTAAAATGCCCCAACTTCTAGCAAGACTCTTATGATTTTATTCCCATATTGTAAATTTGTCTGTGACAGTGGAAGTCATTTGGTGTAAGGTCGACTTAACACAATGAAATACTTTTACCATGTGATGTAATTCACTTGGGGAAAATAACATGGTGCACATTTAATTCAGTGTGCCGAGGTGCTGCAATAGCAGCACTCGGCGCAATGACTATTATTGCTCATACTTATTATTATTCTTCATCTTCCCAAATTTCGTCCGTCCGTAAGTCCCGCGTTGCCAACACGCGCAAACACAATACACCAAACGGGTATTGATCGGGAATGGTGTGCTCGGAAGTTTTAACCAGATTTGCCGCGGTTTTCCCGAAATCGGCAAAAATCGCAAAATTTTCCCATTGACTTGAATGGGAAAAGTTCGGGAAAACTCTCAACATTGCTAAAAACCGCCTCTTTGGGACCGTGCTGTGTCGCCATACTTTAACGTAGAAACATGATTAAAAGGTTAAACCGAAGACAAGACTTTGGCGTTTATTGGGCTGAATGGGCGTTCAGATATCAAGCACGGTTTCTCCCAAATCACAGTTTACGTATCGTCCTGTTTTCAGACCAGCTCAGATTTTCCAATGTGTGTGTATGTGGTGGAATGTTCAGAGCTAGAGTGGAGGACAGAGTGGGGGCTGGAGGACGGATATCTGGAAGTTTCTCAAACTAATGTCTCTCTCTCCTCCAGTTTTAACTCTTCAGACTTCATTATTGGTCAAAATGTAGGAAATCTTGTTCCGGTCGCAGACGTGTAACTATGGAGTCTATCGGACTTAAATTGTTGGCTGTGATCTACCAACTGTCGACGAAACTATGAAAAAACTGGCAGCTGGAGGACGATTTAATGACATTTTCCCCAAACAAATGTCTCTCTGTCCTCCAGTTTTACGTCTTCAGACATCATAGTTGGTCAACATGTAGAGAATCTTGTTCTGATCGCAGACGTGTAACTATGGAGTCTGTCGGACGTAAAGTTTTTGCGCTAGGCTCACCAACTGCTGACTTATAACAGAAAAAAAAACCACTCTGGCCTCTTCTCTGAGGAAATCACCATAGCAACAGGCCCTGACACTGAGAGGACAGAGGGGGGGGCCCTTTCAAATGTTCAAAATTAGTGCAATTTTGGCCATTTCCACGTGTCGTACTTTAACGAACTCCTCCTAGAGCTTTCATCCAATCAACTTCCAACTTGGTGTGTGTCATCTTAAGATGTTAACGATGAAAAGTTATTGAAAGAAATTTTTTTCGTCGAACGGTGTGGCCGTGGGGCGGCCATTTTGTGCGATTTGCCACCAAAACAATATTATGAAAATTGAGCCCCTGCACTACGTTTAACGTAGACTCACGAAACTTGGTCCACATATGTAGCATGGCAGGACGGACATAAAACTCCATTGTAGCCCCCCCCCAAACCCAACAGGAAGTCCGCCATTTTGTATTGAATGTTCGAAATTAGTGCGATTTTGGCCATTTCCGCGTGTCGTACTTTAACGAACTCCTCCTAGAGCTTTCATCCAATCAACTTCCAACTTGGTGTGTGTCATCTTAAGATGTTAACGATGAAAAGTTATTGAAAGAAATTTTTTTCGTCGAACGGTGTGGCCGTGGCGGGGCGGCCATTTTGTGCGATTTGCCACCAAAACAATATTATGAAAATTGAGCCCCTGCACTACGTTTAACGTAGACTCACGAAACTTGGTCCACATATGTAGAATGGCAGGACGGACAAAAAACTCCATTGTAGCCCCCCCCTAAACCCAACAGGAAGTCCACCATTTTGTATTGAATGTTCGAAATTAGTGCGATTTTGGCCATTTCCACGTGTCGTACTTTAACGAACTCCTCCTAGAGCTTTCATCCGATCAACTTCAAACTTGGTGTGTGTCATCTTAAGATGTTAACGATGAAAAGTTATTAAAAGAACAACTTTTCGTCGTACAGTGTGGGCGTGGCATGGCAGCCATTATTAGGTTTTATTGCCAGTCGGATGTGCCCCAATAGCAGGCACACTGATAAAATTTCTGCGGAATTTTCTAGTTATGTTTTAATGTACGATTAAAAATAATGATTTGCTACTCATTTGTTCCTCCATTAATTTAAATAATGTTGCTGGAGGCTGCAGAAGTTGTGCAATGGCTTCATGGTGTTCTTATCCTTGGCTGTGCTGTGTATACGTGCAATGTTGTCATCTGTGGTTGTGAATTGCTACAGTATTTGCTGTTTTCTTTTTACGTTTTCTTTTGAAATTATTATTACTCGAGTCTAAGGTAAATAATATTGTATCGTATAAGTTTGTAGCACTTAGTTTTGTTATATTTGACGCGAAAAAAGTCCCTTTTTAGCTCAATTTGTAAATTATTGACCTAGTGTTAGCCATTTTAAATCAAAATGCATTAAAAACAATGGTGTCATGTTGTTGACCAACAACATTAGGAGGCTTTCAGTCACACATGGGCCTCTCTTACGAATCAGCTTGTGTAACTTGTTTTCCATCGCTGAATGGGTGACTTAGTTTTCTGTACCTTTCTGAGTCTAATGATTTCATATTTTGTTCCTTTTGTCTAATTTGGATAAAAGGGTGACTAAATATAGGCTAATGACTACTCACAGTAAACATGGCTTGGAAATCTCACAGATTATATCATCGCTTTGCACATAACTGTGTGTACTGTGAGTGTAATAGTCACATTTTGAATGGACAATAGGTCATTCCCAGTTTCTTAAATTGCATCCACGTTTCCTTCACTTGCTTCCCTTCCTCTTGTCTTGTCCCTAGTCCGTCCCACCGAGGAAGCACAGGAGAGATGCGAGGAAATCATGGGAGGAGGGAGGAAACGCTGAAATGTGTTTAAGAGGGATGAGATGTCCTTTCTTCTAAAGCGTACCATTAATTTGTCAGCTGTATGGGCGTAGTTAGTAACTACTTCCGCTGCACGGTTCCAGGAAGGCTGCTCTCTCGTATCCTCGCTCCTCGGTGATCCCTCCTCAATGTTCGCTCCTCGCTCCTCATGGCACAAATAGGAGCTTTGAGACAGCCTTCATGAAGGAGGGACAGAACAACTTCTGGTTCAACCGAGGACCGAGGAGTGGCGTCTTTCCTCACATCTCTCCCATGCTTTCTCAGTGGAACGGACTAAAGGCGCTGACACACCAATCCAATTATTGGCGGTAGGACAGTCTAGCGAGGTCAGTGACTCGTCTGTTCCCGTGCCGTTGACTTTCTTTTGGGTCAATTTGACCTGTTCAATAACCAATCTGATTGATGGAGTGCTAACCTGGAAATGACGAGCAGGATGAGCGTGACTAACGCCTCTCATAATCTGACGAAAATATTTTAAACTGAACTTTGTTGGTCTGAAATGAAGACATATTCAGCAACTGCATGGCCTATTTCTCACTTTAAATGTTTTCAGAAACACGTTTTGGTGAACTTTTTTTTGTGTAAAATACGAGATTGTATTCCGAACGAGCCGCCATGACTGTCTGGCTTTGAAATTACTGAGAAGTGAGACCCACGTGCCGCGTTCATCCAATCATTTGCGGGTTTTCATTTTTTGGGGCGACAATACAGATTAGCTTTACCTTTGGCGCCGCTTTGGTGTATTCTGAGTCACTTTTTAGACCAACTCGGGGAGGCAGTCCGACTGCCTTTTCTGCCGAAGGTCGGCCATCGGGTTTAGTTTGTCAGAGCCTAGAAAGGGATGCAAGTGAAGGAAACCTGAATGCAATTTGAGGACCTGCCACACAGCCGCCATAGCTCATCAGAGATCTCCCTCCTCCATCCTCCATCCTCAATCCTCGCTCCTCTGTGCAGGAAGAGCTTTGAAACAGCCTTCACTAAAGAGGGCCAGAATGATTTTGGGTCGATAGTAGAGAGAGGAGATATCAAATAAAAGACTCGTGAAGCAGCCATTATGTCTCCATTTTAAGCCCAGCAGTCAGAAGTGGCAGGTGGCCATTTGTTGGCCATGGCTGTTGGCAGTGGTTAAGTGTCCATCTCAGTGTACAGTAACAGGAAGCATGTTTGGAAGTAGGGCTCTGGCTGACTGCGAGTGAGATGGTTGAGAGCAGTCTGGTGCCATCCTCAGGCTCATACTGCCATCAGCCAGAGCCGGGGAAACTCTGAAACCCCTGTGCGACGGGCGAATGGCTACAATGAACTGCCTCTTGAACGTTTCGCTCAAAACAATGTAGATAAACGGGTTGATGCAGCTGTTGGCGTAGCCCATGCTGATAGCAATGTTGTAGGCGTACAGGAAAGCAAAACTGGGCCGCTGGACTCCGAGGTGGGCCAGCTGCAAGATGTAATAGGGGGCCCAGCAAATGAAGAATGCCACGCATATAGCCACGGCCATGCGGGTGACTTTTCTCGTCCGCACCCTGAGGCTGCGCTGGGGCAGTGGAGCAACTGTAGCCGACATGTTTTGGAGAATCTTGAAGAAGACCACACAGATGACCACCCAAGGCAGAGCAAAGGCCAAGAAGAACTGGTAGAGGGTGAACCAGTATGCATCCGTGGCTGGGTTGGGCAGCAGGAGGGCGCAGCCCACCGAGCCGTCCTTCAGACGCATGAGTCCCGTGTACATCCACACTGGGGTGATGGAGACCAGAGAAAACAGCCACACCAGAGCCACCGCCGCCCTGGCCAAGAAGGGGGTTCGAACATGTTTGAAGCGGATGGGATGGACAGTTGCCAGGTAGCGATCCAGAGTCATTACTGTCAGGATGTAAGTACTGACAATCTGGCTGTTTGAGTCCAGCGCTGTGATGACTGTGCACATGGTGCCACCAAAGCACCAGGAGCCGTTGCCCACAAGCTGGTGAATGAGGAAAGGCATGCCGAGGAGGAAGAGCAGGTCTGCGATGGATAAGCTGAAGATAAATATGTCCGGCACTGTGTGCTGGGAGCACAACTTGGTTTTCTTCACGATGGTGTAGATTACGACACAGTTTCCAAAGATCCCAAAGAAACAGATGACACCAAAAATGCTGGGCATGAGTACTTTGTTGTACTGCTCATGTTCTGAGGATACAAACAGAATACTCTTTGTCAGACACTTATACCAAGCACTGAGTCCAGTTATTCTGGCTGATTAGACCTCTACTCAGGTTGAAGGTGGACCAGAGCGTTGATGGGAATGTATTAAATCATAAATCTTTTCTCCCAATAACAATGATAAAGGTGTCCTTTCTACTCCTCTAACAGGTGCAACACAGGAGACTGAAAGATGTCAATTAATCAGTTTAAACCCAGCCAAACAACCCTGGGAAGAGGTCCAATTAGCCAGATTAATTGAAAAAAAAAATGTTTTCAGATCCTTTAAAGTTCAAGAAAAAAATAACTAATCACCTAATCCGTTTTAATTCTTGGACAATAATTTAAATAAAATACATTTGTGATATAGCATTACAGTAACTTCGTGTTTTCAGTTAAATCAAAGAAGTATTACACTCCTTTTAAAAAAAAAAAAAAAAAGGGGGAAGAAACAAACAGCCTACCTTCTTCTATCTCGGGCGAAGTGAAGGGTGAAAAAGATGAATTTGACATGTAGGAAAAGTCCATCCCAGATAGCTTTTTGTGGTCTTAATAAGAATAACAACTTAACATAACAGTTTTCGGTCGAAATAAAGTCCAGTTATACACAAGGAACAAACAGAATAGCAGCCTAATTTATTTCATTTTTGAAATACTAAATGGATTTGACAGAAGAGGTGCAAAACCGCGCGCATGTTCTCTGTTATCCAAAATACTTCATCACTAGTGCACGCAACATTATTGCTTACTCTGTGAGAGAGAGAGAGAGAGAGAGAGAGAGAGAGAGAAAGAGAGAGAGAGCGATATTTCTCTCTCATTGTCTCCCCTATTATAAATAATAGCCTATCATCTATCATGAGGATAAATCTCTCCACTAGGTGTCAGCATTGTCAAAGTATTTAAATGTCTCTGTTGTCGCCTCACCGATCAGAATTAAAAGCAGATGTCCAAGAAACAAAAACAAAGACAAATTCGACCAAATATTTGCCAAATGATGGGTCATGCAGTGGGATAACAGCTGACACACTCCCCGCCAACACGTAAGATGAAGAGTAGAGTTACTTCTTCGAGTAGCCTAGGCCTAAATCGTCCAGAACATCATCTGTGCATCATGTGTGTCCACATAACTAAGCATTTTATTTTTATTTTTTTTATTTTTTATTTTTAATAAGAAGAACCAGCAGTCTGCTGCTATGTCTGCTGAAAGCAGGTGGTTTACAATCACACACAGCTTCTTTCTGACAGAAGCCACCAGAGACATTGCAACTACCTTTAAAGTATGCAGCGTGTCAGAACACTCAGCATGCAGTGGGTGTCACCTGACTCACTAAAATAATGTCAAATGTCACTATTGTGGCAACATTTTTAGTTTATTTATAAAATCTTAAAGCATTAGGATGCTCCAACTTCATCTTGCCTATTTGAGCTGATGTTCCACCTTGCTATATGTCACCCTAATTCAATGCTTAATCAGATATTAATTAATTTATGTGGTCTGTCTAACCGTTTGCATCACTGAATCTAACAAAAAATGGATAGATAGATAGATAGATAGATAGATAGATAGATAGATAGATAGATAGATACATACATACATACATACATACATACATTCATAGATACATACATTCATAGATAGATAGATAGATACATACATACATGCATACATAGATAGATAGATAGATAGATAGATAGATAGATAGATAGATAGATAGATAGATAGATAGATAGATAGATAGATAGATAGATAGATAGATAGATAGATAGATAGATAGATGTTATAGGCTTCTATTTCGTTGCGCTGTATCATTACCAAGTCAAAGGTAATCAGTTTTAGGTTAACGTTACTTACAATAACCGCAGGGGGTAATTAAAGGCAGTTGTAGCCGGCAGTTAAGTTATTTTACGGGGTGGGTTTGGAATACAAGTGGGAGACTGACAGGGAGGAGCTCCAGTCACAACAGCAGGCAGACCATAGACTGTAGTCTACGAGGCAGACCCTCCCAGCACTGGGTGGAAGGAAGCGGAAACGTCGCAAGCCTTATGCTAGTAGCGATCCATAGGACGGGGTGGAAGCGACATCAGGCATAACGTTATACCGTTTGTTGCCTCTCAAGAGGAAGCAGCGTTTGGATAAATTACACTATATGATTTTAGTTTGTTACGGGGGCAGCATCGAAACGGAATATCTCGAGTGGTGAGTTTCCCGTATGCTTTCTCTTTACATAAAAGTTATGTAGTGTTTCCTTTCACGACGCAGGCTAGTCAAGTTCAGTAACGTTAGCTGCTGGGGCTAGTTAGCTAACTGTGCTAGCAACAACAGCTTGCGCTATGAAAAAAAGGTGTTTTCCTCCTTCTTACATTTGCCAACGTGAAGCTAACTTGTAGGCCTCGGGCTTTAGTAAACAACACATGCTTATTTTAAGCTCAACACATGTTCTGGGTAATTTCGTTGTTAATTTACCCATTGTGGTAAATGAATAGGGTTAAGTTTAGTAATCGCACGGCATCGTAGTTATTGTTATCCGACCGTTAGCCGGCATGCTAGCTCTCGCGATCTAGAAAGCTGGGCGCTGCTGCTGGAACGAAATCGACCCATTGGAACTGGTGTGAAAACCATAAAATGCGATTTAAAGCTCAAAATGGTACATTACAAGCTAGATGTAGAAATGTACCCTCTTTTTTTACAGTAAATAATGACGAGAAGGTGGTAATTCTAGGGGAGAATTGCAGGCTGCCCCCATTTCGTTTTCCCCTTTCAAGCACTTTGTCTTTTCTTATGTTAGCTAGTTCTGACACTGGTGTTCTTTGATGGGTTTTCTTAAGTAGCATCACAGTGGCCATGGGTTGAGTTTTTAATTTACTGATATTTACAAAACAAGTACAATCAAAGAAATAATAGTACAATCATAAGAAATAATGAAGGCGGGGGAAATGTGACACCGTGGTAAACGATCTGAAGTTTGTGTATACGGACCCAGCCATTAAGCAGATAGTAAGCAAATATTATAAATACTAACGCATTGTCTAGATTTAAACCTACAGTATCATTTTTAACCTACGGAAGCCCCTAAGGACAACTACACTGACTACAAATCGTCCCACGACAATTATTCCATCAGTCTAACATTGGTGAAATCGGTGCAACACATATAGAGAACTAGTTCAGAAGTCGCCAGCCGGGTTTCAAGCTTTAACTATTCGAGTTGTTGGCAGTATTAATGTAAATTGCTTTTTTGGCCCTACCGTATTCACTTTGTTTGTCATTTCGCTGAGTGCCGGCATACACTCAGTTTATGCCGGTCATCAGTTTATCACAGTGCTATTAATAAAAAGCAGAACTACTTGCAAGTTAAAATTTCTCATATCTAAAATAAAACATTCAGACAGAACATCAGGCTATAACCTGAGAGAGTGACAGAGAACAGAGGCTGTTGTACATGAGCATCAGTTTTTACTGTAGCTCAAAATGTTTACTGGGCTGTCACCTGTAAACCTGTTATTATTCCGACATTTCCTGTAGCACCTGAAGGCAGCGGCAGCCTTCCTCTCCTCCGCCTGCCTATCCATCCGTTCGCCGTTTTACAACTCTGTGTGTGTGTGTGTGTGTGTGTGTGTGTGTGTCACAGTCGGTTCATTTTCATTGCTTGTGGGAAGAAGCTGTTTAGCATCCTGCTGGTCCTACAGCTAATGCTCCTGTACCTCCTCCCAGATGGCAGGAGGGAGAAGATGTAGTGGGAGGGGTGGTAAGGGTCCTTAATGACGGAGATGGTCCTGCAGATTTTTAGAAAAGTGTCCTGCATCTTCTGTTCTGTGTAGCTAACCGATAAACCGATTATCCATGATGAGATAACATGGATTGATTGTTGTGAAAAAGCAATTCAATCTGAGAGCTTGCTTGCGGATAATTTGCCGTAAGTTTGTCTCTCTTTTTTTCATCCGTCTGTCTGCTGGCCTGTGATTTAAATGGCCTCTTTCGATTTAGGGCTTTATGGAGTGAACCCATCAGAGCTGCACGGTGTGATATATATCCGCAAACAACATAATGAGATAATGTAGCTTTATCCATTTAACTCAGCAACTGTAGGTTTAGCCAGTGTATCACTGTCAGCTCTGCTTAAGTAGGCTACTGACTTAAATCTGGTCAAGCCAGGTGATTGGCTGTCAGCAAAGTCTGTACTAATTGCCATTGATTGTAGTGAATTTGGCATCAATATCTTCTTATCCTCTTATAAATGTACCCAGAGTAACAGCAGCAACAACATACAGGCCATAACCCCTTTTCACACAAGTTTGCCATTGGATATGGCCATTAATACTTGTGTGCTATATTTTGAATTGTGTAAGATCTCAATAGAACAAAGAGTGTGATGTCTAGACCACAATATAACTTACCCAGGATCACAAGGAAGCAATTGTAAATACATTTAATGAGCGTAACCAAGAAGCAGTCAAATATGTACAAACTTGCAACATAAAGGAAGCATCGTGTTCATATTTTCAATATTATATTCTTAAGCTTCAGATCAAACTGAATTTTGAAATTTTCTAAAAAGACCATCCTGCCCTGTGCAGTTGTTACTGTCTACACTACATTTTGCCCATGTTGAGTACCAAGTTGTCTCTTGTTTGCAGGAACATTCCTGTAACCTTTATGTGAGGTCCAAGCCCTAAAGGAGCGGGTCATAGACGGGAGGAGAGACTCGGAGCAAAAGCATCTGGCCACAGAAGCCTGGATACGTGTTTTTATTTTTTATTCAGCCCCGAAACACAACAACAACCAAGTCGTTTTCCAGCGTGCAACAACAACAACCATGGAGGCCATTGCCAAATACGATTTCAACGCCACTGCTGATGATGAGCTTAGTTTCAAGCGTGGTGAAGTCCTCAAGGTAAGATAGAACTATTTGATAATTTAATGTTAAGACTTGTCTGTATTGCTCACTATGAAATCCTGGCAACAATTTTCTTGCTGTAGGTTGTCTTTCCTCTGTAGTCAGTTAATCATATCAGTCATATCCATGTGGAATGAAAGTGCCATCAACAGTATAAAAAGAGTTTCATGCACTAATGTTATCTTTATGAACACTAAGACAATCTGTGGGAATAAAATCATCACCCAAAGATCTAAAAATAACGGTACAGTGTTGCGCCTGTATCTTACACTGTGATCAGTATGTTCTTTTTCATTTATATTATGCATTGTCATACACTTGCCAGATGTGTCTGTTAAACTTAAACCCACATTTCAAAAAAAGAAACGGAAAAAGATCAGTAGCCTTGAGGTATAGCCCAAAACACTAGTGTGTGACATTTGGGTACAAAACTACAACATTTTAGGCCTAGATGTCAAATATTGCCACAATATTGTTTGTTTGACTATTGGTGCTTTTACTAAATGTTATTTACACAATGAGATTTTTGATAAATATTCTCCAGAAATTATTTAATGACTTAGTGGGTAAAGGTAAATAATAGAACCACAAGAACAGTCTCGTAAGTTCAGAAAATGACATCACTTAACTGTAATGCCGCCTTTAAAACCAGGTAAAGACAACACTTACCATATTACGGGATATCCAAATTCAAAGACAATATCTAGTCTCATGTCGCAATATCAATACATGGATATATTGCCCAGCCCTACCGTGGCCCATGTGTGATAGTAAAGTTTTCTAAAGGAGCAATGCTTGTGTTACGCTGCATTAAAAAGGCAAAGGATCCTTAGTTTTTTTGTGCCATTATGAACTCTAAAGTGCTCTCTGTGAGACCTTGTCCAGATCCTCAGGCATGAGAGGCTTATTCAAAGCCTCATGCTTTCTGGTCGCTTGAAAAGCGTTTCTCTGACCTTGATGGGATAGCCAAAATGTTGAAAAGTACATACTGCAATTCCCCCCCCACAATGATTCTCTTTGGATTTAAATGCATCACAGTCATCAGTCTGTTTAGAGTCATAGTAATGACGTGACGAAGAGGAAACAGTGCAGAAAAATTAGATATATTTTCTACGGAAATGTGTGTTGCTTAACACCCAGTTGAAGACATTCTGTTGATATTGCATGACCTCCTTTTTTTTAAGAATTCCCTTTTCTCCCCCTCGGCTCAAAGGTCAGTCCTTATTTGACTTACCTATGTTTCTCCGAAACACTGCTCTTAAGCTTTTGGCTGTCAACGCGGTAAAAAGCCCCTTTTGTAAAAGATACCCTTCTAAAGGACCCCAAAGCTTTGTGTAACCTGCCATCTTGTTTTGGTAACATGCATTGTTTTTCATAGGCAACATATTTTTTGCAACACTTACAGGAAGAAGGAAGGTTGTTGTGATGCTACTAAACATACACATTGTTTTTATCGTCATATTATCAGTTTTATTTAGCTCCAGAGAAGTCTCCAGGCCACAACTAAAACTAGAATGAAGGCTTCAGGGGTGACCAGTAAATAAAACCCTACACATAGGGATACTACGATGCATCGTTAATCGCTTAAAAATCAATATAAATGTGTAAAAATGGCCGGCTTTTGATTTCAATGTGTTTGACTTCAGACATCTGTTTCATTAGTTTATTTATTTGAAGAGATTTTTTTCCTATTAATTTAGTTATTTAGATTTGGGTTTTGTTTTGAAATTATAATTTTTTTTTTTATTAGATTTGTATTATTGAAGATTAAAAAAAATACAATTTCAGTTGCACTTTTTGAGAGGACACACCTGTTTTGCACAGTTTATATAAATAAGAAATATTTTTCAGTCATTTGTCGGCAGCTCATTCTGTTAAAATAATAAAATAAAATGATATTGTGAACTTAAAAATCGCGAATGGAATCGTGAGTTGAGTGTATCGTAGCATTCCTTCCTCCAAATAGTTTTACTTGTAGTCCTCCCACAGAATCTTGATCTTTACTGTAAAGGGACTGCTTTTTGGCCCCTAACTGTGTTAATGACTCGTTAGTGTGCAAGACTACTTTACAGCAGTTTGCATGTGGTGACATCTTTTCTCCCATTAATAAGAGGTTTAAGGGAGGAGTTTTGAAAATATGTCTCATCCCACCAGGGGAAGATAAAACACTGTACATTTCTTCTAATTCAGCAGCTATGTCCAGCCAAGATTTTAATGGAAAATACCACAGATCTTCCCTGTGAATGAAAGCAATCCAAGATGAGATAAGCCTATTGGTGCCTGTGCTGTTTTATACTACTTAATGTTCTGCTTATTTTTTTCAAATTTAAATGGCTAAATATAAAATTTTGAAAAGATTCAACACCCAAATTTTACTTCTCGATTCCCTATACGGTCAGCACGTCATTGCTCTCAATTCCTGATTTGTTTCCTTCCTTGCAAGATGCTTTTAAAGTCCTTTTTTTTCTTTTTTTTATAGCTCATTTACAGAATTTTCTGTCTCCCAGAAAGTACGGCCATTTAACAGTAACAGCTTAAAACTAATCGCTAAAACATAATTCTTCAGATTCAGTCTTGTCCCTTGTATGAAGCTCTACTTTGACACTACACCGTCAAAGGTTCAACAAACACTACACTGACCCAGGTGACAAAGCATATATCTTTTTTATTTATTTTTTTATCTTTGTCTATATATAACTCACATAGCCAGTGCCACCTGACATGCTATTTAAAGAGACACAATTAATGCTACTACATGTAAAGTTGGAAAAATGCCTGACTTTGTTGCCTGCCAGAGCTACACTCAATGGCTTTAAAATAAAAAGAGTGTCACATATCCTGGCCTTGCATATTTGACTAGGACTGGGCAATAAATCAATGTATCAATATCACGATATGAGACTAGATATTGTCTTAGATTTTCGATATATTTTAATATCGTAATATGGTAAGTGTTGTCTTTACCTGGTTTTACAGGCTGCATTACAGTAACGTGATGTCATTTTCTGAACTTACCAGACTGGTCTTGCTGTTGTATTATTTACCTTTACCCACCAAGTCATTTAATAATTTCTGGAGAATATTTATCAAAAATCTCATTGTGTAAATAACATTTTGTTAAAGCCCCAATAGTCAACTATACAATATCGTCGCATCAACATCAAGGTATTTGGTCAAGAATATCGTGATATTTGATTTTCTCCATATCGCCCAGCCCTATATTTGACCCAGCTGGTGCGTGACATACTGTAAGTGAACAACCATAAGAGCTCCAGAAAATGCTTCACAGGTTATTTCTGGACAGATACTAAATCTGTAATGGGGAAGAAAAGCCTGCCTGAATGTTCCCTCCAACTCTGTCCACATTTCATTTGAATCGCTTGTTGGCAGCTTTGCCCATAGGACCAGTTCACTGTTTGAGACGGGATGAATTGGCCCGATGTTTGTCAGATACCATCCCCCTCTCCATTTCTTTCATCCTGTTTTTGTTCCTCCTCACAGTACTCATACATGAGTCTAAATCTTCCCCTCGAGGTAACTCATGAGAAACGAGATGGAACAAGCTCTTGTCTCTCACTGAAATGTACTCGTACGTCATTTCGGTGATCTATCAACAGTGATAGACGATGATTTTGATTAATTTGATTGATTTAATTTGACAGTTATATTCAAACTACCTTGCACGTCCCAAAATGATATCACTTAGTTTTTCATACATATTGAGGCACAAAATCCAAATTTCTTAAATTTCTTAACCCTTGTGTTGTCTTCCTGCCGACCATGCAACTTTTGGGTTTTCTGGCTAAAAATCTTAAATTAAAACAAGTTTTTTTCCAACATTTTGGTCGTCTTTTTCGACGCTTTGCCGCTTTCCCACGACGTTTTAGTCACTTTTTTTCTGGGCTTTTGAAGCCTTTTCAACTTTATTTTATAAAACAAACATTCAAATGCTATAAAATTGAATAAAACACCCAAATTTAATAAAAGTAATAAACTGATAAATTATTTCACCTGTAAAAGTTTTATGGAACTATCTACGTTATTTTGTTTGTGACAATTTAGTTGAAAGAAACCCAAATTTCTGATACAGGAACTTTTTTAAAATGGGTCAAAGTGACCTGAGGACAACAGGAGGGTTAAAAATGAAACTAAGTTAATGTTACAGAAGATCAGCTTGTTCAATGGAACCTACCATTGCCATGAAGTACGTCATTGTTAGCTTGGTTTAGCCTTCTACCTTTCGTGGTACTAAACATTTTGCTCTGCAAATTTCTCTGCAATGGTTAGTTACGTCAACAATGTAAGTATTGAGTAAACCCACAGCAGTTTGGTCTTGTTTGTTTCCTCTTTGCACTCTTCTTTTTAAACAATTTGACTACGAAACCGCTGTCAATAGTGCTAACTAATTGGCATTACCCTGAATAAAAGAACTTCCCCTAGAAAGAGAAAAGCAGTCGTACAACAGCCTAACAATTCTGGGACATGTTGCTTTACCTGATGCTGTGCAGCACAGTATTCACACGCATGTGGAGTAGTAGCCTACATCTAAAAGAACTTTACAGAGGTGGAGTGTGTTCATAGTGGCTCCTTTGCTCTCATCCCCAGTGCTATCTGTCTGCTGATACTAATACTAAACAGCTCTGCTCTTCTAGGACAAAGGGTCCCTCTCATGAGAGAGAAAGCCGTGTTAAGGCTTTGCTTGAATGTAGTATCCTTCACCTTCTCACCATTTTCAGTTTCAGATGGCCGGGATCGTAGCGGTGTCGCTATCTCTAGCCCTCACGTTGGCAGACAGGAAGATCTGTTTTTCACTTTGTTCATCTACTCCTGCTTTCATTCACGACTTCTTAACACACACTGTGGTAAATTGTAGATAGGAAAATAGGCAGTTGTTGTCAAAGTTGCATTCAGAATACAAAGATGAAAAGAAGCCGCTGTGGTACTGTAGACATCAAGTAGGCTCTTTATTACGATTTCAGCAATCATAAAAACAATGTGATTGAGTTATTTTGCACATTGTTTTGCAAGTAAACTCATTTGTCTTGTGTTCTGAAATGAAAAAAAAAAGAGTTTAAGTAAATAAAAAAAACATCTTACCAAAAGTCAATGAGTAATCATGTTAAATAATAAGTAACTCACCAAAACTCAAATTTTAGGCAGCTCTAGGAGTATGCCACACATCATTTCCTCCTCCAGCTTCGATAAAAGGCCTTTTTATAGAAGCATTTATCTAATGGTCTTCCACTGAGGCGATCAAAAGGTTGTTTTGAGGACATGAAAACCAGTTATGTCAAACTATTTAAACATCCCGAAATGTGCATACTGCTCTTCATCACTTGTCAAAATACCCATTTAAGAGGAGAGATTACAAATAGGACATGCCAGTTTATCTACATGGACATGATATTAAATGTCATAAGAAGTTCTTGGAGGAGGTTTGTGTGTTGATGCTAAGTCTCTTGGGAGGAAATTGCGATACATCCGAGAATTGGGTGGATATTCTCGCTGTTTCATTTTCTGCCTGACTGGCCAAAAGCCCCGCGGCTTGCGTGAAAATAGACCTGCTGTGTATCTTGAGCGGTAAGCCGCTTCACGCACACTCCTGGGGCATGCCGTGACGCGGTCTGTGGACTATCAAGCATTGACTTGAAAGGCTGCGTTTTTCGCTGGGGGTCACGGCGTCTCCGGAGCACAAGCACAGACACGCGCCCGGTGGAAAATAAGGGTTACTTGTTTAACACACTCGATGGTCCTGCCTTTACACACGTCAACTAACTACAAGAATGTTACCGCAGATGGCAGTGCAATGCTGCAGAGTAAAACAGATGCATATTTGGCATAATTTTTGGCAGTAAGCAACTGCCGGGCCTGTACAGTTATAGGACTATAGGGGTCTTTTATTTTATTTATTTTTATTAATTTATTTGACAGGGACAGTGTACATTAATTAACATTGCACCAGAATTAGCCAAAAGGCTATTTTTCATCCGTTGTCCCTGGACAGATCTTAAAATTGTCTCCCTAAAAAACATCAACAATAAGAAAATTACAGTCAACAATACAAATATAAAAAGTAGTAAAACAGATAAAACTCATTCAAATCCCATTGATAAATACAGTGTACAAATGCAATACAGCCATTAAGAAGAAAAAATAAAAAAAGATACTACACATTGACACAATAGAGACACAAGTGGCAGCACGGTTGGATAAAGTGAAACTATTTTTGACTGACGATGATTAATCTTTTTTTTTTCTTTCACATGTAAGCTATACTAGAAGATACTCCTGCTTTCATTCGTAATATTACTGTGTTAAAACATGAAAGGCATTAATAACATGGAGGAAAGAATAAAAATGTGCAGTTATAACGTTTCACAATTGTCAGCCGGTTAGCAAGCTCTGTGTCACTGTGACTCACACAGCTAGCTGACCAGACCAGGCTTCCCTCTAATTTGCAGCCTTGAGTCATACACCAACGTTTAGTTCTCTCATTTGCCAGTTCACGAGGAGTAGAACAAACTCACATTTTAACAAAGGCTCCAACTCCTCACCAAGTTACTTAGTTGTTTTTATAGAAAAACCACAAAAGTTTAACAGGTGGTTGCCAACGGGGGCAACCAGAGGCCATGACGTGGTTGCCAATTGACTCACTCTGGTTGCCAAGGGCAACCGTAACTGTTGAGCCCTGATATGTTTTACATTGTTTAACAAGAGTTGCATGGTTAACTATCAGGAAAACAATATTCAATCTTAGGCACTCAAATAATGTTCCTTGGTGGACTGGTTCATATTGTTTTATAGACCTCACAGGGTTTATATATATATATATATATATATATATATATATATATATATATATATATATATATATATATATATATATATATATATATATATATATATATATATATATATTTTTTTTTTTAAATGTGGACAATGACAGATTCCAGTGTGAACACGTCACAGTTCTGAACTGACATGTTGAGATGCTGTTGCATGGAGGTAAACATTGAGGCTAGGCCTGCACGATTAATTATGTTCACGATATTATTACGACGATTGTTATTAATAACTTCATTTAATTTTACGAGGCAACTGTCTAAAATAGGTTTTAAAGTGCTCCCAAGCCATTGGAGCCTCTGTGTTTACAGGCTTGTGGTGATGCGCAGTGTGATATAGGTGCCAAAAATGAATCTGTTTGGTACCGCCAATTTGTTTTGTCATGGTTCATGTGTGCAATAAACATTACACTTTGTAATATTACACTTTTTGAAAGTGGCAGGTGACTTTGCATTGTACACCAGCCACATTGGCGGGTGGAGTGGTTTTCAGCGCTAGTCTGTGACACATAGCTGGGCAAGGAAAATGATCGGTTAAAAATAATGTGGCTACATATCCCCGATGTTAAGAGGCCCGCCGCGGACTCAACAGTAGCTATAAATGTACAAACTGTTGAAGGCAAAGTAAAGAAGGGTAAGCATTTTTTTTTAAATTTCAGGCCAATAGTTCTTATAGAAGTTAATTACTTTGGGAACATGCTAAAATCAAGTACATGTTTTACAATGTGCTTTAGTCTGTGTTTATGTGATAAAGAAGACCTTACTCTATCATCTAAATGTAAATGGACTGTATTTATACAGCACTTTTCTAGTCTTAACGACTACTCAAAGCACTTTTACATAGTACAGAAGCCATTAACCATTCCCACACTGTGGCCGAGGCTCCCATACAAGGTGCCACCTGCTCATCAGATAAACACTTGCACACATTTACGCATCGGGGCACATCAGGGTTGAGTGTCTTTCCTAAGGACATTTTGATATGGGACTGCAGGGCCAGAGACACCCATTTAAACCATGTGTTATAAATAATCAACACATGTTTTAATGTGCATAAAGAATCCAAGAAAAGAAAGATGTGATACTTGCCAAAGGGGCCAGTACAAGGTATTAACTCTGCAGGGTGCGCAATTTTTTGTTTTCTGTTATTTTGAAAGTGTAAATGATGGAAATAAAATCTAACTTTTTGTACTATGTACTATACTATGAATGTCAAATCTGTCATTTGATGCCTTTTGGAGATTTTTTTCCCCATCTTGGCTTCTTTATGCACGTTAATACAAATTTTTACCTGGGGTGCCAAACTTTCTAACCCCACTGTATACTGCTGCAACACGAGTGACCCAATTGGGTGTGTGTGCTACTACTCTACAAATTGCTTTTGCCTCTTATCAGTAAATAGCACACATAGCTGTTTCAGCTACCTTCCTGTTTTATCTTTACAGACTGAAGTGGTTAAACTGTTTTTACTTAATCTGAACATAGAGCTAGATTTGTTCAAGATTTAGATACTGAATGCAAACATTTTGAAAGCATTTAAGCGTGGGCTTATATGTAAAATATCTTACAGCACAAATGTGCAGAGAGTGGGCCCATGACAAATTTGCATAACACAGACTCCAACTCAGTTTCACATTGTGATCTTTCTTCATGCATAGACAAAAAAGGGGAAATTGCAGCTGGTGGTATAATGTAAGATTTGCCTTTTTTTTTAACTCATGGGCTTTGTCTTAATTACTCTGAAACTTCAGAAGTTGACATTGAACAATGAGGTCTACGTGGACATACTTTTAACATTACCAATTTAACATACTTATGGTTACCAAGTGTGGGCTTGATCATGTTGACATACTTACTAGTGATATTTGGCCTTAGGAGATCTTTACTGGGGATGATTTACTAAAATAATTGAAGTTTCAGATGTATGAGAACCTTGTTTATATGACCTGTTACTGTAGCATTTGAACAGAGCAGTATGACACTGTAAAATCAATGATTAAAAAAATAATCAATGTTTTACCAGTTTTTATAATGAAATCCTCTGTTTGAAGGGCATGGCCGAGTATTATTCTGCTCGTTTTCTGTGTCGGAAAACAAATCTAGAGGCAAAGTAGCAGGTTGAGGCCACAGCAGAGTCTGGCCATTGCCCTAAGCACAGTATACTTGTTCTCATTTCCTCCTTAAATAAATAAAGATTAACAGCCCTGCTAGCCGATAGAATTCACTCCTATCAACAGATCTTTGAACTGTGCCCATGTAGCATGATGTGAGATCCGCCTCGTCACCTTGCTTCTTCTTTCAACTGCTGTCTACAGATGCAGATCATGTGTAACTTGTTTATTTTTATATATCAGTCTTATATTAACCAGCCATAAAACTCAGATTTTTAAGTCACCCCAGGAGTTGAATGAGCTTGCCAATAGAGCCCCGAGGCCTTTGTGGTATGACCCTCAGTGGTTATTAAAGGAGGAAAATGTCAGCTCACAAAAGAGAAAATGTAAAGTAGTATTACACTGTTGGGAGTTAATAAGTATTTAGAGAAATTGCACACAAACAAAAAAACAACTAATGAAATGTGATGCACAGGTTTGCACGGTCTAGGAAATACATCTGGAGTTCTGCAGATTGGTACAACTTACCGACTTATTCACAGTTTCAGATTTTTGGCTCATCGAGCCAGTATCAATTAGATTTCTCAATTCAGCTATTTTCCAGGAAAGACAAAAAAGTCCAGGGTGTTTCAGGAAGTTCAGTCAAATGTTTGAAGGTGCTATTTGGGTTCAGGAAGTATAGAAAAATGGGAAATCCATGGCACCCTTCAAAATTATTTAAAAAGCCTTTATTTCACTGGCTATTTCATTACAAAAATAGACATAGGGAGAAGTACCCCACGCGTAGGGTGGGGTACTTATGGGGTATTATTTAAATAATTTTGATTAAGTGTGCCTTGGATTTCCCTTTTTTCAGCTATTCTCTACTTTGGTGGCCAGGGTTAAAATTAGCACCATCCACCAGCTAAATGCTGGTAAAATATGAGTGTGTGAGTGAATCTAAGTGGCTGGTAGCTTCACTCACCAATAAAAAACAACAAACAATTGTATTCTAGTGAGTGGCTGGTCAAATTTAAACATTCACTAGCCTAGGCTGGTGGTGGGGGAAAAAATTGACCTGTCTTTTGTTTCAACTGAATGTCACAAAAAGAAGAGTATTTTTAGTTCTTAAGAAACACAGACAGGATTGTAACCACCACCCACTCATCCTGCTGCCCCAAATCTTTTGGAGCCCAGAGTCAAGGGCTTAGAATCTGTGGTAAAGTTGTCTAGTCTGACCCAACATAAGGGTGTCCTTGTGTCTGCATGTGCTTACATTAGTGCCACAGCTTAGCTGTTTTCACATCCTGTTTGATGTGTCTTCCAACCCCCAGCAACTTCCTGTATCTCCACAGCAAACTCCAGCAACTCTACAGTGTGCACCTACCACACTGAATTTACACAGAAAACACACGCTTGGTCCTTTGTGGCACATAGTTAAAATTTTGTTGCTGCAATGCTTGCAATAGAATCGCAGTCAAACAATGTGGCCTCAACGAGAACTGTCTCAAGTGACCCTGTGACAGACATCTTGTTGTCCCTCTTTAGTTTGAAATGTAGAGCAAAATGGAGCTTTTAGCCAGTTGCTTCAACACTTTCTCCTAATGCACCCCACCCCTCCCCTGATTAATGGTTCCCTCACCGCCTGTTAGTGCTTAGGGTATTGATTTCTCCTCCTCGTCCACTTGACCAGAAGAGACGAAAGAGTTATATCAGCGCTGCCTTGTGATGCCTTGAACATCCAAACCTCACTTGAAAGACCCATAAGCCGTTATTAGAGTCTGAGCTCCCAACCCAGATCCAAATCCCACCATTAGATTTTTTTTTTCCTTTCCTTTCTAAACACTCAAAGTCAGCAGCGGGTTTCTGCAGATTTCTTGGCCGCCTATTTTAAGCAGTAGTGCAATTGACAATGTGGATGTGAAGGGTCAATAAATAGCTGCTATGTTGCTCATTGTGCAGGTTTTGTTACAGCTAAGATTCACCCTACTTCCACTGCCAGAGGCCTTGGAGGATCTCAGTCGAGTCCAAGAGACTGAGTGTGTTCAGTTCACAGAGAAGACTGTTTTCTAATTAAAGTGCAATTTCTCTAGAGAGAAAGCAAAGATAAGTACATTTCTCTGACTCAGTTTTTTTTTTATCTCTCCTTTCTTTTGGCTAATTCAAGCTATGTGACCTTGCTAATGTAAGAAAAACCTTTTTTAAAGGCTTTGCTATGAACTATAGCCACAGGACAGACGGCCCACAAGGAATGTAGGTATTTAAGGAAAATGTTTCACACAAAAACACACAAAAAACACAAATACATTAGTCAGTGTGGATGTAGCCTGAAATACTTTACTATATCCTGACTAATACGTTTTCATTTGAAAATGCATAACTTTTTAAACATTCAAGCCTAGCAACAACAATGCTTAATTGCCCTTAAATGACCAGGCGTAAGTTTAAAAACTTAAACTCGGGTTGCATTTTGGTCTGGAAAAACAGATACCCACATCCGCTTCCTGATTGGGTCTGTCCCTGATTTGTCAAGTGACCCTGTTCTGAAATAAAACAAACGACAGCAGCCTTGCCCTCCGGTGGTTAGTTCAACATAGATAACATATTACAACCGTTTTGGACCTTGTTGTCAATGCTAGCAGCTGTTGCAGTTACATTTTGCATTTTATAATGCTACTACTGCCTACATGCAGAGGAGGCAAGCTACTATTCGAGCGATTTGCAACAATTCCAGTGAGCAGCGGCGTTATCGGCCTTTCACTGTCTTCCCGCCGCATACGCATGCCCAGTGTACGTGAATGGTCTGTGTTTTTTTTTAGGCTTATTGGAAGGGACATAGATAAATTCTGAACTTGTGCTGAAATGTTCATAAAGACGGAGCTCATTTCCGATGTAAAATGAAAACGTAGTAGTGTGGATGTATCATCATGTCTTCCAATGCAATATCCCTGCAACACCCCAGTACAGGTGCTGCTTTTATTACGTACATGGCCTGTATTTTGTAAAGGATTTTTATAAGTAAAGTAGTAAAAAGATGAGCGCTAAGAGGGAAAGCATGCAGTGTACTTAGTGGCACCTCTTCCAGCATGCTGCGATTCACAAGGTTAATGGAAGGAAATGTGGAAACTGCAAATATTGCCTTAGCTTAGTAATGGACTAATGTGTGTTTGCGTGAACCTTTTCCTGCCTTTTCCTTTTCGTTGTTGTGCTATTTTTTGTGCATCTGTGTATTTGAGGCTCCAGGTCAACATACGGCAGCAGGCCTAGCAGACTTCCCACTCTGGCCTAATAGCTGCCCAACTGGGCATGGTGCAATACATCAGCACTCATGCCTGATGGTGAGGTTGCAACCCCCTCTCTTGAATTGACCCTCTCTCTCTCTCTCCCTCTATTTCTGTGGCTTTGCTTGCTCGCAGCTTGTTTGAGCGGTACATCCTGCTCAGGGATGGCCGATTTGACCTAATGCAAAAAGTAATCATTCTCTCATTCACTACTGCCTTTTATAATAGTCTCCAGATAGTTTCCTCTATAATGTGAATGGTCAGTGAATTGACCTTTGCATACATTTTCACTTAAACATAATTATGTGTCATTAATGATTTATTTATGACTAATTTTCAATTGTTATCTAACGTGATTCATTGCATTGTGGGATTGTTAGCAAACAGTTATGCACATATAGATTTTCTACCTTTTTTAGTTTCATTGTTTGATTTAGTTCATACGTCTTATACTCAGAGTTTGGGCATTGATGGGATAACTTTTGTGCACAAAAGAGTAGGCAGGGAGAGATTTCAGACACAGCTTTTGTGTTTGTATTCCACTTAATTCCATTAAATATGTTCCTGTTTATGTCAATTTATTAAACATGTTTATATAAAAGCAATCAAAGAAAAACAAACAAGATCTTCATTAACAAGTAAGCAACTCTGATAATATTTATGTTTAAGAAGGGGTAGGAAGAAGTTGAGTCTGGTCTTACCCCCTCTTAATTTCTTTTATATTATTCATAGATAGGCATTATAAAAATTCAGTTTGCAATTTCCTATACTAATAGAAATTTCTAAATAAGGACTTCTTAGTTTTACTTAGGGCTGAGATTGCTGGTTGAGGACTAGAAGTAGTGTGGTTTCGGTACGCCATGGTAAAGCATGCTGTACTGAACCTGTGAAAAGGAGACACTAGAGTGACATTTTGATAACCTAGTAGAAAGTAAGACATAACATTTCCTGTTTACTAATTGGTCAAAGGGGTGATGCATGCAGTTCTGTATCGGTACACAGTTCTCTTAACTTTTTCAACTTTTTAAAACCTAAAACAAACCATTTCAATGCAGGAATATGGGCGGCTCTTGTCTTCTTGATCACCAAGACCTCAACATCACAAAAGATGTCATCCAGACTAACTCAGTGTCATATCCAAGTGTCTCTTTGACACATAAAACCAAAACCACTCCCAAGACACCGATTAACCTTTTACTAATGCTAAGAAATAATACTCGATGTCACAGACAATTATGTTTCTCTTGTGGTGTTGCCAACAACATTTTCTGTACTTTAAAAAAATATATATTTTACACCTTTGCTAAAACTCAATATATCTCAACAGAATTAAACTCAAATGTGTTTCTGAAAACATTTGAGATGAGAAATAGACTATGCAGTAACAACCTTGATTCATATTTAAATCAGCGCTGCCTACTTTGACAGTTGCATCAGAGTTCACGAGCAGTTATTGACACCGCATTAGAGGCTCTGATTGGTTGTTTTCTCTTGGGTGCAGTGGAAACTTGCAAACGCCATTAGGAGCACTAAGAGGAGTCTGAGGAACATGTTTTTTCCCCAGATAATCTCCCATGTACCAGGGTTAGGATAAAGTGTCCATTTTGGCAAATATGACCAAAACTTAACTCATATATATAAAAATAAAAGAACAATTTTAAAAAAGGAGGAATCAAAAAAAACAGCATGGGATTGAGGGGTTATCACAAAAAGGCACTTAGCTAGCCAGCTACCACAGATGGAGGACAGTGCAGTCCACATAATAGCTAGCTTGGCTGCTTTGAAAAAGAGATGTCCCCATTTTACGTAATTTCCCCCTGAGGAGTTTTCCTAAGATGATCACAAGGAGTGTGATTCTTTAAAGTGGTTCTGTCTTCTTCACTCACTCACTCACTCACTCACTCACTCACTCACTCACTCACTCACTCACTCACTCACTCACTCACTCACTCACTCACTTGTTCAGTCCTCTGTCACTTTGTGCCTTGATTTTTGCTCTTCCTCTCTTGCTCCCTCTGCATCTTTTCTCACTGCTCTTCCTCTGTTGAGTCACAGAGCTGTAATTAGATCTCACTCCTTCTCATCTCCACATCACTCCCTCCTGATGTGCCAAAAAGTCACAGATGGCTGTATTTAAACCAAAAGGTATCATTCTCTCCTTTTTCTCTCTACTCATCTTTAGTTCCCAATCTGCACCGCATATGAGTGAAAAATAGTTCAGGCGCAGATTAGCCAATGTTTATTACATCATAAATACATGACTGATAGGGCCACAGTGACATATTTGTTAACATATATGAGAAGGTGATTGATTGTCATATTTTGGCTGACTGAGTTAGTTTACTAATACACTAATATTCCACTATTATTCCAAATATGACTATATTCAGACTTTGATACAAGCCGTGTAAACAGCATATTCTGTTTGGATATTTTGAAAAAGGCCTTATTCTAAATATAGCATTTTCTGATTAAGACATGCGGGATATGTCGTATCACAGCGCCTTCGGAATCTGGTCAGAAGGAGAAACACCACTACTTTTAAACATTATATTGTTATCAAATGTTTTTGGGATATGCCCAAACATCGTAACGCCGACCTTTTCAAGAAGGTGTTTAAAGGACTGATTAAGGAAGGCTGTGTTCGCACCAAGGTTATAATCTGTAACAAAAACAAACAAAATAATGAAAAGTAGGTTGGTGAAAAAATTGTAAAACATCAAATAATGAGGCATTACAAAAAACAATAACTAACTAAAACTGTATTTGCAAAGATAACTAAAATAAAATTATAGAGTATATTTCCTTAGTTTTTGTCTTTGTCAATGTCTTTCATAGAGCAAATAACATTAGATCTTTCAGAGTTGACATTTCCGACCATAGACATAATACAGTTTCCGACTGGGAACCATGGAAAATTGAATACAGCATAGTCCATGGCGTTGTGGCGATACCGAAAGTCTAGACAAAGCGTCCTATTGATAATAATTTACGTGGCAGATTAAAGTGGCAATGGAAAGTGGTAAAATATGTGGACAATTTATTGAAGGGAAAACTAACAAGAATTTGAAAGTTCATTAAAGAAGTTTGTACAAGGAGAACAAATGCTGTAAACCAAGATATTAATGATTGTTTATTTTTTACAAAAACCCTTTCAAACTAGCATCAATTCTTATTGGCACACACGCTGTGGTCGGCCCAGGAAGCTTAGTGCAGTAGAGGAAAATTACATCAATTATTATTTTTCTTTTGAAATTGGAAGATGTCCAGCACTGACATCAGCTCAGAGCTGGCAGAAACCAGTGGGACCCAGGCACAGCCATCTATTGTCCGGAGAAGCCTGGCCTAGTGGTCTTCATGGGAGAGGTGCAGCCAAAAAGCCAAACCCCCGACATGGAAACAAGGCCAAGCAACTCAACTATGCATAAAAACATAGGAACTGGGGTGCAGAAAAATTGCAGCAGGTGCTCTGGACTGATAAGTCAAAATTTGAAATATTTGGCTATCGCAAAAGGCAGTTTGTTTGCCAAAGGCCTGGAGAGCGCTACAATAATGAGTGTCTGCAGGCAAAAGTGAAGCATGGTGGAGGTTCCTTGCAAGTTTGAGGGGTTCATTTCTGCAAATGGAGTTGGAGATTTGGTCAGGATTAATGATGTCCTCAATGCTGAGAAATACAGGCAGATACATCATGCAATACCATCAGGGAGGCGTATGATTGGCCCCAAATGTATTATGCACCAGGACAACGACCCCAAACATACAGCCAACGTCATTACGAACTATCTTCAGTGTAAAGAAGAGCAAGAAGTCCTGGAGGTGATGGCATGGCCCCCCACAAAGCCCTGATCTCAACATGGAGTGTGTCTGGGATTACATGAAGAGACAGAAGGGTTTGAGGAAGCTTTGAGTTAGTTTTCCAAGATGTTTGAAACAGTGTACCAGCCGAGTTCCTTCAAAAACTGGGTGCAAGTGTACAGAGAAGAATTGATGCTCTCTTCCCCTTTATTTATGAGTGACAGTAAATAGACATAAAAGGTGGGAGAGAGATGGGGGGATGACACGCAGCAAAGGGACACAGGTCGGATTCAAACCCAGGCGCACGCTCTTACTGGGTGAGCTAGAGGTCGCCGCCCTGCTATATTCATTTTTATAAGCCATTTAAACGGCTTAGTCGGAATATTGTCTTATTCGGAATAAGGGCAGAAAATGGAATAATATGTGCATCTAAAGATTGGGTCCTACTCGTGTATGGCTGGTTAATCTCTTCAACAACAGCTGGTAAAGTCTTGCATTAGCATCAGACAGCAGCAAGCCCATTAACGCTATATTACTGAAACAGTTGTTTTTAAATGCACACACTTGCCTAAGCTGTCACATCTGTTTACTGCACTTGAGTTTTTTTTGTCCCTTTTTTTTAAGCTTGAGTCATTAGAGTGTATTGTCAAAATGAAGTGCACCGAGGTTTCAAGCAGTGACAAACAACATCATGATGTAAAAGAGGATCCTCCCTTGAGCTGCTGAGGTCAAATTGATTTAGAGAGGAGACAGGAGTGAGGGAGTGGTGCTAAGCCAAAATTATCCTTCCATATCAATTATCACACTTAGGCTGGTAATGACTGTTTACACCCATCTGGTTTAGCTCTTTTCAGGCATTAGGCTAGGACTTATTGTTCGGTAGTTTTTTTACTACAGTATAACTGTTGCCTTTTGTCTATCTCCCCCACCCCTGACTTTGTATCCTGGATACGTCTAAAAGATGGTGAAGACTTCATACAAAGCCTTGTCTCATTTTGTTTTACTTGATTACTTTTGATACACTTGCTTCTTTTCAACTTTCCCTTCTTTCCCCTCATTTTTAAATGCAAATACTCACTTAGCTGAACTGTGGCTATTTTGATAAATGCATGCAGTTTTTAATGTAGCTCAATTCAGTGTGTTTACACCTACAACACGTCTGCATGAGATAGTGGACTTGCATTTCACAGTAAAGCCACCGTCTGCCTCTTCTGTAGGGTGTCCAACATTTTAGTTAATCCCCTGGATTGGAGGTGTAATGTGTGTTTGAAGCTACAATCTCTGCTTTTATAAGGGAGACTCCCCATGTGGTTATGGCCTCAAGCATTATTTTAATTACAAGAATGTTAGAAGCTTTAATTTACTGGTATCCAATGTGATCTTTCTGCGTTGGGGTGGCACTCCATGATCAGAGTCTGCAGCCTCCCTGCTGGGAGTAAAAGAGGTCAAACCCACTTTGATGGCTTTTGTTTTTTTTCTGCAGCTGTTTTGTTAAACAAAGCAAAAAGTGGACCCAACCCCATCACACCCCTAAACCTACTGTGATTTAAAGACTGTTTTCTCTCCGTATCCATCAGTCTGGAGTGGCGCAGTTATTCATCTGTGGAAAAACGCATTCAGGGTATTTAACATGATTACACCAATACTTAACCTACCTTATTTTTTGAAGACTTGATCACGCAGTCCCTGCATATTGTCCTAGATACTGTACGGCTTAAGGGGGTAATCACAGTTTGTCCCTCGTGTAAGATCTGGTGCCACCACAGGGGTCACTTGTGCTGCCAGTGTGTCAAAATGCCAGGCCTCAGATTCCATTCCTGCAGGGCATCCTCACGATTGGCCCTGACAAATACATACACATAGATATTTTAAGGCATCTCTTGTACTTGTGCCATCACAGGCCTTCTCCTCTCCCTGGCTTTTCTTTCCCCACAGCAACCTTGTTTGAAGGTTTGTAATCTACAAGTTTAGAAATTTCTGGATTGAACCAGAAGTTGGTTTGTATGGTCATGCTTGATTTGTTAAATTTGAGCAGATTTTTATAGTAAGATCATCATTCTCTGTCAGGGTCTGGACCTGAACTGAGGTCAAATTTAATATTTTCTTGCAAATGCCTGCACATTACTCTTACCTTTTTTATTGAGTTAAAAAGAACTGTAACTTTAATAAAATAAATAAATGTATTTAAAAAAAAAAAAGATTAATCAATTAGTTCCAACTATCGAATGTATTTGCCAACTACTTTGATATTCGATTAGTCTTTTTTTTTTTGGGGGGGATTTTCCAGTTCTAGCTTCTTTAATGTCAATATTTTTTAGTTTCTTCTCTCGTCTGTGAAAGTAAACTGAATATCTTTTGAGTTGGGGACAAAACAAGACAACTGATCGATTCATCGAGAAAATAATCAACAGATTAATCGACAATGTAAATAATAGCGTGTTGCAGCCCTAAACCTAAAGAACCACTTCCTGTATCTGCTCTTTCTGTTTTTGTAGAAATATGACTGATATTGTCGCGTGTGCTGTGTGGGTTCATTAAAATGTTTTTCCACTCAGCTCTGGTCCACTGGCTCTTACCAGTGGCTGGCTTTGACTTTGCATATTACCAGGTACACTGTTGTAACTGATAATTGTCCGTGGTCTGATTGGATAACGAAGCTGTGGCTGATGTTGTCATAGGTGCCGTCTGGTGTGCAAATAGACAACAAAACGGACCCTTTCACTTTCATGAAACTTGGTGGCACACCCTACGGGCTTTGGCCTCTGAGCTTCTGATGAAGCTTTATCTTGTCTATTTTTCAATCGGTCTGACCTGCCGTACACTCAGATTAACTCACACCCCGGGGTAATCCCTGCTTCTGATTTATTGCAATCCCATGTGGACTGTGCAGACATGGTTTATTTGGTTCCTGTTATATATATATTTTTTTGCTTCACCGTCATGTACCACACTTTCCTTCTCCCTCTCATGCTAGGCAATGCTTTGTATAAGTCTGCCTTACGTGCACCTTATGCAATCCAGGCCTTCTTGAGCGTGGTTATTTTTTTCATCCACATACTTATACAAATGATTTTCTTTGTGACGTTCAGTTTTAGGTGGCCAGGAAGGGAAAAGTAAGGATTTAAATCTAATCTTCTAAAGGTCACTTACACCCCGTCCATATCAAAGCAAAGAGCTAGCAAAAATCCATATTTGCTCTGCATTGGTGTGAAATAGAAACATGGTTTAAAAATAACTACAGGCTTAATTTATGAGCCCCACCACAACCCTGTGTGGACCCAAGAAAAAATGGTGACAGCAGCTTCTGTCCTTTTTCAGGCATTATTTCTGTTTATGCGAAATACTTAAGGATGATTATAATTAGGGTTGGGTATCGTTTGGATTTTAACGATTCAGATTCTTCCTTTCGATTCCGGTTCTTATTGATTCTCGATTCTTTGAGGGGTGGAGTTGGAACGGGTCACATGCTTATTTCACAAATAGAGGAACGTTTTTATTGATTCAATGGTGGGTTGCAGTTTTACAGGGAGTTTTCAACGTAATAAAAAAACAAACACCAGAGCGCCTCATACTGTGCTCCACGGCTGCAACACACCAAGCGCCTGGCCGCTACGGATACCAAAACTTTGCAATCCATGATCAGATTTAACACCAAATCTTCCAAAAATTATTTTAATAAAACAAATGATTCCACTGGATTCGTAATTTTTTAACCGATTCCGAGTAAGAATTTGTTCTTGATGCCCAACCCTAAGTATAAAATGTGAGTTTGTGCGTTGTTTTCATTCAATGACAGAAGAGAAATCCCATTATGTTGCACCAGTTTCTCCATCGGCTTAGTTAAATCTCTACCAGTGTAAAGACAAAATATCCTGCGATGAATGAAGATGATTAACGAAGGCTCTCTTGTAAATGAAAGCTACCCATTTTTAGCATCACACATGGATTTGTAGGTGGAAATGCTATAATATTTTAGTGTGTGCAAGAGAGGATGGCAGGGGGAGGATGGCGTCTACAGTGGCAGCTGTGGACAAGATAATCCCTGGCCTGGACCTTAGCCTGTCAAATAGAAACTCCTACAACTATTGTGGCTCAATCAGATTAAAGAGACAAAAAAAATCTTCAGTGAGAGAGGGAGGGAATGCATATCATCCACGGAAGTGCAATAGCACAATGCTGGCTCGGCTTGGAACACAGACACAGAGCTCAGTCACACACAATGCTGTGGTTGTCTGCTCTCTGTATGGTTTAAAAAAAACTGCCAGACAAGCAAATTATTTTATTTCTGCTTTTTCCTCATGGGCTGCCATTCTTTCGGTTTTTAGAACCACCAGATAGCAGTAAGCATTCAAGTTCATATGTAACTCCAAAGGCATGTCTAAGAAAAGTATTTTCACTGGGCTTTGACAGTCAAACTCTTTTAATAACCAGGTCTTATCTTCTTAAATGTCTTATCTTCTTCAATTTGACTTTCCAAGTTGGTTGCGACAGTTGGGATTGACACTTATTGTATATGTGCCAGGTTTTAGTGTCGTTTAAGATGTCTATTCAGACATATTCAACTTATTTTGGGAAATACAAAAAAAGGCTGGGAATGGGGGAACCGCATGCCAGATACAGTCCGGCAGTGTGGTTTTCTTTCGTACTTATTTGTTTAATGGAGCCTTTGGCTGCTGCTATTTTGCTGTGAAGTTAAATGACGTTGGGCATTTGTTTTGTTCTGAGTTGAAGTTTTTCAACTCGAGACATTGAGGCTGCTCCTGCAAAAAAATTTAAGGCGCTCAGCAAGGCAAAAGCAGCGAGTAAGCGGCTTCATTCTCAGCGAACACCGTTACCTCCCCTGGCTGCTTAAGTGCGCTTAAGCAGCCTTAAGTCCTGCTCTGTCTGATCGGGGCCGTAGGAGCCATGCTGCCGTTTACCCTGCTGTCAGCATCATGGAGACAGTTATGTGAGCTGCGGATGTTAATGATTAACCGTTAAGCAGTTAACCAACAATACAAATTTTGACCGATTTTGAATGCTCAATAACCGTTTAAAAATAGAGTCCGACCGATACATAACAAAACCGATTCCCCTGACACTAGTTATTTGTGGTTATTTGAGTCCTCACTAAAATAATATAATTGAGTTAAAAAATAAACTTGTATTTTCACAACAGAGCAGAGGAATATCAAAATATGTTATGTAATATTATGTTATATATGATCTGATAAATAAAATCTATAAAAATACAAACTCAAGATCACACAATAAAAAAAATAAAAAAAATCTGTGTTGCCAACAGGGACATTGTAGAGCGCCCTCTGGTGGACAAACTTTGCAATGCCAACGCTCATAACATGGTTGACGGGTGTTTTGTCCGTTTTTTGTTTTGTTTTTTTTAATATTCATTTGTTAGAATAATTTGTCATTATACAAAAATTGAATAATTAAATAAATTTATCGGCTGTTATAAATGCCAACACCGAAAGTTTGGAAAATGCTTAATATTGGCCCGCCGATATATATGCTGACGCTAAATGTGGAAACTATGTCTAAGCCTCCCGGATGGGTGAACTGCAACCCAGTTGCCTGCTTGTTATTTAAAAAAGGTCAGCTATCGGTCAAGAAAGAAAAGAAATCCAAATTTAGCGTGCCTCCCTAATGTGAGCCAATGTCTCATTGCACCAAGGATGCGAAGCTGATTTCTTTTACTTGTTTGCTATTAAGTGTCTCAGCTCCAATGGAAGTGGTACAGTTTTTTGTGTATGTTGGTTTCTGCATTCCCATGGAGACTGTGTGTGTGTTGTTGAAGGAAGTAAGGGAGTTATTTGGAGTTCACAGAATCTATAAGACGTGTTAAGGCACTGACACACCACGCCGACATCCGGTTGTTGGGCGGCCATTGGGTGTCTGTGGCTAATAATGACACACAGTTTTTGCAATGCGTGGTTCTTAGCATGTTAGCGTGATTCTACTGAAAGCAGATCAGCTCTTTGAGCATGTTGAATGTTCATAGAGGCTGCCGGGAAAGCAAGATGACTCAGTGGGTTGTGAAATATGATTGAAATATTTTAAGGACTTTTGAATGGATTGCCAGGAAATTTGCTACAGACATGACCATTAGACCATCTTAAAATCAACGTGCTAGCATGTAACCATGCGGATGTCTGCAATTAGCTCATTCAGCTCCTAACGATCACAAAAACAATGTAATCAAGGAACTATTATTTTGCACGTTAGGTTTTACAAGAAAACTCTTATTTTGTCTTGTGTTCTGAATAACGTGCACTTTCACCCCTCCCGAAGGCTAAACTCACTCAGCCAATAGTCAGCAAGCTCCCGTTTGTGGTATCTGGTGAAGAGAGTAGAAGGGGAGAGCAACGTTGTCTGGGAAAAGTTAGGATTTGAAGTTGATGAGTAAAAAAATTGAGACTATATTTTTTTCCTTAATCAATCAGCCCTAATGGTTGTACAGTCTGCTCATTCTTCATGAGCAGTTGACCACGAGCTGACAATGCCAGCGCCGATGTGAGCAGAAAACTGCATGTCAGCAGTCAGCTGGCCACAGAGCCAGGCAGTGTTGGATCGGTCTGCCTTTTTATTCACTAGTTCTTAAAGGTCTGTTTAATGTGTCAACATACATCCCAGAGGCCAAGGCCCTTTGGTGTGAGTCTTGGCTCAGACAGTGCCACATCGTCTAGCATAAACACACTCATTTTATTTATTTTATCTCAAACAATCAACAATGTTGCAAGACAAAACACAAAAAATGAAAACCACAGTGGGGCTCCCTTCCATCTGTCTGTATCGCAGATGTAGTTTAGTATCTATAAGTCCACTGTGTTACACATGCACCTATAGACATAATCTATACACGAGGCCACTCCCTACACCAGTAATGCTGGTCTTGTAGATGGCAAGCAGCTGGGGGAGGCCAGTGACAGCTGGCATTCTGCAGGCTCACTGGAGCAAATACTGCCACTCACACTACACGGGCCAATTGAACAGCTGTCTCGGCCCGGGTTAGTGGGGAAATTATGAATTTAATCGAAGAGGAAGAAAAAAATAAATGCGTTGAGGATTGTATTTTTGTGTCTGTTTTCTGTGTGCGGCTTTCTTTTGGCAGAAAACTCCACTGATGCAGCCTTAGCCAATAGGACGGGGTATCACTAATGATTTCCTGATTTGATTCTGATTCACCAGGTCCCAATTTGATTACATGTTTGATTTGATACCAATTACGTTGGGGGAAACCTCCAATTTTATTACATTACCAATTTTGCTCTGATATAAAAGCAGTGTGCTGTAAATTATATAAGCAAGAAGCAACTCTCAAATATTTTTTCACAATGCACCAGTTTAATGTTTAGTATAAGAGTTCACCACACACACACACACACACACACACACACACACACCAAAAAAGATTGTGGTGGGTTATACATTCATGGGGAAACGACATGTATTAAAAGATTGATTTGGAGAGTTTATTCATCAGTATTAGATCACTCAAGCAAAGACCGATTTAAATTGGAGGACCGGTTATTTTAATCCGTCAAAAATGTTTTTCTTTGAATTGTGCAGATGAGTTGTCATCAAAGACGGAGAAAGAAATGACGTTTAACAAACGTGATGCAATAATTAAATTCTTCCGAGTCAAATGGAGTTATTCTACAGTACTTTGTTCTGTCTGACTGGATGAAAACGATGAGATGAATGCTCGTTGTTTTACTTCAAGCTGCTCAAAGAATCTAACAGGTGACAACTTGGTTGCCTGACACGTGCATCACTCTCTTTTCTTTTTCTTTCTTTTTTTTAACTTTTCTGTCACTTCTCAAGCTTTATACCCTGCTGGTATTTGGTGGCCGTGCATTTGGCTGAGATTGCCAAACAGCCTTTGAGTGTTTTTTTGCAACATTCAGATGAAGGCTGCGTGACTCAGTGCTGTTGCTTAGTTTTCCACTGAATTGTGTTCATATCTAGATGTTCCTTAAATGCAGTAAATATTTCACACAATGCAAAGTGTTGTTACAGGAAGAATATTGTGCAATAGGGTTTAAAACTTTCCCAAAAATTAGATCAGATTTCATCAGATTTCCCGGGAATCACGTTTCTTATTAATGAATATTTTCTCTTCTTTTATTTCTTCTTTAAATCTGTGCTTTGTACAAAAACTCAGGAACATAAGGGGTCGGATACTGAATTAGTGACAATAATCCTGGGTGCCCGTCTTGAAACTATTGCTTGTATAGATTTTCTGGTTGAAGATGTGTGTGAAGCATCCACGATTCGCCCAACAATACACTTAATACCTTTTTTGTTAAATTGCTTCAAAGTCGTCAGTACATGTAATATATGCGTCTGGACAGTAATGGATGTAAACTGCAACTTGATTGGTTGGCGGAGGCATACAACCGCAAGGCGTCAATTCTCCTTTCTGAATACATTATTATACAGCATAGTATCGCAATATTTTCAGTGGCAATACTGTATCGATACACAGGCGCCAAATATTCTTTTATTATATACGTGTTGGTCAGTTTGTCTGCTTAACAATCCCATTTTGCAGCAATAAAATTGAAGTGAGATGAACAAACAGAGAAATGTATCTTTTTAGATAAAACAGATGTTGACAACGTTTCTTTTTGGGGACATTATTTGAAATTGGGAAAAAATAGAAGTTGGTAAAAAGGTTATAAATTGCAATATATCGCAGAATATTGCAATATGTTTAAAATCGCAATAATATCGTACCGTGGGATAAGTATCGTGATGATATCGTATCGGGAGGCGTCTGGTTTTTTTCCCCCAACTGCGGGCCTCTGCTGAATGAGTCACTATGGCTAAAAGTGCAGGTCACATACAGACACATTATTGGTCCTTTTTAATTAGAATCTATCTTTTCAAAGGTTTTAAAGTGTATTTGTTAGGTTATATTTGCCTGCTGATCTCCCTGCTGTTAGTTTTGTAGTTTCCCAATCCTAATATTTACCAAGCAGTTGTCCTACCATTCGGTTCATGCAGCTTCTGAAGGCACAGGAAATGAAGGGAAATGGCTCAAAGCTAAGTTTAGAAGGTTGATTGCTGTCCATTGTTGACATTTGTTTGTGGCCCTAACCTGAACGACTTTCTTTCTTTCTTTCTTTTCGTCAACACCAGGTATTAAATGAAGAGTGTGATCAGAACTGGTACAAGGCAGAGCTAAATGGAAAAGATGGCTTCATTCCCAAGAATTACATAGAGATGAAAGCCCATCCGTAAGTATTACACATCCCAATTCCTCTTTTGTCAGTTTTTGATTGTGTATTAGAGGTGTGCAAAAAAATCAGTAGGTATTTGAATCGCAATTCAAGCTCTGATTCAAAATCAATTCATAGAATTCAAAAAAATCGATTCATATTTTTTTTAAATTTTTTATTGCATGTCTACTGCAATCACAAGATGGATAGATGGATAGATAGATAGATAGATAGATAGATAGATAGATAGATAGATAGATAGATAGATAGATACTTTATGGATCCCCAAGAGGAAATTCAAAGTCCCAGTAGCTTCCTGACATCACACACAACATTCACATACATCATAACAGGATGTTAAAATCACATACATACATACATACATACATACATACATACATACATACATACATAAGAACTACATTTACATACTGTGAATCATTTTTGAATCAAGAATCATTTTTTAATCAAATCGATATTGAATCGTGACATTTTCTGCATCGTACAGCCCCGTTGTTTGTCTATGAAAGTGTGCGTTGCACTAAACATGCCACACAATATGGCATTCTGCTACTGTTTCTCTTTTCTCTCTCTGCCTGTACTGATTTATTTAGATGTTGACTGTCAGTTGCTGAGGTTTTTGCATGTCTGAACTAGACTTGTCCTGTTCACGTGTATGAGACTTGATTGTATGTAATGCCTTGGTCAAGTTTGTGTGTGAAACCACTTCAGAGAAGGCCTGGCAGAATCCTTAGAGGACATTACCTCTGGACCTGCGCTCAGTGCCAGATTAGCTCTCTCTTTATTAATGTGCTCCAGGCCTCTTACGCTTAATTGAATATTGACCTTATTGCATCATTGCTGGGGTGTGAGCAGAATGGGGGATGTCAATGTGTTGGTCTTTCTCGGTATTTTGAAGTGGGTGCGTAACAAATGTACATCTGATAAAGTTGTGGGCTGAACAGAGGTCACAGCGCACAGACAGGTGAGATAGAGCATCACAGCATAACAGCAGCACTGTGTGTGGTCTAGCCAGCCGCAGCCGCTGCACCGTAGTATGGTTACTTACAAGTGTGATGTTCAACAGACATACACTTCAGAGCCAGCGGCATCTTCTGTTGGCAATAGTAGGACGGTTAGTTTACCTCCCAGCCCTCGTGTTTAACTGCCGGGGTGGGGATCATCAGTTACTGTTAAAAATAATACCTTGATGCTAAATTGCCAAGTGAAAATTATGATTAGAAAATTATACTAAATCTGTCTAATTTTCAATACTAACGTGTAGTTGATCGCTGCTCAAGCACTAGACACTAACTACATTCCGTTGCTATGTACTTGGGACATTGAATTGACAGTAAAGTTTAATCCAATCTAGTTTACTATACATAAATATTTTAACAGCTAATAATGGCAGTTTTTATTAACCTTGCTTATCACTAAAGTGAGCAGGAACGTTATCTTGCTCTATTAAGGCCAATATAAGACCAACATTTGAGGCTTTGGGCATGTTGCTGTTCATAATTGTTCTGGGAAGTCACCTAGGTGTGGTCTGTCTAACAAAGTTACATTAATTACTCAATAACAAATAATAATAACATATTTTCATTATGATCTGATTTTTTTTTTTAATATACCGCTATACCAGTGTATTTGATTACACATTGTTTGGAACGCTACGCCACGTGGCACTGTTTCAGACGGACCCTTTTCAATGTAACACGCATGGTGCAACTGAAGGCGTGGTGAGGGCAAGCGGGTAAGCCGCTCCTCTCTAAGCGTAGCTCCTGTGGTGCCATTTTGATGTTAGCAAGCCATCACCCACTGTTAGCATTCCATTGACCGCCATTCATATTGGCGCCCCTTTGATACTTTACATCTGAAGCGTTTAACCACTCTATTTGTCCATTGTTTATTTATAAAGAAACACGAAAATGTATAAAAGGCTCCATTACCTTGAATCTCATGGTATGGCTCCATAGCAGACGTTTCTGTAAAAATAGGCTAACGATTGTGTCATAACAACGCGACTTACACAGTAGAGGAATTACTGTTTTTTCCTTACATATACCTACACTCCCCATCTCTGCAAGATTGGAAATGATTGATATGTTTCTTGGCACAGCTACCAGGTTGCCCTTGTCACATCTACGTCGTCCAGCTCAGTTTGCAGCTGCGCAGTCAGCTCAGCCATCACCGGAAAAGTGCTTCTAATGGACTTCACGGGTCTCTGTCTAGAGCAACGGGATCTGTTGGTCCATTTCTTTAACTGACTGTGGGTGACGGTAAACAACAGTATTGCTCTGGTGTCACACAGCCTCAGAGAGATTAAAGATTGATAGGATAGACATTGAAAGTTCCCAAATCAAAGCTGCAGAACTAGTAAAACATGATGACACAGAAGAACTTGTGCCAAAAAGAGGAGTCGTGTCTGTAGTCGTCAAGCTTACGTTACACTGCCGTGCTAACGTTACTGTCACCTCGAGCATGCAGTGGAGCAACACAATAACAATCCACCTACAGTTCAGCTACAGACTGTCGAGAAAGACAGGTTCAGAGCAATGCTTAAAACACTGCATTTAAGATGTCTTGCCTCGCCAAAATACGCCAACTTACTAACATTATTCAAACACCGAAGGAGGCTGACAGCAGAGCTACGTTCAGTCGCCCACTTTTCTACAACAGCCTCACTTACCTGTGGCCAAGACAGTGTTTAAACAGCGATCTTACAGCTATTTTGTTTTGAAATTGAAGCATGTTAAAGTTGTTGGTATGTGTATTTATTTAACTTGAGTTTATTTTACTACTTTATATTTTGCACATTAAAAATAGTTGAGATTCTGTAACTGTTTCATGCATTCTCCTTCATATAATGTTATTGAATAATGTTGTGAAGCCAAGCAAACCCTTTAGTAATCAAAGCTTTGTTTCTTTTTATATTCTTACAGTACTGAATACTGACAGTAAAATAAGCCATTATAAACCTATATAAAGACCCAGTCAGGCAAAAGAAAGAAAATACCGTGAAACCGCCAGAATGTGATATAAACTTTTGGTCATACTGCCCAGCACTAGAAAATAGCACGATTATAGTGCTGATTATATAGTGCTGATTATAGTTCATTCAATTGAAGCTGGCCTCAATTATTTGTGTCATATGAATCTTAACCGTGTCACATATGATGTGCTACTTTAGCACACTTTAAGAACCAATGTTACTTTTTCTAATTAATTACCCAGGAATTGACATGATAGACCCCACTGCTGACTATCCCTGTGTATAATGTTACCTAGCGTAACGTGAAGTGATGATTCTTTTGCCTACAACGGCCGTTTTGCAGCACCAGAGGACAGCGCAGACATTTGAGTGTCCTCCACTGACTATCCCTGTAACAAATCTGACCACAAGTTAAACCATTGACCATACACGGTCCAGCCATACACTAGTTTCCCACCTATTCTTGTTTGCTTCTTTATTGCTCTTGTGTTTTTTTCTGCCCTTTTGTGCCACTTTACCAACAATACTCAAGTGTTCGCAGTCTTTATTATTGGTTATGGTTATGGATAATCAGTAGTTAGCAGCACTTCATACATCTAACACTGACTCTCTCCTAATCATTATAATCATACTGAGTGCAATGTTTTCTGTAAAATTGACCTACATGCAGAAAAGTAGGACATACCATTAAAACATTGCATAGCATGTAGAAAAACAACAATTATTTGGATTGGTTGGCTGAAACAAACTGGTTAAAAAAAAAAAAATGCCAATATTAAACTTTTTTTTATACAGCGTGTATTAGTTTTGTCCACATATGTCGATACAAATTGTGTTAAACTCTGCGCAGTATGTAGATTGGCATTATCATCCCTGTTGAATGTTAAAGCCTTGTGTTAACCTCTTCACAAATCACTTCAAAATATATGTTTTTCTCGCCTAAATTTTCCCCCCCAAAAAATTGCTACAGTTCCCCGTCCTTTGGCCCTCTGGGAGGGTCCCGAGGTCATTAGGAAGCTAACACTCTCAATTTTTTGTTTCTTGTGTCAGTGTGACACTAGGTCTTACTGACACAGAGCTGAAGAGGTTAGAATAGAGAATTTCTATTTCTGTCCAAGTAAATCATATGTAAAATTATTAAAAAAAACACTACTGTAAGCATATTACATGATCTACATACAAAAATAGTACCCCAGCCACATGTCTGAACTTAATACAGAAAAAATCCAGAAGAAAATGACTCAGAAAATGGCTATTTTATGAAGTTATTTCTACAGATATGTCTGTACTTCCTGAACTTTATATATATATATATATATATATATATATATATATATATATATATATATATATATATATATATATATATATATAGATATATATATAGATATATAGATATAGATATATAGATATAGATATATAGATATAGATATAGATATATAGATATAGATATATATATAGATAGATATATAGATATAGATATATATAGATATATATATATATAGATAATTCTGTGCAGTTTATATTATGAAATAGCCAGTGTGCCAAATTTGCACTATCCTAGAAGAGCCACAAACAACAGATTGCAGTGATTGTGAGATTGAGGTTGTCTAATGTCTCATGTTACTTGCGTTAATGGGCTTTAAAGTGTTTCCGCATCCTAGGACGCCATCAAATCAGCAGTTTAAAAAATATTTATATATAGAGCCAGACCTGTCTTGGTGCAGCGGAAGAATATGATGCACTACACTATACAGCGGTATAGTGCAACCTGTGGGAACTATATTTTGGTAAAATCACTTTGTTTGTGGGTAGAATATAATATTATTTACTGTAAACCTTTTGATTGATGAAAACTACCCCAGTACAGTAATGGACTAGAAATGGTGGTGACAGTGATGAAGTGACTGGAGTTTGCCTTTGCCTCCGCCTCCCATTGTGGTGACAACTGAGTGGCACCCGAAAGCACCAGGCACCCACACATGCACACACAGCTGTGCTACACAGCACAGCACAATAGAGGATGGCTCTGCTGCAAGTCTGGGTCCTTTCTGTTTGTATATGGATCTTTTCCTCTGCCCAACAGTTACTGTGGCAAACGCTTCAGTTAGAGTGACAGTCTTGAGAATTAGAGCGGCAACGATTCATCGATTAGTTGTCAATTTTTAAATGAATCGCCAACTATTTTAATAATCAATGAATCGTTCTAAGTCCTATGTAATAGAAAGATTCTCTGATTCGTCTTATTAAATGTGAATTATTTTTCAGTTTCTTCACTCCTCTACGACAGAACAGAATATCTTTTGAGTTGTGGACCAAATAAGACATTTAAGTACGTTATCTTGGTCTTTTGGAAAACACTGATCTGTGATTTTTCACCATTTTCTGACATTTTATAGACCAAACAACTAATCGGTTAATCGAGAAAATAATCAACAGATTAATCGACAATGAAAATAATCGTTGGTTGCAGCCCTAGAAGTTTGTGTGGATACAAAGTTGAATATGTTTTAAAACCTTTTTAAACTGACCAACTTTCTTCATAATTTAACCTAACTTTAATAGTCAGAGAAAAGTGTGAAAAACATGAAAATAATTGAGTCGTGGCCCTAGAATTAAAGTGGTAGAGCAGCAGGAATGTTCGAGTTTGGGGCAGCGTGGGCGTGCTGATAGTTTCCTTGGCCCCATTAATTGCTCTGCTATCACTTTTATCAAACACGGAAAGAGACTCTTGTGTGTATGCTTGCTTTTGCTGCCAAGCACCGATGCAAAGCAGATCAAGAGTTGGCCATTTCATTATTGATTTCCACCTACGTGAAAAGGAGCCAAGATCTCATCTTTTGGCTGATTGTACTTTTTAATTATTTACACGAGTAAAGAGCTTTTGCTGGCTTTGCCTCCCATTTTCTTCACCTCTCCATGTCAGAGTTTTCTCCCATTTATAGATTTGTAGCACATATGCAACTGAACATAGATGTAGGCCACTTAAAAAAAACTTTCTGACTTTAAATCTCAAATTGAATCTGTAATTTTCGCTGCTTCTCAATTCAGAGACTTTGAAACAGAGATGTTTGCGAGTACGCATTAGAATTGTGGAACAAAACCATTTAGTGTGTTTACGGATGGAAAATGCAGCTCCAAAGGACGGGCCAATGCTTGTGTAACTTTTTTTTCTTTCTTCCTGGTGTGAACATACAGTTATGTTGCTTTTGTTGGTGGTGGAGGGGTCTCCCTTTATGGTATCTGGTCTGTAGTTGTGTGTCTGATTTAGCTTTTTGACTGTTGCCACCGGTTAGCACCCTCTCCCCAGAATTGTCACAAGCAGGTGGTGTGATGTTTGTGCAGCGTTTGCATGTTCTGACAGTTTTCTCCACAGTCCACAGACTTGAAGTTTGGCTGAATTGAAGCTGTGAATGTGAGTGTCGCCTGGGAAGCTCACCTGGTAGAGCAGCCCATGTATAGAGGTTTACTCTTTGTAAGCGGCCGCAGGTTCGACTCCGCCCAACGACCCTTTGCTGCATGTCATTCCCCCTCTCTCCCCTTTCATGTCTTCAGCTTTCCTATATAAATAAAGGCCTAAAATGCCCAAAAAGTATTCTTAAAAAAAATGTTTTGCTCAATGCATGATGGGCTTGACTCTTCCTGTTACCATTGGAAAAAACGTCCAAAAAGAAATCCTGCAAAAAACATTCATCTATAGAGTTATTACACTGGTACTATTTTTTTCATTAACACACTAAGCAATATAAAATAAAACTGGACATAGCTGTGCCTTTACACTTAACATATATGTTGTGCAATACTAGGCAGTGGTGTTCCTTTATTATTTTCACAATTTAACTCTAACATTTAGAAGTCTTTGTTTTGTGTGTGGCATTTTAGGTCTTTATTAGACTGAATAGCTTAGACTTGAAAGGGGAGAGAGAGAGGGAGAATGACATGCAGCAAAGGGTCAATGACCGGAATCGAACCCACAACTGTTGTGGCGAGGACCGAGCCTCTGTATATGGGGCACATGCTCAACCAGGTGAGCTACCCAGGTGCTACCCATTCAGAGTTCTTCTAGACTCCATTGATCCAGTCTATGTCAGAAGAAGGCTAAGGGCTGGCTTTGTCGATGCTTACTTTAAAGCTGCAAAGATCATATTATTTGATTAATTGTCAACTATTAAAGTAAAGCAACTATTTTAATTGGAGAATAATCGTTTTGAGTCATTTTTATTGGAAAAAAAGAGGAAACTTCTCTGATTCCAGCTTGTTAAATGTGAATTGTGTCTTCTCTCCTCTGTGACAGTAAACTGAATCTCCTTTGAGTTGTGGACAAAGTGAGACATTTGATCTTGATTTTTCTGACATTTTATAGACCAAACAGCGAATCGATTAATGGAGAAAATAATCGTCAGTTGCAACCTTGGCTTACTTGTACCTCTTTCCTGCCTCCTCCAGGTGGTTCTTCGGGAAGATTCCCCGGGCCAAAGCCGAGGAGATGCTAAACAAACAGAGGCACGACGGGGCCTTCCTCATCAGAGAGAGCGAGAGTGCACCAGGAGACTTCTCCCTCTCTGTGAAGTAAGTAGCGGCGCGCTAATGTAGAGGAGGAACACGATTCACACTCAACACTATTTTCTATTAATACAGTTTCACACAATGTCGTCCTTACATTAATGTACCCTTTCCTCACAAGTGCTCATGTTCGTACTGTATGTTTCCATACTTGGTATGTCTGTGTCATCAGCACAGCCTCTTCCTTATTCTTGTGCAGTCTCCGCGCTGCCCTCTGGTGATCAATGTACACCAGTTATAATTTGTATTGTCTGTGTGTGTTGGACGTCTGCCTTGTAAGATCTTGCAGTTTTAGCTGACACAAACGGACAGACGGAGCTCATTGCCTTTTTATCCGTCTCTATCCAGTCTTTCCTTCCCAGAAGATACAGCAGTTCACAGCAGGTCACATGTAAAGCTGGCGCTAAGATATGGATCTTAATTACTCTGCACTGCCCTGATCCCACTTTACCATGCCGACAGACTGGCATTCAATAGTAGCCAACTGATTCATTTGACTAATACCACTATTACCAGTCTGTCACAGGGACATTAATCTTGCTTATCAAATGTATTACATGTGTGAATGTTACACTGTCTAATCGGTGCTTCGCCGGCTGTTGGCAGATAGTGTACCGTTTTGCTGAAGACCCCCTCCTCCCACTCATAGTTTTCATCTCTCTGCCCTCATGCAGGTTTGGAAATGACGTCCAGCACTTCAAGGTTCTTCGTGACGGGGCTGGAAAGTATTTCCTATGGGTGGTGAAGTTTAACTCTCTCAACGAGCTGGTGGACTACCACCGCTCCACCTCAGTCTCTCGCAATCAACAGATCTTTCTGCGAGACATAGAGCAGGTCCCCCAGGTAAGAATCTACATAAGAGTGTGCACACTCTGGCTCTAAAACTAAAATCGCTAGACTAAAACGTTGCTTTTAGAGCTGCCAAGATTCATCGGTTTCGGAGTCATTTGTTATGGAAACAAACTAAAAAGGCAAAAGTCTTTGATTCTTCTTAAATGGGAATGTTTTCTAGTTTCTTCACTCCTCTGAGAAAGTTAACTGAATATCTTTAAGTTGTGGACTTCATCATTTTCTGTCATTTTATAGACCAATAGTTGTTGATTATGTTCCAACTGAGAAAGTAATCAACAGATCAATCCACAATGAAAATTATCATTAGTTGCAGCCCTGGTGTCTTTTTTTACAGAATGATGCGGTATGTAAACTATTTATCAGTGAATAGGGACGCAGCGATTTATAGATTTTGTTACAATTGTAGTCACGGTTGATCATGATTTATAATGCATTCATTTCTTTCACTACTAAAGTATAAAATAAAATGTTCAAAATGTTATGTATTGCTGTCTTTTGAAAGAGAACACAGTAACAGTTTTGAATGTTTTGAAAATTATATGATCAATCATCAACCTTTTTATTGAAGTTCCCCTGAAAAGTTCAGAGACTAGAGCCGAATCATTCACACCACAAACAAAGGCCAAGTCGGCAACAAGCGTGCCGTCCTTGAGGCCCTCAAAAAGCTCGAAACGTCCCTGCTAGCCGGTGTTTAACAGTTGGAGGAGCTGCCAGACGATGCAGCCGTCACAGGGCGATGCGCAGCATGATGCCAAGGAATAAATGCGATGGAGAGATCTCTTTGCAGCCCGATGTCCCATAGGGGATGAAAAGAAGTGACGTTATGTGGTAACGCCAGGGACGTGATTGAACTGTTGTGGAGTTTTGACTCGTAGGAACGTAACGTCATGCTTGGCCCGTGCTTGGCCCTTTCTCTGATCTAGGTCACTTGTGGGCACGCTAAGCCCTCAGGACTGCAGAACCAGGAAGAGAAAGAACATGTTGGTTGTCAGCTTAACCATCTAATTCTGTCTTTTATTACACACAGTGACACTAGTTGTGTTTTATAAGCACCCCATATAATAAATGTAATGATGGCTAGCTGGGGGAGCGAGGAGCAACGGCCACTGGCAGCATGGAGGGGCGAAGTTCATCATGTACTAGGCTGCAGTGAGACTGAACCGGTGGTGGAATAGATTCAATTCAACAACATGTTATGTCTGTCTCTCCCGATCTCCGCTCTGTTTCAGCACACAACAGCGCCACTATGCAATTCCTTTTATAAAAATTTTTTAAAAAAAGAAGCATTTGATTATTGATTTTGAAGACAATTATTACGGCAGCAGTCAAAGCCTGGAAACATTCGGCTCTGCCTTAGTCTCCTGAATTCAGTAGTTCGGAAGAAAGCAGGGGAAGAACTGTGGAAGCTACTCACTGTGTGTTTGATTTCCATAAATAAATAAAAATTTAATAAACTCAGAGTTTTAATTCATAATTCATCATTGCCATGGAAAACACTCTGATTGGTTGGCAAGTGTGGCTAAGCTTTTGGTAACTTAAACATCTGAAACACAGGTGTTTGCTGTCTGTATCAAACTGTAGGTACAGATAGCAACAGTGAGGCTTGGCTAAAGAGCTCGGCGCTAGTTGTCTTTGTGTAAACTATAAAAAAATTAAAAAGACATAATTGCTTCTCTGTGAAAGTCATGCAGATGTCATTACAAACTAGTCTAGTTGTCAGTAGGCAGAGGAAGTTAGCTACGGTGAAGCTGCGGCTCTGAGGGACAGCCACAGGGGAAAGAAGAGAGGAAGTGTGACCAAAACCACAAAGAAAAGGGTGATGCAGGTAAGACAGTCTGAGGGGAAGTGAGACAGTGGTATACAGAGCAAACGGGTCTGTGATAGGTAGCAGGAAGGGGCACAGAGATTGTGTATTAGGATGCTATTGTTAGGTAGATGATGATCAACCATTGACATTTTTGCTTAGTCACGTTTTAAATTTTCCCGCCGGTTTTTATGCCTGCACATTATCAATTACAATCACAGAGTGCACACTTTGTTGGATATTATCCCTTTCTATATTGTACAAACCGTATAAACCCAGTGTCTTACTCTGGAGTATTTGCGGTGGAGAACATTAAATATTGAGAATATTGCTTAACATAACAGCATTAACTCAGGAATCGGTGTAAAAGTTAAGTTTTTGAGTATTTTTTTGTTGGCACATCATCTCATCACACCGTTGCTAACGCTCTCTTTCCTTCTTTTGATCGCACAGCATCCCACATATGTGCAGGCGCTCTTTGACTTTGACCCCCAGGAGGAAGGAGAGCTGGGTTTCCGGCGCGGAGACTTCATCCAGGTCCTGGACAACTCTGACCCCAACTGGTGGAAAGGAGGCTGCCACGGTCAAACGGGCATGTTCCCCCGCAACTACGTCACGCCCGTCAATCGGAACATGTAAAACAGTCAGACCATGTAAACAACAACAGCCACAACAGCAACCTATCAACACCACCACCACCATCATCATCATCATCATCGTCGTTCTCGATCTCATCAGCCCCCATCCAACCCCCACCACCACCACCACCACCACCACCACCCCTCCTCCACCCCTCTTTGCCATCCCACGGTAACGGGAGCAGACAGGACGATCGCAAACAACTGAAAAAGAGAGAGCTAAAACAGGAGTAGTGCTGCCGTAGGCGTCGCTGAGTGGGTGGCAGCTGAGAAAAATCAACTGTTTTTTTGTCTTTCTTTTATTCGTGCAGAATGTTCACCTCCCCAGTGAACGCCTCGGCGAGGACTCAACTATCTTTGAGGGAAATCTAAATGCAGAGAAACTAAAGAGTAGTGCACCATCCCGTGAAGATAACCAAATGATTCTACCGCTCCCACCGCTGCTTCCGTCTTTCCCTTAACTTCTTAACATTCTGCCTTCCTTTTACGTTTGTTTCTTTTTCTTTGCCGCATGTTGTTTTAATCACCCAAAATGAAATGCCTACCTATAAATCCTAACTCTGTTTTAAAGAAGTTAAAAAAAAAAGCTTGAAAATATTTAAAAAAAAGAAGAAAGGGTTTTTAAAAAATGTACAAAAAAGAAGAGAGAGAGGGGGAAAAATGCAATCTACAGTAAGTTTCCATGTCTGAGATCATTGGCACCTGAGCATTGTACATCAGCCATCGGCTGTATAAATAAATCGACTATAGAGAGAATCCATTTTTTAAGAATATATATATTATATATTTGTATGTGTTTGTCTGTTTTACCTCTCATCACAAATTGTATTTTTTTTTTTTTCTCATTTGTAAATTATGTTCAATCTTTTGTTAGTCTGGATAAGACCTAGTAGTTTTAGGATGTGCTAAATTGTCAGTTTTGTTTTTTCTGAATCTGAGGGCTCTCAGATAATACAGCGTGATATTTAAGGGGTCATAAATTCCATTTGAAAAGGTTTCTCTTGTCTATAACGCGAGGAAAGTAACGTTGGTTCTCTGAGGAGAAACTAACCCTGTCAGGAAGCTAATGTTGACCAGCAAGTAGAGCCATGAATGCTGCAAGAAGCTGTTGTATTACAAAGCCCTGCATAAAAGGTCAGACACCTTTTCAAAAGCCAATGTATTTATTGCAGCCATTTTACTTGGGCAGTGAATGTAGCTGACTTAAGTCCACAGACATTACCATGAGGGAAGCAAGGTCGGAGACCTGAACTACACGAACCATGCAAGCAATTTTTAACATGCTGAGACAGTGATGATGTCGATATTCATTCAGGCGAGTGGTGTGTGTGTGTGTGAAGCTATGTACAGGTAGTTCACGTGCATATTCACAAACATTCATGACATGCATGCATACGCAGACGCTCACCTCCTTGTTATACCTGCACATAGCAAAGAGGCCGAGTTTTGGATAATCACATTGTGTAATCACCAGTGCTGATGCGCAGCTGGCACAGTAAACAGTTCAGAAAACTGAGAGATTGTCTTTTATGCTAAAAGTTGAGAGATCAGCTTCAATGATGTAAAAGTTATTTTTTTGTTTTTGTTTTTTTGTCCAATGTGGCGTGTTGTCAAGCACTTTGTCAAACATTTTGATTTCTGGTCCTGTGTGTGTGTGTATGTGTTACTCGTTTCTGTTTTCTTGTTCTCTCTGGATAGTGCCTTTCTCTCTGGTGTTTCAGTGTCTCCGACCTGCTACTTTGAGCCCCCCCCACCACCACCCCCCCCCTGCAGTGAGAAATGGTGTGTGTATATAATCCAACCTGTCCCATCCAACGATGCCCTGCCTCCCCTTTCCCCGTCTCCTACATCAGCCCGCCTTCACCTTTTATCCTCACCAACATGGAACTCTTCTTATTTAAGTGTCTCTCGCCTTGTCTTACCTAATGATACTGTGTTTGTTTTTGCTCGTTTTTTGTTTGTTTTTTGCATTTTTTTTTTGTTTTTGTTTTTTTCAATTAATAAAATGCAATTATTAAAAAAAAAAAAGGAATCTTTTTTGTGGTCTCTTGTTTTTCTTTTTTTTTTTTTTGGATGAGTTAAACCTTATGGACCTAAGTGGGACATTCATGAATTCTGAAACACCCATACTACCATCCTAATATTTAATATGTCAAAAATACCATGATGTCCTACTGCATCCATTTGGATTTAGCAGTCGGCAAGCCAGTATGATTTTCTGGTTGTGGCTAGAAGGGATACACGAAAACTCGTTTCCTGGGTGATACTTTCACGAGTTCTCTGAAGTGTTTCAATCCAAACCCGATCTTTGTCCTGAACTTACCTAGTCGTCGCCACATGATGTTCTCTTTTTCTCAGCTTAACGCTGTCCCCGTGTCCCCATATCCCTAAAGCCCCAATCTGCTTTTCTGGTTATTGTGACCCACAATCCCTTTGTGCAGAGGGTCAAAGTACAAGATGCAATGTTATGAAGAAGTGCTATGTCCCAATCTGCATGCAACAGTACATACAGGCATCAACAATACTTCACAAATGTATAACGTTAGTGCGTCTCACGTTCAGCAGGATACTAGTCTATATTGGCGACGTTCCCTTTCAGGGATTGTAGGAATTCTGCCGGATGTCCGTCACCTTCCGCTTTCTTTGTGTTGGCGTTCTAACCTCTGGTGGATTTCTGAGGACTATGGTTACCTGGTCCTCAGATCTCTGCAGGGTAAATCCAGACAGCTAGCTAGACTATCTGTCCAATCTTGAGTTTTCTGTTGCACGACTAAAACAACCAAAACAAGTTCTTTCCCGAGGCTATTTTGCAGAGACACGGTACATCCCATGGCTCTTATTTGGTAGCTTGTCAACCCCTCAGTCCTTTGAACAGGAAGTTATTCGGTCCCTCCTCTGTGAGGCCGTCTCAAAGATCTTATTTCTGCCCAGAGGTGGGATCAACGAGGAGCTATAGATGAAGACGTGCAGCTAAAGGAGTTTCTAACCCCGCCCATACAGCTGACGAATTCATGCGACGCTTCCGAGGAAAAGACGTGTCATCCATTTAAAAACATTCACCCGTTGCCTCTCTCCTCCAGCGATTTTGTCGCGTCTCTCCCGTGCGTCCTCGGTGGGGGGGACTAAGTGACTAATGCGAGGCAGGTGGGGGACTTGAGGCCATTTTAGCAACATGAGATTCAGCTGCTGTCATTGCATCCTTCCCTTAGCGCCGCCCAAGACGATTGTGATTGGTTTAAAGAAACCCCAATAAACCCGAGCACGTTTCTCTCCCATCCCGGGATGCTGTGTAGACTTGCGAGACCCTCCTCCACAGTGCTGCACACTAAGGTCTGGCAATGAGAGACTAGCTGGCTACAGATTTTCCCCCATAAGAGGGAGCTATTCTGTCATTGTCAGAATGGTTTAACGTGTGCCAATTTCTGGTGTGGTACATTGAGTCAATTTCTCATTTTACTGTTGACTTTTACTGTGTCAACATAGTAATGTTTGTTTGTGATATGCTAAAATATATTGCAATAGTAGCAAGAACAGATATGAGTCATATTGTCAACAAAAAGACTAAGGCTACACAGCAATATGTACATTATATCTAAATTAGATGCATATAATCTAGATTAGAATAGCCAATCCTGCTTTTTTATTATTTTTTTCTTATGAATTCAACTTTTATTTACAATAGGAAATATGGGGTATTTCTTCTTAATGTTACATAGTCCATCTTTTCTTACTTTTTCATTTAAAATGAAAAAACCTTTTATCGAGGTTATGGTCGTCTTTTTTTAACCCTTTGAGTCATTCCCCCAATGTTTTTGTCACTTTTTCAATGTTTTTCTGAGTCTTTTGAAATTTTCGTGGGTTTTTCCCCCCCCCCAAATTCTTTTTTATTTATTTATTTATTTTTACATTTGTCACTTTTTTTTTTTTACATTTTTGTTACTTTTTTCAACATCTTTTCACATTTCTTTCACTGTATTTGACATTTTTCTCTTTATTTTATTTTTAACACTTTTTTAAAAGTTCTTTTACCAATTGTTTTTTCTTCAAATGCTAGAAAATTGACAAAAAACACCCAAATTCAATAAAAGTAGTGAACTGATTATTTATTTGACTTGTGAGGAGCTTTGTTGGGAACCATCCACGTTACTTTTTTGGACAAATTATTTGAAAGAAACCCAAATTTCTGATGTGGAAACTTTTTGAAAAAGGGCTCAAATTAGACCCGAAGACAACAGGAGGGTTAATATTACTATACAAAAGGTGTAGATTAAATGATGCCTCTTCCCTTCCTTGTAGGCCGCCTGTGGTTTCTGCCCATGGCTGTGCAGTATGATAATCAGCTTGCAGACTTGAAACTTGCCTGCAATCAGTAATGCAGAGCGACTATCAGGCAAGCTTAGCAGAATTGTTGTTGCTTGTTAAAAGCACAGATCTTTATTTTTTTTTTTGATTTTTCAGGGTTTGAGAGCTGCATTCTCAGCTCTGATTTGATATCAGACCTCGCAATTGAAAAGAACCGAGCTTGTAACAGTTCAGTAAGACTATTGGACTTGTAATAAAATGGGTTAAGAAATGCAGAATGTACTAAGGATTAGTCTTTTTTATTTTGACATCCTATCATTAGATGATCTTCTTGCCCATCGAGACTCAAGTTTAATAATATATGCTGTTACGCTGGTGTCACATTAAATCATCTTTACATATAATCTACAAACGCACAGGAAATCTCCCTACCACAGAAGTAGAATCTTCACTGCGACCAGAAGAGATCTGGTTCAGGCTACACAGCAGTGCCAGTGAGTCACACTGTAGGTTTAGCTAAACGCCAACTCAATACATGAGACCACATTTCACTGAAACGCATCCAACGTGTCTCGGTGCCTCTTGAGGTGCAGATGACGTGCATGTGTCAGTTGATCTGCAGAAGCAACGAAGAGGAAGCTGGTGATTTCATTACTTGAAGAGAAGCCCGGGGGTGCTCTGCATGCAGCGCTCTGCTGCAGCCTGGAGACATCTTTAACATCACATTAGCCACGGTCTGGTGCACTGTCTGCTCCACATTTGGACTTTTAGCACTCGGAGCAACGCTTTCGCTCTTCTCTTCAATCTGGCTCCTTTCCGCTTTCATTTTTTTGTCACCAACTGCCTTCAGCAGACACTGTTACATCAGTGTTGCTGTCCTCTTTCTAGCCCTCTCATCTGGAACTTATGTTAGTTATGAAAGATATCAGGCTGCTCCAGTGCTTCTATTCATCTCTATGAGATTTACCAGTAATGTAACCCAGTGAGACATTTGCTCTGTCTGTCTTGTATAAAGTACTTAAAAGCATAAACTTGCATCTTACCAGAAAATGACTGGTATAAGTTAAAGTCACCTTTTAGGAAAAAAGTCTTAGAGTATCTCATATTTACTATACTTAAGTATCAAAAGTCATTTTCTGATATTAAATGTGCTTAATTGTTAGAAGTGAAAGTAAAATAACTGTTGGGGCTTTGTTATAGTAAAGCATCCTATTCATGGTTTCCACACATCATTCAAAGTCTGACATTAACAAAGAGAAAAACATAACATGAAATAAAGGAAGAATCTTTCACTCCAACGTACGAAAACACTTCTTGCAAATACGGTAAAGTGGTAGTACTTCGTTTAATTACTACACTGGTCTCCGTTGACCACTGGTGGCACTGGCAGTTATTCAAATCAAATTAATATGAAAGTTTTCTGATGTGCACTATGTATATAAAACTATATAAATAATACATCTTCTAAAGTGTCAGGCCTAAACTCAAACTCTTCCCCCGGGGGTTTGCCTCTCTAGCTTGGCGAGGCTGTTTGCCATATGGTGCTGCTATAATAGCCGTGCCAGCATTAAAAGCCCACTGCTCTCCACTTGTTTGGAAATTTGAAAGATGATATGAGGATTTGCAAGTGAGTAGGACATCTCGTGCAGAGTTGAGAAGATTATTATCAGCGTGTGAAGTAGTGACCTGTTAGAGCCAGTCTCTCACCACTATAATTATAATCACTGACACTTTCAATTCTATCTAGATACTTACATGCATCCACATGGTTGTTTATAGATAGTATTTGAGGTAAATAAAAGAAGAGGTCTAGATTTGATGCAGAATAAACTCAGTTTTGGAAAATATATTTGCAGTAGGATGTAGGCATTAGAATAAAAAATCAAGGCTTTGTTGTTTCCTGTATCATGGGAGTATCATGGATGGGTTACTGAACAGGGCGACCAGCCGGGTACAGGCCCAGCAGCCCTGGGACATAAGCCTCTGTATGAGATGATTGTTTGAAAGTTGGAAAGTCAATCAAACAATTATGAAGAGACTCACACAAAAACACAAAGAGATGCAAAACAACCACAAAGTGATGCAAACAACCAGAAAGAGATAAAAAACAACCACAGAGAGATCCAAAAAGACCACAAAGAGATGCAAAACAACCACAAAGAGATTCAAAAAGACCACAAAGAGATCCAAAAAAACCACAAAGAGATCCAAAACAACCACAAAGAGATCCAAAACAATCACAAAGAGATCCAAAAAAACCACAAAGAGATCCAAAACAACCACAAAGAGATTCAAAAAGACCACAAAGAGATCCAAAACAACCACAAAGAGATTCAAAAAGACCACAAAGAGATCCAAAACAACCACAAAGAGATGCAAAACAACCACAAAGAGATCCAAAACAACCACAAAGATATCCAAAAAGACCACAAAGAGATCCAAAATAACCACAAAGAGATGCAAAACAACCACAAAGAGATCCAAAACAATCACAAAGAGACTCAAAACAACCACAAAGAGATCCAAAAAGACCACAAAGAGATGCAAAACAACCACAAAGAGATGCAAAACAACCACAAAGAGATTCAAAAAGACCACAAAGAGATCCAAAACAACCACAAAGAGATCCAAAACAACCACAAAGAGATTCAAAAAGACCACAAAGAGATCCAAAACAACCACAAAGAGATCCAAAACAACCACAAAGAGACTCAAAACAACCACAAAGAGATCCAAAACAACCACACAGAGACTCAAAACAACCACAAAGAGACTCAATACAACCACAAAGAGATGCAAAACAACCACAAAGAGACTCAAAACAACCACAAAGAGACTCAATACAACCACAAAGATATGCAAAACAACCACAAAGAGACTCAAAACAACCACAAAGAGACTCAAAACAACCACAAAGAGATCCTTTTACATGTCTGTAATGTTGTCTCATAATGTCAATGGTTGCAGTTACAAATAACAGCAATTTCTTGATATTTCATATCAAAATATGTAAAGTTGTGTATTTGGCAATCATTTGTTAAACTGCTTAAACAATGTAACTTTTATTAATTAATGTACAGAACCTTCTTTAAAACTGTGCATCAATCTGGACCCCCATTCAAAAGTTTCTAACCCTTAAAATCGGCCTGTTTCCGTCATCTTGAGCTCTTAAGAGTCTATTTCTGCCCATGTTTATTGTTGCTGATGTCACCTGGTTTGGCATAAGTTCAACCCTCACTGGGTAATATATTAAAATTATGAACTCACGGAAACAATTTGTGTCCCTGTGCAGGTGTCTGATATGTGATAGTTATCAGATAATTAGTTTTAACTTTATGAGCGCATGCATTTATCTGGCATGCAAAGGTTGATACTTTCCACTGCATCCCCACGGGCAAACACAACTAGATGAATGAGACACACTCCTGCCCCACGTTAGACCTGTGTGGCTGCTTCATGGGTGCTTTCAGGGTCACATTAGATGGAAATCTGAAATTCAAATGTTGCATTCAAGATATCTTCCTTTGCCTCCAGAATGATCCATCAAATTGTGTCGGAACATTTTAGTGAGTAAATATAAGTTTTTTTAACACTATTCAAGAGCAAACAGTATTCTTTAAAATAGAATAGAAGCCCTTATTGTCATTTTACACAAGTGCAGTCAGTACCTGTGCAACGGGATTGAAGCAACCCCTTTAAATTGCATGTATGAGTTCAGAGTGGTTATGGCTTTTGGGAAGAAACTGTTCTTGAGTCTGTAAGTCCTTGCTCTGATGCACCCGTAGCGCCTTCCTGAGGGCAGTCAAACAGACTGTCCTTAATGATGTTCTCTGCTCTGCTTTGTACTTTTTTTGTGCTATTAGGTTCAGATATTCACTTCACGCTGACTTAGTATATTGACACCTGTGCACGCTGTCTATTCAGTTACTTATGGTATATTACTCCCACCTACTGGCTGATCTCCACACTACCTCAAAAAAACTAGCAATGTGTGGGGGCGCTGTTTCCTTCCTTTAACCATTACAGCGATGATGTATTGCTTTGTTACCATGAACACATTTTGCCTGCGTATGTGATTGTTCAGTGTGAATATGCAGCTTTCCTGAACATGGTATGTTTAGTGTTATGAGTCAAAAGCATTATTTATGTAAAACTACGCTAAAAGCAAAACGACGTTGTCGGCAGGATTCGAACCTGCGCGGGGAGACCCCAATGGATTTCTAGTCCATCGCCTTAACCACTCGGCCACGACAACTCACGACGTAACCTCACACAAAAATCAATTTATTCACATATCAATAGATTTACATTTAACACAACACATTTAACTAACGTAAAACTAAAGTATAAATATACACACTAATATATACACAATATATACATACTCTAAACAGAACAACGTTTATTTAATATAGCAGCTTTTACAAAATCAAACTGCTTCACTAGAGAAAAGAATGTTAAAATAAGACCCAATAACAGTAAAATGAGCAAGCAATAATAATAATCATCATCATCAATTTAGTCATAACAACAGTACCTACTGGCAATAATGTTGGGAGGGAAAACTACAACTCATACTGTAAGTCCGTATAAGAAATCAGTGTATTCACGTATCAATAAACATAAACATGATGTGAAAGTAAAGTCGTATAATAAAGTTTATTTAATATAGCAGCTTTTACAGACAAAGTCACACTGCTTCACTAGAGAAAAGAATGTTAAAATAACACCCAATGACAGTAAAATGAGCAAGCAATAATTATCATCATCATCATCATCATCAATTTATTCATAACAACAGTATTTAGGGAGGGAAAACTACAACTCGACCAACTCGACTCGCCTCAGTTTCTATAAAGTAAGTTAATTTTTGGAGCATCATAGACGGATGTCTTTATTATTGTATCAAAAAAAATTTATGTACAGTATATGAACCCAGTCCAGAACATCTGTAGAAAATTACAATAAAAATATGAGAAGACACCATGAAAAATATTACAACAAACATGTAATAGAATTGTTTTAGAATTAGAAAACTATTTCTTATTTTTTGCATTATCATTATCATAACTACCTTTTCAGTCTGGCTTTCATTTATCTGTCTATTTATCTATGCATGTTAGCCTGTTTTACGTCTTGGTGCATGTTGGTATTTACCAAGTTGGAGTTTTTTATCTATTTCCCATTCTGCCTCAGGAGGTTTCCTCAAGTTTCCTTGACTCCTGTTTGTGATTGCTTTTATTTATTGTCAGTGTTGTTAATTACAAACACTGACACTTCTGTGCAGCACTTTCTGTTACATTTTATAGGTATGAAAAATGCTATTCAAATAAAGTCTGATTGATTGATTAAAAGGGAATCTGCACACAAACATAGGCCTATAATAAATCAGTGGTGTGACCCAACAAGGCAAACCAGATATGTGATCACTTTTTACTTGACATGTATTATTTAATACATGTATGTATATATTGTTAGGCCACTTGTACATGTTCTTTCTTCTCTGTTACCTACCTAGTAGTCTCTCTTTGCCAGACCCTCTTCCTAGGGACTACGTAGGCTATGTAAAGTAGCATTATTACATTTTCTTGCATGTTTACTCATTGTATTTTATCCTGATGTTCATTAACGTGCTCTGTCCTTATCAAATAAATACATACATAAAATAAATTAAAATATTTAATTGTGATTTATTATCATTTCGGTCATTACACTTCGCATCAACCTACAGCTGGACTATACACCTGCCCATTGCACATGTACAATAGGCCTATATCTTTTGCACATCCTGCACTCAATCCATTCAGCCTCTTTTTATCTTATTTTAAACACCAATTTATATGTGTTTCCGTATTTATTATTTCATATTAATGATCAATATGTTTGTTTGTTTGTATACGTATCCAGCCACCAATGCAAATTCCTCCTATGTGTAACTTAGTTTGACAATGAACCCTTTTTGGATTCTGCTACTTGTAATTTTCCCTTTTTTGTTACCTGTCTAGGAACACAAATTAGCTCTCTTTTTTAACTCCGGCATTTTTACATCTTACAGATATTTATTAACGTCATCTGCACCTATCAAAAACATAAATAAAACTTAAAATATGAAACTAATTGCGAGTTAGCGTAATTGTCATTTCGGGCATTGTTGCCACTGAGCTGGAAGCGGTGTCACCACGTGACTCCTGTAGCGAGAGCCTGCTGTTTGTTCAGCGAGGCAGAGGAGAAGAAAAATGGCGGCTCTAGGCGAACCCAAACGGGACGCCGGGCTAACGTTTTGAGCTTTCTCACCACGAAAGACACAAGGGCTCCACGGGGTTACTGCACCGTCTGAATCCCCACCGGTCCATCGTTGCAGGGGTGCCGCTTTCGCTTGCGTTCGAGTAGGCTAAATAAACGCAAACATTGGGATATTAAAATAATAGATTTCGCCTATCATGAGAGGGAAAAGAGGCAGGCCGCCCAAACCGCTACCAGCCGAGGACTCGCCCGCAGTTACGGCCCGAGGCTTGCGACCCAGGAGGAATCTCAAGCCCAGGTTGAGGGATAGCGGGGATGAGGACGTCGAGAGCCCCACAAGGGAGACCGCCAAGTCGGCCAAGAAGAGGAAAGCGGGGTCAGTCACGTCAACGCGGGGCAGGGGACGAGGTAGAGGCGGCGGCGGTGGAAGAGGAGGCAGAGGGGGCCGTGGAGGAAAGCGCACCGCTGTCTGCAAAACAGTAGTGTACGACGACCACGAGAGTGACGAGGACGACGATGCTGTTAGTCTAAGATCGGAGGAGGACGAGTTTGTTGAGGAGGAACCTCAGTCTGAAGAGGATGAGGCCCTCGGAGAGGAGTCTGATTGCCTTGAAGATGATGTGCTGGACGAAGAGGTGGAAGAGGAGGAGGATAATGCCAGCTACTGTACAGAGAGTAGCTTTCGGAGTCAGAGCACACACGCCAGCACTCCGGGTAAATAAACACTATGGTCAGGCAGTGGCTGCAGTGTCGCAATGTGCGCTGCAGAAGTTGGGAAATGCATCCAGTAAATGCTGCTGATTGTTGTTTCTGGTCCGTTCAGGAAGCAGTAAGGTTATTGTTCAAAATGGAGAATGCACACTGTATGAACACAGGCCGCAGTCAGCTCATTACTGCTGCTGCAGGTGCTGTATCACTAGCGTACCATCACTGTCATCACATCTTAAAGCACGCCTTTTTTATATAATTCACACATTTTAAGAATAACCACGAGTGCGTTTAACTCGAAAAAGCACATTTGCATTTAGGTTAATGACTTAGCTGCTAGCGTGCTAACGTTAGCATGTTGAAATTAGCTACCTACTGTCATACTGAAGTCTGATAGTTTAACGTTAGATAACGGCGACTTTACGTAGGCTACTATAGCTTTATTTAACACGTGTTACTTTATAGTTATAAGTGACTAAGAAATTGTAGTTTCTGATTAAAGTTGATAAAAAGAAACTAAAATAGCCAGCTAGCTAACTTAGCGTGGCTAGCATGCTTGGCATTTTGACACTTCAGCAGCTTTCAACTTTGTTAACCCTACAATTCATCACTCCCAAACTCATTTAAAACACGACAGCTGATGTCTCTTACGGTGCAACACTAAGAAAGAAGGGTTATAATGTGTGGTCTGACTAACATTTACGTGATTAGTCTGTTGGACAGCTAATGTTTTCCTAGATACAGCCTCATTAAGCTAATAGTCAGCTCAGCCAAAGTAGCACACTTACAAGTTTGCTACCAACTTTAAACCAGACTATTCTGTGGAGTTGTTTTGTCTATTTAAGGGGTTATGGCAAACTAACTGCACCTGTAGGTTTGAGAATATAAGAGTTCCAGCTACATTTAGAAATAATGCACAATATATCCAACTGCATGTTGGATATACAAACCCCACAGTATTTTGGCTATTATACCTCAATATATAGTTCGGTTCAGTCACGTGGGAAACCGGCTTTATAGTCACCAGTGCACAATAATAATCAGCAAGTGCTGGCGTACAAAAATGTTCCCTGTACAGTACATACCATATTCAGAACAGCAATCTCAAAAATTCTGAATTACATGTGCATATTAAGACGAATATATGACTCTCAACTATAAGATAAAACAACATTTAGATGTTTTTTTTCCTCTGCCGTAAGCTATGAAGCAAAACAATCTAATTATGGTTTACTGATATCATTTTTGTATCCTACAGGGAAGAAAAAAGTACGGGCACCCCGACCTCGCACTCCCATCCTCGAGGAAAAGGAGATTCCTACTCTTCAGCTTCCTGAGTCCTCTGAGGATCTCCTGGTGCCTAACGAGGAGCTGCTTAATGCCATCTCCATCTACGAAGTGCTACGGAACTTCAGCATGGTGCTGCGTCTCTCCCCCTTCCGCTTCGAGGACTTCTGTGCGGCTCTGGTAGGCCAGGAGCAGTGCACTTTAATAGCAGAGACCCATAATTCCCTTTTGAAAGTCATCCTACGTGAGGAGGACACATCCAACACTACCTTTGGCCCTGCTGACCTAAAGGACAGCGTCAACTCCACTCTGTACTTTATAGACGGCATGACATGGCCTGAGGTGTTGCGGGCGTACTGCGAGAGCGACCGGGAGTACCATCACGTCCTGCCGTATCAGGAAGTGGATGAGTATCCCTATGGTCCACTCGAAAGTAAGATCAAGGTGTTGCAGTTTTTGGTGGACCAGTTTCTCACCACCAACATCGCCCGTGAGGAGCTGATGTCTGACGGCAGCATGCAGTACGACGACCACTGCCGTGTTTGTCACCGCCTGGGCGACCTGCTGTGCTGCGAGACCTGCACAGCGGTCTACCACCTGGAGTGTGTGAAACCACCACTGACGGAGGTCCCAGAGGACGAGTGGCAGTGCGAGATTTGCGTGGCGCACAAGGTGCCGGGTGTCACAGACTGTGTGACCGAGGCGCAGAAGAACAGGCCCTACATCCGCCAGGAGCCCATTGGATATGACCGCCACCAGAGGAAATACTGGTTCCTAAACAGAAGGATTATTGTGTAAGTTAGGACCCTCATGCCTTTCTGCTCCACTTGAATTACCTTTCGTTGCCAATAGTGTTAAACTTAACAGATTTTTATTACCAAATGCATTCAAAACAAAAAGGGAGAAAAACCCAGAAAATAACAACCAATACAGCATTGTCCAGCTGGAAACTTAACACAACACAATGGCATGTTACAAGCTTTTACAAGTAGGGCTGTGCAATTAATTGAAAAGCCCTTCAGAACATTTTTTTTCTTCTCAATTACATTGTTTTTGTCAGCCGAAATTGCGTACAGAATTGTATTAATTGCAAATCCCTAAATATTAGTAGTTAAATACCTCAATGCACCGTGGGAACCGTGTAAAGATGTAAGCATCCATGTAACGCATGTCACCATAGTCATGAAGCAGTGGAAGAAGTAGCCACTGTAAACTGTAGTTAACCGTGACCCATGTAAATATTTAAAAATAGCCTTTTGAAACCAAATGCAGCTTTACTCTGAATGACAAAAAAACCCTCCAAATCAAATTGCAGCCTACTGAAAACAGTTTCCTAAGCCAGCGGCTAGAGAGTGAAACTGAAAGTTGTGGTGAAAATCACTTGGTGCGCCGAATGCAACTTGTTTCCATGAATTCAGTCATCAGTTTGAATAGTGATTACAAAAGAGACATGCAGTCCCAGTCCTTTTATCTTTAGTGATGGGTTTCCTGGTTGCCTCCCCCTCACTCCAAGCTTATGTTAGACTTTATAAATAAGAGGCTGAATTCATCTTACTGTGAGAAAGTATCTGACTTGTAAATTTTTTTAATTTGGGTAAAAAAAAAAAAAAAGGCCCTCGATGTTTGAGCTCAGCTCTTGTGCGCCAAGAAGAATATTAGCAGTTTTTTAGAGTCCCAGTGTAACCTGTCCTTGACACTGGTTTTATTTGGGACCACATTATCTTAACTTCTTCACAGACAGCTGGTGTCATTCTGTATGAATCAGCTTGCTACTGCCTTTGAATTCTTGTATGGAAATTATTTTTTTGCAGCGTGGTTGTACATGGTTCTCCTTACCTTATTTTTATAATGGTATATCAGCAGATTGCAGAGTTGATTTAATCCAACCAAGAATAACCCCAAAGGATGGAGGATAATGTTTCTTTAACCCTTGTATGGTATTTGGGTAAAATTGACCCATTTCAAATTTGTACAAGTTAAAAATTTCTACCTGAAAATCAATGGCCTTACCTTATTTTCTGTGATTAAACCTGTATTCCTGACTCAATTCAGGAAATTATTCTGGATATGACCACTTATGTTTCATAACCTTATGGCCAAAAAAAGAACCCCGCTTCCATTTTTAATTGTGTTCTAGTAGAGACTGATTGCATTCCCTGAACATATATGTAATCTCAGTTGTTAGAAATTGAGATATAGACAATATTTGTTAATAGATTATGAAGTAGTTATTTGGGGTTTTTAAAACCCCGAATAAGTCACTGGTCAATTTTACCCAAGGGATACGAGAGGGTCCCGAACGTGAAGACGATACAAGGGTTAACTAAAGTTAAAAGTCACACTAATCTACAAGGTTTTTATTAACAGTGGTGTCATTATCGTCATACTGTGAACAAGTTGATGTGGTCTCGGTTAAACGTCATTGTAACGATACCTTGCAGCGAAGTGATGGAGCAAGTAATGTGGTTTGTTTGGATATTTAACAATGTATCTAAGAACCTGTCCTGCTCTAACTCCCCAGCGAGGAGGACGGGGAGCACGAGAAGAAAAAGATCTGGTACTACAGCACCAAGGCGCAGCTGTCGGAGCTCATGGAGTGCTTGGATGCTCAGTACTGGGAGATGGACCTCCATGCCACCCTGGAGGAGATGAAGGAAGAAGTGGAAGCCCACATGGACATCACAGAGGACCTCACCAACAAAGCCCGTGGAAACAATAAAGCCTACCTCACTGCTGTCAACGGTACGGATCTGAAATTGTCTTCATTCCCCCAAAATTGAGATACATTTGGACCTTGTAATGGTGCAACGTTATTCAGGCACATGTGAGTAGTAGGGCTGGGACCAAACACTACTGTCTCGATTAGATTCTTTCGCAATACACACTTAAACAAAAGTTATATAAAACACTGCTAGAGACAATGTATCATAAGACATTTCTAAAAACAAATTGCTTTTTAAAAAGAATGCACATCACATGTCAGTCTGTAATTTATTTCATTTGTAAAGAAGTACATTACACATTTTCTGCTTTCACTCTGTTTAGTGTGAAACGGATATGATGTAGTCCGCGTCAGGGGTACCGTATAAATAGAAAATATTTCGGTGAATCATTGGTAAAAATAACACTTCTGGGGAAAATAATGAATTTTTAAAAACCGTTTGTTTCCTGCAGACTTACATTCTTAAAACCGTTGTATTGAAGCTTCAGATTACATGGTTCCTCCCCTCAGGCAGTAGTGCTGTGCTACAGTACAAATGTTAGGCGCTGCCTTCTATTTCTGCTTCATGCCCTCTCAGACAACAAGCAACCGTTTTCCTCCTCTACCTCCCTCCAAGGAGACGGCGGGGTTAGAAAGCTTTTGATTACTATGCCAGCAGTTACTGTTTGTGTGTGACAGGTTGCCATATCTGTTTTCGTCGCAGTGTTCCTGTCTCTGTCACCAAACTGCCTGAATTTCAGCTCTCAAAAAGACATTGTGTGGTTCTATGTTTTATTGGGGAAGTGCCTCTGGCATCCTGTCAAAAGCTAGACGTTGTAATAGGTATTCTACAGCCCTAAATGGAATAGAGATGTTTTTTGTAAAACCATTGCTGTGCTTTTTTCCCCCACCCCATCATAAGTGATTTATGGGTGTTGCTGGTATTTTTCATCCGTTAAAAACCCGCCGCTGCAGCAGCACAGTGCTGCCTGCGCCTTGCATTTCTTCATCTGGGATGGTTGGGGAAACAGCTCTTCCTGTCCTAGTAAAAAAAAACTGTAGTTATGAAACATGCTTACTGGAGATTAGATCTAGAGATCTTGGCCTTTTCAGGAAAGAAAATGTGCCCCGTCTGGACCTGTGTTGATGGAAATCAATTTCTTTGCCGGGTCAACTGAGTTACAACCTTTAGATTTACTAGCGTCTTAGAACAAGTTTGTTTTATTTATATGTTCTTATATTGCTTCATACAACCAGTCAAAAGTCACCTGGAACTGAAGAGCAGCATTGATTTTTATCATTGGAGTATGTTGTGCTCCAGTTACTGGCCAGAGCACTCCTTTCAAGTTGTTTGTAGAGCTGAAACGATTAGTTGAATCACAGTTTAGCTGCTATTGTTCATTATTGTTTATTATTTCAGTCAATTTAATATCAAAAATACAAAAAGCACCATCAAAAACTTCTCAAATGTGAGGACTTGCTGCCTTTTTTTAAACATGTAGTAGTAAGCTCAACATCCGTGGGTTTTGGACTGATGGTAAAACACAGTATTTGAAGAAGTTGCATTGGGTTCTGGGAAATTATAACAGACGATTTTAAACTATTTTTGCCATTTTATAGACAAAAGTATTTAATGTTTTAGTTGCAGCCCTTATGATTTAAGTGGAGCAAATGATCGTGATATGCAAATGTAGGGAATGAGGCGTGTTTTTTTTGTTGTAATTTCCAATATTTGAATGTTTTTGCACCGAGAAGTTATGAGTATGGTCTGGATTGATTTATTTATCAATTGTGGACAAAGAAAGTGTGTTTATTCACACTGGCGTGATCTCATCCTAACTTGGGAGAAAGCAGTTGCTCAAAACAGAGCATAAACATTTGTTCACATTTTACATGAACACATGGATGGCCAATTACTACTGCCTTTTTTTACTTTTTAGACCAATGAATGTTTCCTGTGGCTTTTAGATGTGATCACGGAGCGCATGAAGGTGAAGCGGGAATCGCAGGAAGCAAAAAGGCGGGAAGAGGACGTGAAGCAGGAAGCAGAAAGCGGCTCTGTTAAGACAGCGGAGGACACCGCCGACCTCACCTCACAGCTCGACAACGGAGAGCACAAAGAGGCCAAGGAAAATGCTGGTTGCCAAGGTAAAAGTCAACTTCATATACAGTAGGAAAATATGGGATATGCAATAGTGTTGAATATCTCAAAAAGGTAATTAGGGGTGTGCAAAAAATATCAGGATTCAAGCTCTACCGATTAGAAATCAATTCATAGAATTCCAAAGATGGATATGGATGGATGGATGGATAGTTTAATGATATACATCATAACAAGATGTTAAAATAAAAAATATATATATATATATAAATTAACATAACAAACAAATCCACATGAATAATATGTATGGATATACATATATACATAAATGGGTAAAGTAACTATATTTACATACTGTGAATAATTTTTTTTTTTATTGAGAATGATTTTTGAATCAAATCGATATCGAATCATAAGCCTAAAAATTGGAATCGAATGTGACATAATCTGAATCGTACACCCCTAAAGGTTATGTTACTTAAATGTAAATATATAAAAAGACATGGAAGAGGACTCACTTCTGCTGCTTTCAGTATTCTTCTAAAATACAACAAATTGCTCGTTAAAATGTTAAACGTATGCAAGAAAATCATTTTCAATGTTATTTTATTGAACATTGAATTAAATATAAAAGCCACCCACTAAAAAAAACAAATGGTGATAGTTATATGTTGAAGTGCAGTTTACTGATATATTCTTTCAACTTAGTCCAAAAGTCTCTGAGTGTCTGTTGCGATATGTCACAGCCTTTCACGTTTAATTAATTATTGCGCAAGTTGATATTGCAATGACAATATAAAACGATATATTGCAGGGCAGGTCTGTCTGTCTGACACCCCTTCTCTCTCTCCCCCGGCACTACAAAGTCCCTAATGTACAGTATTCATTCTCTACAAGTATATCCTTAACAGAAGACTCAATAGTGCTGATAGCAGCAGGTTTCGTTTCCTTGGTGCTGTTTTGTTGAATTGCATGGTGAAACTGTGTCCGTTATTTCTCCGCTTCAGCAACAAGACCTTTACTTGTACCTGACTTTCTGCTAAATAATATAATGTCTCTGCTGGTGCTGTTCGCCCTGTGTATGTATGTCATACCACAGCAGCCACGGCTCCCCCTGCTGCAGAGGAGACCCGCGAGTCTGACCCTAACCCCGGCTCTACCACCCAGGACTCGGCTGCGCCTAAAACAGACTCCCTCGAACCTAACAAGGAAACGCAGCCTGCTCCCTCTGCGAGCCAGGAGAGTGGGGAGTTCCCTCCTTTGGCAAAGCAGGAAAGGACAGGTACTCGGAGTCAAATATGGACCGCGTTCTTTCGCTCCAGTGTCCAGCTATCGGCCGCATCTCTAGCCATTCAACTCACCCTCCATTTCATTCCCTGCTGCCGGGCCGCACATCCACTGCATCCGTCTGCTTGTGAAGTAGAGCTTTATTTGTCCCAGCATGGGCAGTTGGATCAATTAAAATACAACATATAACTATAATTAAACACAGTAAAAACAAAGTCAAAAGCAGATATTACCTTTTTTCTATTTGATTCAGCCTGCCTGTGCTGGTTGCTACTAACCATAGCCCGCCCTTTTTTTTTTTTTTTTACCTGGCTTATTTGCCTCAATTAAATTCAAACAACTTAATTTATCCCAAAAAACTAAATGGGTAACCCAGGCAAGAAGAGCGGCGAGGTTGCTCCCGTTGGCAACATTTAAGAGCCCAACGGCAGAAGGGATGAAGGGATACAAACATCAAATGTTGGGTGTAAGGCGATGGCTACACTGATTATATTTATATTTTTTAAATTTTGAAGTCTCTACATTTAGAATTTTATAGTTGGGACAGAAAACTAAATCGTGTCAAAAAAAAATGAATGACAGTTTTCGGTCATTGTTTTTTTTTTAATTGGACTTGATGAGGCGTTCCAAGATGTGTTTTTGGATGAATTCTAATGAAACATTTGAGGAGACTAATGAATGCAGTGTACACCATCTCTGGCCACCCTGGCATTATATTGAGGTGATTGAAGGTGTTCCAGTGCATTGAACTTGAACGGATTGTTTTTCCTTTTCTTATACCTCTGTCATATCTGCCAGGTTTAGAGGTCTGTCCAACATTCGGCCTGACAAACTAGCGTGGCCGTTCCCCTCGGGTTTTAGCATCACATTTTGCCCCGCCAGTCACAAATTCTGTATTACTGGTCTCTGTTTGCTTTTGTTCAGACCATTTGTTTATTGCGTTGGCTGGCTGCTTTGGCTGTTTAACATGGCTTTAAACAAGCTACAGTGTGTTTCCATCTTGTGTTACATAGTCTCTAGCAGAGAATTGTTTCCTCAGCTGAATATCTGATGGCTTCAGTCTCCATGAATGGCATGCACTGAAAAACGCCTTTTGTGGGTCTCTGTGCTTTTAACCTGGACAAAAATAACATTTCAGACGAAAGACTCGTAGCTATGTTGGCCAATAAGTCTTTCTTTCTAGGGGGAGAGCTCACCACACATGTAACACTTGAGTAACGATAAATAGCCTGATCCTCTTTAGATTCCCCTTCACAGCATGTCTTCTTTATCTTCAGAAAACATGAAATTAGATATTTTCTCCTTTTCATTTAATCGTTCCTGAGAGACCTCCAAGCTAGTGCGGGCCGTTTTCTGCCATTCGTCTTGTCTTGACCTTTTCTTTGCATTAATTTCTTGTCTTGTGTTGTGCCACAGTCTTGGAAAAGCACGCTTTTGACACCGTGTTAGACGGCGTCCCTGGCAGCAGCCAGCATGCCACGTCTGTCACAACCGGCTCCTTATTCTCATTCCAATTTCTGGGCATTTGTGTGGGTTCCTGTTGCTCAGACAAAAGGCACTCTGCCTGGAAGCCCCACCTGCTACCTCGTCAACAAAGTTTTGCATATGACCAACCAACTTCACAAAAAAAAAGAAGCACTTAATGATGAAGCACTTAATGGTTTCACTAAAAAACTTTTTTGTGTGAAGTTTGTTGGTCATATGCAAAATGTCAGGTTTTGAGACCTGGTGTTACATTGAACTAGTAAGCGGCACTGTTGCTCTGTCCGGCGACTGTCCCAAGGCTATTGGTTTAAAGAAAAGCCAATAATGTGTGGTCTTGTGTGTGTATATGTATGTATGTATGTGTGTGTATATGTATATGATAGATAGATAGATAGATAGATAGATAGATAGATAGATAGATAGATAGATAGATAGATATCCTCCTCCCCCCAGCGCTGTGGAGGAAGGTCTGGCAAAGCGAGACTACAATAAACAAGATCTTACTGAGCTGTATTTTTGTAATTTCTGTAATTTGAGAGGTTAAATTTTTGCCACTACCAGTGTAATTTTATTTGTTGACGCCGCTGCCATTTTTGCTAACAGCACGTTGTTTGTAATTAATGTCATTTAGATTCTCTCCATGCATCCCTAATACTTTACGCTTTACGCTTGTCGGAACATTTTTACTTTGTAGATAAGGATGTGAAAAACGAGTCTAGCAGTGAAGACAAGCACCCTGACGACTCCCAAGATCAGCCCCAGCAGCAGTCCTCACAACCAGAGGCGAGCGGTGGCAGCAGCCAGGTTTCTGGCCTCAGGAAACCAGAGCAGCCTGACCTGGCGGATCGCTCCTCCCAGTCCTCTTTTACCAGCCAGGATGGGACAGGTAAATGGGACCGAGACTCATTGGGTCTCGAAAAGTAGATTAACGCAACCGATTCCAAAGCCAGTGTTTAATTGTCTCTCGGTGTGTCTGTTTGGAATCAATGCTGAATTTGTCATCTGCTCTCTGAATGACAGACGAGTACAACAACAAGGCCAAGGCCGATAGCGGGAGACCAACAGGACAGGAATCAAAAAAACAGATGTCAAGAGGCAGCAAAGAGGTGAGCCTGGGTTTTTCCAATCACAAAAGTTATTTTAATTCTTAACAAATCTTAGGGAAATCTGTTTTAAAATGGAAAAAAGTGAGGACTTTGGTTAAAAAAACTCAGTACTTACTAAGTTGTATCTAGCATCAGGGATCCTGTATTTTATTTAGTTAATCAAGTTTGTTAGCTAAACACTGCATTGACTACACCTAATTATTGATAAAATGATGAAAACCAAGGCTTTGTAGAGAAATGTTGTACCGTATGTACTGAAAGGCGTTGTGTAAAAATCTTTGGAATCTCACGTTTTAAAGACACAAGTTGTACACCTTGAAAAAGCGGCTTCTATTTTTATGTCTGGTAATTGAATGTAATGTTATCTCTCACGTTTCAGTCGTCTCCCGTACGCTCGGATGGTGAATCTTCACGTCTCAGCTTCTTGAAAAGGGACCTGATGGTGAATTTGAACAACTTGTTCAAACTGGGTCAGGAGGGTAAATACAGGGTCTACCACAACCAGTACAGCACCAATGTCCTGGCCCTGAACAAACATCAGCACCGGGAGGACCACGACAAGAGGCGCCACCTCTCCCACAAGTTCAGCCTGACCACCGCGTCAGAGTTCAAATGGAACGGATCGATCTACGGGTCGCGGAGCCTGACTGTCTCCACCCTGCGTCTCACCATCATCCAGTTGGAGACCAATGTCCCCGGACCATTTATGCATCCTAACTGGGCGTCGCACAGGTACAACTCTGATCCAGTTGATGTGAAGTCTTTAGGGAAAGTCACTGGTGTTTCACCCTTTTAGCTAGTAGGCAGGGATTGATACAAAGGTCTTGGTGACTTACCAAGTGTTAATAAATGCATAAGAAATTATATTTTCACATTTATTAGAGATGTCCGATACTATATTTTTCTTTCCGATTTTGATACCTGAACTTGCGTATCGGCCGATACCAGATAACAATCTGATACCATAATTTTTTATTTTTTTACAAGCTGTATACTATTATCCCTGTATGGATGTGATAGGATTGCCACTATTGTTTTATGGCCTGGCTCAGGTTAAACGCTTTGTAAAACATGAACAAAAGGATACAGAGAATGAATGCCAATTTTTTTTTTTTCAGGCTAAATTCACCAATACAGATACCAGCATTTTAGGCAGTGTCCGAGACATTTCCGATCGGTATCAGAACAACTTTCTGTCCCACTGTTGTGGGAGATGCATATTGAGTTAGCCACCAACGATCTGACATGAAGTTCCTCTAACTGTGGGGTGGTTAAAGGAATAGTCAGTTGTGCTGTACTATCTTTTTGTTTTATACACTTTTTCTCTGTTTGTTTTTTCTAGGACCAACTGGAACAAAGCAGTGCAGATGTGCAGCAAGGCCAGGGAGTTTGCATTGGCATTGGCCATACTGGAGTGTGCCATCAAACCAGTGGTCATGCTGCCTGTATGGAAAGATTCTCTTGGACACACAAGGTAAACAACTGTTGGCTACACACACTAAAAGCACATTAACAACAGGACTCAAGCTACTCCTCATCTGTGTCACTACTCCAGTGATTTCTTTAACCTGTTTGGAGTACACTATTGTTGACCAAACAAGCAGCACGCTCAATAATAACTTTTTTTTTTCTTTCCATACTGCCCATGCACCTCTACATCTTGGTTTAAAAACTGTACCTTGTTGCTTCAGGCTACATCGCATGACCTCAATGGAGCGGGAGGATAAAGAGAAGGTGAAAAAGCGCGAGAAGAAACTGGAGGATGAGGAGACACTGCAACAGGCCACTTGGGTCAAGTACACCATCCCCATCAAGCACCAGGTAAAACAACAGCGTCTTAGCTCCTCCTGTGGCCATAGAGGAGGTTTAACATCATGTATACCGATCTAGAGCAATCCTTCTCAGCCTCCTTATTTTTTTTTTTTTTTTTTTTGTCAGACGTAACCCCACATCCCTGTCAGATTAACTCTCCATTACTTTAAGCTAAGCATTTCAGCCACTTAGCCATTACTTTTAGCTAACGGTTTCAGCTGTTTTAATCATTACTGTTTAGACCACTCTGTTTGAAAACTAGTTTTCACACACACTTAGTTGAGCTCATCTGCAATCTCTCCACGTACCCCCTGACAACTGAAGAAGTACCACCTGTGGTACAAGTAGTCCTGGTTGTAAATATCGTAATATTATCGTATAATTCTCTGAAATTATTGTGGTTCTTGTATGTTTTTCTTTCAAGGTGTGGAAGCAGAAGGGGGAGGAGTACAGAGTGACGGGCTATGGTGGCTGGAGCTGGGTCAGTAAGACTCATGTGCCTCGGTTTGTCCCAAAACTACCAGGGAACACAAACGTAAACTACCGCAAAGAACTGGAGGGTAAGGTCCAAACTGGCGATATTTCTTCAGTACATTCTCCTGCTGCTGGCAAATTTGGCTCATATTATGATTTTTGTATGCTGTTTTCGTAGCTAAAATGAAGAAGGAAAATGCAACAGCTTGCACTAATAAGCAGAAAAAATTGATGGAAACTGAGAAGCAAACTCAAAACACATTGAACAAGGACAATGAACAAGCATCCATCACTGCGTCATCTGAGGAGGACCGCAAACCTCAGACCTCCAAAGTGGAAGAAAAACCTACAGAGGATGAGCGGGAAAAGAAGGCAGAAGAGAAGAGCGAAGAGGAAAAAATGGAGGTTGACCCCTGCTTAGAAACCGCTGCTTCAAGTGAAGAGACGGGTAACTGTTTGAAATGAATTAATTATCTACTGGAGTTCCCTTGGTGCTATTTGAGGACGAATACATGTTTCCCATCTACTAACCTCTCTGACTCTTTGTTATAGATCAATCTGAAAATAAAGGCTCTTCCTCGCCTTCTGTGCAGCCTGCGAGGGACGAACCAATTCAGAAATTGGAACAACCCACGAAGGAGGAGACCACTGCATCAAAGCCCTACTATGATGTTGTGAACGTCAGTGAGGGTTTCCAGCTGCGGACAGCTTATAAGAAGAAGGTAAAGCCCTCCAAACTGGATGGGCTTTTGGAGCGACGGGTAAAGCAGTTCACCTTGGAGGAGAAGCAGAGGCTAGAGCGAATGAGACAGGCGGCACTGGTGTCCAAAATGGCTGCCACAAAGCCTACAGCTGGAGTTAAGACTGAAGGATCCACGTTAGGCAAACAGCAGCCTACTGCGAACCTGTGTGTTAAAGAAGAGAGAGAGGAGGTGAAGGACCGCGTAGTTAAAAAGCTTGACTTTGGGCAGGAGCAGATGGAGATAAAGGCAGACATGGATGCCAAATCAGAAGCCGCAGCACCTAACCACAGCAAACAGACAGAGGTAAATGCTGTGCAGGGGAGCTGCGGCGAGGACTTTGCTCACAAAGAAGTGAATGGAGAACCCTTAGCGAGCACTGAGCCCAACAGTAAAAACAACTGTATATCCGATGCAGTGGAAGGCAAAGAAAAACCACAGAAGCCGGAGGTGGCTCGAGTGGGAGAGAATGCTAAGAAACGGGGGTACGAGGAAATTGAGCAAGGCACTGGACAAAGCATGGAGGTAGACCAAAGCAAGATCAGTCCAGTGCAGGTGAATGGGAGAGCTGGGGAAGACCCTGCAGACTCAAACAGCAACTCAGACCCAGCCAGTCAAGTCCAAGGCGATATCAAAGAGCCTGTCAAGTCTCTGATGAATGGAAACCTCTTGCAGAATGATGTGTCTGACATATGTCACCCACCTCCCCTAAAAGTCCTGAAATTAGAGAACCATGTAGCAGAGAAAGTAGACTCTCTCAATAAGAACGTGGATGTGGCCGTGGCCAGTGAGGGGACCGGACCTGCCAAGCTTCCATCCTCTAGCCCTTCTTTCCTGAATAGTAATAGTACCAATAATGACGGCAGTAGCAAAGGTTTGAAGACCTCCATCACCACTAACCCCACCACCATCACCACAGAGTCTCAAAATGCCCCGACAACTGACCTGCCCAACAACATCAGTAAGTTAAATGTGACGTCTCAAGCAGCAGGTAGTGAAGTCTCCTCTGTTACCACCACCACCACCGCCGCCACCGCTCAGCCCAGCTCCAGGCCAGCTGTTCCTCAGAAGACTAAACTTCCAGTCACCGACACCAAGACGGGCACTTCAACCAGCTGCATGACCATTAGCAAAGAGTATTCCACCAAAGACCGAGTCAGCCTTCTCAGGTTCCTCAAATCCAAGAAGGCCCGCTCAGGGACAGCCCTGCCGTCCTACCGCAAGTTTGTCACCAAGAGCAGCAAGAAGAGCATCTTTATCCTGCCAAATGATGACCTGAAGAGAATGGCGAGGAGAGCAGGCATCAGAGAGGTGCCCATCTTTAACTACAACGCCAAGCCCGCCCTGGATATATGGCCCTACCCTTCACCGCGGCCCACTTTTGGGATCACATGGAGGTTGGTTACACATTTAAATCTTTTTTTTTTAAGATACTTAAATACATTTAGAACTAGGACATTTTAATTTTATGGCTGTGTACTTTTCAGGTACCGTCTCCAGACTGTGAGGTCGTTGGCTGGGGTCAGCCTGATGCTGAGGCTGCTGTGGGCCTGCCTGAGGTGGGATGACATGGCTGTGAAGCCTTCTGCTGCCGTAGGAACTACACGGAAAGGTGAGAACGTGCTGCACTCTGACTTCTTTGCCTTTTACGAGTCTTTTTTGCCTCCTTTGGGCATCTTCTTTGTGTTTCTATTTTAGTTCAACTTCAATTAATCGATTAGTTGTCAACTTTTAAATGAATCAGCGACTATTTTGACAATTGATTAAATTCTCTGATTCCAGCTTCTTAAATGTGAATATGTTGTAGTTTCTTCACTCCTCTGTGACAGTAAACTGAATATCCGTTTAATGTCAACTTACCACAACTCTGTTGTGGACAAAAAAACATCATTGTCTTGGGCTTTGGGAAACACTGACATTTTATTGACCAGCTATTCAATTAATCGAGAAAATAATGGGCAGATTAGTCAACAGTGAAAATACGTGTTAGTTGCAGCACTACTAATGTTCTCTCTTCTATATCTGCCAACAACACCTTGGTGTCTCCACCTTCCAATGCAGGAACGCGTGTATTATTAGAACTGTTAAATGGTTTCCATTTTAAATAATGTGCTGGTATGTTTTCTTCTTGCCACAGAAACCACGGACACAGACATCACCACAACAGAGATCATAAAACGAAGAGACGTGGGGCCTTACGGCATCCGCTCAGAATACTGCATCAGGAAGATCATTTGTCCCCTCGGAAACAGAGACACTCAGAAAGGTAAACGCTAAACAGCAGAAGCACACACACTAACAAAATAGAAATAGCAAATTAAAAGAAATACCCTGGTTGATTGCTGGAAGAGTTTTGGCAACTTTTCAATACATTTCTTTCATTTTCTGAGTAGAAACCCCCACTCCACAGAGGAAAGGCCTGCGCTCAAGCGCCTTGAGGCCCAAGAAGCACGAGCCAGCCAAGCTGACTGGGCCTGTTGCTGTGGAGACATGGGTGCCTGAAGAGGACCTGGAGCTGTGGGAGATCAGGGCCTTTGCAGAACGGTGAGAAACGCACGGCTAGCCTCCTCTGGCCTGTGGCCCCAAAAATGATTGTTTCGGGGAACACTGAATTATTCGTTTAGAGCACTGATTCACCTGACTGTCACCTTTTTTTCCTGGATATTACAGAGTAGAGAGGGAGAAGTCCCAGGGTATCGATTCCTCCAAGACTGGCAGTAGTCTTAAGACGGCCGAGGATGTCAAGGCCCATTTAGAGAGTCAGCTTAAACAGGCCAGACTGGCTGCTCAGCAGGTGAGAACACTAAACACACACGCACACACACACACACACACACACACACACACACACACACACACACACACATATATATACAGGTGTTGTATTTTTTTCTGGTTTAACATTTTTTTAATTTATGTTCACACTGTACTCCGGAAGCATTTGTACAATCCATTGTTTTGGCAACATTTAACTTAATCGTACTTTACTTTAATTTCTATTTCTTGCACTTTAGCTATGATACTTTATACATTTTTTTTTTTTTTACAGTTTTCTTTATTTTCCCTTTTCTTTTTATACCTTAGCAATTAGTATTCTGAGTTTGAAAATGTTGTATTATTGTTACAGAAACGACTGGAGCAGAGACCGGGTACACCTGCCACCACTCCCACAACAACCACCACCACCTCAGCCAGCACTCCCAGTTCTCCCAGCACCCCAACGTCCATGGGCCAGAGGACAGGTCAGGTCACATCTGGAACTAAGATGGTCCTTGCCTCCAAACTGGGCTCTCCTGTTCCCTTCCAGCAGGACAAAAACTTTCATCAGTCTTTTGCTTCTTGGGTCAAGCAGGGTCAGACCAACAACAGCTCAGGTAAGCCAGATCGAAAGACACCAATAATTTGAATGCATCTTAATCCCATCAGGAATCTTACGTAGACTGGTGTAGAGTTGTGCGCCTTCTCATCCGTCACCTTCTGTTAGCAGCAGGCAGACAAAACATCTTTGTCAGACGATTCTGTTTTTTGTTTACCCCTTTTTATCGTTCTTTGATAGTTATGACAGTTTGTCAGAAGGCAATCATTGGCATGAAATTCCAGGTTACTTTTTGTTGTCAATTTTTCAAAGTGGTAAATGTGATTGGCTTGTGGTGTCCACTTTTTATCCTGTTAATACTGTATTTTCAATTTGAGTCCTTTAATATCCTAAAAGGATACAGGATAGCCTGTTTATCAGGAGAATTTAAACACATGGCAAAGCAAAATGAGTTTTGCATTTTGGCCTTGTATTGATGAGTGTGAGGTGGGTTCATTTAGGATATGTTGAACTTGTAGGATGGTAGAGTTACTGCTTTTTGACTCATAAACCACCCTTAAAGCTGGGGAAGCAGAATGCAAACGAAACGGCAGAATTTGAAGTAGAGTGAGACCTCCTCCTCCTCTTGCAGCTCTCCCTCTCCCCACACAGTATCACACAGTAACCTGTACTAGTATTAGTCATTCATTTCATGCTGATGCTGTTATATAGTGGAGGGTATATGATAATTACTGTCCTGTTTTCCTTGTTAAGGCCTTTGAGATGACATATTTGATTCAAGGCTCTAGCTAGCTGCATAAACATGAACTTGAATTAGCCGCAGCTTTTAGCTACCGGCTCTTCTGCCTCATTTTGTTGTGGATTTTGTTCAGTGTATAACTGAAAATTTCAACAACAACAAAAAAAAAGAAGCGGCTAATGGTTAACGCATTAATTCAAAAAAAATGTCAGCCCCATTATTGTTGACTCAAACCTTCCAGTGGACACCACAGCCGTAGACTGGCTATCGCGGTGGCCCTTGTGGGTATGCGTGACTGCAGGTGGTGCATGGTGTGTCTTGCAGCCTCCATTGGCTCGGTGGCCACCGTGGCTAGCAGTATCGCCACCTCAGAGCAAACCTTCCAGATCGCTGGCAGCCCAGTGACTGTGGCTGGCCAGGTCCTCGCCGCCAAACTCCCGCTCCCCGCTAACAGCAAGATTGTCACGCTCAATGTGCCCACCGCTCAAGGAGGTAGGGAGCACGAGTGTCATCCATTTCCGCTGGTTTGTGCTTACAATTGCCTAAATGGATGGAGGAGTGTCCTGTGACCGGCGAAATCTGTTAGCACTGAGCATGGATGATGCAACCAGATTTCTTTTTTTTTTTAATATTTTTTATTTATTTATTTATTTATTTTAAGCTTTTATGGCCAGTAGAATGCAGTTTTTTCTGAGCTTTTCTCTGAGTTGTGTTAAAGTAATCCCATGAACTGAAGCCTTTTAAATTGCTTTATGGATCTTCCCCACACACAGTGCATGTCTCGCCGCTGCTGTGCACCCTTGATCTGTATTGCTGCATGCCCCCAATGCATATTTGCTTCTTTCCTCACGTAATCGTGCTTGTCAACAGGTATAGTCCAGCAGAAAGTCGTGGGCATTTTTCCCTCCGGGCCCCCTGCAAACCTTAGGACATACAGCACGCTACATCCTACGACTGGCAACATCAACCTCCGAGCCACCACCTCCTCAACAGCTACCCAGCAACAGGTCTTTTGTCCTTCACCCTGTCCTTTTCAGTGTTAAGTTGAAGCTTGTAAATTATTAAGCACATTGATTGAGGATTTTACCTTTTGGGTTTGTGTTCCAGGCCATCACAGCGGGAGGCAAAATACAGCCTGGCACGACGACAAGCCAGTCATCGACCCTGTCTACCTCTGTGGGCACAGCAGCAGGCAGAAGTCCAGCAGTGGCTCAACAAGGTGTTCTGTCTAACTCATCATTTCTTTACATGAATAAATGTCTTCAGCTTTTGTGGCTCACGTTTTAAGCCCAATTTAGATCAAAATTCAAGATGAAACAAACTGTTTTAGAACGTTGCACGGAAAAGTTGTGGTGTTCTGAACCGGCACGTCTCTGCTCGACTCAAACCGGCTGATGGTGTCACCTGCGACTCAGCTTGACAAGTCGGCAGAGGCTGGTTTTAGAACGCAAGGAACGGCACCTGTTTCAACAGCCAATAGCAAAGTCTGCTTGTAAAGTCAGCTACAAACTATTGAAATAAAATGATATATAATACATTTTATTTTCTATACAAACTGTCAACTGGTTGAAATGACAGGATTTGAGACGGAGGCTAATAAGGTAATATGGTCAAGCGAGCTAGAGAGTGCTGAAGAGAGAGAGCAGCGATCGAACAAAGCATGGATTACATAACTAAAACGTTGTTTTCTCCGATTCATCACTAGAAATGCAACTGTAGCAGGTATCTCTAACTGTAACGTTGGATGATACACCGTCTCATTGCATTGGTGTGAAATGGTTTATAATGCTGCAGACCAGCGTGTTGCAACTAGTTGCAAGTTTCAACCCGTCTTGTGCTGAATCTGTGGTCTGAACTGGGTTTTACAAATAAGAATAAAACATTCCCACTCTCTCCTCATCACCTCCAGGCCAACCGAAGCCGACTGTGACACAGACGGGTCCTAGGTCTACACCTGTACAGACAACTGCAGCTCAGAGAGCAGCAGGTGCTGCGCCATCGCCTCATGCAAGCACCGCAGCACCTGGACAGTCACCTGTAGCTTCCTCCCAGACCACCAGGCCACAGCAGGGTCAAGTTAAACTCACTATGGCACAGCTCATGCAGCTAACACAGGGTGCTCAGGTGAGCGCACATTTCTTTTCTTTTCTCCTACAGAGAAAGTTTTTAACATGTTTTAGTGTTTACTTGCCCTTGTAAAGTACCTATATAACTTTGTTTTGAATGGTGATGTATAAAGAGAGAATTCTATCACTGTTAGCTGAAGACTCCTTTTGTCGACAATGCTGCAGGGTGGAAACCCAGGTCTGACGGTGGTGATCCAGGGTCAGGGTCAGACCCAGGGACAGCTGCAAATCATACCCCAGGGTGTAACAGTCATCCCTGGTCCTGGTCAGCAGCTAATGCAGGCAGCCATGCCCAACGGCCAGGTCCAGCGCTTCCTCTTCACTCCCATGCCCCCATCCTCATCGGCTCCAACGTCAGCAGCCCCTCAGACCCCTCAACCCCAAATGTCAACTCCAACTCAAGCCAGAGCCCCTGCGCAAGTCCAGACAACCCCCTCAACCCGAGGCCAAACCATAATGACAGCCCCTGTACCTGCCCCTACACAAATGCCAAGTTTGGCCCCCACAGTTCCTGTGCAAACCCAAGTTCCAGCCGCGACCCCGTTATCAGTACCTGCACAATCTCAAGTATCCACTCCTGTTCCTGCCCTGCCACACGTTGCAGCCCAGGCCTCCACACAGGTTTTATCCTCCACACCAGCCTCTGTCCCCGCACAACCCCAGGTGGCAAGATCTGTCCCTTCCCCAGCAGAAAATGCAGGCCCAGCTATGTCTCAGACACAAGTCTTTGCCACAGCCTCAACCCCGGCACAAAACCAAGTCCCAGCCATTGTGCCAACCCAAGTCTCCACTCCTACCCCTGGCTCATTTCCTACACAAACCCAAACTGCAGTGTCGATTCCTGTCGTGGGACAAGTTGCACCTCAAGCCCAGGTCCAGACTCATGCCTTCAGCCCCGCCCCTGCTTTAGCCCCTGTCTCGGTCAAGGCGGCTGACCAAGTTGCTGCTACAGTAGCTGCTACTAACTCAGCCCAAATGCCTGCTTCTGCCTCACTTCCCTCCCCTGTCCTAGTTCCAACCCCTGCCCTTGCACCCGTCTCTGCTCCTGTCATAGCTGTTGTGTCCACCCAAATTGCTGTCCCAACCCCAGCCAAAGCTCTAACCCAAATCCAGGCTACAGCTCCGGTTCCCCTTCATGCTGCTGTGGCCAATGCTGTTGTCACACCAGTCACAGCCACCTCTACAACACCTTCAGTGCCAGGTAAGGAACCCACCTCAATTCCCACAAATTATCTATCAATCTAGGGTTGGGTAGCGTTTTGGGTTCTTTCCAATACCTGTGCTAAAATTATACTTTTAAAACAGTGCCGGGGCCTAAATGGTGCCCGAACCAATACTTTAAAAAAAGAAGAGCACAAAACGACTGTCATATGGTCAAATTTAAATGATTTATTTAAAATATATTAGAACCTAACTTATTTCACCAGTCAGTTGCTGTTAAATGACAAAAAGAAGGACCACTAGATAACAGTAGGGTACTTCACAACAATAGCTTGAAGTTTCTCGAGATGCACGCTTGTTTCTCGGACTCTGGTGTCTCAAAGAGCAGCTAGTGTCCTCCGTGTCTTTAGCTGCAGACTGTTGTACGTCCCGGTGTTGGAGTCCTCTTCAGTGAAATACTGCCACACCGTGTAGATGTCAGTATTTTAATTGTGTTTCAGCCACCTACTAGCTATTGGTAGGCTAATGTTACCTGTGGCCAAGTATATTGTTAACTAGCGCCACATGCAGTGATGCTTCTGTTCACTGTAACATTTGTTTCGAAGCACCAGAGAGCAACGCAAGAATTTAAGTAACACCGAAATGAGGCACTGAAATTTTGCATTGTCATTTGCTAGATAGCGGTCATTTAGGAAAGGTTTTGATACCCAACTCTACGCAAATTAACAGCATTCTGTATTTCTCTACATAGGAGGGTTGACTTTTTTATTTATTTATTTCTTCTCTTTACTTCTGTACTCGTTCTGTTGTAGCTCTGACAGAGCTGAGGGCAACTCGGCCCCAGGTTTGGACTCCGGCTTCATCTCAAGCTCAGACACCAGTTCAGCCAGCTCAGACACCTGCATCAGTCTCCATACATTCACCCGTTTCCTCTCTGCCTCAAGCGTCTCTTCCTCCTCAAGGACATGTTCAGCCCCCCACTGTTGTCTCCGTGCAGCAGGTCACTCAAATCCCAGTCTCAGCTGTGCAGGTTCATATGGGACTGCCGGTCTCTTCTGTTGTTTCTACTGTCAGACCTACGCAGCCTCAGCTGCAGCCTCAGCTCCAGCCCCAAGCCCATTCTCAACTTCAACCCCAGCTTCAAGCCCAAATCCGTGCCCAGATTCAGGTCCAGCCCTTTGGCCAAGTCCAACAAATGCCACACATTCAAGCACAAGCCCAAAACCACCCCCAGGTCCGAGTTCAGTTTCAGCCACAAACTCAGCAGCCATCCCAAGCCCAACTACAGCCCCCTGCTCAAAATCAACCTCAGGTGCAGTTTCAGTCCCAAACCCCCAACCAAACCATGCCCCAGGCCCAGGCCCAGCTCCAATCAAGGGTCCAGCCTCAGTACCACCCCCAGGTACAGGCTTCATTTCAAACACCGGCTCAGACCCAACCGCAGGCTCACCAACAGCCTCAGGTCCAATCTCCACCCCAGGTTCAGTCTCAGGCCCAAACTCCGCTACAGAACCAGATCCATACCCAACTTCATCCCCAGGTTCAGGTCCAGTTCCAGCAACAAAGCCAGATTCACCCACAACCTCTGGCCCTGCAGCAACCCCAGATCCAAACGCAGCACCAGTTTCAAGTCCAGTCGCCGCAGCAAACCCAGGTCCAGCAACAACTTCAGGTCCAAACCCAACCCCAAGTCCAAGCTAAGCTCCAAGTCCAGTTCCAGCCTCAGAACCAACCGCAAGTTCAAGCACAGCCTCAGCTTCAGGTCCAGTCTCCAATCAGGCATCAGCTCATCACCGTTCCGGGCCTCCAACAGCCTGTCCAGCTTCTTTCAGCTCTGCCGCCTCATGTTGCTGCCCAGATCCAAGCCCAAATCCAGGCACAGGCACAGCAGCAAGGCGGCACGGTTCCCCAGCAGATCAAACTGCAGCTGCCTATCCAGATCCAGCAGACCGGGGGGCAAATTCAGGCCCACCAGATCCAGAACATGGTGACCATACAGGCACCAGCAAGCGTCCAGGAGCAGCTCCAACGGATACAGCAGCAGCAGCAGCAGCAGCAGCAGCAACAGCAACAGCAGCAGCAGCAGCAACAACAGCAGCAGCAACAACAGCAGCAGCAGCAGCAGCAACAACAACAACAAAAACCAAAGAAAAAGAAACACCACGAGGCTAAAAGGGAACAGAAAGAGCAGATTCTGCAGGCTGTTAGCCCCGGGGATGGCATGCCAAAACAGGTGTGACTCAAAAAAAGAGCAATTCACAATGATTCCTTTCTTACGGCATCTAGAAACCTTTAATATTAACAAAGTGTTTTTGTTGTCAGGTGGTAGTGAAGCAGAATGCTACAGCCGAACAGCTGAAACAGAGGAAGAGCCTGGCTGCAGCTGAGCGAGAGGAGAACCAGAGGTTTGGGACTTAATAATCACAGAAATATGGCACCTTATGAAAAACTTCATATGTCCTGTGGATGACAGTAGTATTTTTTTTTTATTTTACCAGAAATATTCCTGTTGAGTCTGTGCCAAGACAGCAGCATTAAAAGTTTCACATAAAAGAACAAATGGACTTAAAATAAAACAGAAAATTACATCAAACAATAAATTTGAACAGGACATGTACACTACATAGTGAAATAGTCCTTTAACCTGTTTTGATAAGCTTTCATGCATAAAAAAGTGTGTTCATGGTATTGACTGCTTTTCCGTCAATGTATCCTGATATAAAAGTTTGCCGAGTTCCTTCCCCATAACTGCACCACCAACTGAACAACAATGACTCTAGCGCCCTGCTGTCCTCTGTTTACAGAATGATCGTGTGCAACCAGGTGATGAAGTTCATCCTCGACAAGATTGAGAAGGACGAGAAGCAGGCAGCTAAGAAGAGAAAGAAGGAGGAGGTGGTTGAGCAGAAGCGCTCCAAACAGAATGCGTCCAAGCTGACTGCACTGCTGTACAAGCACAAGGAACAGCTGAAGGCGGAGATCCTGAAGAAGAGGGCACTGCTGGACAAGGAGCTGCAGCTGCAAGTACAGGTTAGCACACAGTCTGTCTTCATAAGATGGTTATGCATGGAGTAGTCTGTAGGTGACTCACGTGCCAGACGTCAGGCCCCTTCCGCTCTCTGTGTGTTGATGTTTTCAAACTCTGTTTGCTTCAGGAAACAAGCTTCAAGCTAGCAAGCTACGCGCTGAAAATGGCAAGTTTTAAGAAAGGTTTTGATCCAAGCAGGCCTGCTTTTTCGGTGAATGATTGATAAGGTTTACAAAAGTAAGAATCATCATTGAATGTGATTAGTGTAAAGAAGTGTAAAAACCCAAAGCGGTTATTTTTGTGTGTGTCCTATGGTGGCAGTAGGTAGGGAGTTGGGTTGGGAACCGGAGGGTCGCTGGTTCAGTTCCCGTACGGACCAAAAGTATGGTGGTGGACTGGTAGCTGGAGAGATAAAAGTTCACCTCCTGGGCACTGGCAAGGTGCTCTTGAGCAAGGCACTGAACCCCCAACTGCTCGGGGTGCCTTTCCATGGGCAGCCCCCTCACTTTGACATCTCTCCATTAGTGCATGTATAGGTATTGTAATTTCCCCTTGCGGTACTAATACAATATATTATTATTATTATTATTATTATTATTATGTGTCTGTGGTGTAGCCAGACCTTACTCCACAGTGCTTTGGCAATAGGTCTGGCAATGTGAGCCTATGCATAGAGAGAATAAGCTCTCTAAGAATCATTTTTATAATGCATAAAATTCAGAGAGGAGATACTAACAATACATATCTTGTCTCCTTCTCAGGAGGAGCTGAGGCGGGACATAGCAAGGCTACAAAAAGAACAGGAGAAAGCCAGAGCTGCCATCGTCCAGGCTGCTGCAGCAACAGTCAAGGCGGCCTCGTCCCACTCCTCCCATCTCTCCCACTCCACACATTCCTCTCACAGCACCCACACAGCGACCTCGCCCTCCTCATCCCATAAACGCAAGCGGGAAGAGGAGAGAGACAAAGACCGAGACAAAGACCGAAGCAAAGACCGGGACAGGCATCACGAGAAGAAACGGGATAAGGACAAGGACAGAGACAAATGCCGAGACAGAGACAAAGACGGGGATCGAGAGAAGGAGAGAGACCGAGAGCGGGACAGACATCGGGACAGAGACAAGGACAAAGACAGGGACAGAGACAAGGACGGAGATTCCAGCTCATTAAAACACAAAAAAAAGAAGAAGCTCTCTTCTACATCAAAGGATCACAAGAAGGACACCAAATTGTACTGTATCTGCAAAACGGCCTACGACGAGTCAAAGTAAGCTGTCGGGGGGGAGGGGGGGGGCGGGTGGAAAGCAACCATTGAGATAGAGAGGAAATGTCGCTCTCATCCGGTGGACCTTGTGGGACCTTATTTCGGAAAAAAAAATATGTATGGTAGTAAACGGGAAAATTGAGCCATGAATTACACATGGTGTTTGTGAATTTGAAAGATCACTTAGTTTTCTGTTAAACCGCTCTGTGAACTACATCTCTCGTCTCCCACAATTTATGTGCTCAGAGAGGTTCCACAACGCGTGTAACGTAATCTTAGCTGATGTGTTTTTATCCAGCAAAGTTCAATCAGCCGAGAAGCGGAAAAACAAACAAGTTTTATCAGCGGACAAGCGCGAGGGCAAGCAAGATCCGTTGCTCTTGTAACTTTGCATCGCGGTACAAAACAGACGTCACTTATGTGGCATCTGGGTGAGTAGTCTCTTAATTGTGTATTTTCACAGCCTTATACTTGCTGTTACGTACAACAGTTTCATAACAAACTTTCTTGACTAGCAAAATTCTTTTAAATTGACAAACATCATGTTTGTCATTCATAGCTCAAGTCAAACAGGGTTAAAAAAAAAAAAAAAAACCTTTTCCCATTCATCACAGTACAAATTGTTTCCGAATTAGGGGTCCCGTGGTGGTCAACCGGAAGGGGAAGAACTTTGCCTTTTCACTGCAACACGCTCGTGATGTCGTCGTGATGATATAAGTGAGACAAAAATGAACAATCTTTCCTCCTCTTTAGGTTTTACATAGGGTGCGATCTGTGCTCCAACTGGTTTCACGGCGCGTGCGTTGGCATCACAGAGAAAGAGGCCAAGAAGCTGGAGGACTTTGTGTGCAACGACTGTAAACGTGGTCAGGAGGGAGGGAGCAACGAGGAGTTGTACTGCATCTGCCGGACGCCGTACGACGAGTCACAGTATGGCTCCTCCTAAATAACACAACTGTTGTCAGCTTTGTACATATGAAAGCTTTTCATTGCTTGGCCCTAACTGCTGTGTTTCTTCCCCCTTACAGATTTTACATTGGCTGCGACCGCTGTCAGAACTGGTACCACGGGCGCTGCGTCGGCATCCTGCAGAGCGAGGCCACTCACATTGATTTGTACGTCTGCCCGCAGTGTCAGTCGACAGAAGATGCCATGACAGTCCTCACGCCGCTCACCGACAAAGACTATGAGGGGTTGAAAAGAATATTACGCTCGTTACAGGTATGGAAAACCCATGTTTGTCAGGCTATCGTTAACCTATTTAATATTTATAACATTAAATGTAAAAGCAAGATAAAACGTGCTTATCAAGGAAGAAAGCATTTTGTATTTTACTTTATCTCTTTCTCCTACCACGGCCTAACAGTCAACAAAGAAACGATCAGACATCCATTTAAAGGTGCTCTAAGCGATGTTGGGTGACGTTACTTCTTGGTGACGTTCTTGTTGAAGTATTTTCAAACAAAACGAGACTAGCTTGCCCCTCCCACCTCCTCATCCCCTCCCCTATCCCCAAAGCCTTTTTGTCAGTTATTGGCTGAAACGCTGGCAGCTCACGGAGAGTGAGATGTTTTTTACAGAGTGTTCTATGCTGCCGCCTGCTGGCAGGGGCCATACATTACTACTTGACTCAGGTGCCATCTAGACTCGATCAGATGTCCGTGCTCTGCATAACGACAGTACAGTGGAACGTTTGCCATTAACAGAGCGACAGTAATAACCTAATATACCATCAATACTGAGATGAAATTTGGTTATATTTGCATTGAATAAGGCATTAAATAAACAGAAACATAACCTTTGCAGCACACATAACTAAATAGTTGAAGTTCCCTGAGAGCGATGCTGGAGAGAGGTTGCTCTCGTGTGTTCTTCCCTATTGCAATAGTCTATTAACTGCTCATTGCCGTCTGCGTCTCGTTTTCTTGCTTGACCGTCTTTGATTTAATAAGTTTAAGTGTCCTGAACCTGACAAAATGCGCAATATTAGCTCTCGCACCCTCGTGAATTAGCTTCCTGTTGCTAACGTACATTCGTAAATCCTACATAACATCGTCTCGTACCCACAGGACATCCGACTTTCTTAGTGACGCACGCACACAGTAGTGTACACAAGCCTTTTCTCTCTCGCTCGAGACCGCTGTGTCCAAGCCGAGGTGTAGAGCATGACCTTGCCGCGTGCTGATACGGTAAGGGGAAGAAACAAAAGTAGCTTCCGCTTGAGGGGCCTTATCTTGCACCCTGCGCAGCGCTCAGCGTGGCATCACAGTGGTGGCTCCATCGTGGTGATATCGTCCGTCGGCATAACCCTACATGGAACATGTCTGGTACACCCAAACCACCTTTATTATTTATCCCTGCAGTATACAACATGTCATTATTATTATATTTCAATTCTTCAAACCATTGGTGGTGGAAACTTAAGTTGAGTATGGCTGAAATTGAAAAATAAATTGGCCTCTATCCAACCCCATAATGATCTTTGTTACACAGATAAATATTGTTTTCAAAAGGCCAGGAACTGTACTCTCAAAGATCTTAAATTCTTAAATAAATTAGAGATTTTATATGAACTTGAAGGCTATCACTTCACTCTCAACACAGTTTGCTTTACAACCAGAAACATTTAAGAAACCTCCAATTGCATTGTGAGGAATTCGGCAAATCTATAGTCGTTCTTGGTTTTGGTATTATTGGTACTCCTTTTAAAAATGTGTTGCGTAATCATTTCTTGTTTCATTCAACAGTCCCATAAAATGGCGTGGCCGTTCCTTGAACCGGTGGATCCCCACGACGCTCCCGATTATTATCGTGTGATCAAGGAGCCAATGGGTGAGGACAAACAAACTGTTGGAGTGGCTTTTCTTTAAACCTGGCAAATGGCAAATGTCTTTTCTGTGAAAGGGGGGAAGACTAGAGCTTTGATTCTCTTCGCCCAAACTCGATTGGACCCAATTCAACCCAGGCCGGGCTGGAATTTCTTGAATCGGGTCGGGGTGCGCACAATTTCCCCGGTGTTTAAATGCAGACCTTATAGTCTGTGTAAAGTAATGTATGGGCTGTGTATCATTTTTACAGTGGAAATTTGGGTTTTTAACCAGGCTGTTCCTGTTTTTCAATTACCCACCACGCACCGTGGCTCTATGCGTATCTTTATCTGTATTTATATTTTTCCATTACGATTATTTACTTTTTTCAATATTATTTATAATATGGTCACACGTCAATATCATTTATATTATGGTTACTTACTTACTTTTGCTATATTATTTAATTACATATTAAATTAAATTTTAACGTCACTTACTTACTTGCACTGCAATATTTTTTTTTTGTACTATGGCCACCTCACTTTACTTTACAATACCTTTTATATAATGCCACTTTACATTCATTTAATACTTTTTGCACATTGTCTGTTGTTTGCCTGTTTGTGTGCTTTCTACTGTAGTAAACTGCTGCTGTAATAAGGGAATCTCCCCACTGTGGGATGAAGAAAGTATTATTTATTCTAATAGCCTTCAGGCAGACACACTTTCCCTAAAATGATGAAATAATCCAGATAATGAGATCCAAATCGCTCGACGTCCGGTTTATTTCATGATATTTTGGAATGAAGGAAATGTCATGTGCGCTCTGTAAACGAATCCCGTGTTTCTCTGTCCCTTGTAGACTTCTCCACGATGGAAACCCGTTTGCAGAAGCGACATTACCACAAGCTCACAGAGTTCGTGGCCGACGTGACCAAAATCTTCGACAACTGTCGCTATTACAACCCCAACGACACGCCCTTCTTTCAGTGTGCCGAGGTGCTTGAAGCCTTCTTTGTACAGAAGCTTAAAGGTTTCAAAGCGAGCAGGTAAGGTCAGGTACTACTGCAGACTCTGGAGGTCTCCTAAGTTTCTCTCTTCCTTTCCCCATGCTTATGTTTGTGTGTTGTGAAGCGCTGACTCTGGCCTCACCGGCTGTCATGTCAGTCTTTTCTTGATTGATGCATTTATGCCTCTCATTCACTTTTTTACTTTGGTTCATATCACCGACATGTGTAGTACGTGTTATTTTGCAGTAGAACGTGCTTTACTCGTAGTTGGCTTTAAACTGTCGCCGTTGATGGCCGTACTGCGACCAACCGAGCTGACAGACATTTAGACAAGGTGTCCGCTGTCTTAACATATTTTTAGTGCCGTGTGACTTCTGTATCTGTGTGCCATCTTGCATTTGTGTCTGTTCACCTTTGCTGCATGCCTTTTGATTTATGCCATCCCATTTTTCTTCTTTCTTACAGATTGTCAGATTCTTAAGGGCCAGTCTAGCTGGAGTCTGGACTGGATGCTGGGGTCTTTAGTACTAATGACTTTCTGTTTCCAGAGCCGCAAAAGAAAACACATTGAAAACACGATGATGAAAAAAAAAACATGCACGCAGTCTGTGAAACAGTGTGAAAAAATGTGCTTTCGAGTAAACACCACCAATTTAACATGTTTGGTAACAATAAGAATATTCAGTTTGATCACAGAACGGCAGCCATGTTGACATGCGTTTATCATGTAATCCAGGGACATGCTTTCTTCTCATCACTTCTTTCAATCTGGCCTTTTTTTTTTCTTTTTTTCAGTTCATCACAGTAGCTACGGGTGATTTCAGAGGGATTTTAAATGCATTTTAGTTCCTAACTTGTATTTATTTTCTGTTCTACAGCTGAGTTGGATTGGACAATGTCTTGACCTTTTTGGATATAAAAAAATATATATATAAAGCTGCATATTTTATTACACAGAGATATTTATGAGATGCTTTGTACGTTACATCCCTGTTGAGTTTGATTGAGCTGGTTGTTAAGGTGGTTGTCTTGAATGTACATACTTTTTATCATGTACAGTGGTTGTAAGATATATCTAACACTTTGAATGTTTTAAATAATTATGAAACAAATAATTTTAGATAGTATTATTTTATAAGACTAAAATGTACTACACAGAGTGACGCATTTGAGCTCGTCCTGTTCCTAACTTCACGAAGTAACCTCAGTTTTGTAGTTGTGGAAAGTTTCTTCAAGTAATAAAGGCATTCCCAATAAATTACACGGCTGCAACATGGCTGCAGGATCCTCTACCGACTCATTTGCATCCTGTGTCTTTTTGTTGTTGTTTTTGTCGAGATGTCACAACAATAAACCAACAAAAAAGCGAAAGGGCTCTCAACTTTCCCCTCTCTCTGCATTCTGTAGGTCTCATAACAACAAGCTACAGTGTTCGTCAGCCTCTTAGAGAGCATCGCACATTGGTCAAACAAAATGCACTTGCCAAGAATATGGCTTTTCTGAACTGTAACCGATAGACTGCCTCACGCTGTGTTTGGGATCTGCTCCTTTTGACTGACGGTGCAACTAGCACTGCTGCTTTCACAGAACTGTTCAGGCAGAGCTGCCTTCTGCCCGTTTCAACTCTAACGGGACCGTTTTTTGGACCTGTCTCAATCAGTGGGACTGTACTGAGGAAGCGTGAGCAACTGAGGCATTTCTGAAGAAAGTTTACCTCGGAGAAAAGACTCTTAAAGAGCTCTCATATTTCCATGTTTTTTTTGTTTTGTTAAAGAAATTCCCCTCAGGCCATTGTTGTGGTCATCATGTCCAATGAGAAATAAGAAATTGAATTTTGTGTTGAAATTCGGATATGTGGAACAATGTTTTGTTTCTCTCCCATTTCCTCATTGTTTAGTCTGAAGTGGCATGAAAGACAGTTTTACTAAATAACTGGACATCAGTAGTCTGCTTGGCTAAACTTCTATAACCTACTGAAAGTACAGTAATGAGATATTGTAGATGGATTGCTCTGCAGTAGTGACTGACCGGGAATTATGTATTTGAGGCCGTTTGTATAAAAAAAAAAGTCAGATTTTCACTTGATTTCTTTTTCTTTTTTTGTATTTTTTTGTATTACATTACATGAAGAAATATTGATGTATATGGAACTTAATAAAATGGAAAAGACTGATTTCTTCATGTGTTTGTGGCAGACAGTGACACATGGGTATGAAATTACATTTTATTCAACATTAAATACATACTGTTAATGAATAAATATGCCTTAGAAATAAATCTTGGAATAATTAAATGAGGAAATGCATATATGATGTAGTCAGTTCAATAAATAAGTCGTTTTGGGGTTTTTTGTTCAAAGGACTCAAAGTCCCCTGAAATGTCATTTGAAAAAGATCAATTTTAAAATAAAAACCTATTTTTGTGCTTTTTTGGAAAGGACAGTTGAAGACAGGAAAGTAGAGAGAGTGGTGTGACATACAGCAAAAGCGCGTTGGAATCAGACCACGCCCAATTCATTTATTGAACTACAACTAGATTTATATATAAATAGGCTTATGGATGTAAGCCTATTTAAAATTGAATAAAATGGCATTTCATAATTGGAAATGTTTGCATATACAGAGCAACTGCTTGAGAATTGCGATACAAAGCAAGGAGACAGATTAAAATCATTAGAATAAAAGATAAAGAACTGACGAAACATTAAATAGGTGTACATGTCTCGTGGCAGTGTGAATGCATAAAACATCCGAAATTGGAAACATTCATGACAACCGTGCTGTTATTAGTATGAAATCAAATAAAACCATGTGTTCAGAAAGATACATTTATTTGCCGAAAAACTAATGTTTTAAAAGTAGCCAGTGTAAGTTAAGATGACTGATTTACCAAATAGCTATAATAGCTATTATAGAAACATTTACTTAGTTACATTAGTTTAGTTTTCTTTTGGGACCGTTTAAATCATTTCCCTGTAAGAGTATCATGACACTAAAAATGCGCCGATCCGGGAACAGTTCGTCCCTCGCTAACGTCCTCCGAAAAAACATAAAGACGGCGGAAAACCGACCCAGAGTCGGATTTAACCATATATTTTAAATCACATGGAGATATCGCGATGCTTCTTTGTAGTGACGACATTTCCCGTGAGCCCTGTGATTTTTTGAAACGTTCCAATGAACGGAGGCGGTTGGATGCTTTTGCTCGAATGGCCCAATCAGGAGGCTTTGTTGCAGGAATTTAAAGGTCTGTGCGGCACTTTCTGGGTACCATAACCTTTGCGCGAGGATCAGGTAAGCTCGTGTCAACTGCGTTTGTAGTTAATTTAAAAGAATATTGTTTTTTTAAATACAAAATATAATTTTTTTGCATGTTTTTATGTGTTTTGCTAGCTATTGCTAACTTTAGTCAGCTGTCAGTTGACCTATTTTATTTTTTTTATTTATTTTTTTTACTGTCAGACGGTCTGCTCAGCTAGCTAGGTAGCTAGCTAGCTAGCCATGTTGGTCATTCGCCTCACGAGGCCCCTCAAAATAACTTTTGACATTTTGCGCAGGGTTAACACCACCGGACTTCATTTTAAACTGCTGCTACGCCTCCTTGTCACTTGAAAATGTCTGAAAACGTCGAACGGCTGAACAAGTTCAAGAACAAAGGCAAAGATGCCAATGTGAGTTTCCTCGAACAAGAATGAGTTTGGCCTCATATCAGCATCGTTGTCAACGAGTTTTATTTTGAAAAAAAAAAATAATTAAAAATAAAAGCCTGACTTGATGTAAAATGAACGCAGGAACTTCGACGCAGGAGGGTGGAGGTGAACGTCGAGCTCCGCAAGGCGAAGAAAGATGATCAGATGTTCAAAAGAAGAAATGTGGCTGCATTTCCCGACGATGCAACTTCTCCTCTTCAGGAAAGAACCCAAAACTGTCAGGTAGGCCTTTTAATAAAAAAAAAAAAATATCCATTCAGATGTTTTTGGAAGAATTCAGTTGTATTTATATCCAGGGGTTTGAGCCAAACCCCCAGTTCTAAATAACTTCTCGGTTCCTCAACAACTAACTACAACCATAGTGTGTTAATATTAATATGCAGTCTATGGCTACAACCTTAGACCCTTACAAACAGCCAAAGAGGTCTTTACTCGGCCCTATTGTGATCTTTGTTGGTGCTACTGAATTAGAATATGTGTTCCTACATTTATACCCTACCACATTTTTTGATTAGACAAAAGGGAGCTGCAAAGATTTATTAGTTGGCACCTAATCAGTTTTTTATTTTTTTTTAAAGAAAGTATACCTTCTTGATTCCAGCTTGTTAGATATTTTATTTATCCAGAAGGAACTTAAGGTGTCAATAGCTTATACACATAGGCACACAGACATATGACATCCACACACATACATAGTACAAAAATACAAAGGAAGAAGATATCAATAGTGTGCCTTTACAGTAAAGGTAGATTGTAACATGTTGAAAGAAAGGTGCAAAAATGAATTATGATTTTGTAGTTTCTTCACTCCTTTTGACTGTAAACTAAATATAATTTGAGGATGTCATCTTGGGCTTTAGGAAACACTGATCAACATTTACTGACATTTTACCAGACATCTAATCAAGAAAATAATGCTTAGCTGCAGCCCTAAAAAAAGAGGAACCATAAACTCCACCTTTTGATTTACTACAGTCAAACCAACTCATTACTTTCTAAAGGTATCAAAACATTCATAAAGTAGCAGAGATTATGCATTTGTTTGCATGTAATGTAAACCTATTCATGTTGGCCACTTGTGTATACTTTTATTTATATTCTTTTTTTTTTTAAATACACATTGCTCTGTCTTGTGTGAACACTGGCAGGCCTTCAGACAGTGGACAGTTGAAGAGATTGTCACAGGAGTGAACAGCGGTGATGCTGACACTCAGCTCCAGGCTACACAGGCTGCACGGTAATAACCATTTATCAAAAATTGCAGTAAATTGAGCTTTACTGCACTTTTTTTTTTTTTTAGATGATAGATAGATGATAGATTGATGGATAGATGACTACTGGCTGCCATGGTGGCTCACGTTTACTGTGCTCTTCCTGAATGCAGTAAACTTCTGTCTCGGGACAAGAATCCTCCCATTAACCAGATGATCAGTGCTGGCCTGATCCCCAAGTTTGTCACCTTCCTGGGTCGGGCAGACTGCCCTCCAATCCAGTTTGAGGCTTCCTGGGCTCTGACCAACATCGCCTCTGGGATGTCCGATCAGACGGCGGCAGTTGTTGAGGGCGGGGCCATTCCTGCCTTCATCAGCCTGGTCACATCCCCCCACCAGCACATCAGCGAGCAAGCAGTCTGGGCCCTGGGAAACATTGCTGGTAACTGGCAGAATTTATTGATTTGGTTGTAGTTTGTCGTGACTGTTTGATAAGCAGAAGTCATTTTTTCTTTTTAATAACTTTAATTTTTTTGCTATTTAGGTGATGGATCACATCTTAGAGACAAGGTCATCAAGCATGGAGCTGTGGCCCCTCTGCTCACTCTCCTGGCAGCTCCTGACCTGTCTGTATTACCTGTGAGTATTCTTTTTAATCATGTTACAAATCACTGAATATATCTATATCCTTCTGCTTTTTAATCATGGAACATCACAAAGCAATGCTCTTGAAATGGTTAAAATCTATTCGCCTCACTGCCCACTAGAGGGTGCTGTGACTCAACCAAAGGCTGCTTAACATCAAACTAATGCATGTCCTTCTCTTATACTTAATTTCTTTGCAGGCCCCGTACTTGAGAAATGTTACATGGACGCTGTCTAACCTTTGCCGCAACAAGAACCCCTCCCCCCCGATGAGTGCGATTCAACAGATCCTACCCACTCTGGTTCGTCTACTACACACAGATGACCAGGAGGTGTTGGCTGACGCGTGTTGGGCGGTTTCATACCTGACGGATGGCTCGAATGACCGCATCGAGGTGATAGTCCAGGCTGGCTTAGTTCCTCGCCTGGTGGAGCTGCTTGGAAGTGAAGTGCTCCCCGTCATTGTACGTATACAATCTTTGAGTTTTCTTTCTGTTAGTGTACATCAGGAGCGTGATGGTTGGTTCTTGTAGAATGACCTTATTTCCACCCTTCCTTCCCTCAGACCCCGGCGCTGCGTGCCATCGGCAACATTGTGACTGGTACAGATGAGCAGACTCAGGCGGTGCTGGATGCCGCCGCCCTGCCCATGTTCCCAAAGCTGCTGCGCCACAAAAGAAACAACATTCAAAAGGAGGCGGCCTGGACTCTGTCCAACATCACAGCAGGGAAGGACACCCAAATCCAGGAGGTCATCAACGCAGGCCTTGTTCCATACATGGTCAACACGCTTGTGGAGGTAAGCATTTTTATTAAATTTTTAAATTGGTTGCATTTAGGGCTGTGATTATTTACTACAAAAATAATCTCCAACTATTGTAATAGCCCCTTGCAGACCAAACAATTGTTTAATGGAGAAAATTATTCAACCGATTAATCGTTAGTTGCAGCCCTGGTTGGATTTGTTTCAGTTGTGCGGAGCTTAAATTTGACCTGGACACTGCTCTCAAACCCAGATTTCCACATTACTCGTGTCTTAACTTTTCAGGACTAGGTGGCTGATCATGTCATTTCTCTGCAGGGTGACTACAAGACTCAGAAGGAGATTGTGTGGGCCGTTACGAACTTCACCAGTGGAGGCAATGTTCAGCAGGTGGTTTACCTCGTTCAAGCCAATGTGCTTGAGCCTCTTCTGGATCTGCTCTCCTCAAAGGACAGCAAAATTGTCCTCGTCATCTTGGATGCCATTACCAATATCTTCATGGTGAGTGCATTTTCATGGAAAAATGAAGCGGTGTGTTATCAGTTTTGCCTAATCTGATAAATCAGATTTTTTTATGTATGATATGGGTGTGAAATACTTCTGCTGGTGTGACTTTTCCTACCAGGCCGGGGACAAAATTGGGGAGTCGGACAAGCTGAGTCTCATGATTGAAGAATGCGGCGGACTGGACAAGATTGAGGCTCTGCAGTCTCATGAGAATGAGATGATCTACAAAGCATCCCTCAACCTGATTGAGAAATACTTCTCTGGGGAGGTAAGGGTCTTTTTGAAATGTTTGAACTGATTATATAATAAATACTTTTAATGTCCATTAGTGGTCTTACTGATTTTTAAATTCTTTTATTTTTAAAGGAGGAGGAGGTGCAATGTGTTGTCCCAGAAGCTACTAATGACGGATATGCATTCCAAATCGGTGAAAACCAAAGCACTTTCCAGTTCTAGATAACTTTATAATACATCTACGCTCACCTGTACTGTACCCTCTTTGCTACTGTTTGTCCTTTTCTTCATGTAATTGTTTTTGTATGTATTGTACATACTGTTTTATTACAAAAATGTGACTGTAAATAAAGTTCTCAAATCATGTTTTCACCATCAAGGGTAATTACTTTGTGTTGAATCTATCCGGATTAGTCCAATTTCTAGCTGCCATATAATGAATTAAATGTAAACCAGCAGGTGCCATCTTGCATTTGGTCCTGTTTCCCTTCTCAGCTTGCTACCTCAGTGAGTACATCCTTGGTTCATACCATCTATCCAAGAAATAGTCTGTCATAAAACCTCTACTACATGTTCAAATAACATGTTAATAACCCTGTCACCTTTAGGCAGAGCCAGGGTAGCTGTTTTCATGCTAAGCTAACTGGCTGCTGGTTGTAGCAAATTTTTTTTTTTCTGATCTTGGGCTCAACTGGATTCAGCAATGCACTACATTTGCAAATCACATTGCATATTCCTGTTATATTCACTGTAAAGTCGTCAGTTGGGGTTGCAGGATAGATTCTTAACATTAATGGCCTAATTCAACAGTTTACCACGCTTTTGTCAAATAAGATTTTCATATAGTTATGATGTATTCAAACTACCTGAATTGTATCATCCCAATGCTTTTTGTTTTTAATGCAGTTTTTTTTTTTTTTTCTAATCTCAACTCAGTTTTATCACAACAGTTTCTTCAGTTCTTTGAGGGGAGTAATGCCTTTTTACATGCCTTTTTAAATACAGAAATATTACTATGACATGAACAGCGGCAATTCTAGCAACCGTACATAAAAGTGGGTATCGAGCAGGGCCATGGCAGCAGCCACAGCCATGGTCCAGGTGCCACCACAATCCAGGGAAATCTGTGAGGCGAGAAAGACCTGAACTTAACCCATATTAATTTAAATATTTTACAATGTTACAATACAATGTTGAAATGTTAGAGCTCTTTTTACACTTTATTCTAGTAACGTTAGATCATCACTTATTGCGTGTCCATTTCTGTTTTTATTACACACTTGCTTTGGCAATGTAAACGTCTGTTTCCCATGCCAATAAAGTCCTGCTGAATTGAAATGTTTCACCCCCCCCCCCAAATGTGCTGTCGTCACCGGTCAGCTCCTACCAGCAGCCTCCTGAAGTGGGATCCACACCGGAGGGCTCAACAGTTCAACTCTCGACGAGCGGAGAGGAGGACTCACGGTCCGGGCAGAGGCTGCTGCCGAAGATGTGAAGACAAACACCGCGTTACAGTAGCTCGTTTTTACGTCCCACCAGGGAGAAGTCATTTGCAATTTTCAGTTTTTGTTTTTATTTTTTCGCATTTGTGAACGGTCGCGATGGCAGTTAACTTCACATCCGGGCCACAATGCCTTGACTCCATTATTGTCTAAAACTGGCGGAGAGGTTGATAAACCTTGTTATTTTTTTAGTTAACAGTTAACGAGACGTTTTTTATTACGTGCGGTGAAGGCTGGAACCAAGAGGACATGTCTAACCAAGGAGTCCGGCGGAATGGCCCAGTGAAGCTGCGATTAACAGGTAGCTAGCAATGCTTTTAAATCCCCAAGTATGTTCCCCTACACACTAGCTAGGAAGGCTCTGTGTATTTGCTGGATGGGAACAGTTCCTATGGGCCATGGAGTTGGCTTACCGCCGGTTCTTTCTCCCGTGATTCCCACGATTTTGTCAACAGCTACAACGCATTTTAAATTTTAGTTGTTTTTACAGTGATAGCGTATATTGGAGAACTGTCCGGCTGAACATGTAGATATGACTCAATTTGCATATTATTGTTCTTGGAAATAGTCTCAATCCTATGATTGTCGCCAGTTACCACCACCAGCCATAACACGGGTCCCGGCGGCGAGTAGTATTCCTTTAATAGGATAGCGAAGGCATGTCCCGCCCTACCATGCCTTATCTGCCACTGATTGGCTCATCCTGACATTCTTACCCTATCCCTAACCAATCCTACTTTTCTTGCCTAAACTTAACCAATCCAGCCAGAGCATGCAACGAGTACTAGCCAATCAGAGGGAGAGTAAGGCGGGTCATGCTTTCTTCAGGTTTTTGCCATACTAGGAAAATAAAATTAGCAAAATATCGTAGCTATACATTGTGCTGCTGCCATTAAGAGGGCTATTTCCTGATTAACCAATAGATATATTTATCTGGAATGAAAGAGTGCTGTGCTGTTGCTATCATATGTTCTGCTGACAGACAGGCTCACATAAAGTTGGCTACCCAGACAGCTACAATCAAGCCTCTATGCCAGGACAAGCCTGGAATAGAGATGACCGGCATCTCCACAGGTCACAAGAGACTGCCACTGAACAGGGAGCAGTGTCCCATAACTGCCTACTACTACTTACAAGTCTCCCTAAAAAAAATCAATTACACAGCTGCAGCTGATTCAGAGCACTGCTGCTCGAGTCCGCACTGAGACTAAGAAAGTGGATCACATCGCTCCAGTTCTGAGGTCTTTACACTAGCTTCTTGTCTGTCAAAGAAAGGATTTCAAAATACTGCTGTTGGTTGACAAAGCACTGAATGGTTTATTTCTAATCTGCTGTTCCGTAATGATGCATTCAGACCTCTCAGGTCGTCTAGGGACAGGTCTGCTAAACATGGAGAAGCAGTGTTCAGTTTTTATCCACCACATTATTGAAACAAACTCCCAGAAAACTGCAGGTCTACTGCAACGCTCTGGCCCAAAGTCCGGACTCACGGACTTCAGCGAAGTTCGTAAGGGCTTAGGGTTGTCCCAGTGTTGAATTTCAAAGGGCGTGAGGGTGTGAGTACACACTCACCGAGCCCTTTCTGTGAGTCTGCATCGATGCAGACTTCACCAAAGGGAATTACCCACAGTTCATAGCGTTGTGACGTTTACCACGGAAACCATAGGGAAATTACAAAGGTAAACAACAACGGACCTGTTGTCCAGCTTGTGAAACAAGAGTTGCCTTGGCCGTGTGGAAAGCAACAAACTTAAAATGAAAATACCCAAACCGGCAAGTGTCTACGACATCTTTGTTAATGAACGTCGCCAAGGTAACGTGATCTTGTGAAGTGTTGTCCCAGTCCCATTTATCTGAGCCCATGTGGCCTCACTCGCTCACTCAGATCAATGAAGTCTGTGAGTCTTTAGTCCTTAGTCCTCAGGGATCACTTTGGGATTGGGCCTCTCAGTTCTTTTGAATCAAAGCTGAAGACTTTTCTGCGGGACTTTCTTTGACTAAAGAAATTCTTAGTCGACTAATCGATTAGTTGATTAAATCAACAGATCTGTAAAACGGAGTTTCTCCACAGAGAATCATGCGTTAAATCTTGGATTTACAGGGGATGTGCTCCTAAGTTTCTCGGAACTAGGTCCTTCAGCAATCAGCTTGAAAAAGTGGACTAAAGAAATCTTTGTTGACTAAAACCTTAAGAAAGGGAGGCAGCCCTACTTTTTCCTGTTAGACAAGCCTTTAGTTCAATTAATTTCTTACAGTGCACTGTAACTTTTATTTAGAGCTGGGCAATATCGATATTATATCGATATCATGATATGAGACTAGATATTGTGTTAGATTTTGTATATTGTAATATCCTAATATGGCATAAGTGTTGTCTTTTCCTGGTTTTAAAGGCTGCATTACAGTAAAGCGATGTCATTTTCTGAACTTACCAGACTGTTGTAAGCTGTTATTATTTACCTTTACCTACTTAGTCATTATATCCACATTACTGATGATTGTTCATCAAAAATCTCATTGTGTAAATATTTTGTGAAAGGACCGATAGTCAACACTACCATATCGTTGCGGTATTGATATCGAGGTATGAACTTGATAACTGCCCAGGTGTCCGTTTCAGAAAGCAGGTTTAGTGAAAACTGTGAGATGAGGGGGAACTCTGGGTTTCCTGTTTCAGAAAGAGAGGTTAATCAAACCTGAGGGGGTGGGTGGGGGGCTCCAGCGTGTTTCAGAAAGAGAGGTAACTTAACCTCAGAGTCAGTTACTATGGTTACCGAGCCTGTGAATCTAACCTGGTTGGGTGTAGAGCATCACAATAAATCGCAATTGTATCAAAATCGCAATATGGACTAGTGTAATACCCTTAATCGCAAAGGGGCGCACAATATTTGTTAAAGGCGAAATGTGTCACAACCATTCTGCAGGGACGTCCCGGCCTACAAATTGGATCAAAAAAGTCAGATTTGAGAATAATCAAACAAAAATGATCATTCCCGCCAATATTGTGAGTCATATCGCCATCGCAGTATCATTCAAAATAATCTTAATTAGATGTTTTCCTCATGTCGTGGAGCAGCTTCTCCTCCCCTCCGTTGACCATGCAACCTTTTTGTTTTTCTGGGTCAAAATTTAAAACTAAAAATAATTTTTAACGTTTTGGTCAACCTTTCGCCACTTTTGTCGCTTTTTCCTGATGTTTTTGTCTTTCTTTTCTGCATTTTTTAAGTGTATTTTTTTTTTTTACCACCTTTTTGAAGCTTTTTCCGACATTTTTGTTCCCTTTTTCAACATTCTTTTATGAATTTATTTTCAAATGCTATATATATAACATTGAACAAAACACCCAAATTCAATGAAAGTAGTGAACTGATCATTTGTTTTACCTGCGAAGAGCGTTGTATAGAACCATCCATGTTATTGTTTTTGACAATTTGGTTGAAAGAAACCACAAATTCCTGATATAGAAACTTTTTGAAAATGGGTCAAATATGACCCGAGGACAACATGAGGGCTAAGCGTTCTTGTAGTGGTCCTTGGACACAAACCAGTAGGCGCCAGTAAAAAGATGTTCCCCAGTACTGCAGCTGAATGGTGTAAACCCTTTTGAAATAAAAAGATTATAAATGAATAAGTCTGTTAATGATGGTGCTGCAGCCTCAGAATGGGATTAGTAGGGTGAGGACTCTTACGGATTATTGGTTCAATACCATTTCACCAGGAATATTATACACATAATTAAATATGAAATGGACACACTATATTGGAACTTAACGCATTTACTCTGCCGCTGTGTTTATCGAAATACATGTTCAAACTCCGTATGTGCACGTGAGTATTTCCGCCGACCAGTTAGTTTGGGGTTGTTACCGTGGTGAATCGTAGCAGCATGGCTCCATTCATGCTGCCTTTTTATCGTGGTGGTGCACGCGCTCAACTCTTTGAGTTAGCCTACGCTGAGTGGATTGAACCAACTCGAATCAGCTGTTTCTGGGGCCCACAATTGTTCCGTCTCAGGGTAAATCCGCTCAGAGTTCGGGGTTGGTCTCAGACTTCGTTAAAACTCCTTCCTGAAACGGGCCCCGGGAGTTTGTGAAACGGCTGAACAAAGCCGAGCCGCTCCATCTCTTTTCCTTTAAAAAAAAAAAAAAGAAAGGAAAGAATGCTATGTAGGTTCCCCACTCTAAGCCGTCAGTGTTAAAGGACATTATTAGGACGTCGGTGGTCAAGCGCACATGTCTCCCATCAGTGCAACGCATTTTACGACTATGACTCGGTGTAGAGACGTCATCAGTCTTGAAGTGATTCTGACTTATAAATAGGATCATTCATTTTTTCAATTAGCTTACATGCCACACAGCATTCCTGGATCGGAGAAATACGTGCTCTGGTTTATCGGCATTTCTTTTTTACGATTTATTTTTAAAGTCTACATTGGTGAGCTGGTGGGGGTGTCACACAAATGGGCCGTACCATTGACACTCCCACAGCTGTACAACCCTGCGAAAAATCGCCGGATCGTTTTTGTGTGTGTGTGTGTGTGTGTGTGTGTGTGTGTGGTCTGAACGCAGCCTAACTGCATCGCTTTTCTAAAGCAGTTCATCCTCAGCCAATGAGCAGTTCATACTTCCATCCCTCACTCAGCTGTTTTGGTTTGTGCCTTTTCAACACAAACAGCAAAACGGTTTACCCGAGAGCGCGCTGTTTGGACTGGCAGAAGAGGCTGACAGCCGCCCCGTTCTGATGCACGGCCAGGCTCGGACCTGAATCAGATTCCATGGCGGTCATTCCTATCAGGAAGGGCCAAATGAAATATTTGAGCTGGTGCTGTTCCTGATGGTAATAAGTGAAAACAACAAGGGGGATCTTAATGAGAAGGATTTAAGAGCTGGAGGTGCCAGATGGCCAAAGACATCAAGTTTCTTCATAGCTTTTCATAATTGTTAGAAGTCGTTCAGAGTTCAATACAGAACGAGAACGATTTGGGGCCCGGCGCTCCAGACTGATGTATGACACGGCAACTCAAATGCCATTATTGGCATCTTATCAAGACGCACACTCTCTTTTTAGCGTGTTTATCAACGCCGTTTGGCCTCCATTGACTTACATTACCTTGCCATAATGTGAGGATTTACGCCGTAGCGAGTAGTATAGTATGAAAGGGCAAAAATCGCCAGAATCTCAAAGAATTCTGTGATATAAATTCATGGTCATACCGCCCCAGCAATAATACGGCATAGACATAAAAGTGGGTAGCTCAAAATGATAATATAATATACATACAGGATATATAATGACATAATATATAGGAATATGTACAGTATAGGGCTGCAACATACAGGGTTATTTTCATTGATTAATCTGTTTGTATTGATTAATCAATTAATTATTTTGTCCATAATATGGTAAATGGTAAAATGTAGATCAGTGTTTGCCAAAGCCCAAGACGACGTCCTCAAATGTCTCCTTTTGTCCACAACTCAGACATTCAGTTTACCGTCACAGAGGAGTGACGAAACTAGAAGATATTCATATTTAAGAAGTTCTATTTTATCTTAAAAAATGACTCAAAAAAAGAGTTGACAGCTAATCAATTAGTCCTCGCAGCTCTAATACAGGATAAGATTGAGAAAAGAAGGTTTCCTGTTGAAGTCTCGAGTCTTTTAGTTTGTCCCTGCCGTTTTGAGATGGATCGCGGTGGAATGCCGAGAATGTGAGTCCACTGTGACAAATGGCAAGAGCAGGACCTCACAGACCTCCTCGGGTCCTGATCCTGACGGACAGTACACCCTCCAGACTAAAGATCCTCGCCCTTAAAGAAACAATATCATTGCTCGGTTTGCATGGTTCTCTATCTGTATGTCTTTCGATGGATATATTTTCATTACCACTATCAATCCTGACCTGACGCGCCACATGGTAAGAAGCTGTCATGGGGAAAGGGCAGACGCTATAAAAAAACTGTCCGTCTATCACGTCCACCATTGTTGATTTGAACAATAGGTTGCGGTCGTCTCTCTCTCACACACACACACACACACACACACACACACACACACACACACACACACACTCACTCTCACACTCACATTCAACCAAACACTCATTGCAAGAGCAATAGAGAGAGCTGTTCTGTCGAGTGAAGAAGAGAAGGATTGCATTTTTTTTTTAAAAGAAAAGAAAGGAAAAAGGAGAAAAAAAGTTGGGCACCTGGGTAGCTCACCTGGTAGAGCAGATTATTATTAACCCTCATGTTGTCCTTGGGCTGAAAATGTCAACATTAAAAATATCAAAAAAACTTTGGGGAAAGAAAAAAACACCCACAACATTGAAAATTGATTTTTTTTTTCATTGACGGGAAGACAACACAAGGGTTAAAAGGTTGTTTTTTTGGCATTTTAGGCATTTAATGATAGGGCAGCTGAAGAAGTGAAAGGGCGGGGGATTGGAGTCAAACCTGGGCCTGAGTACAATCTCCTATATATGGGCTCTACCAACTGAGCAACCCGGGTGCCCCCCTTTTTTCTTTTCTCGAAATGAACTTGAACAGATTATTAATTTTATCAAAATAGTTGGCAATTAATTTAATCGTTGACCACTAATCGATTCATCTCTGCAACTCTACTCTATATGGAGGCAGCCGTCTGGCAGTAGAGCCGCAGCGCTCACTCTTAGCAGAGACACTGTCATTAGGTCTTTCCTTGTTTCTCACTGCACAGCTGTGTGTACCAGGCTGATGAGACTAGGGAGTAATAGGCCTAGAGAGTGTCATTGCGGCATCATGGCTGCATGTAGTCGAGTTGATTTTTTGACACATCGAGCTGCAGACGCAGTTGTTTCCAGGCAGGTTGTAAATGATGAGTTGCTACATTTGAACAGGCCTGTAGCTGTTTGTGCTGTAGGCGTCTCTCCTCGCTGACAACCCCCCTGTCCATTTGAACCAGATGTTGCAGATGTTTGCCAGCTATTAAACTGGAGGGGGAAAAAAATATAGCAAGCAAGCTGCTAAAACTAACACTTTGGGTGAGAATTGCCCCCTGACAATACGTAACAGGTTTCCATTATACTCTACAGCTGATCACTCCCAAATTACGTGACATACAAACACAGCTAATGGCATAACACGCACGATCCACTGGGTCATGAATTGCATCATTACAACGTGGCCCATTTGCGTTGTCTGATCATTCTTACATTTCTGTCGTGCAGACGTAACTCATGATTTAATTTGCACCACTTTCCATGCAACCATAAATGTGATGACACACAGCTGGATGCCAAGTCACAGAGTTCCCTCCAATGTGATCGAGACTTTGCAGAAAGAAGAAAAAAAAAAGGGACCGCATCCCTCCAAGTCGGTCTGAGTCACAAGCTGCCTGTTACATGGAAGTGGAATCCGACTCGGTAATAACAATCAGTGAGAGTCATCCGCGTTCTGTCTCTGCTCTTTTGAACACATCTGCCCGGAAAGACGTGCAACAGAGAGAATAAACGAACTGATTTTTGATGAATTTTGTTGGTCTGCTTCGGATTCTTGACGTTTATTGCCCTGTCTGTCTTAGCTAGGAGTTTACACGCGACTTGTTAAGCATATGGTTTGCTCATCTGAATTCTTTGGCGCGGGGCAGACGAGCGAAGAGAGCTATCTCAGTGGGATTCCCTACAATTCTCCATTCGCATTCCCACCTCTTCCTCTCTGAGTCACTACTGTTCTTTCCGACTGTAAGCCTCCCCCCCCCCCCAGACAAAGTCCAAAGCAGATTTCACTCCCACCCTCACTAACTAACTTAGCTTCCTCCGCGCTCACTTAATTCTTTTTTCTGTCCAATGTCACTCTGTAGGCTGTGTCTTTTTCTTTTCAGTTAATCAGCTGCTGTTGCAAATGTGATGCTGCTGCTCACCAAACAGAAGATCCAGCACCATTCTTTTTCTTTTTGGGGGGGGGGGGGATTGAATAGCTGCAAATTGTCCCCCTTTCCCTTGGAAGATGACTGGCAGTTGAATGGACACAGATGCTGCTTGAGAATAAAACTAAGACTTATTTTGAAGATTCGACAAAGGCCTTTGGGGCTTCATACTGGCCCGCTGTGTGGCTTTGAGTGAAGGGCTTAGGTCTCTCCTTTTTATTGCGACAGCTCGCCTTGTCAATGCAGCTTGGTCCGACTGTAGTTTACAGATGGGGGTCTTTGGATGTTGGATAATTGAAAAACACCCCCCTCCCCCCCAAAACACCCCACAGCTGGGCACAGATGGGGCTGTGGAGGCACAGGACCTGATGATCAAGACGGTTTTAATGTGGTCTGCGTTGGCTCTCGGTGCATTCATGTGGTCTCAGTCAGAACCATTTTTTACAAAAAAAAATTTAACTGAGTGGCTGTATGGAAGTGATTTGGGTTCATCTGGGTGTTCAGACAGGATACACGGTAAATACACAGTGATTAGCTGCATGTGGCAAACTGTTGGCTCTGCTGGCCCATCGTGGCATTTTGAGCAAACATTTTCACATTCTGCTTTCAGCGAGACGTGAAAGAAAACAAGTACAATGGCGGCAAAAATACCAGGAAAAAAAGAAGTGTGTATGTGCGGGGGGGAACCTAACAAGCAATTATAGCCCATCATTTTGTAAACATTTTCCTTCCCCCTGCCGAGCGCCTCCCATCATTTTAAAGTGTTTCATCAATTAATTGACCGGCCGGGGTTGTCTTTCCTGTTGGTTCAGCTGCTCTTCAATGAGGACAAAGCTTTCTGCGGTTGCTCTACCCTCAACCGCCGCCAGCAACGGCCCCGAGGACACCAGATGTAGCAAAGGGGGGGGGGCTTTTCAGAGAGGAAGTGCTCTCCAGACCCAGAACACTTGTCCAAACGTCACCCCTGACAGGTGGGGAGCAGAACAGTCCAGCAACCCCCCTTTTGAGGTTTCACCCTGTAATAATAAAGCACAGAATAGCTATTAGTCAGCAGGACATTATAAGGCGCCTTGTGTGTGTCGCTGGTATCACTCCGGGTGCCTCGCAGCTCGGTCCCGTCGCTGTATTACAACAGCGTGCCGTGGGTCTGATTAGTGGGCGGCGGGTGTGCGGTTTGGGGAGATTGGCTCTTCCTGCTGAGCAGAGCATCAACACTTCAGAACGGCTGCTTTGTAACATTCACAACAGATAATATTTTCCTGTATCCACGCATCCTGTTTCAGTTGGAGCCTGAAGGAACAAACAAAATGACCCAACACGCTCTCTTGTTTATACTTGACTGTCCCACAGCAGTGGTTCCCAACCAGGGCTAGATCTACTCCGGGGATACATGGAACGATTGTAGCTCAAATAATTAAAAAAAAATAGACATGCAGTATATTCAAATTTTAGTCAGTAATGGTTGAAGTAAAGGTAGCTGAAAATATTGTAATGGTTCAAATAAGTGTTGATAAATGAATAAAGGCTTGAAAACGTCCCACCTTTTGATAACCTTTAACCACTTTCAAATGAGCAGTGCTGTTCTTAAGCCATATCCGCTCAAAGTCATCCTCTGGCTTATTTAATACTCTCAGATGCACAGCACAGCAGCTTATCATTCTGTGAATTTCCACCCTCTGAAAGTCAGCTACCAGTCCACCACCATACTTTGGTCCGTATGGGGACTTGAACCTGCAACCCTCGGGTTCTCAACCCAACTCCCTATAGACTGAGCTACTGCCACCCCCTTAGTTTCATTTTTGTGATCCATGAAGTCAGTACTCTGGAAGCCATAGGTTAATTACAGTTGTTTTTTTATCACTCCCATTTTTATTGCCTTTTATAGAAATAGAGACAAGAACAACCGTGATCTTTCACTAAGCAAAAACGGGAGACATAACAGTGTTAAAAAAATGCATACACAGGGTAAACTTGGGTCTAACTCGTCTCCATACCTTTCACATATCATCACCAGTAGCACAAATGATGAGTTTTCTACCAATATTGACCTGTTAGGTGAAATGTGGGTAGGTCCCGATGAGTTCTTGACTCTATTACCAAACATCATACAAGGGCGTTAATTACAGTTTCTAAAGAATCTAAATTAGTATGGTCCATTCTACCAGGGTGAGTCATATGACTTTACATCTCAGTGCACAATCAATACACTTTGCCTCATTTAGGACTGAAACTAGCGGCCATTTTCATAATTGATTTAATCTGTCGATTATTTTCTCGATTAGTTGCTAAGTCTATAAAATATCAGAAAAAGTTGATAGATGTCAATCACTTCCTGAAAGCCGAAGATCACATCCTCAAATGTCTTGTTTTTTTCCCCCCCAAAACGTCAAAGATATTCAGTTTCCTGTCACAGAGGAGAGTTAAGAAGCTTTTTTCCTCAAATTGATTAAAGGATTATCCAAATAGTTGGCGATTAATTTCATAGCTGACCTCTAATCGATTCATTGCTTAATCTTTGCAGCTCTAGCCACTTTTCCCAGCTTGCACTGGGCTCCAGTAGGACTGTCGGAGGGAAAGAGTGCAGAGAGTGAGAGTGTCTCTTTGGCCTCGGAGAATGCTAATCCTCCTGGGTGGTTTGGGAAAGACCTCCTTCAAAGGCGGGCTCTGTGAACCTGGTGGTGGTGGATTAGCAGTGAGTGTGAGGGCGGGGAGCTCCAGTGAGAACTAAACAGATTCTTGTCCGCAGGCTTTTCTCCTATCACTCTTGCCTGGCTGTTCTCCATGCTGTCCCCCCCGCACTGCCCTAGCCTATTTCTTGCCTATTTCCCCAACTAGTGCTCCCTTTTGAAGTTAGAAACTTCCCCTGAGGGTGGAATTATTATTTATTTTATTTTATTATCAGAGGCGGCTGCATGCATATCCGATGTCAGGCCAGAACCCTGTTTGACTTAAGATGCCCTTAGTCTTTTGCAGACTATGGTGTATACTGAAATGGAATATACTCGTAATCAGACATTGTCTTTCTTTCTCGGTATTTCTCCGTCTGGTGCAGCCGAGCGTGTCTGTTGTGATCAACTGAAGCTGCTACACTAACGGGGCATTTGCACCAGAGGCGTCGACAGAGGCTGTCTCTCCTATGGAGAGCAGGAAATAGTTTGAAGGGGTTGCGGCGCGTTCGCCGGTCTGCATTTTGCATGAAGTTGACTAGATCTCAACTTGATTGCACATGCGGCTGCCCTCAGGGGCTCAAGAAACCTGGACCACGCTGTTAAACTAGGTGACTAAGTTTAAAATGAAAAAAAGATTCAGCAGTGGCATTGCCCATTTCTTACACAACGTGTTTTTAGGAATAGATGCTGGTGTATTGTTTAGACCAGGGGTCAGAAACTAAGGACGCCTTTCCTGAAAGAGGGACCTACTACGTATATTTTATAAAACGGAGTTGCATATTAAACTGGGTGGATGGATGGATATTGACACATTATCGTGTTTTAATGTTAAACATACATGCAGAAGGCACAGTGAGTGACCATAGGCTACTATAGTAACCATCAATGGGGTGTACATTAAATGTTTCTATTTTTCACAAATAGTCCAATTTTACCTTTGCTAATAATATATGTTGGATTCCTATTAATGTATATTGTCAAACATTTATATTTTTAGTAAATAAAAACTTTAAAAATCGCCAAAGTAATTGTAAAGACCCCTCAAAGCGTGATTCATGCTTCTGCGTTAAATCTACGTCATGGCTACGCATGTACTATAGGTACGTGGAGACATGGACCCTACGTCGTAGCCTGACGTGCACCTCGTACAACCATGACGTCAACAACGTGTCGCTCCTCAGCAGTTGTTCAACAAAACTGGACACAGCGATAGCAAGAAGTGAGGAGAAGAAGAATAGTAGGTTTGGGATACGGAATGAAGAAGCGAGGAGCGAGTGGAAAATAAAATGCTAGAAATAGAACCGTGACACGAAGTGCTGCGGGGCCGGCCACGACTGTTGACGCACGCCTAGCCAACGCCGGTGTTAGGGTTGTACATAGAAAATAATAGGGGCGACTGTTATGACACCAGTGTTTTGTTTTTGTAAAGTACAGCCCCGCCAGCGTGCGGCGTGTTTTGGCTTTTTACACTGCTCCGGAAGGTTATGGTGGAGCTGTCTCCCCCTTCACATTCCACTTTTGATCTGTGATCGGCGCTTTGGCATTAAGCGCGTTCATTTGTTTGCAGGGATGTCTGTGATTATTACCGTTCCTCAGCAGTAGGCCCAGGTGAGAGCACTCAGCAAGTTTGCAGAAGTCTCATTAGCTTTGATAAATACCACCACATGCAACGGTCGTTTGATTTTCCCTAGAAACGGAGGTGGAGGCAGGGTGGTCAGAGCGGCTCTGCCCAGCTGTGTGATGGAGCAGGGTAACCTGAGAGGAATTCGACAACGTGCTGGCTCTGCTTTAAACCTGGATGGACACGGGTTGATACGATTAACTCTGACTAACCTTAAGCAGATGGGGGTCTCTCAAGTATCCAGTGGTACTGGCTGGGGGCACAAGCTGCAAGACGCCAACAGCTGACTGCAGGCGTCTGTCCGTGCCTCGGCCTGACGTTTGAACCCCTTCAGTCCTCTGAGGAGACCGGATCAGAAGAGAGATGTTTATATTCACACCGGATCACATTTCAAATGGCACCTCTGCCAAAGTTGGACAAATACACCACAGGATTCCTGCGTAGTAAAAAAAAAAGAATCCTAAAAAAATCCTAAATATATACAGAAGGCCCATGGTTAGTCCCTATCTGTTGTCTCTAATGTGTAACCGTCTGTCGCGGTTTGATTTCCACAATATTCAATTTGAAACTAACCTTCAAATCCAAAAGTGGGCGTGCCAAGTGCCTGATGATTCAGCTCTCAGACACATGCTACAGAAGCTGTAGACAGTCATGTTGGGAATCTTCAGAGATGTAGCCCAATATTTACTCTCTCAGAGCTTATTATTAAAGGCGCTGCACTTGATGTACTAATATACTTTCCAGCGCTTGAGGCTACAAGAAGGTTCTAGTGATGATGAATTTGTATGTTTTATGTTGCTCCCAGCTTGCGTTCCCACAACTGGAGGAAATAATTGTTTGGGTTTTGGATAAATTACAATTGAGAAACTAAATTCAGGCTTGTGATTGTCACATGTAGCGTTCTCAACACTGGAAGCTTGTGTTTAAGGTCCAAATTTTTGAAAGGGTTTTACATGTTTGTATAGTTTTCAAAGAGTTTATAACATTAACTGATTCCCCATGTTAAAAATAACCTCAGCAGAAGTTCTCAAATACGGCTTCATTTGACAACCCGAGCTCTGGGAGATGATTTCATCGAGGCTTAGCTAAATTTGGGTCAGACACCATGACGCATGTCGGTAGACGCGTGTCATCTAATTTAAACTTGACTTGCAGCACGTAGTAAAAGCTGTTAATGGTTCGCACCTGCACACAGCTGCATTTGGTCACGTCTTTTGATCAGGAGAGCACCATTTTATCTCAGTCAAACATTGGGGCTATATCAGGTTGACCATTACCAAAGATCCTCTATACTAAAGAGGAGTGCCAATAGTAACCATCCACACTTCCTGTCTCTTAAAGGGGTGTGGCATCATTCAAAAGTGTAGTGAACGTGGTGTAGATGGATGAAAAGTTATATTTGTATAATTTATTAACATTAGATAATTACACACCTAGAAAAAAACCCTGTGCTGCCAGATCTCGTGAGAGTTTGGTCCTGTGACCGAAAAAAAATTAAGTTTCTCCTGATGAGTCCGTCTGAAAAATGCCATTTTAGTGTCAGAATGTTCTGGAGATATGTGGCTTGTTTAGTTTGGTGACTATGGGGCGAAAGAATCGGTCATAATCTGTGTTCACATTTGCTTCTCCCATTGGAATCAATGCACTCAGGACCTGCCGCTAGTCTCCTAAAGAGGTGTGGCCGTGGCGGAGCCCACGTCAGGAAGTACTGTATTTTCCAGACTATAAGTCACACTTTTTTTCATAGTTTGACAGGTATAATCCGGTGCCACTTATGTATCCAAATATATATGTATGTATAATTTAACATTTTTTAAATGTTAATTCATGCTGAAAACATTACCATCTACAGCTGCGAGAGGGCGCTCTAGGCTTGTGGCAACAATCTGCTGCTCCTAAAGACAACTGAGAAAGACTGAACACAAACAAAGTGCCCCCAAAAAGAAAATTCTATTCTGCCAATCGAGCAGCAGAAAGAAAGTTTGGAGTGAGTGAGAAACTTGTGAAGAACTGGCAAAAAGGTTACTCTTACTGAAATGAAGAAAACAAAGGAAGCCAATTGCAGGCTGAAAGCAAGATGGCCAGAGCTAGAGGAACGGGTCCACAGATGGGTGCTTGAATAACGTGCTGCCGGGAGAGGCTTGTCAACGCTGCAGTTACGTCTCCACGCCCTGGTAGTTGTTCTGTGTGCTATTGTGTAGTTGAATAACTGTTAAGGACACCTACCGTATTCAGCCTGTTGTTCTGTGTGCTAAAATTCATGGTCTTGGATTTTGTTAAATTTCTAAATAAATGAGACTTATAGTCCAGTGCGACTTATATGTTTTTTCCCTCTTCATGACGCATTTTTTGACTGATGCGATTTATACTCGGGAGCTACTTATAGTAGTAGCCTATATACGGTAGTAAGAGTTGGGGTGTCTGTTCTAAACCGTCTTTGCCAACGCTGCAAGTCTCTGGCTAAAATGACTACATACCAAGACATCCCCCAGTCATTCTGTGCTCAGTCCAAAACCACATTTGCTTAACGTCCTCCACACTCTTCTGAATTACTTATCAAGGAGAGCTGAAACGATTACTCAGTCGACAGAAAAATAATCGGCAACTGTTTTGGTAATTGGTTCACTGTTTATTCAAGCAAATGTAACGCAAAATATGCCAAACATTCTCTGATTCCAGCTGAAATGGGGTAATTTTCTCCTTTTCTTTGGAGTTTGGACTTTTGGTGGAACTTAACCAGACATTTGAAGCTGTTACCTCAGGGTCTGCAGTTGTGATGGGCATTTTTCAAATTTTAAAAAACGTTTTGTGAAATAAAAGATCTTCAGATAATTATAATGAAAATATGTGTTGCATTCCTGTTCTCATGGTAATAGATGTCTGTGCAGCGCTGTCATCTATGACTACGACAGTATTACTGTCCTGATTCCTAAAAGGCTGAGGGTCATCTCAGTCCAACACATTCGTTGGCAATGTACATGGTATAAAAGTAAAACATTTGACTGGCTGGTTAGTGGTAATGATGTAACACCGCTCCCAGATGAAGTTATGAAATCATTCTTAGAAACTGAAACTCCCCAGGATTTGAAGTGGGGGGGGAAAACAAAGCGGAGAAGGGAAGCGGCATTTCTGGCATTTAACGGAGTAGTGTGGTGGTCCTCAACTTGTGTTTAACAGGTTGGTACTATCCAACCTCTCCAGGGAAGCTCAGTCCAGGCCTCTCCTCTACTCTACCTCCATTACATCAGAGAGGGCAAAGGAGCCAAGAAGCTAGGCGAGCCGAGCAGCCACTGAAAACCACTCGGGTCCCGGCCAACAGTAGTGCAAGCTTGCAGAAGCCTAAGCTGCACCGCTCTTTGATTTGCTCCCTGTTTTGACTTCTCATTTAGCTGCAGCGGCGAAGGTACTGTGGAAGATTCTCAGTTCGAAACGTTGTATGACACAGAGTGGAAAGAGAGGGTGATGTACTATGCAGGGGTAATAGGAATGCCACTAAAAATTGCCATTGTGGCATGGTTTCCTAATATTTGGAGCCCAAAATAGTTGAGTTGGATTCCTCTGTTATGCAATATCAGTGGACTGTATCACGGAGGGAAAAGGTGACGTGAGATGGATGAAATGTTCTCTTACTAAGAATGTTGCCAGCCTTTTTCCTTTCATGTGTGAATGTGTGGTAACTTTCCCCATGTAGTTAGACAGATGTTTACAAAGAAAGATAAGCTTAAGACTGTACCATAGGTTACACATAACATTTTTAAGCAGTGTTTCGAGATAAAAACGTTCTCCTTTGCGTCCACACAAGAGTTTTATCTCCGTCCATATGAACACGTCTGACATACAGTACATATCACATGACCATTCACACAGGGCTGCCCCCCATAAATCAATTAATCACCTAATTGCATCAGATCATATTCAATCATGACCCGGCTGTCTATCTAATCAGTGTTTGTCTGTAGTCCTCCTTCAAATAGCAGCATTACATGTCGATTGTTTGAAAACTCTGTTGGTTCCAGCTGCCCATGGCACCCAAAAATGAATCGCAGCACGTCATTTATATATCACACCACCTCGCAGATCTCTGCTTCCCCTGAGCCTCTGGATGTGTTTTACCAGATCTCTCATCACTTTTAGTGGCAGGTGCTGAGTGTGATGTATAATGATATGTGGCTTCTCTTAGTCATGGCCTTCTAGCCGTCTATGATGAGAAGCAATGGGGGGGATATGTCTTTTCTTTCCTCTAAGTCCACTGTTTTCGTATGCATCTGGTCACAGTGATTTGGTGCAACAGATGTCCATGAGTGTGAGACAGCAGTTTTGGGAATCAAAAACTTTGTTTGCTTTGTGGTATTTAATGCACATCACAGGGACTATGACTTTCTTAATACATTTCCCTGCTGGTTTCCTCTCCACTCCTCCATTGTTGACTAGTTTGTTTTTCCTCTTGCTCTATGAGAAGGAGCATGTCTTTTGAATGCCTCCTATAATAATAAAAAAAAAAAAAAAAACCTTTTTGGAAAAAGAGGGGGTCAAGATATTTTCCCTTGTTTTTTGAAGTGTTCCTTTCCGTTTTCCTCTTAGTATATAAATGATGCACAAGGAGATTTTGTTACTCTTTTTTTCCTTTCTAATGGTATAAATCTTGAAAAACGCAGGCCTGTTTAAAGGTATTAGAAGACTTTCCTGGCAGTTAGTAGTTCCATGATCACTCTGCCACCAATGACTCTAATATCTGTTTTATGTGACCAGAAGGAGTCTTATCAGATTTGCATATTACATAAGTGGATTTGCTCAGATATAAAAAAAAAACTGCCAAAGCTGGGATATTGCCCAGTGTCTACAAGTCAAATTGCCTTACCGCATTTCCACAGTTAGCCTGCACCCCGTGAGGAGTTGGACTGAGTTCCTGAAATTCTACCCTGCTTACTCACTCCATTCTGCCCGACTGCAGTTAAGGGCCAATGTTAAGTGGTGTGGCCGAGTCTTTAAAAAGTAACCCACTTTTGTCATGAATAGGGAAGCGCTGAATGTGAATGGGTGGTGTGTCTGCCTCTGTGGCAAATGCACTGGACTACCCCCCCCCCCCCAGGTTGCTTGTTGCTAGCCTTTGATAGATAATTAAAGGTCCAGTGTGTAGTTGTTCATTATCAAAATCGGTGTTGCCGGTTAACAAACTGGTCCTTTTTCATGAATATTGACCACCGCCATCAACTCCAAGTATTCCTATTGGCTTAACATTTGCATTTGCATGAGCTGGTGTAGACGCTCCATATTCATGCTCCATCTTGAAATACGGGACATACAGGATATATACTGCTCCGCCTTTCGCATTTTCGCTGTCACATGATAAACGCACAGGTGCTGATAATGCTGCTAATGGGTATCGTGGCTTCCCGGCCCCGGCAAGTTTGAAGAAGGCAACATGGAGGACCACACGTATTCAAAATCCAAATTTCAGGAACAGGAGTCTTCTTCTTTGCCTAGAAAAATGATATTGAAAAAGCTACCGTAGCTGTAATACGTACTTTGAACTGCGTTGTGTGAGAGAGTTGATTGTGATATATGATCTCAACTCTAGATGGGAGAGATTCCTACACATTGGACCTTTTTTAAGGTGTTTTTTTTTTTGCACTGCTACTTGCTAATATCATCTCAGAATATGGAAGTAGATTTTAAATCAATTGGAACTTCATAGTCTAATTGATAATTTTTAGTTTTTTTGCATTTCCATTCTCGATGTTTTAAGTATTGCATTAGAAAAGTTGCATGGAAAAAGGAAAATTTGTTAAAACCTCCTCAATTGTGCAAAAACGTTTTGACTAGCGGGTGTGCAAAAAAATGGATTCATAGAATTCCAACAATTGATGCATATTTTTAAAAAAATATATATTTGTCTACTGCAATCACATCATAGATACTTTATTGATACCCAAGGGGAAATTCAAGGTATATACTAAATATACAACATAACATACATAAAAAAATAACAAGTAACAAACAAATCCACATTAATAATATACATATATACACTCATACATGGGAAAAGTAACTACATTTTCTGAATCGTACACCTCCTAGCATTTACGCTTGCTTGAGATTTTTTTGCCTTCATTTTTCAAATTTTTTTTTCATGTTCGGATAATCTGTCGTTGGGCTAATCTTCACGGTTCTTTAGATGCGGTTGGAATTTGCAAAAAGGGACTTGAGGGTTTTGTTCATCAGGCTCGATAGTTCCTGTTTTGTTTTTTGTGGTTGGAAAAAGGCTTTTGGTCAGTTGCAGAGTTGTTTGAGGTCAAAATGAATTTGGAAACCGTGCCGGATTTCCTTCCTGTGTCAGACTGAATGCCTGCCTGTCTGGGAGGTTGCCATGCATGGGAGCTCCAGCGCCCAGCTAATATCAGCCAACCCCCCCCTCCTCCGCTCCAGCCCCAGAGCCTACAATAGGCAGCGTTCCAGACCAGACATAATAACCCAGCATACTGTCGTAAGAGATTGATTACGAGATGGCTCCGAGATTAGCAGGAGACAGTTAAAGAACAGGTTCACCAGCACAACCATCAGCACTTGTCAGTCACGAGCTCCTTTTTTTTTTAGGTCCCACCGAGGTTTAGGGAGGAGTGGATCGGGGAAAAGGAAGCCTTTTGTTTACAGAAGAACAATGCTGCATATGAGCGTGCACGGCCCTGGGCCTGGAGTCAAAACAGGGCAGACAGGCAGAGGAAAGGTCGAGTCCTGGAAGAGTCGGGAGGCAGTGGGGAGGGAGTAACTGTTCCCTGAAGATGTGTCCCACTGTCTTGCGGGCTGGGTCAGTGCACTGGACTGGAGGAACCAGGTGGACAGGAAGAGAGATTCAGAACGGGGTCAGTCTGAGCTAGTGAGCCTAAAGAGATTTGTTTAGGTTCACACGGAGTTATGAATTAACACAACGAGAAGATCGGTTGATATCGGAAATGCCTCCTCCTCTCCCCCTCCTTCCTACTAGGCTGTGTTTCCCAGACAGCTTTGACTTGGGATGGTAATGGTGGAATATTAGGCCCTTGTCTCTGTTCCCACACCCTCATTTCCTCCACCTCATAGGCTCCAGTGTAATGGTTAACCGCAGAGCAACTCTAGTCACTGTGAACCCTCTTTTTCCCCCACTGTGTTCTTTTCTTTTTCCCATGCCTTGTTGTATTAGTGTGTGTGTGTGTGTGTGTGTGTGTGTGTGTGTGTGTGTGTGTGTGTGTGTGTGTGAACACAACTCTTAAAGCGGCTGTACCATAGACTGTACATAAAGATAGACGCCGCATCTCCACTTCCTCCCAATGTACAAAAGTGAGGCTTAAATATTGCGGATAAGGAAATACATCTTGTAATTTTGGAGACTGAGTCTGCGCTGTAGTAATCGGGTGGTGGAGTCCTGCCCAAACACCCACCCGACTAATGGTGAGTCCATCACAGCTAGTCCAACCGATAAAGGATTTTCAAGGCCGATACATAAATATTTGGTTATTTCAAAAAACGATATGCCGATATATTTTTTAAATAAAATCCAGAAAAGCATTACAAAACAGATTTCCCTAACTATTTATGAGTTCTCGCTAAAATAATATGATAATAATTTGTTTCATTGTCACAACAGAACAGAGGAACATCAAAATATATTAAAGGTCTGATAAATAAAATGTATAAAAATACAAACTCAAGATATGAAACTTAAAGTCCTTTGAACAAAAACACATTAACAAAAAAAGGATCTGCTCAAAACATGGTTCACAGTCCGTTTTTATTTTTTAGATATTCATTTATCAGAATCATTTATTTGTCATTATGGATGATTCTGATGAATGAATATTTAAAAAAAAAATTACTTACCAATATATATTATCGGGAAATGCCTAATATCGGCCCAACATGGAGGGGGCGGGACTTATGACATGTACTGCAGCCAGCCACCAAGGGCCGATCCAGATGCCTTGGCTTTACTTGTACAGTCTATGCATCACACCCTGGGCCATATATGTCACTTTACATCAGACAAAAGTAGAGTCCCAGTTCCATCTCGTCTCAGCCACCGATTGCTGCCATAGCAACGGCCCCTACTCTCCCTCACCCTAGACGGCACGTGACCTCTCCCTCCCCAGGTGTTTGGCTTGCGTCTGGTGGAGTTCATTGATTCGCCTGCACAGTAGGGCTCTTTGTGTGGCAGTCTGTGAGAAACTGGGCCCGTCCTCTCCCCACAGGTGGAACTTTAACTTCAACCCAAAGGTCTCTGCAGTCTGCCTGCACAGAGCTGCTGTTGCCACTCACAGGAATTGATTTATATTAAGAGACAGGCCCGGCAAATCCTAGCTGATAATCAGTTGTGTGGGCTGTTTGTTTAAGCTTTCCTCCTTGCTGTCCTCGGGGAACGGCCCTGTTTGGGCAGAAATGTGGAAAGCCATTATGTGACTAATAAGCTGCAGTGAGCCGAGCAGCCACCGAGAGCATGCACGTCCTAATGCGAGCCACTGCAGGTTACATTTCCACTTAGTCACTTATACATTTGTCTGAGTTTTGGCTGTATGTTTTTACAATTTTTCAATGTGTTTTAGCCTTTTTTTTGTGTGTGGGTGAGCTGCCCGTCATCCTCAAATACCTTACCCTTCTTCTGTGGTCTGATTTTTAAACTAACAATACTCCGTAGGAGAGAAGTGGGCTTCAGCCTAAAAGGTTTTGGTCATTTATCAGATGGAGAGAATATGTGTGATATGTGGTCCCTGTTTCCACTCAATGGTTGTGTGGAAGAGCCAATGAGAAAAAGCAACCTTGATAGTAGCTGCATTATGGAATAGTTAAATGTATTACTTAGTGAGAAAATCAGATACCTGTGCGTTTTTGTTATCAAGAGTCCATTCAGGTCTAAAAGATGTCTGGAAGTGGAAGAGGCCTCTAATGCGGCGTTCTTTTGTGTATTGTCTTTTATTTTAAATGTCCTAACCCGTCTCGGCGCTGCAGTCCCCGGCTGTGTGAGGCAGTGCGACCGGAATGAGAAACACAGGCGACACAGAGAAACCCTTCTCTCAGCTTTGCCTCAATACTCGCCGTCGCTATGACGACAGAGGATTTTTAGATGGGCCGAGATGCAGGGGTTTATGGCATGCTTTTCCGGAGTGTGCGTCTGTGTGTTCTCGTGGCACAGAAGGAGAAAGTTTGAAGCCTACCAGGAGCCATCGCCCCGTTATTAGACCTCACTTGTGATACAACACACCTAGAACTTCTACTCTAAAATGTCTTCTGATTAAAGCAACATGGCGTATCATTGGGATTTATTTTATTTATTTTTTTTTTTGTGATTTGGCACCCCTGCAGTTTTAGGGCATTTTCACACCTTTTAGTTTGATGGCTTTGGCCTGAACCAGTTGATTAGTTTGTAAACCCTTGGTTTGGTTTCACACATGGAAAAATCCAAGCGTACCAAAATGCGTCATCACAAATTGCGCAACAACGTTCAATCTTCTTATTGGTCAGGTGTGTCTGGGGGCGGGAGCAAGAAAGTGAAAACAGGAAGAAGGGGGCGGGGCTCTAGCTCACCCAATAAGAGCGTTTGCCCCACGTTGGCTGAGTCCTGCAGCGGCCCGGGTTCGAATCCGACCTGCGGCCCTTTGCTGCGTGTAATCCCCCCTTCATGTCTATCCCCTGTCGCTAAAAAATAAATAAAGGGAAAAGACCCAAAGAATAACCTTTTTTTTTAAAAGGAAAAAAACACAGGAGGAAGGTCCTGTTTTCTGGGCTAGTGCGTATTTCTTGCATCTCCGTGGTCGAACCATTTCAATAATCGAACATTGTTCGCACAACCAACGTTATCATGGCTCCCCGCGTTCAACCCCGGGCCTGAAAACCTAGGAGTTATTTTTGATATTCAATTAATCTATAAAGCCAGACATCTCTGGTTTTTGCTTCTTTTTTATCTTTTAGTTTTGACAGGACAAGTTAGGTGAGAACACCTTAGCTGGTGATGCTAAAACTTGTTTTATATTTCCAATAAAAGCACAACTGTCCAAAGTTCATCAGATTTAGTATCCTTGGCAACCCATTTCTGAGCTTGTGATGCTTATTGCCCCATTTCTGTGCCACGTTAATGATGTGTGAAGCAGTTTGGAAAATGAGCTAAAGTGGTTTAATATTGAGGAAAGGATAATATCACCATCATCACCACCCAACTTTAATGAAACAATGATGAATTTTGTCACTCACTCTTTTCGAAAGGTTCGCTCAGCAGTTCTGATTCAAGCTCTGAATGTGTCCCGTCTAACCCCTCACCTCATATTAACTCTGGCAACCCGCGCCATTATTTGGTCGCCACTCCCTGAGAACAGCGTTGTGTAGCCATACAAACAGAAATGATGTGGTTCTAGCTGGCATCTGAAATGAGCTTTTAATGTTTCTAGTTTTCCCAACATTTGTTTAATCTTGGGGCCATGTGTATGCGTCTGTGTGTGTGTCCGTGTGTGTGTGCGTGTGTGCGTGTGTGCTGACGTATGTGTCTCGCTTCCATTTTAAAGCACGGGGAGAGAGCGCATGTAATTATGTTTGTCGGTGAGTGAGCACGAGAAAGGCGGTCCAGGGTGACCAATAAAACAACAGATTTACGACGCTGCCCTGTAGGTGCAAGCTCGCCCACTTCCTTTTTCTTGGGGAAGGCTTCTGTCATCATGACCCCTATTCCCATAACGACAGAAATGTTGGGGTATTTCTGTGCTGCTGGGCGGGTAAAGAGGCCCCGCCTCTTCTATTCACGTCATTATATAAAACCTTTTGCTTTGGGAAAGGAAAAGAAATGCTCCTCCTAATGTATGTTGGGCCTTTCAACATTACACTGAAGTCTGTAGGCCCTGCTAAACTCAAAACTTAAACTTAACTTAAGTACCTTGGTGTCCCCCCGTCCCCCATCAAAACATGAAGCTTCTTCTGGCATTGTACACTTTCCACTCTCCTGCCTGCTTGCCCTACATTAGGATCCCCCTCGCTACTCCTCTTTCGGTTTGTTTATTTCGTTTATGCTCAATTTGGAGCACTGCGGTTAGAATTAAAACCGCATCATTAGACAGACTTCTACACACTGGAGGTGTGATATATATTCAGATTTATGCACACAAAGGGCAACGAGGATTGTCTAGAGAGGAGGGAGCAGAGACCCAGAGAGAAGCTCCATCATACATAAATGAGGCCAAGCTTTCCTCACGGGGGGGGCGACACGGAGGCTCCTTCCAAGGGTCCTAAAAAGCCAACCTGCCCTTCATGTCAGAGATCTGAGAATGCTTTGACTCCTCAACAGAGATTTTGCTGATCGTCTCAGGAAAGCCTTTAGGTTAGCTAAAGGGAGTAGTCGTCTCGCCTCAGTTTTTGATCCTCTCTTTTTTTCCCTTTTCTGGATGTGTGGACTGGTAGGTTCACACTTGCTTCTGTAAGTGGACGCTCAAGAGTAAAAAGAGATGATGCTTTAATGCAAAAGTAGGCTTGTATCCTTCATATACGGAAGTGTCTTAGGTGGTCCGGCAAAAACGCCTTTCCATTCATTTTGAATGGGAGTAGTGCATTTCAAGGGTGGTTCATGCTTCTGCGTTAAATCTACGCCGTGGCTAGGTACGTGGAGGCATGGACCCTACGCTGTAGCCTGACATACACCTCTCGAAAAATGTAACTACACATCGCGGCAACATACGTCGCTTGGCTGTGGCTTGGTAGCGTTGCATTTCCCCCGACGCTCCCTACGCACACACACACATGCAGGCCCTGCTATTTCTTTAGAGATTGACGCACACACCAATGCACAAGTATTAACTTCAGGCCACGGATGTAGGATGTGGCGCAGCCTCCGCAGAACCATAAATCACGCTATAGGCTGCGGCGGTGAAAAGTTGAGATTGATTCAACTTTTGGAGAAGCACAACCCGACGCCATCCTGCGGTGGCCAATCACAACCGGAAATTCAGATTTGCCAGTTGATTTTGAGGCGGTGTGAGAGTCTCGTACAAAAAACAGGAAACATCACTGCCTCTATTGCTGCCACTAGAGACACACACACACACACAAAACACAACTGCACTCAACTGCCCAGGAGTTTGTGCAACAAATGACTTGTTTCCTGCAACAACGAACCACAGTCGCTCCGTCTCGTCTCTCTTTCTCCGTGAAATGAAGCTGCCTTCAAGTGCGGTCGGAAATGTCGACATCTATAAACGCTCTGACGGAATACGACAATTGTGAAATATAAAGTCTGTTTGTGCTACATTCGGGGGGTGAAAGAACACAACAGGCCGTACCAGTGACACACCCAGATTCCCCCCCCCCCGCCGCAAAATTGCTCTTTGCTGCATGATCCTGTCTCAGGAGGCACACATTGCTGTGGTAAGAGACCTTTTACTCTGGAAAGTTTTGTGTGACGCACATTTGACTCTACGTATCTGTCCTTTAGAAGGTTAAGCCGGCTGAGGGGATAGAGTTTGCCTACAAATTACATAAAAAAAGAGGTTTTTAATCAATTGAACAAAGCTGGGTGTGTAATGAGAGCTGTACTGTTTGATTCCACTGTGTCCTGAATGCTGTCCTGGCACTCTCCTTCTTGCTCTGCAGCTCCTAATTGGCTTCCCTGCAACCATTGTCTCCCTGCGCGCACCATTCCAGCGGTTTTCAGCTGTAATCCGGCCCCTTGTATGTTTTCATACGGAGCCTATATAGGTATAATTGTAGTGTTGCCTTCCTTCTGTGTGGCTAGCCGGAGACTGATTATGTACTCACAGGAGGGTCCGCAGGTTTTGCTCAGCTTAGTTTGGTTTTAAGGGATTATTTTGGTTATTTTGAAATGGGGTTGTATGACATGCTTATCCATAGTCCGTGTATTAGCCACAGTAGATGACTCGGCACGCCCCCAGTTTGGGGAAACAGACCAAACAGAGTAATCTACGGGGATGGGGGCAGCAGCAAAAATGTCTTTTAGACATCTATAATCTGTTAAGTGTATACTATATTTATAATATTTCCACCGTAGAACTTCCGTATTCCTACGCAGCTTTTCCTCGACTGTACAGTATGACGCTGCAGATCAGCTGGTCGGCTTAGACTCAGCAGTTTATGGAAGTGATAACAGAGCTAATAATAATAAGCAAATAAAAATGAGTGATGACAGCAACGAGCAAATAGAGAAGAATTTTGCCGAGAGAGAGAGAGAGAGAGAGAGAGAGAGAGAGAGAGAGAGAGAGAGAGAGAGAGAGAGAGAGAGAGAGAGAGAGAGAGAGAGAGAGAGGTCTGTCTTGCAGCAAGGTAAATATTCTAAATATAACAAAGTTTTTTTTTTTTTTTGTAGGTGTCTTAAATCCGTTTAGCTGCTGCCGCCGCCCACAGCAGCACATTACTTAGCTCCCGTGTTGGTTCTCCTGCCTGCTTCTCCAAACTGTTGTCGGGCTGACCGCCTTCTAATGTAGCTAACACACTGACTATAGAAACGTACCTCATACAACCCCACTTCAAAATATTCAAACCATCCCTTGAAGCTGAGCTGGCCATTGTGTGGGCCATGTCATGTCTTGCTTTACTCTGCTGTTGGTCTCAATTTGTCTTTATTGTCACTTCTTTGTTCCTGTCTGGCCTTTAAATGCGGGGATCTGTTGTCATCTGGACCATTGTTGTGCATTTTTATTTAGCTCGTTAAATAAAAAAAAAAAAATGTGACCATAAAGAAAAAAACAATGCTGGGTTTTGTTGCCATGTCCTTACCTTGCCTTGTATTTCCCAGTGGTTCACTGTTCTTTCTCTTCACTTCCTGCAGATTTATTGCATTGTAACTTCTAGACTGGGAACATAGTGCTCAATGTTTCCCCTCTGAAAACACCATCAAATAACCGACTAGCTTGGTTTCCCATAATGTCTGTGTTGTTGTTGTGGCGTGTGGGCCGGCGCATTCCCAAAATGACAACAGTCACCTATTACCTTAATGCGTCTTTTTCACCTCCATACTTCTAATCCTCTGTGCCTCTTAATATTAATTACGGTAGAACAGTGGAGTGTGTGTGTGTGTGTGTGTGTGTGTGTGTGTGTGTGTGTGTGTGTGTGTGTGTGTGTGTGTGTGTGTGTGTGTGTGTGTGTGTGTGTGTGTGTGTGTGTGTGTGTGTGTGTGTGTGTGTGTGTGTGTGTGTGTGTGTGTGTGTGTGTGCTCGTCTGTGTGTTGAGGAAGAGCGCAACCGAAAGGGTTACATGCCAGATGTTTTAGAAATGAGGTGGGTTTCACTGGAACGTAACACATTCCCAGGGATGTTTGCTGAAAAGAAATTCTTCCTCAACTGTCGGGCATGTTCCCGTGTGTGTGTGTGTGTGTGTGAACTCCATGCATATGTAGATGTTGGTGGTGAAGCTGGTAATTTGCAACTTTAATTTAGTCGACAAGGCACCCAGAAGGTTTGCCCTGCTCCCTCCTCTCTGTTTCCTGGTGGGCCAAATAGTTTCAGCTCAGTCCTAAAGTGATTCAGGGTGATATTTGACATGGTGTGTGTGTCTGAGTATGTGAGGCATGGAGGGGGGGGTGGAGTGGCTGTAGATTGAATGGCTTTAGCTCCAGTCTGCCACTATGGGGTGTGTCTTTGTCTATTTGTGTTAGCAGAGTAAAGTCTGAGCACTCGCACCTGCACATGACGGGAGCCGGCAAGCCAGGCAGTTATAGAGAAAAAGGCACAAACAACAACCGGATCGGGCTGCAACTACAAATTTTTATTCATCAATCAGTCTGCACTTTATTTTCTTGATTTAATCAATGAATGTCTGAAGGTCTGGTGAAAAATGCCTCTAGTTTGAAAGTGATTCACTTTACTCTCACAAGACAAAGGAAGGCAGCAAACTGTCTATGTAAAAAAAACAACAACAACATTTCAGTGATTATTCGATTATCAAAATAGTCGCGCCACGACCCCATCTCCACATGAGAGAGAGAGAGAGAGAGAGAGAGAGAGAGAGAGACTATCAGGCTCATTGCCCTTTTTGGAAACTGAGACATTTATATTATGAAATGGTTTTACTGGTCCGGCCCACTTGACCTCAAATTGGACTGTAATAAACACCTGCTCTACTCCTATAATGTATTTAATATATAATGTGCATTTTTTGTGAAGTTACAAACTGATTTTTATTTTTATTTGACATAAGGCCTAGAAAAGCTGAAGAGCCTACAAGACACAACAGATGAATTTTATGTGTTAAATACAATCTTATCTCTGTCAAATTACTTATAGTCTCATCTCTATTCAAACCAATGAATCAGCCACTTATATCCAGACCAATTAGTGTTAGCAATAAGCTGAGCCCAAACTGGGTTCCCGTGGGCTTGACTCAAAGACTGGAACTGTAATTCCAGACTCCCAGGTGGTGGCTGAGCCTCCTCATCCGTCCACACGTACACAGGAGGAGGGTGTAAAAGCGTCTCTGCCTCATCGCCTCGGCAACCGCCTCCATGGCTTTCACAGTAGATCAACAGGGTCCCATCAACAGGCTGCTTTGGGAAAGAGACGGAGTCAAAACATCCCCTCCTCAAGCTCCGTGGCTGAATTTTGTAATGCGTGACATCTAAAGATACAAGAACTACTGTAACGCTTCGATTTCAAACCCATAGCAAAGGAGTTGCTTCCTCTGCTGTTGCGGATGAGATGTTTTAATACTCAAACAGAAGTTATCTTGGAACACTTTACAGATGGAGTATGTTTAGTATATACACTGTCTATAATTTACAGAGACTCAACAATTCACCCCAAGAGCAAGCATTTGGTAGCCTGGAAATCCAGACCCAAATCTGAAAGATTAAGGGTCTGGCATCAAGTAATGAAAGTCGCCCATCTTCGAGGTGCGGCACCAAGCGTGCATTTGAAAATCTCACTGCACACAATTGGAGAACACTACGACCAATCAACAACAACACACGGGGTGACGTATCCAGAGCCCCATACGCTTAGCTACCAGCAGAGCTAACTGGTAGATTAAACCGTCGTCATCTGTTTAGCTTGCCTCTGGCCCCGCCTATATCAGATACACCGATGTGATTGGTGCAGCTCGGCTACAAGGGCATAGTTAATGAGCAGCACTTGATTGCCATAGTAACTCGCTGAGCAAATTCAAATTGTGCTCTCGCGAGAACTGTGGGAGTCCAGGGGAAGCATTTGGTGTGACAGCGGGAAAGAAAAAGTCCACGGGCGCCCGGATAGCTCAGTTGGTAGAGCAGGCGCCCATATATAGAGGTTTTCTCTCTCTCTCCCCTTTCAAGTCTGTCCTGTGACCAAAAATGCCACAAAAAAATAATCTTAAAAAAATATATATATCCATTGTGTGCTGAAATGCTGTCTGATTGTGTACGAGATGGTTTCATTTGCACCGAGGTTGACTGCAGCGCAGTTGTTCTCATCTGAATCCTGAAATAGAGACACACACACACACACAATAAAATCCTAAATGTACTGCTTGTGATTTTAATGTTTACATTAAATTAACCCTTGACTCTACCTTTTTCTTTCAGTCCTCTGCGCCAAAAACCTGGTGAAGAAGGACTTCTTCCGTAAGTATCTGCCAATCACAGCCTTCAAAGATACACTGGGTGTATAATATCTTCACTGCAAAGATCTTTTGAGATTGAGAAACGTGGGCTGCTGTTTTTTTTCACACTGGGGTCCAGGCATTTAGCTTTTTCAACAGATGTGGATGGTTTACAACCTCTATTCTTGTCCGTGTTGTTCACTTAGCGCCCCCATCACTTTCAACATCAATACACAGACCAAGGAAAGTAATTCCTGACGTACTGTAACTCTGATTAAGTTTTGCAAAATGTCACCAAGATACAGTGAATGTACTTTTATTTCCATTTTGGACCGAATTCCTGCAAACACTTTGTATAAAACAGCCAGTAAATGTTCTTTCCACTAAGACTTAATGCCTTGTGTGTGGGTGCCTTTAGTGTTGTGAGTGTTTGGGTGTGTTTGGGTCAGACTGTCATGGTGAATGAACATGTAAAGGTCATCTGCTCACTCAGGTGGTTTCTGTGGTGTCCATTCCTGCCATTCCAATGCTATGTGTGTGAAATCCATTATGTGTGTGTCTGTTATTATGTTGACATGTCCGAATGATTCTCTTTCTAATAATACCACATGCAAAATTTAGACTTGTCCCAATAAGTTAAATAATCACTCACTAAACTTGACACTTTTTGTGTGACTAATCATTAATTAATGATTTTTGCTGAATAGATTCAGCAAAAATCATGGGGTGTATTTTCAAACCTAACCAGTTCATTGTATTAAAGGGTAATAACTTTGGTATATATATATATATATATATATATATATATATATATATATATATATATATATATATATATATATATATATATATATATATTATTTTTTTACCTGGACCATTAGTTTTCCATATTTTTGTGTTATTTAAAAATTGGTCCATTATTAAGCAACAGCAGTAGAACAAGCTGCAATGTTACATTAATTGTCATTGCGTATCTTCAATTTCTGCCCACTAAAGTGCTGTTTTTGCCACTGACAGATTATTATTCAAAGTGTCTGACAACATTATGTAAAGGATCCCTACACAGATGGACCTTTTTTGTTAAAGATTCTATTTGTTTGTGACCAGGAAAGCTCAGTTGGTAGAACGGGCGCACGTATTCAGAGGTTTATGCCTCGACGCAGAAGGTCCAGGGTTTGAGTCCGACTTGGGACGATTTCCTGCACGTCTTCCCCCTCTCTCCATAGTTAAAGGCGGAAATGGCCAAAAATTAACCTTTGTGTTGTCCTCAGGTCAAATTTGACCCCTTTTAAAAATGTCTATATCAAAAATATGGGTTTCTTTCAACCAAATTGCCCAAAAATAACATGGATTGTTCCATACATGAAACGGGCTGTAATTATGCATCAACATACGTTCCTCTGATTGTAACAAGTAGACCCAGTAATTCATAATTTCTGGGTCTTTAAGAAAACATTTAGGCAGAATTGAAAATTAATAAGTTTTATTGACCATAAAAAAAAGTGTAAAACTACCGGTGATAAGTTGGAATGAAGTTGGAAGAAGATGTAATACATAATTAGGTGATAATTTATACTTTATTCAACAAACCGGGTCAGTTTTTACTATGGACAAGGGTTTAAAAAAAAAAAAAGTAAAAAAAAAAAATAAATTCACCATTTACATGTGAAAGTGTGTTGGCTCTATACAAGCTTAAAGTATTTACATGGAGTCTGGTCAGTTCGGCGATTACAATTTCGGGACCGTTTCTGGTTAAACAAAAAGGATCTTACTCTTTAACAATAAGGTCTATCTCTGTAAGGACTCGTTCCATAATATTGTCGGACCCTTGGAATAATAATCTGAGACTGCCAGCAGCAAAAACTGAACTTTTAGTGGACGGAAACTAACTGTGCGCATTTGCCCTTTAGTATTAGATTGCAGCCTGGTTTCCTGCTGCTGGTTACAGCTCAATACTGGACCCAAAGATTTTTGTTCACATTAGTCACATGGACACCAATGCATGGGGAGATAGGGTTGTAAAATACCTAAACTTACACCTTAATGGCAACAAATTCAATACATCTTTAGTTATCCACAACTGTACTTTTTGTCTCCGAAGGATCTCATATTGGAATCAAAATACAAGGAAAAAAAAAAAAAAAGGAAGTAAACAATGCGTATTGTGTGACTGGTCTGGTCTCAAAGCAGAATACCAGCGTTAGACACCGCAGCATCTGTGTCCGTTGTTTTTCTCGCCATCTGCCAATGTAGCAAGCTAACACCGCTGTGTATTGTTGTCATTTGTGTCTTGTTAAAATTGTTTATCTGATATTTGTCCTTGGTGGATGTGGCTAAGTGTTTTTCTCTCTTCCCCCCCCCCGCAGGCCTCCCTGATCCCTTTGCCAAGGTTGTTGTGGACGGTTCAGGGCAATGCCACTCTACAGACACTGTGAGGAATACACTTGACCCCAAGTGGAATCAACACTATGATCTGTGAGTCCCAGACACGTCAACACACTCATTTCTGAACATCTGTTTTCAACAGCAAAAAAAAAACAATTCTGATTCCTTCTTGGTTTATTTGAATACCTCCCACCTTCCTAAAGACTTAATCTGATTACAAACAGCAGTCTGAGGCCCTGCTTGGGCCATTACAGCGCCTCACAGTTTTTATGTCTTTCTTTTATTTAACCTCAACAAGTGAGCACACGGAGAAGTGTCGGGCTGTGTCATTAACACAACCTAAACAATAACAGATGTAAACAGCTCTCGCATCTGGTCTCTCACTTATCTAGATCCTCTGTAATGACATAACCCTTCAGCACCAGTATAGAGTCTAAAAACCGTCCCTTTTTAGAGCATTGTTTAAAGAAACTGAAATGGATGGCATCTCCAGTAGTATTTTCTTCCGTTGACAGAAACACATGTATGTCTTGTTGCACACTGATTGCCTTTCCCAAAGATGGTTTGTCCTATGAAAGTAACCTGGGGGAAAGGAAAAAAAAACAGAAAAAAAAACAGAGACAGAGCGCGTGAGTGAAAATGTGAGAGTGAAAGTTTCCAGTATTCGCCCGGGTGTTTATCCAACCGTCATGCATAGCCAACAGCGAGAGGAAGCACATGTCTCAGTTTGTTTGGTTGCTGGGGATACAGGACCCTCTCTCTACATTAGCTGCTCCTGTCACTTTTGACACAAGGGGAAAAAGGTGTGTGTGTGTGTGTGTGTGTGTGTGTGTGTGTGTGTGTGTGTGTGTGTGTGTGTGTGTGTGTGTGTGTGTGTGTGTGTGTGTGTGTGTGTGTGTGTCTTTCAAAGATGGATCGATGGAGAGGAGACAGAGGCTCAGTGGAGCTTCTCTGTGCTTATTTGTCCCAAGAGTCTGCAGATGTGTCAGTCTGGAATTTATGTGCAAATTACTGGTGTTTCTGGGCCAGTTTAACATCGGTGTACCCCCTTTTGCTCTCTGTAGTGTTTATCCTCATGACCAGCAGGACTCTCAGTTGGCGTGTTGGAGGAGAGTGGTTTTAATTGAGCAGGCTAGAAAGCCGTCTGGCTGGCTCACACTTATTAAAATAGGGCCTCCAACACCTGGTGTTCCGACTACAGCCGAGTGCATTTGAGCTGTTGGCAGTGAATCTTTTTTTCCATTTGATCGTATGTGATCATTCGAGAGTGTAGAAATACTGTGTAAGTGTGTGTGTGTGTGTGTGTCCAGGGTTTTATTGGTCACAGCCGACAAACTGGCACGTGAACTGTGACCCTTCAGCTTTGTTGCAGAATGGGTGCCGGCATGCCAAGGATAGCAGACAGTCTAGCTGGCTGCCTGCCTCTCACACTCATTCTGCCCTGCACCAAGTGTGTAAAACAGACACTAACATGATCTGGTTGAAATTTCAAGGTCCCATATTGTGCTCATTTCATCAGCATTGTACTTGTATTTTGGGCTTCTACTAGAACATCTATTCTAAAACAACATTTCATCAGTCTAAAATTTCGGGATGAATAAAGTATCTATCTAGAACATGTTTACATGCTTTAATGGTAATTCTCATACTTGTCTGTCTGAATGTACATATTATACCTACTATGCTTTGTTTTAGTCTCTTTAAGCCCCCCTCCCTCTTCTCTGATTGGTCAGTATTTCCTGGACTTCCTCATCTGCACTCTTGGCGTCTCTGTCATTGCTGCCGGGGGATTGACTGTAACGGCAATGTAGCGACACTTTTTGCAGCCAGGTTAATGACTGTAAAGTGCTGCTACATCATTCTCCCAGCTGCAATATATATATATATATATATATATATATATATATATATATATATATATATATATATATATATATATATATATATATATATATATAAGACACACACAGTAGCTTGAGAAGGTTTACCCCTGCTAAAGTTGATTAAAAAGAGAAATAAAAAACATCTTTTGGAAATTGATCTTAATGCCTTAATTAAAAAAAAATAGATAAATCTAACCTTGTAAGGACACCAATCTTTGTGAATGAATAATGTATTGTAAATAAATAAATGTTCTTCCTTAAAAACAGAGGGCATAAATATACACACCCCTATGTTAAATTCCCATAAAGGCAGGCACATTCATCCACATCATCACATACCACGATACCTAGAGATAGGCATGGGGAACTTTCCATAAGATCACCTCTCAGTGTAAATCAAACCAGCTATTAGGCTAACTGAAACAAAACCATGCCAATCTGTAGGTATGGTGAAGGGTGTGTGATAATATGGGGTTAGTTTAATTCCATAACATTTATCATAGACACTCAAAGTGCTTCAGGGGGGAGGACTACTCTCTAACACCACCAATGTGTAGCACCCACCTGGGGTGCTACACATTGCCTTTCGACACATTGCCTTTCGATGCCTTTCAACGCCAGACACTCACCACACATCAGCTGGTTATGAAGTGTTTTCAAGCATTTTTGGAGTCTCCTTCCAGTGTGCTCTCACTCATCCCATTTGGTTAATTAGGAGTTCTTCAAATATGGCATTATTAAATTATGCATCTACAATGTTGAGTACCCAGTCTAGACTCAAATTATTCACGCCCACTCATCCATCCATTTTCCTCCTACCGTCGAGGCTGAATTGCCATGGAAGCACCCAGTAAAACAGCACCCCCATTAATTGCTTTATTAGATCATTAGTGTTAACTATGTAGAATAATTAGGAGGGAAAAAAATGCAGTGCCACAATGCAGAGGAATCATAAGATATTTACTAGTCTTGCATTGCCAGACCTTCCTTAACAGCGCTGCAGAGGAGGGTCTGGCTAGTCCACACAGTATTCCTGGATAGCACACAATCTACATGGCGGCGCTAAGCACGGAACAACGATGCCTCTGCAAAATAGTCTCGGGAGGGAACTTGTTTTGATGGAACATGTGTACGTTCAAAAGTTCAGATTGGACAGGTAGTCCAGTTAGCGGTCTGGATTTACCCTGCAGAGATCGGAGTAGCAGGTAACCATAGTCCTCAGAAATCCACCGGAGGTTAGAACGCCAACACAAAGAAAGCAGAAGGCAGCGGACATTGGCCATAAAGACATGCATCCGGCGGAAATCCCGGAAGTTGAATGTTGTGGATATAGACTAGAGATCTGTCAATAAATTTGAGAACATGAGCAGGTTCCAGTCCCTTGTGGTGAATGTTCGAATCGGGCCTTTCCCTTTCGGTTCTGTTTGTATCTCAGATGGTAACTTAAGTGTTGCTGTAATGAAATGTTTTTCTTTCCCTTTGACCATATGTTCTTGGCAGTAACTTTAGAGTAAAAGCTATTTAAACAGTGCCAAAGATGCCTCTCTTATGAAGACAGTCTGCCAAATAAAGGGATGTATTTAGAAAGCACATCTGACTGTTTAAATCGGCTGCTTTTTCCTTTTTATTGAAATTTTCCCATTGTCTCTGTGTGTGTGTGTGTGTGTGTGTGTGTGTGTGTGTGTGTGTGTGTGTGTGTGTGTGTGTGTGTGTGTGTGTGTGTGTGTGTTATTGCCTGTGACTAGTATTAAAAGTCGTAGCCAGACTAATGAATTTTATTACGTGGAGGGTGATCCAGATGACTGGGGTTTGGTTATAATACTTCCCTCCCGTCACGTCTGTCTGACATTGCAGCTCTCTCCCATCGCACCCCAGACAGGCATTTGGCATTGACTCAAAATGTCCAGACATCTTACTCACAGACCCATTGTTTCATATCCCTTTTGGTAAGCAGCATGATAATTACAGTGCGATGCAGTTCTGCGAAACGGTACAGATGATTAGTTTTCGACTGAAGGAGGGAGCCCACTTGAGCAGATGTGCCACAACAGGTTCACAGGGTGAGATTTTATCACACTACACTCTCGGCCTTGCCTGAAACCTGAGGGGGAGAGGAGAGCATGGAGGAGACAAACGCAGGCAGTCAGGAAATAATCTGTCTGTCTCATCTTATTCTCTTAACATCTTTGGCTGTCTGTATACAGTTACCTGCCTGTGTTCTTTACTTAAACAGCAAGGAAACGGTTCCTTTAACAATGTTACATTGTTGTTACATGCACATAATATTCTGATTTTTGCACTTATTCTGAAAAAGACAATATTCCAACTAATATATAAATATATATATATATGATATTAAGGCACCTGTGTTCTTAAACATTAACTGACTTGAAAGGATGTCTGTTTCATGTTGAAGGTGCGCAATTGCCCGTTAACATAACATTACAGCTTGTTTTCACTGCCGTCGACTGCAATGGGCTTACTTAATACTGGACCAGTTCCAAGGATTATTGTTTCCATCAGTCTCTTAGACACAAAAACATAGGAAAATAGAGTCCAGGTTCAAAGAAACTGAAGTTATCCTTTAACGTTGTGAGAGGGCATGCCTTGGCAGAGGTCCGCGCCCTCAGAGTGCCTTCTAATTATTGATTAATTGCCTCCTCTTACAATGTGATGTTGCCGGCTCACTATTACTACTACTTATTATTTTCCAGCAGACGTGCATTCAAGCGGTCTCTTCTGTTTACAGTTTAGTCTACAAACTGCTTCAAAATAGTTTTCCCCGAAGGCAAACAATCCTTGAATGATATAACTTATTACAACCCTTCACATTTGACAGCGTGATTGATGACTGTTTACACCCTATTACATTTTCAATTAAGTTAGGTTAATCAAGCTGGTCGTATGCTTGTCATGTGTTAGGGAGAAATAGTTGCCTTCATCATTCTTAAGATGTCACGTTAATAAACACAAATCGAAAAGGGGCTCGACAAATGTAGACACTTGCCATAGTCTGACTGAATTTTAGAATTTAGTTGGAGTTAGTCAGTTTATCACTGTAGCTAAATTTCAATGGGCAATATATTGATATAAATCGATAATAGACTGATATGACATGATATGATGTGATATGAGGCTTAGATTTTGCTTAGATGTTAGTTATCGTTTGATCAATATATTGCCCAGCCCTAAGACTTACAGTAGACAGTTGACATGAAAATGTTGTCTTTTCCTGGTTTTACAGGCTGCATTACAGTAAAGTGATGTAATTTTCTGAAATTTCCAGACTGTTTTAGCTGTTCTATTATTTGCCTCAGTCATTATATCCACATATTTTGTGAAAGGACCAATTGTCAACCATACATATCTATTTAATTTTCTCCATATTGCCTAGCCCCAGTAAGTCTTCTCTGTCACTCCTTCTGATATGTGGGCAGGGATGATACCTTAGACGCTTAGGATCAGATTTACACCTTGAAAATTCCCTCAGGCATCTTCCACCTGCATGTCCCGACTGTGTCTTGTAATGTGTCCTTGGCGAGGAGACAGGCTCTGGGGGGGGGATGCGTGTCTCCCTGCATTGCTGGGGACATCCTGTGTCGACACACTAGCACACTCTAACATTTTGACATTTACCAGCATGTTACCTAATAGATTTAATTAGATAAGCAGTTATGTTTTACATACGTAGTCACGCCGTGATTCTCTCGGTGTCAGTGGTTACATCTACACTACTGTGATTTAAAAAACAAATATCTTTTGCTCCATTTATGCACCGGGTCCACATTACTCCGATGTTTCCGAGCCCCTAAATTCAGAAATTCAATTCAGTCAGTCTTTTCAGTCAGGTAGGCTTACATACCTTTCCCTTCCACTTCCACCTGCTACATCCCTGCTCTTACTTTTCACCATTGTTGTTCTTTCTTCAAAGTATTTTCAACTTATACATTCATGTTTTTCAACCCGAGAGTAACCAGACAATCTGCTTCCTGTTTAAACCGGCTCCCATGCCCAGTGTATGTGAATGGTCATGTGATATGTGTTGTCAGTCGTGTTAATATGAAGATTAGTTCTGCCACTGCAGCTAAATCTCTTGTGTGGACGGAGATCGTTTTTGTCTCAAAACGTAATGTAGATGCAGCCTATGACGAGCCAATCATTATTGAATATCAACTGTGTTTCCTTCTCCTCCCCTTTTCCCCTCAGATACATCGGGAAATCAGATTCCATCACCATCAGCGTGTGGAATCACAAGAAGATTCACAAGAAGCAAGGGGCTGGGTTCCTTGGCTGTGTCCGCCTTCTGTCCAACGCTATCAACCGCCTTAAAGACACAGGCTGTAAGTGTCAGTATTACTCCATTTTTATTATATTAATTACGTTTTGAAATCCTTAAACTGGTCACTAGTGAAAGAAGCCATGTTGTGTATTAAAGGTACCCTGTGGAGTTGTTGACCAATGTAGAAGCACTACATGCACCCAATCCTGCCACCAATTTCACGCTAATCCGCTCATCAGTCATTGCTGCCGGTAACATGCAAAGAAAGACAGCAATGCACCAACAAGGCAGTGAAATAACGGTTCATATAATAACGTTTTAAAATCTGCTTGCAATCTAGTTTCTGGTCTTTTTTGTCGCGAGTGAATCTGGCACAAAAACACACCGATAATGAGGGCTGTGCAATTGACTGAATTGATCGCAATTACGATTCCGGCTGCTAACGATCACTTGGAGTTATCGGTAAAGCTATTGCAAATTATTGTCAATTTTTGAAAGTTTAAAAAAAAATATATATATATATATATATATATATATATATATATATATATATATATATATATATATATATATATATAATTCCAACATATTATTAGCAAATCCCCACTGATGATAGGTTTACTGGCCTATAGGTGAGGTAGTCACTATGATCTATCCACAGATCCAGTTCATCCTAAAGATTCACTGGGCCACACGGCCACTGTGTAACATTAAAAGCGGATTTACAAAGTCATGCCAACAATTATTATTTTAATAGCTTAACGCGATGCAAAAACAATTGTAAAATGTCTAAAGGCTTTAGGCTGCCCTACGTGTTATTGTAGGCCCAGTTTAATATGCAACTTCATTTTATGCAAAATATTTAGTAGGGGGTCCTACTATATTACTATACTATATTTTGGACATGGCCAAAATGGCGGACTTACTGTTGGGTTTAGGGTATGGCACCTATGAGCTTTTTTGTACGTCTTGACATGCTACATATGTGTACCGAGTTTTGTTAGTCTACGTTGAACTTACTGCAGGGGCTCAGTTTTTTTTTTAACTTTGCAAGCCATTTATTTGCGCCTATTCCTGAAATCCTTAAAATATGTTAAATTTCACCAGACTTGATGCAACTGCCAATTTTGGTGAGTTTTTGAGTATGTTAAGCCCCTCAAAAAAGCAATTAATTTGCCTAAAGAACAATAATAATAATAATTCCTTCAGTTTCAATACGTAGGGCCTTCGCCGCTGTCAGCGCTCTGGCCCTAATAATTGGATTCTGCACTTTTGCTTTTCACTTTGACACCAAATCCTCCGCCATCATCTTGTTGGTCTGAAACCGGACTCCTGCCATACTGTGGTGCAACGCTGCTGTTTCGGAGCGACACTTTCACGTGGGCACTGATAGACAAACATTTTCTAAATCGGCTTGTGGAGGTGATGCCCAAACACCGTGAACAGCTGTAACACCGACTACCGCGGCAAGCCTAGCCTCAAGTATACACACAATGTGTTTTGGCGACCAACACATATTCATATTTTTAGTTTGTGCATGAGAAAACTCCATAGGGCACCTTTAACTTTTGAATAGGGAATTAATTGTTCAAAGTTTATGTCCAGGGTACAAAATTAGCACCATCCACCTGCCAAATGCTGAAAAAATATGCAAGTGGCTGGTAGATTTCACTCACCAGCCAAAACCACAACTGTAATCTGAGTGGCTGGTAAAATTTGAACCTTCACTAGGCTGGTGGACAAAAAGTTAATTTTGCACCCTGTTTATGTCATACGATGTTACCTTCCTTCCTTCCTTCCTGGATTCCTAACCCTTGTGTTGTCTTCCCATCAACCATGAAAAAAAGCTTTTTCTGACATTTTTGTTGCTTTTTCAGTGTTATGGCTTTTTTCATGTTTTTTCCAAAGTAATTTGATATTTCTAATGTTGATATTTTCAACAGGCCCATATTTTGTGATGAAAACACTGAAAATGGGTCAGATTTGACCCGAGGACAACATGATGGTTAAAGGGCCTAATTCAATCAGGAGAGACATGTTTGTAAATATGCAAAAATGTTTATTGTACAGCATAATAAAATATTACAAAGCCTATGGAGATTAGACTCCATCGTTCTACTCATGGTTCGTATATAGGGGTAGAGAACCATCATAACCCCCCAATGGAATCAAGACACCGGTGGTGGCGACGAAGGAGTCCAAAGACCCGACCGAAGGAGGCTCCAGACCGGTCAGCTGGAGTAGATGACTGGAGGTGGAGGGGGTGGGGGTGGAAGGTTGCACTCTTTGCCTGAAACGAAAGGGAGAAACTGATTTAAAGCATCGTTGTAACTCTGCAATTGGCCCTTGAAATTCGTGTACGATTCTGATTGGTTTAGCAGGAAGGTGACCGCCTCCAACAGCTGATTCGATTCGAGAGCATTGATTGAGAGTTATGTCTTCCTGAAAGAATTTACGCTGAGCTACATATGTCTGTGCATGGAACGGTTTACCGGTTAAAATGCTAAAAACATATTTGTCCTGTGCTGTTTCACTCCAGAGATGTTGTTTTACAGCATTGTTATATATATATATTACCGTGATGATTAAATCAGTCTGATGCCTAGGACCCCCCCTCCCCAGATGGTCTTTTGTTTTGTTCTGAAAATTAAATTGTACTTCAGTTGCAGCACACGCATTATGTTGCCAAACTACACATGACTTGTTTGTTTTACTTGAGTGAGCAATTTATTTGTCTCAGTTCATTATTCCCCTCCTCTACTGGGGTGAATTATTAATTGCAGTTATTTGTGAGCTAATGGTAAAATGAGGCCATAGCCAGCAAGCCGGCTTTATACCTGTAGTGTGATAAGAAGCAGAAGTTAATACCACAGTGCTGCTGTCAGGCCTAAGTGACAGAACATAGAGTAGCTCCTTTTTTAGTCCTGCCCCCCCTCACTAGGTCTGACAGAGGCCAGAGCTGTGTGTGCGAGAGGGGTCAACGCTCTGCCCTCTGCCAGAACAGGAAGAGCCAATCAACATCACCCTGCAATTACAGTCAAAATGTCTCATGTCAGAAGCTAACTGGATAAATGAGATGGAGGCTTTAGTAAATGGCTTCTAGTAAAAGCAGTTGCCAGACAGTTGTAGCTCCAACAAAGCTGGAGCCTGGGGTGACTTAGCGAGCTGGTACCTGTTTAGCCGGGGCCCGCAGCCGCGTAGGCAGGAACAGGGGAAAGGATCCCAGCGTCTTTTCCTAGAAGCCCCTGACACTTGTTTTCCTGGAGCAACACAAGAAACCTGAACCTTGTGCCACAGCTGTGAGTGGTTTGCCTCTGCATTTCCTTCCTTTCTTGGCCTCCTCCTCACCCCTTTAGTTTCCCCTTCAGTCGCCTCCATAGACTGGCAACATGTGTACACACACACACACACATCAAATGCCATTGTGACTAACCTCCCACTATCTCCGTCTGCCGATCTAGACAACCGGTCATTTCAAGCAGACGTGCATAATTGTAGAGCTATTAAAGTGTAAGCGTAGATTTGTTGTGTTCCCTCTGTTGCGGTCGCTCTCCCCCTGAGAGTATTTGTCATTCTTTTGTTTTTTTGTGTGTGCATTTACCAGTAGTTGCAGTTTGTCCCCTCCACAGGCCTTAGAGAGGGCACCAAGTCGACTAAAACATTTGTGTATAATTGTAGAGCGTCTTGGGGTTGACTGTAACATTCATGTATAATTGCAGAGTGTCTGCGTCTTTGTGTACACCGTATGACTGTATTTAAATGTATGCATCTCAAAGTGAGTGCTCTTCTCTGCGTACATTTTTGTGTGTGCGTGTGTGTGTGTGTCTGTCTGTGTGTGTCTGTGTGTGTGTGTGTGTGTGTGTGTGTGTGTCTGTGGCTGCTGACCTCCGGCCAGGCTTGTAACGGTTTGACCATTGCCTGTTTTGGTCCCTGTTTAGTCTAGACAGACATCCTGAGCTGATCTGCATGACACTCAGACAACATAGAGAAGATAGTGGCATTTCTTATGTCTGCAGGCAACTTGGACAAGTTTTTCTTTCCTTTTCTGCCTGATCTCTCTCTTGCTCTCTCTCTCTCTCTCTCTCTCTCTCTCTCTCTCTCTCAAATTCCTCAGACTGAGAAGTTCAGACAAAGACTTTCCAGACTTTGGCAGAGGTTCATGTCCATGCTAAGACCGAGCGGAATAGTGCCGGCTTTGTACTGAAATTTGTCAAATGTTTGACCTCCGCATTTGAACTGAAGCCTGCTCTGTAGCGATGCTCGGTGAGATTTTTACAGCCCGTGGCCGTTCCACAGACCAGACCATCTGTTCCAGGGCACAGCCAAGCTGTGGTCTATAGACAGAAGAATGAGAGACAGATAATGAGGGAGAGAGGAATCGAGTCTGAGTGATGTAAATGATACAGAGCAATGGGACTCGTCCAAAGGAGTGGGGAAAAAAAAGCTTCCCAAACACATGCTGGGTTGCATGTAAATCCCTGACACTGATGAATCCTCTCTCTTCTCCTCTTTCTTTCATGTTTATTCTCATTTCCTGTTTGTGTCTTTCTCTTTCCTTTGGTGCTCCACTTCTTCTTCTTCTTCTTCTTCTTCTTCTTCTTCTTCTTCTTCTTCTTCTTCTTCTTCTTCTTCTTCTCTCTCTCTCTCTCTTTCTCTCCACAGACCAGAGACTAGACTTGAACAAGTTGAGTCCCAATGACAGTGACACAGTCAGAGGCCAGATAGTGGGTGAGTACGGATGGACACACGAAAACAGGGTTGCATTTGAAAGCACGCCTAAGATTTGGAAGAAAAAAAAATGGAATGAAGTAAATGGAAGCTACACAAAAACCTAACACCTAAAATGATCTTTCTGGGCTAATTTCCACTGGCTGTCTTCTTCACCATGAGGTCAGATGTACAGCATGTTGTCCTTCATTCACTGTGTATTAAATGTTCAAGGAGGGTGGTACATTAAACCACTAATGGACAGCATTTACAGCAAAAGGGAACTTGGTTAAAGCCAAGGTTGACTATTTAAAAATCATTCCAGTATTTTCTGTAAAATGATCTTGTCATCTTTGATTAGTTTTTTTGACAGTTCTTGTAGAAATCTTGGAGCTTGTAATGATCATCCATGCCTTGTGTTGTTGTGTGTGTGTGTGTGTGTGTGTGTGTGTGTGTGTGTGTGTGTGTGTGTGTGTGTGTGTGTGTGTGTGTACTGTAAATACTGTATACATACATACATACATACATACATACAGTACAGGGAGGAGTATTTTTAGATTTTTGAAACAACATACACTTTACAACGTGAACATATGCCCCACCCCCAGATTATTTTTTGGGCATTATTTTTGGGGGGGGCCTTCATTTGGATAGGACAGCTTAGATTTGAAGTGGGGGGGCGACATGCAGCAAAGGGCCACATGCTGGAGTCAAACCCGCGGCCGCTGTGTCGAGGAGTAAACCTCTATATATGGGCACCCGCTCTACCAGGTGAGCTAACCAGGTGGCCTACACAGATAAAAATGTAAGATTTTAAGAAGAACATTTAAGGCAATATAATAAATATTCAAATAGACAATAAACTGTAAACCAAATAAACATATGTATATGTTATAACGCCATGAGCACATAGCACACGTCTCTCCCCAGCACAAAGCTTTTTTTGGAGCCCTCCAGAAAGTTCAGGTAAATTCCCCATTTTCTAGTACAGATATCCAATCTGGAAAACCGTTTCTATGGCGTCTTTTTAAAAGCACACAAAGCACTCCATAACATCACTATTTCAGCAAATTTCACAGAGAACGACGGTAAAACAGCATCACTGATCTGTTTTAACCAAATATTCTCTTGTCCAGCTCAGCTAAAAACACTGAATCCGTCAGCCCGTTAGCGTGTTGTTCAATACCAGCCCATTTGTAACTCAGTTACCAACGTTAGATAACACACGCGTCTGTTTCCTCACGGCACTGCGTCACTGCAATTCATGGCGGTGCGCCGCTGCAGAATGAATAAATGTACACGTCAGAAATACTCTTTGAGTGTGAGACTGTGTTCAGCTGTAGTCTGCCGAACGTTGCCCACTTCCTCCTGCCGATTTTCTCGTTGCTCAAAAAGCCTCCCCAGCCTTCATATAAAATGTAGGATTAGATTTCATAATACCAGAACCTCCCTCTGCAGAAGGAAAAGATGAAAATGCAAGTTCCCTTTTAACCAGACCCTCCAGGATAGCACTGATAAAAATGTAACCCCATTCCTGTTACTCATAAAGAGATATAGCTCCATTTTGTGCTTCGATAAAATATCTGCGCCTGCACTGTAACTGCTGTCTAGTAATAGTGCGTGCATCTGTCTGCCATGTGTTGCTGCAGTGAGCCTGCAGTCCAGGGACCGGATAGGCTCAGGAGGCCCTGTGGTGGACTGCAGTCGGCTGTTTGACAATGATCTCCCAGATGGGTGAGTTGAGTTTGGGTGCGGGGGAGGGGGAAGGGGAGGGGGAAGTTGTATCGTCTCAGAAGGAGTTTTTTGAGAAGCTGTTGCTAATCCTGAACAATAAATGCTGCCTAAAAGTACAGGGGTAATGTAATTGTGTCCATGCTTGGACATTTTTATCAGAATATCAGTTTTAAATTCAAGTATAAATGATTGTGTAATGTTTTTTGGTAGCTATTTTCCGATACCAGTATTGGGAAAGCCGCTAAAATTGGAATTGGAATCGTTATCTGAAAGTACTGGAGATTATGCAGAAAAAATGGTGTCAAACCATCTCTAGTTTCAGTTAATTTAATGGTGTCAAACGGAACGGCTATCATCTAACAGATGATCAGCGAGCTGGAAAATCAAGCTTTTCCCGAACGCGGTCGGGAGGAAGGCCACAACATCATGGCCACCAACAGAACTCAGTAAAGATTGTTCTTGCTCGGGCTTTACCTCCTGGATATTTGGCAGCGTTGCCATGAAGGACCGAATGGCTTTGCTCACATCTTTCTCCGCCATCTACTCACCGTAGGCTACCAAACCTCAACGTCGTCACGCTCAGACATCCCCTCTGTTCGCTGATTGGACCGCAAAATATTTGGCCGGAGAAAACCCGCGAATATCCCTCAAACTCAGATGGAGTACTCAAGGAAAATGAAAATTGAGCGGAAGTCTGTAGGAGGGCGGAGCCAGGCTACCTTGGCATACCCTCCCCACTGAAAAAACTCACTGGGCGCCGCTGGTGTTTCAGGGGCAATAACGTATTTAAAAAATCGCCTAAATTAACATCAATGCTGTCCACACATTTGGGACCGTGCTTCTGTTCTTAAAAATAAAATGGCATGCTTCAACAACTCCAAATGAAGCTCCTTAATTTCCACTTTGTTAGTTACACAGTTACACTTTTTCTAGTGTAGGTATCCAATCTGGCAAACTGTTTCTATGACATCTTTTCAACCGCCGCCACCCTAGACATCTCACCCCGCTCTTGAATCTCGGTCTATCATTAACACTTTAAAGTTTCTTTGACTATTACTCAGTTCCTATTCAAAATCCACTTAAACCACTCCTTACTTATGAATTGGATCCTTATCTAAGAAGAGAATCTGTTGCTGGTTTGCCCGTTACTCCCGTAATTTCCTTAAAAGCAATGCAGCATTTAAAAGGCGAATTATATATAGCAGGAATATATGTTTTATCTCATCAAAATCACTTTTAAGCGCTAATTAGAGATGTAAATGTCCATGTACGTGTATAAAAATTCACACGTAGGTTCTAAGATGTGTACAAAATACTTCTATTTGCACTGCAAAAAGACTGTAAACTGCATCAGACCGGATGTGTCCAAATATAGCCAGTAACCTCGCAACGGTGTCCGAATATGGACACAGTTACCGTAACGATGTACGGAATATGATAATAGCAATGTGGCGAGACAGAACACTGCGAGCTGGTTCTGTGGCTGCCTCACCATGTCGGCTCACTGCTGCGTCTGTGTATGTTTCTGCTGCCAGCTGGGAGGAGCGGAGGACGGCGTCTGGACGGATCCAGTACTTGAACCACATCACACGCACCACGCAGTGGGAGAGGCCTACCAGGTGAGTACACTCTGCGGCCCACAGAAACTCCAACCCAGATCTCTTAAATCACACAGCAGCAGGCCGATGGAGGACCGCATCTCTGACCTCAGTGCTCCCAAAATGGCAAGGAGAAAACTGGAGCGGTCTCCTCCAAAAAAAATGAAAATTAAAAAGGGTGTCAGACAGACAGACAGCTCCAGACAGCGGTGTTTAATGATGTGGAAGAGCCAGGGAAGTCATGGAGCTGACAAGAGAGGGAACAGAGGCATCTCTTCCCCCGTCTGTCTCCGTCTTTAATACTTGTATTTCTATTTACTTATATTTACTAATACTTTACTTATTGCACTGTAATAATGAAATTAAATGGTTAATTACTAAATATTGCACTGTAATGAAAATTGCACAGAATTCCAGGGTCTTTTAGGTATATGTGTGTGTGTGTGTGTGTGTGTGTGTGTGTGTGTGTGTGTGTGTGTGTGTGTGTATATATCTCTAAAAGCAATATTTAGTATTTAACCATTTCATTTCATTATTACAGTGCTATATTTATTTATTATTAATACTTAACCATTTAATTTCATTACAGTGCAATATTTAAGACTTAATCACTTTATCTCATTACTGTGCAATATTTAATACTCAGGACTTTTGATACACCAAACTATATTTTTGCATAATGTGTATACAAACCCTTTATCTGTCTTACTATTTTATATATGTATATAGTTGCTCCCAGGAACTGTGCACCACGTTCCACCCTCTTTATTATTATTATTTTTTTTCTTCTGCAATTACATTTTTTATATTTTTATATTTTGTGTTGACACTGTAAAAGGGTTGCTTCAGTCTCGTTGCACAGGTACTGCACTTATAATGATAATAGAGACATTCTGTTCTATTCATCACTCACAGCTTTACCTCAGGCTGTCTAAAGACCTTTAGGACTTCCCAGTTAGCACCTAAAGACTTCCTAAATGCTGCCTATTGATTTGCTGCTCTTTGTGTTTGTAGAGACTGGGTTAGCTTAATCGACCCTCCAATTAAAATCCATCTTTGTTTGAGTGACCCCGGAATAGATTTTTGAATATACATAATTTACCATAGTTAACCCTCCTGTTGTCCTCGGGTCAAATTTGACCCCTTTAAAAAAAGTCAATATCTGAAATGTGGGTTTCTTTTTAACCAAATTACCACAAAAAATGGATTGGATTACAACGCTCTTTGCAAATACAATTGATCACTTTCATTCCTGACTAAACTCATCTGTACGTTCCTCTGATCTTAACTATTAGTCAAAGTAATTCATAATTTCTGCTTTTTTTTAACTCAAATATTAGGTATAATTCTATATAAATGAGGGTTTTGACCATGAATTCCAAAATGTTCTGTAAAACTAGTGGTAGTAAGGTGGTGGTAGTAAAAACTTAAAAAAAAAAAAAAAAAGTCTGAAAAAGAGACAAATGTCAAATTTTTGTCCGTTTTTGACCCAGGAGGACAACACAAATAACCCACCACAAACGTGGTTTTTATCATTACAAAACATATTTGAGTGTTGCTTCTTGCTTGTACAATTTACGACAGAAGTTCTCTGAGAATCTCTTTTATATCCAAGCTAACCTAAATGATGTCGAATTAAAAATGAAATCCAATTGATACTTTGTGATTTGGAGTCCAAACGATTTGGGAAATCATTTCGTTATGGTTTCTCATACTCCCTGTTTCTTTCTCACACCCTTACCATTTCTTCTTGGTCTTCTCTTCTTGGCTTCGCTCCTTCCCCCTTGCCCCTCTCAAGGCCTGCATCAGAGTACTCCAGCCCTGGCCGGCCTCTCAGCTGCATCGTGGATGAGAACACGCCCGTCAGCACCAACGGGGCCACGCCTACCACCGTATTGCCGCCCATCGACGGTGACCAGCGGGCCCAGGAGAGACGGGTCCGCTCCCAAAGGCACCGCAACTACATGAGCAGAACCCACCTGCACACGCCCCCGGACCTCCCCGAGGGATATGGTTAGTGGGAATCCAGCATATATATATATATATATATATATATATAGATAGATAGATAGAGAGAGAGAGAGAGAGAGAGAGAGAGAGAGAGAGAGAGAGAGAGAGAGAGAGAGAGAGAGAGAGAGAGAGAGAGAGAGAGAGAGAGAGAGAGAGAGAGAGAGAGAGAGAGAGAGATCTGGAAAAAAAGAAGCTTTTGAAACCAAGTCACTATGCCATTAATACTTGATGTCTGGCCTTTCCTATATTGAGGCAGATAAATATTTAAAATTCTGATTGCACTAAAGTATGCTGGCTTATTTTATCCTCTATGAAAGCCATGTCTGCTTCAGCTATGAATCCTGTCATCATGGTAATGCTGTTGTGTTCAATGCGTCCCCCACCACCACCACCACCACCACGCTCAACACTGGGCTCAGTAACCCAGCTCATCTGTGTCCTCATTCAGTACAGCGCCGCTGTGATGACACTGCAGCTCCACACAAGGAGCCTGAAATACTGGCTCCATTTTAGACAGAGATCTAATTGAATTGATTTGGCTGTTAAAGCCTCCCTCCCTCCCTCCCTCCCTCCCTCCCCTTTCTGTTTTCCTTTGTGCACACAGTCAAACAATCGGATGCATTAATGTAAAAGCAAACATGCACACAAACACACGAGTGTTCCCCCGCAAAGCCCAAAGGAGTTTTGTTTATCTTCACAGTAAAAATCTTCTGTAGAGCCATAGAACGCGTATCACATCTTTGCTCTCAGTCTTTCTGTCTCACCCTCTCCATCTCTGTCCTTACTTTCTAAGTTCTTGGGCAGTTCCTATAAAAGCTGTCGGCACCTCTGATTCTTCTCATGTGAACACACAACTGCCAAGATATATCACCCCGTGTGTCGGAACATGAACAGTGTTTTCCCAAGGTTTGTGGACGACTTGGGTGCACGTATTTGGCGGGAGGTTTCAGGGGTCCCACCTCAAGAAAATATGCTGTTTATAACAGAACAAATATGCAATTTCACATCATTTTGGACCATTATTACATCCATATCTGTGTCTAAAATGTTGGAAAAGCTAAAGCAGGTAATAAAATAAATAACAAAACTTGTTGAAGAAGTCCACTGCGGACCGACTCCCATCATCAGATCTGAGAAAAGCAATTAATTGGTTTTGACGCTCACAATGACTTTACATTGATTTGGCTTTGGTAGTGCCCAAAATGGCTTAGGTGTAAGCCTTAAATATGATAGGGAAAACCCTGGTCCATCGTGCAGCCATCGGGGTGGGCGTGGGTTTTGGAGCTTTTATGTACACATATATATGTTAAAGCAGGGCGGTAGGTCCAAAGGGATGCCAGAGAAGCGCTCTCTGGCATGCTTGTCTCATGGAAATATGTCTTGTCAGGGTGCTGACGAATGAGCTCACCTACTCAAAAGTCAGACAACCCCATCTCTCCGCTTCACCCTGTCTCTCACCTCCTCCCCCATCCCCCGCCTCTCCCCCCTGCTGTCTTTCGGAGTCTCTGCTCACTCAGACAGTCCTTTCATCTCCATCTGCGTGATCTCTCTCTCTCTCTCTCTCTCTCTCTCTCTCTCTCTCTTTCTTCTCTCTGCACGCTCCACATGATTAAACAGAATTTTATTTTCCATATAATTTCAAACATTTCACACTTGATGACACTTGTTTGTCTTTAATTGGATTCACCCCATTGTAAAACCAAGGATCTCCAGATCGTGCATTGATTAATCTCGTAATTTTTTTGTTTTTGTTTTTTTTGCGTGCTTTTTACAGAGCAGAGGACCACGCAGCAAGGCCAAGTGTACTTCCTCCACACTCAGACCGGTGTCAGCACGTGGCACGACCCCAGAGTACCAAGGTACGTCCACCACAGATGGACAGATTTGTGTGTCTCGATTTGCTCCTTTTTCACCATCCACCGTATAAACTGTAAAATGTATAAAACACAAGAATAATAAAATGCATAGATGAGAAATTGAGCTGTCCACAGATGCTCGGATCAGTCATCATTCTTTCAGTCCTCCTGATTTTACCAACCGGCACTGACATAACTGGCTTTACGCATAACTTGTGTCATGGTCTCTTAGTCCTGGTCCCCCTTGTAGTTTGCTGCGCAGCCTGCAGCTGATTATGAGCCTGACATGCTGTGAGAAGACCCGTGTCACGGGGCTCTTGAGCGATTTGGTCCTCTGGCACGAGCGCTGAAAGGCCTCACTCTGGGACACATGGCCAATAGCGTTACCAGTCTCAATTAGCCATACCAGAGGCTCTTGGACAAATACTCAGTCAGGCATGTGTGTCCTATTGATTACAGTATTCCAAAAAGAAACGCACAGGCACACAGATCTGCTTGTGCGTGTGCAGAGACGGGCTTCATTGCACTCCAGACACTATCAATAAAACATGACTGATATTATAATATTTGGCCACTTCTTGCATTCTACCAGTATATGAGTGATAGATGATCCTTTTATTGCTCTTGATAGGAGGCTATTGGTCACGCCACCCCTCGCCAGGTGCTCCTCAGACAGCTCCAACGTTAGCAGATGGCTTAGCTGCCAAGCTTGCATCGCTCGTGAGGCTCTGGTCCCTTTTGGCTTTGACCCCGCAAAACCGAAAAAGTCAGCGCCAGCGCAGCGTGCCTGCTGTAATTTCTGAGCCTTTTTTTGTGTCTCTAAGGAGTTCAGCTGAAAGGGGTTGCAGGGGCAGCAGTAAATAATTTAGATGGGAGGAAGAAGAAAAATAGAATAAAAGTGATTTCTCAGACATCTCGGAATCTTGCTGTCCGCCTGAGTCCAGTTAGTCAGTGCTTTGGTATGTTTTAAACGTGTGTGTGTGTGTTTTGTCTCTCTTTTTCCCTGTCCCACCTTTCGCTGCCTCTATTTTTCTTAAATTCCTGCATCCTAATGCTTTATTGTGTGCTCTTCTGCTGTGTTTTAGAGATCTTAGTAATGTGAACTGTGAGGAACTGGGTCCACTGCCTCCAGGATGGGAGATACGAAACACTGCCACTGGGAGGGTTTACTTTGTCGACCACAACAACCGAACCACGCAGTTTACAGACCCGCGCCTCTCTGCCAACCTGCACCTAGTCCTGAAGTGAGTCCCACGGTACCCCTGAGCCAGCAAAATGTAACCGTGAAATAAAAGTAAGACGGGCAACGGGCTGCTAAAACAGAGAGATTAATTTTCTGTTTCTGTTTGACATCTGCAGTCCAAGTCCAAGCCCAAGCCCCAACGGTTCTCGAGGAGGCATCGAAAGTCAGAATGTCAGGTAAGGTTTCGGGCTTCGTGCCAGTAGACTGGAACATACACAAGCACACACACTCTCTCTCAGACAGTCGCAGACTCACTCACTTGGCCTCCCCCTCAACCGATGTTTAACAGCGGGATCCTGTGCCAAGGTGTGTTCGCCACCTGTAGAGGTTCAGCACTCGGAGTAGCCCTTCTGCTGAGCAGACGTTAATGCGCGCGCACACACACACACACACATAGATATACATACGCAGTGCACTCCCCCCACAGTCTTTCTTTCCACACAAAAATTCAAATTCCTCAGCCCTGCAGAGGTTTTGATCATAAAGGCGTTTTAGCACACAATCCGTCACAAAGCTGGCTTTGGCCAGACATCAGATAGCTGAGTGGAAACCAAGGCTGCTGTGTCTGTGGCTGAGGAGCGTCTTACATCCAGGAAACGGCGCATTATATTTGATTCCCAAGTCGATGAATGAAGTAAGTGTGTGTGTGTGTGTGTGTGTGTGTGTGTGTGTGTGTGTGTGTGTGTGTGTGTGTGTGTGTGTGTGTGTGTGTGTGTGTGTGTGTGGAGGGGGTAAATGCCTGCACGCATGCATGCACGTGTTCTGAATTTCTTCCCCCTGTGCAGCTGTTCAAACACATACTGTGCTGCGATAGCCGTAGAATTACCCATAGGTCCTTGCACCACAAAGGTGGAGCAGTGTATGGGTGCCTTGGTGGGCCTCCGCCGCCTGACCTCGTTCCTCCTCCGTGCAGAGAGAGACGGAATGCATCCCCATCCTCTCTCCATGCATCGATGGAGAGATCAGGTTTCTTCCTTCTTCTTTTTTTTTCTCCCTGTTCTGACGGATCAAAGAACGTGTTTAGGATTCTGTATTCGTTTTGCTTTTTCTTCATCCACGGCCCTCTGAAACATCTTATAAAAATGTAGCCTGGCACTCCACATTTGTTTTTAATGTAGGAATTTGGTCATAAGCATGACTATGGCCAGATGTGTGAAAATCTCATTGAATATGTATTCTGGGAGGATAATTAGTTCACATCAAAGCCAGGCAGTGTTTTTTTAATGTAATATATCACTGGATGGATCTCTATAGCTATAAGAGGTGTCTTTTCTACATTTAGAGTGCCGTACATCTCCAAGTTACTTAAGGACTCATGGATTTTGGCCTTGTGAAATCACTTGTTTAAATAAATATAAATTGTGCATGAATAAGGTTTAACCATAGCCATAACCTGATAATAGAGGATCTATTTGGTACAGTTTCTGTCCTAACTGAAGCAGCTCTATTACCGCTAATAGAATAGACCCTGGAGCAACTTTCTCACTCGTGACAAAACTCTGGAAAACATATCAGTCGTCATGGATTTCCATCAAGCCATCTGCCTTTTATCAAGTCAGGGATTTTAGAAATGTTCACCCCTCGTGCCATCATCCCACAAAAATGTATATTTTTATATATATATATATATATATATATATATATATATTTAAGTTTATTGCCATTTTATTTGCTGAAGACACTGCCTGAGCATCCAGACCAGGACTTTTGGTTATATTTTTCCTATGATAGTGCAATCTCCCCTCCCCCCGCTCCCCCCCCAACTGGTCAAGGTCCCTGTTCAATAGGTAACTGAATCCTTGTCTGCTTTCAAGACCTGCCCTCTGTACAGTTGCATGAGAAGTAACAGTGTCATTTCCCAGACGCTTTTGATTTGTAGCCTAGCAAAAGCATTGCTTTTATTACGCCGACTTGTCCCTGCAGTGAGCAGTATCTTCAGGTAACATGCACCAGAGTCGTGCTCATCAGTCAGGATTTGGAAAGAGAAGAGAGAAAGACGACAGAAAGAGCAACAGAGGGGGAGCAGGAATGTTGGATTTATGGGTGAAAGTGCAGGAAGAGATGCTCCGTGTTTTCTCTCTCTCTCTCGCTCTCGCTTCTCTCCCACCCTCTGAGTTGTCTGTTTGGGTGCTGTCGGAAGAGTGCCCTTTCCTGCCTCCCCCTCCCCCTCTCCCTCCCTTACCTTCCCTCCCAAAGAGTCTAGTCTGCAGGAAATAAAGGGATTCAACAGGAGGTCTCGAGTGTCCTATGGGGCCCTGTGGCTTTCTGGGATAGCAGGACGGGATTGAAACTAACTGGAGCCAAACTGGATTCTGCTGGGCAGACACCAGAAACCAAACTCAGTCACTTTGTTGAGGAGAAGTTGTCCTTGTGGTTGAGGAGAATGCAAGCCATAGGGCGGGATACTTTTCACTGTATTCTGTCATGGAGTGAACTAACTGACCGTTGTTATTTTTTAACCCAGACCCTATTTTTCCATGTTTTGGGTCAAAGTGACTGGCGGAAACAACCATCTTTGAAAAACGGGTCCTGTGTTAAGCAAGAGCGCGGCAGCAGTCAGCGACAAAACAAGCTGCATTGTAACGTTAATGTAACAATTTATACATTCACAAAAAGTGCTGTTTTGCAGCTGACGTGTTCAAATGCTTCAAAAGGCGCCTTGGCTTGTCTTTCCACTGTTCCAACAATCACCAACAATAAACCCTTAATTTACCACCTTATGTAAAACTAAGATAGCTCTACTGTACACACGCAGTAAGTATTGCCTATAGAAATAAAGTTTCATGTTTAAATAAAAAAGATCTTACTCTTTAATAAAAACGATCACCACTGTAGGGATCCTTTCCATAATGTTGCCAGACATTTAGAAGAACAATCTGAGCCTGTCAGCGGCAAAAACAGAACTTTTAGCGGACAGAAATTGACGCAACATTTGCCCTACAGCGTTGCGTTGCAGCCAGGTTCGCGGCTGCCGGTTCTCACTCAATACTGGACCAATTTCAAAGATTTTTGTTCATATTTGTCACTTATGGCGTTTTTCCATTAATGGTACCTGCTCGACTCGGGCCACGGTGCCCCGTCCTCCTTTTTCCATTGCAGATTAGTACCGCCTCATGCGTGAGGCGAGCGTGGCTGGTTGTCGTAGCAGCAAACTGCCATGGCCTAACGCAACACACAGAACGTCAACGTTGCTTTTGATTCTCGGCATGTGGCTGTTTGCGAGAAGACAAATTAGTTTCAAAAGAAGCAGGAGGCAGCAAAGTGAGTCGAGTAGGTACCATGCAGTGGAGAAACGCCATTAGACACCAATGCATTGGAAAACAGGTTCTAGGTTGAAAAATGACCCTTTAAAGCTTCCTCCTGTATTTGTTTGCTCCATTGAATGTACTTATTTAAACTGTGGCATCACTCAGAGTTTTATAGCCTACATATCCATATCGCATGCAGTCAGACTGACGTGTACAGCTTCCACCACCCTCTGTGCTCGGCTCTAGAGTCTGGTGTTTATGACCCTGCTCAGGGCCGATCATGCCTGCTACCCCCCACCAGAGTGCAAAGGGCCACTGTGCAAATAATCCTTTAGTGCCGGCTCCATAAAGGCTCTTTTGATTCTGTGTGTTTGTGTGTGTGTCTGTGTGTGTTGTGCGCCTCCCTACTGTGCCACCCTCTGAGGCCGTCTTCCCGAACACAGCGCGTGGTTCAAAACTTCTCAATCAAACGGCAGAGTGGAGACCTCTGTCATCATTAACCGCAGATGATGTTCCCAGCCACACTGTTGATGCTGTGGTTAACCGCTTCCGCATGCTTCATCAAATGCTGCTTCTCTTTCTTTTTAGCACATTTGGCTTCATTTTTTTTTTTTTTTATCCAATAAAGTAATAAGATGGTAATGACAAATTACTTGAACAGGGAAAAAAAAGTGTAAGTTAAAACTGTGAATGTACATGATTCTTCATTCGAATTATACATTTCTCTAGCGTCATATTTGTATATATGGGGAACCAGATGATGGGGATGATGAAATCAGATTTTTATATATATTCTTATTGAGTTTCACAAAAAATACACAAATGAAAGTTCATTACACAATTAGGCTCAGCTTTCTCTCCACCCTCCACCCGATGGCGCAGCGACGCCCAAAACAAATACTCCAAAAAAAGTACATCTAAAAAAAATAAGAAAAATGAATAAACAAATACTGAATAAGAAAAAAACTCTATTTTGAGCAGTGTTTTTTGGTGGGTAGTACATGGTGTGAGTTTCTATCCATCACAGTGCCACTATTCTCTCTCTCTCTCTCTCTCTCTCTCTCTCTCTCTCTCTCTCTCTCTCTCTCTCTCTCTCTCTCTCTCGCCTATTGAGACAAACATTTGGACTTGTAAAATGTGCCAGGTGGCCTTTTGATGAGTCAAAAGCAACAGAGGATCTATTTGCAGAACCTTCTTTCCCTCAGTCGTATTTTTTGTCCTTAATCTTGTCCCTCTGTCTCTTTCTCTTGGCCCCTTTCTCCCTCTCTTCTCCGCATCCCTCTCACCTTTTTTCCCACGCCGCTCTTTTCTGCCTCTCTACCTCCCCAGTCGTCAGAACCAGTTGAAGGATCAGGCCCAGCAGGCTCTGGTGTCCCCTGCTCAGCTCCCGGAGGAGGCCGAGTGCCTCACGGTGCCCAAGTACAAGAGGGACCTCGTCCAGAAGCTCAAGATCCTCCGCCAGGAACTGTCCCAGCAGCAGCCTCAGGCCGGCCACTGCCGCATCGAGGTATCCCGTGAGGAGATCTTCGAGGTGAGGATGGAAAGAAACAAGCTCAGTCATGTCATCGTATCGTCTGAAGCTCACAAGGGAGGCCTGAGCCAGAGCATGCGTGAAACTAATTAGAATGCATAACAACGTGGTAGAAAAACACTAATCTGATATTTGCTCCGTTGCACACACCCACATGCCTTCATTTTCCCCCAAATCTCCAGCCAACAAAGCTATATTTGGCCCGGTAAGCAACAAACAAAAGCAGTTCTGTCTCCTCCCCAAATCTAAGAACAATGCCTGTGCACTTCATGCCCTCTGAGTGAAGCAAACTGCACAAATGTCTCGTTCTTTTGTACCTGCAGAGCTGCGTGTAATTGTAAAAGTTATTTATTGACGCAACCGACCAAAGGTTTTTTTCTTGTCTATTCCCATCAAGGTCATTGGCCGTAGCAGTTTGGCTGTGAGAATGATTTCTCTCTCTCTCTCTCTCTCTCTCTCTCACTCTCACTCTCACACATACACACACAGTTATCTATGATGTGGGAAGGCAGTCTGTTCAAAATCGAAAGCAGACGTCTTGTTTGTAGATGAGGATTTTCTCAAGTGCGTTTTCTCAGCTGGGGAGTTTCTTTTTTTTCCTGCATCTAGGAGGCACGGGGCCTTTATCAGAGCAACAACACCTGCAACAGACTGCATGACCCTCATAAAATATGCGCTGGAATGTGCTGGAACAGGCACGTCTGTTAATCTGAACGAAGACATTTTTGTTGGCTGATCTCAATGTATGAGATGGGGGAGACACACATATTGAGCTTAAGACATAACTGCATAGCGTCTCCAGACCAGCTGAAGCATTACAGTATGACCGAACAGGCAAGTGTTAGCTGGTGGGCTGTCAGACATGTCTTGATGTGTACTTCTTTGGCGTAGATGAGACATTCTCACTTCTCCCACAGCACCTCTCTGTTGTCGGCTGTGTCTGCGGGGCACAGCGGAACCTGCGGCTGTGTTGTTAGTCTTATGCCTGTGTTTATTATAACTGCCCCTAATCCACTTTAAATGAACCCTCCCCGTGACGCTGTGAGCTGTCTTGCACATGGGAGGATGAACACTGGTTGAGCCTCACAACAGAGAACCGGATGGAAATGACTCATTGCTTCTTGGTGCATACATAAACATATTAAACATTAGTATGAAATAAATAACCAATAAATACAGAAACAAATAGCACATGCATTAAACAATGAAAAAAGAGATTATATATGGATGTGCAAATGGAAAGTGATGTGCAAAAGTTTAAGACTGTACAGAGAACAGCTATATATATTTTTTTCCCATTTTGTTTTATGTTTTTTTTTTTTTATGTTATTTGAATGAATTTGAATCTCCAATGTACAGCATCACAGCATATATAGTTATTGCTAATTGCTAGAAGGGCTTTTTAAAGTCATAGACAAAAAACATGAAATATTGCCACATTAAAATACATAGAGCACATAAACATCACACACACACGCACACACACACACACACACACGGCACCACACTACAGGTAGTACAAAAGCTCAGTGGACAGCTCATTCCATGCCTTAGCTTCCTTAGTTGAGATATAGTCCAAGATGCAGGATTGGGAGTTAATGTCAGTGGGGGATTCCGGGGCCTTGTTAATGAGGCTGACTGCAGACTGGAAGAAACCTTTTTTTATGGCGTGAGGGTTTGGTCCTGATGGAGGATGAGGAGGATGCGCCCTAATGCGCATGTAACTGCTCAGCCATGAGTTTTGTCAAGTTCCCCAGAGGCAGGACCCCTCGCCTGGGACGTTCCAAACTGATGAACGGCTACTCTTAAACTCATTCTCCTTTGAGGACCATACAGTAAACCGCCGTCTTGACTGCTGCCGTTTCCGTCTTTGACGCATGGCGTGCCCGTGTGTTTCCATCTGTGTTGCAGGAGTCGTATCGCCAGGTGATGAAGATGAGGCCGAAGGACCTGTGGAAAAGGCTAATGGTGAAGTTTAGAGGAGAGGAGGGGCTCGATTATGGAGGAGTGGCCAGGTAAGAAGCCGTAGCAACAGAAGAGCACGGTACATTGAAAACTCAGCCTCTGGTTCTGTAAATACTGTGACTTTTGATACACAGCAGTCTGCCTCCTAGTGGAGGAGCCACAGAACTTCACCACTTTTGTGTGGTTTGGAGTCATTTCTTCATCAGTTTTAAGTTTGCATGTAGAGTTGCAAAGATGAATTCATTAGTCGATTAGTTGTCAATTATTAAAATAATCGCCAACTATTTTGATTTTGTTAAAAACAAATTCTCTGATTCCAGCTTGTTAAATATGAATATCTTCTTGTTTCTTCTCTTGTCTGTGACACGAAACTGAATGTCTTTTGAGTTGTGGACAAAACAAGACATTTGAGGACGTCCTCTTGGGCTTTGGGAAACACCGATGGACATTGTTTTAACATTTTCTGACATTTTATAGACCAGGGGTCTTCCACGTTTTTTAAGCCAAGGACCCCTTAACTAAAAGAGACCGAGCAGGGACCCTCTACTACATATGTTGCATAAAATGAAGTTGCATATTAAACTGGGCGTAGGGCAGCCTAAAGCCTTTAGACATTTTACAATTGTTTTGGCATAGAATACTAAGCTATGAAAATAATAATTGTTGGCATGACTTTATAAATCAGCTTTTAATGTTACACAGTGGCCGTGTGGCCCAGTGAATCTTTAGGATGAACTGGATCTTAGTGACTACCTCACCTATAGGCCAGTAAACCTATCATCAGTGGGGATTTATTTGCTAATAAAATGTTTTTATTATGTCATGACATATGACACGTGACATTTTAATTTTTTTTTTTTAAACTTTCAAAAATTGACAATAATTTAAAAAGTGACTTTGAGGACCCCCTTGGAGCCCCGGACCCCCTGTTGAAGATCGCTGTTCTAGACTTAAATAATAATGAATTAATCAAGAAATAAATTGACAGATTTACCGACAATGAAAAAAATCATTACTTGCAGCCCTATTTGCATGTTCTGGCCTCTGTATTGTAAGTCTTCTTTCCTCCTGCCTGACCTCTGTGCGTCTGTGTTGCACTGTGTGCAGGGAGTGGCTCTACCTGCTGTCGCACGAGATGCTGAACCCATACTACGGCCTGTTCCAGTACTCCCGGGATGACATCTACACACTGCAGATAAACCCAGACTCTGCTGTAAACCCTGTGAGTCACAGTCATTATTGAAAAGAAGGGGAAAAAAAACCTGTGCGTAGTGACGTCACATGCAGTTTTGCAATCAAATTGGTATACGGAATTGATTTGAGACATTTTAAGGTGTTTCCATTCCAAGTTGTAGTGCTTATGTGCCTTCTGATAGTGACATAGCAAGCTATAATAGGAAAACAACAACGTTATCAACACATTGCTATGCTGATGCAGATGACACTTGGCTTTTATTTCCCAACCGGCACCGCTGCAAGACTATTCTTTATTTATTTATTTATTTGAGACATGTCTCTCTGTTTGAGCGTCTTCCATTTACTCCGGAGGTCGTCCCACGGTTTGTCGTAACCTTTGTTGGCCATTTCCTTTGCGAGTTCCTGATATATTAAATTCAGAAAGTCTCTCGTCTCCTCGTCGTCCACTTCCATCTGTCTTTGTTGACGCCCGCCATGTGTGCAGACAGAGAGGAAATACTGGGGGAAATGAACTACAACTTCTTCTTCTTTGTTTTGTGGCAGGTTGCAACCATAAAATTACCTGAAACTTAATCGCAATTCATTATTTATTCGGAAAAATAACGTTTCCATCAGCGTTTATCGCATAAGCCGCATATCGATCAAGAGAAAATTCGATGAGACTGAACGTATTTCCTTTGAGTCGATATTCATGAAATTCCATCAAATTTTACTGTTTCCATAAGGCATTTTTCATTTGATATCGCTTAATTTGGATAAAAACGTGTGGATGGAAACATAGCTTATGTCTTTTCTTGCCTGCCGTGCCATAGCAGTAACATTAGTTATTAACAGCAATGGAGACTGGTGGGTTTTTAGCAAAAACTTCAATTAGTTCTTTATTTTAAATGGGTTCATTCATCAGAGAGCGCAAAAAAAACAACTTCTTCTCATGTAGTGTAATTCTTTTTCTTTTGAGGCCAAAACTATTTCAAATGTAAATAATCAATGTGCTGTCTGAATGATACTGTTTAAATCTATGTTACAATAGTTATTGTTGAAGGAAAGAAGAAAAACACCAATGTAACTTTTGACCGGTAGTGTACTTTGAACAGTAAGTTCCTCTGGTAACTCAACACTGTCTCTTCATTTGGAAACTAAAGATGTTTTGTCTCCCCTCAGGAGCACTTGTCATACTTTCACTTTGTGGGCCGTATCATGGGGATGGCAGTGTTCCATGGCCACTACATAGACGGAGGCTTTACTCTGCCCTTCTACAAACAGCTGCTGGGGAAACCCATCACTCTGGACGACATGGAGTCTGTTGACCCTGACCTGCACAACAGTCTCGTGTGGATCCTGTACGTACAAAACACTGTTTCATAGAAGTCAACAACAAGGCTGACCTTTCCGTGTAAATGAAAAGTGAAAGAGGATTTCTGAATCACAGATTTCAACACATCAAACACAGTGTTACGCTCTGCATTCCTGTGGACAGTCTACATCTGATATGAGCATGCCAAAAGAGACGCATTTAGAGAGGGGAGAGAGAGGAGGAATGACGTGCAGCAAAGGGTCGGAGTCGAAACCCGGGCCCGCTGCGTCTAGGAGTAAACCTCTATACAGTGGCTTGCATAGGTTAACGCACCCACGCTAAAGTTGATTAAAAAGAGGAATAAAGAAACATCTTTTGGAAATTGATCTTAATGCCTTAATACAAAAATTTATGAAAATCCACCTTTTAAGGACACCACTTTTCTTTGTGAATGAATAATGTATTGTACATAAATAAATGTTCTTCCTTAAAATACACTGGGCATAAGTATACACCCCCCTATGTTAAATTCCCATAGAGGCAGGCACATTTCTATTTTTAAAGGCCAGTTATGTCATGGATCAGGATACTGATTAAGTTCCCTTGGCCTTTGGAATTAAACTAACCACCCCCCACATCATCACATACCCTTCACCATACATAGAGATAGGCATGGTGTTATTTCAGTTAGCTTAATAGCTGGTTTGATTTGCATTGAGAGATGATCTTACGGAAAGTTCCCCATGCCTATCCTTATGTATCTCAAAACATTCTCATAAACACTGCAATGATGTGTGCAGAAACCCAAATCCAAATCATAACGCAGCATGGTCTTTTATTTATTCTTCTGTACAGCATGTTGGTCAACATTGGATGTTTTAAAGTGCTCTATAAATAAAGTTTGATTGATTGATTGATGCTACTGAAGCTAAAATTTCAGGTTATTAGTTACCTGTAATTGCAAAAAGAAAATGTGCAATTTTAGTGTAAAATTCAGAGATAATACATTTTCTACCAACTGATGAGTCATTTACCCCAAATCAAAACCAGTGAGTTTTTGAATATTTCTAACATCAGTGGTTTCTAAGCACAAGTCTTCAGACCATGTGTTGGTTTTAAACTCATCGGCTGGTTTCACGGATCAGCACGCATTCAACAAAAAAGCAGCTCATCAGACTTCATTTGGACGACAAGCACCTTGTATCATTCGTCATTCCGATGTTTCTCTCTCTTCAGGGACAATGACATCACAGGTGTGCTGGACCACACCTTCTGCGTGGAACACAATGCTTATGGAGAGATCATCCAGCATGAGCTCAAGCCCAACGGTAAGAGCATCCCCGTCACCCAGGACACCAAGAAGGAGTATGTGCGGCTGTACGTCAACTGGCGCTTTCTGCGAGGCATAGAGGCCCAGTTCCTGGCTCTGCAGAAGGGCTTCAATGAGGTCATCCCCCAACACCTGCTGAAGGCCTTCGATGAGAAGGAGCTAGAGGTACTTTAATTAATTTCCCATAATCACGTTGCTTTGTTGTTTACACACAATAGTTAAATAATAATAATTTATAATTATAATTTTATACTGTTTAGTGATCCCCAATGGGGTAATTACAATTTATACTCAGTTTGTTAGTAGTCACTACACACAGGCCTGAAATACACACACACACACACACACACACACACACACACACACACACACACACACACACACACACATGCTCAGGACCTATTTGTGCACAAATGGAGAGATGTCAGAGGGAGTGCTACAAGTTGCCACGATTTTTGAAATGAGCTCTCAATTTCAACTATCTAAATCAAAAGCAGCATCGGCGATTCCTCCAGTATTTTTTTTTCTCTCTCCACCCGCATTATGGCGCACGCCAGGAAAAAACAACAACAGTCACAGGGGTTTTCCTGGCCATCCGGCCATCCTATTGTGACATTGTCGTCCCTGTTAACAAATGAAGGCTTAAATCCAAAATTGAATCCAATTGTACATTTGGAGAATTGTGACACTCCTATTACTGTACTGACACATCTAGATTTCCCTCCAAGCACATTTAGTTCAACATGTTGAAACGATTTCATGACACATATAAAAACCCGCCTACTGCTTTCCTCCTGCAGCTGATTGTATGTGGCCTGGGTAAAATTGACATCAACGACTGGAAGTCCAACACACGGCTCAAACACTGCACTCCAGAAAGCAACATTGTCAAATGGTTCTGGAAAGCTGTGGAGTCCTTCGATGAGGAGCGCAGAGCCCGGCTGCTGCAGTTTGTCACCGGCTCCTCCAGAGTTCCCCTGCAAGGATTCAAGGCCCTCCAAGGTAAAAAAAACACCCAGGACAAAGACAGGAATAACCTTCTTTTTTTTTCAATTGACACTTGAAATGATAAAAGCACTTGCAGATTACAAAGTAGTACAACATGTAAATATATATACATATTGTTTTGTCATGCAGTGTTTTACCTCAGTTTGTGGAAGACTTAGGTGCACGTATTTGGCGAGGGGTTAAGGCGTCCTTCCACAATAAAAAAAAAAAAGGCGTTTCCCCATACATTTTGTCACTTTGTGGGATTTTGCATCTCTTTGTTGTCGGTTTTGTGTCCCTTTGTGGTAGATTTGGTGTCTCTTTTTGACATCATTTGGACCATTATTATCACCATATCTTTGTCTAAAACATTAAAAGAAAATTAGAGCAGATAATAAACAACTAACAAAAGTTTAAAGACAAAAGTTTAAAAGAATTCCAACAACAATTAGATCTGGGAAAAGTCAATTACTGTAGTTACGTTCAATTGGCGTAGGTGCTGCCCAAAGCGACCAGGGTGCTGCACCTAAACCTTGCAGTGCCAGGGGAAACCCTGTGCTTTGTAAATGGCTGCATTGTTATGCAAGAAAGTCCTACGAATGAAACCACTCCTGGAAAAGCTTGGTGTGAATTGCCTTCTTTGTGAGATGGAGACCAGAGTGAGCACTCAGAGGTACAAAATGAATGTTAATGTGACGTCAGATCCATGATGGACACAAGGTGTGATGGTCCTTGCTGTTCCTTTGTCGTGCACACAGATTGCTCTACATTCACAGGCTCAGTCAACCCAATAGGGTCTGGCTGCAGACCTCCTCTGTGGGGCTCCAGGCAATCTGGGGCTCATCTGTCTGTCGGGACAGAAATGAAGCAACAGGAAATACGTAATTCAGTTTCTCCTACGAAAAATGTTTTCTCCTTCACTTCCGCGCTGCCCCTTCTCTTGTCAACACAGTCTAGGCTGTGTGTTTGGGATTCTTATCTTCTCTGTGTGTCTGGGTTTGTCTGACCCGAGATAAAACCCTGAGGCTGCGTGTCATGCAGCGGTTCAGTGGGTCCGTCCTGGCAGACATTGCTGCCCAGAGACGGAGAACCCAGGCATGACGAGTACACCGTGATCCACAGGCAGACGGCGCCCTTACACACCTTATATAACCCGGCATTCTAGTACAAGGCATCTTGTGAGGAAAAAAAAGGGGTAAATCGCCCACAAATTGCAACAGAAAATCAGACAAATATTTATAGCTCTCAAAAGTCTCCTCTACAACATATAAAAAGTCCTATGAGCACATATTTAGTTAGATGTTGCCTCATTTGTCTCAATCCTTTCCACCACTTTTAGGACTTTTAATATTTTATAGAGGAAACTTTTATGAGACTAGATCAGTTGAAAGAGTTTTTGTTGCAATTTGTGTGGGGTCATGTTGCATAATGCCTGGACTACATCTAAAAGCTGGGGTGCCTGGTGTAGCTCACCTGGTAGGGCATGCGCCCAGCGTATAGAGGCTCAGTCCTTGCTGCAGCGGCCGCAGGTTAAAATTCAACTTGCGACCCTTTTGCTGCATGTCATCCCCCCTCACTCTCCCTTTTCATGTCTAGGCTGTCCTATCTATCAGAGGCCTAAATGACAAAAGAAAATATCTTAAAACAAATAGATCTAAAAGATGGACAAATAGACTACATGGCTACAGTCAAGGGGCAAAGACAACTCAGTTAGTACTGTTGGTATCTAAATACTGTGCAGTATTATGTATTGTAGGACTGTTGTCAGAACCATCTGAATATGTAATGAAATAAAGGGATTTTACATCAATAACAGAAAACTTTAGGAGATTGTTGAACGGTAACAAGTGATTTACTGTAACAAAGGAAGTCTGTCCATAATGTTCTTTTTGTTGGTTTCTTTAAGCAAAAAATGAACTAAAAAAATTCAGTTTTACAAATGACTCACTTGAGTCAATAATGACATGTCTGTATGCCTACTGTTACAGCTTATGTATTTGCACACTGTCTCTTATTGTATGGAAGCAGAGAAAAGCCATAATAATTATCATTTTATGAGTAACTGGAAATCTTATTTAACCACTACTGCATATGTAATGTTTGATTTTAGATACCCCTGAAGCTACAGCACGGACATATTTACTTGGAAAACAAAATTTGTGAATTCATGTTGTTGTCAAATTCCCATCCTTGTTTGTTTTTCAAAATTCCTTCCTTGTTTTTTCCAGACTCATTTTCAAACTTTTTTCAGCCTGATAGTCAATCACTTGAACTTTTCTTTCTTGTGGATTCTGATGTGTCTGATCATCCTTACTAACCTGGATGGTCAAATTTAACCAGTCTAGTTTGAGCATCTTCATTTGTTTGTCATTTGTAATTGACTTTTTTAGATCCCAAAATCTAGAATCTAAGCAACTTGTAAATATGAGTCTTGAACCTGGTAATGTCAAATGTCTTACTAGTTGTATGGTGTTTGTACAGGTGCTGCTGGCCCGCGGCTCTTTACCATCCACCAGATTGATGCCAGCACCAACAACCTGCCCAAAGCCCACACCTGGTGAGGAGACTGTCAGCGTTGTATCATTTTCAGACTGTTTGACATTGTTCCAGCCTTTGAGACCACTGTTTATTCCACCTGACTGAGACGACTACGAGACATCAATGAACGCCATCTGTGACAATATTAACATGCGGTATCGTTGGCAAAAATGTAGTTTAATAATAAAAATGTCATCAGAAAATGATACAATCAAACCATATGTGAAATAAGTTTGACTAAAAGGACAAAACTATTGGTTTTCCGTGGGACTAGATTGACTGAAATGTTCACTATAATTTATAAATCAAAATCAAGAGAGAAAACATTTTGACTGAAATGCAATGACTTTTCGTCGACTTAGTTTTTTGAGTTGTTGTCAACTAAAACTAGACTAAACCATGAAGGCTAAAAATGACTTGCCATACTTTCCGAGTATACGTTGCATCAGTCAAAAAATGCGTCATGAAGATGAATAAAAAAACATATATATATATATAAGTCACACTAGACTATAAGTCGCATTTATTTAGAAATTTATTTCACAAAATCCAAAACCAAGAACATACATTTAGCACACAGAACAACAGGCTGAATAGGTGTCCGGTATGTCAGCGTTCATGCTTATTGGCTCACTGACAAGCTTTGCTACTTATGTATTGAAGTAGGGTGTTGAATGACGAGGCATTTTTCTGTACTCGACACTAAGGTGGCAATTTGGTTGGTGCCTGAAAAGTATTGAATTTGGTACCCAGCCTTTTTTTAATCGAACCCAGCTATGTGTACTTTACTCTGGAGTTGTGCAGTGTAGTGATTTATGTTAAAATCTGTTCTCCCTGTGTGTTTTCCCAGTTTTAACCGGATTGACATTCCTCCCTACGAGCACTATGACAAACTGTACGACAAGTTGCTCACTGCCATCGAGGAGACGTGCGGCTTTGCTGTGGAGTGAGTTTCTGATTCAGGCAGAGCTCCGCAAAAACCAGAAGCAACGCGGTGTTGGCCATAATCCACTCAACACGGGGGTCATCCACGGTTGCTTCGCCCAGGGCCGCCTATACTTCCCGGGAACGTGTGACCAAGCTAATGGAGGCTGGACTAAGAAGATCAAGAAAATGTCATCTGACTCTGGGTATTTTTTTAAGACCCTGCAGCCTTCCTTTGTGTCTTTTTTTTATCATTGAAAAGGATCTCTTCAGCTGCTAATAACTCAGACTATTTACTAACTCGTGGAACCTGCAAAAGTTGCTGGCTCTTCCCTTTTTTTTTTCTAAGGTCATTTTAGCATTTAAAAAAAAAAAAAAAAAAAAGACTGTATTCAATGTAGCAATGCTCCATCTTACCAAGCAGAGCACAAGGTCAGTCCACTTAGAAACGACATTAACAAGACTGGTTTGTTTGCTAGAGCACAGGGTTATTAATGGTTCCCACAACCACTTGGAAACACTAAATTTGAATGCAGTGTGCATGACTAGTGCTGTTTGGTGCCTCAGAGTGAGCACAATCGGAGCTATCAGTAATACCAAGGCTGGCAAACAGGGATGAGAAAGCAAGACTAGAGACTGAATTAGGCAGAACCCGACTGTTTACAACCCTCTCCAAAGACAGCAGCAGGGACTTCTGCTCCTGAGTCGCCGCCCAAGAAGTAGCGCTGCATTCCCAAAACATATTTCACATGTTTGACAGCTAGTTTATCTTTGAAGGTGAATACGTGAATGAATAGCTTGAAATGTGTTATTTTTTATAAAACAGGGAAAATTGAGAAGAAACAATACAATTCTATATAATATATATAATTTATTGCTGATATCTTTTTCCAAAACCCCTGTCCACCCATTGTTTCAGAAAACTAAGATCTCTAAATGTTAAGTGTTTCACTTATGGAAGATAATTTGTGAAAACAGAATTAAGCTCGAGTGAATTTCACTTAAGAATGCTGTGGTGTATTTCTTGACATAACCTCTCTCACACTGTGCAAGGAGAGGTATGTCTTACAGAGCAAAACCAATCTAAAACACACAAATGGCCTCAGAGTGCAATTAATCATTTTTGAATGAATGAATCTTTGCTAATCTTGAGTAGACATGGGCCAGTTACCGGTTTCAAGGTAGAAAAAGTCCCCGTTTCAACACCACTAAAATGTACCGTCATACCGTTCCTAAGGTATCAGCTGTTTTTATGAGTCGTCAAGGACAGAAAGTGCAGTCTTGAAATCCATCTCCCTGCCAGTTTGCAGTGTGTTTTAAAAATAAAATACATTGTGTTCAGTAGGGGGGGGAGTTAAATTTAAAAATAATACATTTCAAAGCTGTAATTAGGTTATCATACCGTCAGAATCTTATACCGGCCCATGCCTAGTCTTGAGCGGACCCTTTAAAATCTACTGATTTCATTCTGGCGCTACACATGGTGGTGTGATGTTTCACTACTGTTTTTAACACTTCCGTCATTTTGTAGCTCGGCTATATTAATGTCACTGGCATGACACCTACCATTCATTTCAAATGGTATTCTGTTCAGAAGAGTCCAAAGTCCATCATTTTCTAATTTGAGCTGCCTCTACATTGTTATTGTTGTTGCTAGCCATGGGGTGCTAAATAGCTCCACATGTCTTTGTATTGGCAACCTTACTCATTGACATACTACTGCTTAAGGTTACTGCTACTCATGCTCATACCTGTTTGTGGCAACACAATATTTCCAAGTAATCAAGAGCTCTAGTTAGCCACATTCTCAGGAGATGTATGTAGTTTGGAACTTCCTTGATTTTACGACCTAATTCTGACCATTTGTCTTGATTTCCTGAATGTTGAAGGGATTAAAAAAAGTCTTTGTTTGAATTGTTTTGCACACAGCAGACCATTGACATACATCAATTGTTGCATGTGCCCATATGTGCTTTTCATTGAAAGGGAACTGAATGAGATGAATCCTGTTGTAGCCTGATGCACAGTCCTATCAGTGATGCTTTTATTTAGAGAAGGGGGGGGGGTTGTTTTCTACAATTAAAAATGAAATCCTTGAATGTTTTCAAAAGATGCTGCCTGTCTAGTAATCTCTATGACCGTGGACTGTTCTTAACATTTGCATACACTACAAAAAAAACCCGAACTGAACTGAATTTTCATTATTTTAAGTGGAGAAGTGTATGCAAGGTGAAGTGTCCTCAGATGGTGCTTTGTACAGTAATAAGATATTGTTCATATATGTGGATCAAACGACCTGTAATTTATCTTTAACTTAAGTAGAGAAATGAAAAGAGGAATTGCACACAAACAGAAGGAGGTTGCCGTGTGTATTTAATGGTGACTTCTCGAACGGATATTCATTCGCCTTTTAAGTCCAGTGCACAAGCTGATGGCCCTACTGCCTGTTCCTACACTACACCGCTCAGCATTGCCCTGTAGCTGCCTCTCATTGAAGAACTTTTTATGAAACAAGTCAACGTTGAGATGCCGCTCTTTTAATTTTTTTTTATTTTTTTTTTTAATCGCATGATCCACTAGCAGGACTATATCTCTCATAGCTGACTGATGCAATTTGATGTATGTTAACACTATCATTTTGTAAGAGTATTTTATTTTTGTGTGTAATTAGTTCTAATTAAACTTGCCTTTGTCTAACAATGTAAGGCCTTGTAAACATATATGTCCTGTCCTTCCTGTTTGAATGGTTGTTTCAAATGTCATAAAAGCTTTTTCACCTGAATTATTGTTATGTTATTTACAATGGAGGAGTTGTGTAAATGGACCTCTTGCATAGCAATTATTTAAATTAGATACATTTATCAGGGGCCTGTTAGTATCCTATTGGCTGAGAATAAATGTCAAATGTGGGGGTTGCAAAGATCATGCTTTACATCTGAATGTCTTATGTCCCTGATGTCCCACCGTGTACTCACTCATATCACTCTGGATCAAAATGTCTGGCAGATGGTTCAGAGGGGGGCTGGGAAAGAGGGAATGGATTAAGCATCATCTAAGACAACAATTCAGTATCCTATAGTGAGTAAACCCACTGAAAGGTTGTTGTTTTTTTGGTCCACCTCTAAGTTTACAGGCAGCCTACATTACCTCACCCAAACTATAAACGTCAGGATAGAGGTTTTGTACCGAAAATTGTAATAAAATTTCCTGGTCTACATATTCCAACAGAAGCTGAGTGAAAATTAATTACACGGGTCTAAATGAAAAATACAAGGAGAGAGAGAGAGAGAGAGAGACAAAGTCGTCCCTTTCATGTTTGGGTTGGTCCTGATGACGTCACTTACCGTACGTCGGAAGCATTGTCATAGCCGGACTACCAGTTTCTTACTCGTACATATCAATCCGCCAACATCTGTTTGAATTATTTAACACAATGTATCAAAGGGACACACCGGGAAAAATAAATGTAAGAGAAAATACAAAACTTAGTGTCAGATTTTTGTATTCAGCTTCTAACGTTACATAAACGATGTTTATGTGCGATTTAACAAAAAACAAAAAACATTTATATTATTCTGCTTGGCTAACTAAGCTTATAAAAATATATCCAGTGGAAGGTTAATTGAAATACACTACATATACATTATGTAGTATTTCCATTAAGCGTTATAGTGATTTTAAAACCTAGTTTCACTGTTCCTCATTGGGTCTATGTTGCCAGTTGGTAGACGCTGAAGTTAAAAAACGAAGGGCGGATTAATACATTGGAAGGGGACTTCCTCTTGCGATATAAACCGGGCCTTGATTCCACATTACCGGCATTTCACCACCACTGCAGGTCGGATTTTTTAGTCGGTGGTAAAACCACAGTGAAGGGTATTTATCTTTTTTATTTATACAAGTTGTTTACAAAATGCCTGGATATTCCGACAGAGACCGCGGCCGAGACAGAGATAGAGACAGAGGGTAAGTTTCTGTATGCTTTAGACGAGTTTGTTTGATTCGTAGAAATGGCCGACAGCCTAGAACCTGGTAACAGTTGACTAAATTGTGATCATTTCTAAAGATGTGGGCTACGAAATCGTCCTTAGTTACGTATGTGTAACCGAAAACACACCGTTACCAATTTGAAAATGAGGCAGTTGGCTGGCTTTATCTAGCCACAGTAGGCCCGGTCGGAATGGGGCCCGTTGTCTTGGCACAAGGCCTGGTTTGGCCTCGTGTCCCTGCCGGCACAGCGGCTTTCCGTTAGCTTCAGGCTAACGTTAGCTTGACATTAGCTTATAGGCCTTTCAGACCAAACACGGTTTGCGCTGCTTGGGTTAGGCGCGCTGCCGCTACGTCGAATACCGGCGCAAGCCATAGGAAACAATGAGGTTCAAGGCCTTCACTCGACGCTACATTTCACCGCCGCAGGAAACTCTTATTCGCAATATTGTCTGTGGATGGGACTTAGCTATACATGTACTAACGCTCGCAATACTTTTAGTTCACCATAGTGACTCACTTACATGTACCGTTATTGCTACAGATGGCGAGTCGGCTTTTCGCCATGTGGCAGCGTGAATGCGGATACAAAATGTCGGCTATTTTTTTCCATTGTTCCTCTGCTGGTTGGAAAGTATATGACAGCTTTATTTCATAAAATGACGCAGTTAAGATGGGGTTTCTGTTCGTTGTTATTTGCTATTGCTACCATCGTTATTCCTTGACAGTCCCAGCAACACTTCTTAAATCGCGACTGAACGTAACTGTTGATGTAATTGCAGATATGGCGGTGGTCCTCCTCGCTTTGGTGGCAACCGTGGTGGTGGCGGCGGAGGTGGAGGAGGAAAGTTTGGCAATCCTGGTGAGAGGCTGCGGAAGAAACAATGGAACCTGGATGAACTCCCAAAGTTTGAGAAAAACTTTTACCAAGAACATCCCGATGTTACTAGAAGGTCTCCGGTATGTGACTATAGCCAGCATGGTCTTTGAAATCTTACATAACGCTGCTGCACACATGTGTTCCTTTCTGCACGTGTTGCAGTTACGCAATCGATTATGACCAATGAACTTGTTTCATTATCTTGCAGCAAGAAGTCGAAATGTACAGAAGAACCAAAACAATTACAGTTAAAGGGAGGAGCTGCCCAAATCCAATTGCCAAGTTCCATGAGGCCAGCTTCCCATGTAAGTATTTTTATTTAAATTGGTTACTTGTATCACAAAGGGAGTTTAGTACATCTCGGTTAATTGTGGTCCTCTTTTCTGCAGCTTATGTGATGGATGTGATCAACAAACAGAACTGGACTGAACCTACACCCATCCAGGCTCAAGGCTGGCCTCTGGCTCTCAGTGGCCAGGATATGGTCGGCATTGCACAGACTGGTTCTGGCAAGACGCTTTCCGTAAGTTAAATGTTCTCGTAAATTAGTTATGACTTCGAATTAATAGTTTCCCCGCTCTATATCATGTAAGTGACTGAATGTTTTCTCTGCAGTATTTGTTGCCTGCAATTGTGCACATCAACCACCAGCCTTTCCTGGAGCGTGGAGATGGTCCCATAGTAAGTAGTCACACCAGTTTTCATGCATTTCATCTTATCTTTTAATACTTATTAAATTAAAACTCACCACCTTCTGAAGTGGGCATATGATCTGCAGTGAGTGGTGTGATTAAATGTGACCAGAAAATTGTTTTCTCAACAGTTTGACTTTTTTTAATGCTGCGAATGACATGACAAGCCATACTTTACCTCTTTTACAGTGCTTGGTGCTAGCCCCGACTCGTGAGCTTGCACAGCAGGTGCAACAGGTGGCTGCAGAATATGGCAGAGCGTCTCGCCTGAAGACTACCTGTATATATGGAGGAGCTCCCAAGGGACCCCAGATACGTGACCTGGAAAGAGGTATTATAACTTTTCCCCTCATTGTTTACATTTATATTGCATTTTGGCTGCAAAACAACCTTTTCATACAAACTCTGTAATTGTATTGAGTGTTCTCACAATGACAAATTATTTAATTCTGTTAAAGGTGTCGAGATCTGCATCGCCACTCCAGGAAGACTCATTGACTTCCTTGAGGCTGGAAAGACAAACCTCCGTCGGTGCACTTATCTTGTCCTGGATGAGGCTGACCGAATGCTGGACATGGGCTTTGAGCCACAGATCCGAAAAATTGTTGACCAAATCAGGGTATGTTTTTGATTGGATGGCTATAAATGCATACAAAGTTGACTGTCCATTACATGTGCATTAACTCAAGGGAATGTGTTACTAACTGTTCTGTTTTTTGCAGCCTGACCGGCAGACTCTGATGTGGAGTGCCACTTGGCCCAAAGAGGTTCGCCAGCTGGCTGAGGACTTCCTGAAGGAGTACGTGCAGATCAACATTGGTGCTCTCCAGCTCAGTGCCAACCACAACATCCTGCAAATTGTGGATGTCTGCAATGATGCAGAGAAGGAGAACAAGTGAGTGATGTGCCATGGCAAAATCACCTTGTGTTGACGCCATAACACTTTAATGTAACTGTAATATGTTCTTTACAGAATTACAATTTTAATGATTTTATTTCTTTTTTTAGACTTATCCGTCTGCTTGAAGAAATCATGAGTGAAAAGGAGAATAAGACCATCATCTTTGTAGAAACAAAGAGGCGATGTGATGATCTCACCAGGAGGATGAGACGGGATGGGTAAGTGTTTTTGAGTGATTTACAGTTTGGCTGCTTCGGTTGTACTGACCTTACTGTTCTGAAGTACTTGTGTGAACATTTAAACGCCTAACATTTAAAACCTTCAATTCTGTTAGGTGGCCAGGTATGGGAATCCATGGAGATAAAAGCCAGCAGGAAAGAGACTGGGTTCTCAATGGTAAGTTTGCATCGCCAGCAAATCACTAGTTAATCATTGTAGAACTCACAGGAAATGTTTAACAAGGTTTTTTTTTTTTCAGAGTTCAAATATGGAAAAGCTCCAATTCTCATTGCAACTGATGTTGCTTCCAGGGGTCTAGGTCAGTATCCTCGCTGAACTGTATTGTACTCTATATGTATTTTACAAAAGAAAGTGTATTTGCTTTCTTTAACTCTTCTGCTTCTTTCTGAGTTTCTCCCCTGACCTGAAGGAGCAGTCTATATGGCAGGGCCTTGGCATGACAAGCCCAGGTCTCCAGAGGGGGAAGGAGGATTCTTGGAGGTGTCCTGACTGGCGAGGCACGGGTCTCCCAGTCGTGCAGATATACAGAGGTGACCAGGCCCAACCAAGTGCAGCATAGTGCGCTGGCCTGCCTAAAAATGGGGGGGCGAGTTGAGGGCTGGCCACAGTTCCTCCCCCATATGCTCGTCTGTTCTCTGGCAATGGTTTGGACTGCTTCACACACCCAGGCTCTGTAACTGTCCCAGCTCAAAGCCCAGCTACACTGTCTCCTATTGTCTTGCATGTATGTTTGGGCACTGCATTGCAAGCTGTTTGAGTCATTTGGAAGGTGCTTTCTGTTGCGTAGACTCGTTGTAAAGCATGGGTGGCGTTAATGTTAACATTGCAGTTCCTAAACTTCTGTCGGAAGAGCAGTCTGTCTGATCGGTCATACCTTCACCTCTGTAATGACATGGCTACTGGCGCTTTTGGTGACAGTGGGACATGCTAGCTGGACACACTTGGACAAAATCCAAGCCCACACTCCTCCCTCGCCTGCGTTTCAAAGTCATGTCGAGACCTGCCAACGAGAGACATTATGATCAAGTGAACACTGGGTCTGGAAAAATCTTGCTGTGTCGCGAGTGGGGATGCACTGTTGTAGGCATCCTGCAAATTGGTTCAGTTCTACAGTTTTGGCAAGAGACACTGCAGTGTGAGCTTTATAGCAAGCATCTCGTGAGGGCGTGACAAAGGGACCTTGGTTAAGTGCTAGTTCAAGCACACTAGGAGGCAGTAGAGGGCATAGCAGCCCTACTGTATAGCGACACCTGTGGGTCACTTGACAATATGTGGGGCGTGTGCTGCAATGGGAATGGACTAGTGAATGCATACTCCAAAAGATGGTAAGACTTCTGATCCATTCTTTCTGAGGGTGGTTTGGCAGTGGTTCAAGGGAGGGGGTGGGGGGATTTTATCCCACTGGGATTGGAATCCAATGGAGTGTGCATCGTTTCTCTTTTCCCACCGTAGTCTCCCCAAGGAGTAAATACTCATCTTTAGTTAAGTCTTTCCAGCTTTGTGGATTTTCCAGCCATTCCTACCTCATGACAGCACTAACTTTTTGTTTTTTGATCTGGTTGTTGTGGTGGCACTGGTGCACATCTTGTGTGCTGCCTTCCTTTTCCTTTATGCCACACTGCAACACAATCTTACAGATGTGGAAGATGTGAAATTTGTCATCAACTTTGACTACCCCAACAACTCTGAGGACTATATCCACCGCATTGGCAGAACAGCTCGTAGCCAAAAGACAGGCACAGCTTACACCTTCTTCACTCCCAACAACATGAGGCAGGCCAGTGACCTCATCGCTGTGCTCCGCGAGGCCAACCAGGCCATCAACCCCAAGCTCCTCCAAATGGCGGAAGACAGAGGAGGTAAATCCAATTGGTGAGATACAGAAACTGTGCAGTAAACTGCAACCACTCTTTTTCTGCTCCTCCTTTTTTTTTTAACTTGTTCTGAGAATGGGATGGTTTATCATTAACTTCTGTATCTCAGGCAATTTAGGGAAACTTTCTCTCAAAACATTCTTTTGCTTCAACTTTTGTTTTAAAAACTACCAGTGTCTTTGTCTTTAAGTGTGTTTTCCTTTCCAGGGCGTTCAAGGGGAGGCAGAGGTGGTGACTACAGAGATGACCGTCGGGATAGGTATTCTGGAAGGCGTGATTTTGGCAGTTTTAGGGACCGGGATAATGGTAGAGGGTTTGACAACGGACCAAGTAAAACGTATGGCACAAATTCACAGAATGGAGGTTATGGGGGCAATAACAGCAGTGGCAATGGCTTCAGCGGAGCCAGCTACAATGGTAATGGACAGTCCAACTTTAACAACCAACCTGGAGCCTTCGGAGGCCAGAACTTCCAGGCCCAACAGTTTGCTCTTGCTAAGGGTGGTGCGCCGAGTGGCGCTAGTCACCCCCCATTCCCCTTCCCCCAGGCACAGGCTCCGCAGCAGCATCCTCCACCGCTGGTGCCATACCCCATGCCTCCTCAGTTCTCTCAGTAAATGCACCGTACACTTGAAAAAGTAAATTATTGCTTTTGTCTCGTTTTAAGTTCTACACATAAACCAGATTATTTTTTTTTGTATTTACACAACAGGGTTACAAAACAACTTTAACCTCTATCAAGCCTTTTAAGATCTGCAGTGCAGCAGTAGTTGTGTTGCACACTTGTTTTCCTATTATACTATTTAATTTGTTACATTCCTCAGTAATGTTTAGTTATGTTTTGTACTAGGTAATTACAAATGTATTGGTTTTTCATGTGTATCATTGAAAGTGATGTTAAGCTCCTAACTTGGAAGTGCACTGCATGATCTTTCAAAATAAAACATAAAAAGAAACTTGGTGCTTTTATTTATTTTAAATAACTAAGATGTTTTTACAAGAGAAATACACACTGGTACTACCTTTTTCTGTCCAGCAGGTGTCATGATTCACATCTTTGTACCAGAAGGCACTTGAGCTGTACAGTATATCATATGTACTATGTTGAAATCTGCAGTTGTGGGGTTTAGTGCATAGACTGTACAAGACTTAGTGTTGAAACATGTAGCAAATTAAATGTTATCAACGCTTTGCCCCTACACTGTACCAACCACTGAGAGGGATTAACTAGTTTCCCTGTCAGTCTTGTGTCTACCACATGATGGCAAAGATTACTTGTAAGGTTGGCGTCTTGGTGATGCTAACGATCCTTTAAAATCACATTCCTATAACAACTTTGTAATTTTAAAGCCTAGAGCTAAAGTTCTCAATCTGTTTTCAGCCAAGGACTCATTACAAGATAAATAATATACCTGGGAACATCAAGTATGTCCCTTGGAATAACTTGTATGTAGCTTTTTATTTTTACACCTACATACACTCATCTTTATCTGAAAGAACACAAAACAATATATACAATATATGTAAAATATATTTGTAGAAATTAACTATCTGTACATTAAAATTCTTAACTATGAAACTATATATCTTAAAAACTTAACAGACCCCCCCTGGAGTCTTATGAAATTACATTTTTAGATCTGAAGTGTTTCAAGGAGTGCCTCTGAAATGAGCAAACTATTACATGTACATGTTTTGTGTGATGCACAGAAACTTGTTACCACTCTGGGTGAAACCAGTGATACAGGTTGTAGTTTTAAAGCTGTGGAACATTAAATAGTTTTACTGACACCTCTGGGCCAATGGTTGTCATGTCTTTGATAATTGTTAATTTCAATCCATTTGGATAATAGGTTGAGAAGCTCATGTTTCACACTAGAACTGCTGCTTCACCTGAAACGTGTCTATAATAAAGACCTGAAACCTGGTCACAGGTCGGTACCTTGTGATGACACTGATTAGATTTCTGTTTTTCAGTACCTGTTGCTCAGGAGTGCTGTGGGTGCGGCTGATTTAAATAGGTTTTTCTACACTGTGGCCTGGAAGAATGTGTGGAACGTTCCCTGTGTAAATACTGTAAATGTGTTGTTTTATGAGTCAATTGCTTCTTTTTTTATCCAAAAATGTGGCAGCCATCCACACCCTGCTGTTGACAGCACAGTTTCATCCCAAAACATGTTAAACTTGTATGAAAAGCCGCCTAGACCAAAATATATAATAATATATAAATGAGAGTATGTATGTATGTGCAAGTGCTTAGTACCAGTGTACATGTATGTACTAGGGCTGTCCTAATGATATTTTCAGTCTATTATTTTACACATATTATTTAAAACTCTGATCTATTAGTTGTTGTAATCGACTGGATCTCTAAAACTGAGTTTCTCCACAAAGAATCATGCAAAATCACCACTTTAAATCTTCTGTTTACCAGAGATGTGCTCATAAATTTCTTAAAAATAAGTCATTCAGCATGAAATAGCATACAAAAATGACCGCACTCACTCTGACATCTCTCCGTTTGTGCATGTGTGTATGTATTTCAGGCCTGTGTGTGTATCCTAATAAACAGAGTGGACATTGTAATTTCCCCACTGGGAGATCAATCAAAAGGATAAAGTATATACATTATTATTATTACTTACTTTACATTGTGAAATAAATGAACCAAAGGGAAACAGGTTATTCATGATTTACTAAATGGAAAGATAACACGTGGAAGTTAAGGTGCTTATCTCAGATGGATTGCACAACATGGAATTGGAACTTGAGGGTCGTCCCTGATTGAAGTACAGGGGTGGACACAATACCATGAACACCTGTATCAAATGATTTAAAACCCTGTGAAGCCTAAATGGTATTAGAGAAGTTTTATACCAACTTTATTTTGTTGTGGTTTTTGTGAGTAAGAGAGGGTTTACATTGTGTCCAAGCCCTCCACAACTCAATGCAGCTGGCCTAGCCTGGACCTGTTAAATAACTATTTCTGAACTTAATATGCAGGTTACATTAAGTATGGCTAACAGTGAATGCTGACACATTTTAATGCCAGTTAATTATTAAACCTGCAATAACTGACTTCTATCATTTTATTTGCCCTTTGGGTGCAGTGGAAACAAGTTGTAACATTAATTTTAATCACCTTTTTTAGTTATATTATTATACTATTGTGAGCAAAAAGTTGCTTATTTACACATCTGGCAAATACGGAGCAACATTATTCATCTGGAGTCTGTTTGTGTCCACCTGGTAAATGTAAGTACCAAGTTTACTCTTCTTTTAGCTCTGTTTTGGTCCTTACCAACTGCTAATATCTGGCTCCTAAGCCGCCAAGTGCGCCACTGTGTTCACTAGATGACCTTTGGGACAGAGCAGGTAGCGTGCACCAGGTTTTCTGCCAGAAATCTTAGGTTTAGGCAATACAAACTACTTGAGGAAGTTTTGGAGTAAATTGTACAAAATAAATCATTTTGGGGCAGAAAGCCTTGGAGGCGAACCATGTGCAGGTTTTAGCGCAACAGGGTCTGGAAATGGCACAATGAGAACGGTGAGTTTGAACCAAACAGTAAAGTTGCAAGTCTGGTCCTACTAGACTCTCGCACATTTTGTTTACAGAGTCCATTGATTGACAAGCGTTAACTTCCTTGAAGGCAGGTACTCTGTTGAAGTTTAAAACTATTGGATCTGCCCAGGGCCACTCTGGATCTGCCATAACCATTGGCTAACGTTTGGTCGTGACATCGACTTAGCTTAGATTGGACCGGTAAAACTCTGACCGGAGAAAACCCAAGAATATACCGTAAACCCAGATGTGGTACTGAAGGAAAATGAAAACTGAGCGGAAGTACTTAGGAATGCGGTGCCAGGCTGTAAAGTCGCAAGCCTGATGACCAAAACAAGAAGCTGAAAGTCTCCATGAAGCCCTGTAAAGCATAGTTGGGTTTCACATTTTGGTAATAATCCTTTTTATTTGTTACAGATAACCCCTTCCACACTGTCATTTAATACATGATTGTAAAGAAAAAATATAGAATTATATCCGCTTAAAATATAGCTTACTGCTAGAGATAAAGATCATCACTCTCTTGTCCTTTCACTCACTCATTCCTATCTTTCTGTACCTTCTTGTTAATCCCTCCCTCTCCCCCTCAGGTATGTGTGTGTTGGTTTGAGGAGTAACTGCTCTGGGCGTGCGTCGGACACACCCACTGCAAGCATGAGACGGAGCAGCATGCTGAGCCATTTGCTTCCCTCGAGGCGTAAAGGCGCATTGTTCGACTCTAGGACCATCAGAGGTGCCTCCAACACCCACCCACCCACATCACTCTGCAAATGGGTTTTGTGCCAACAATAACAAACATTACACCTGAGATGAGATGACATGAGATACTTTGCATGCACTGGAGTTTCATAATCTACAACTTTGTTATCAGCTTACTTGTGTACCACAGAGGCAATTTCAATGGATGTGTGTCTGATAAGCATCGGTAACTTTCTCTGGGCATGTCAGGTGTACCAATGCTTGCGATTACTGAATAATTCTAAGTCTACTAATGAATTAATTAGGGCTCTGCTGATTTTTATTTCTACAGCACATTTCACACACACACAATTAAGGGTGCGTTAAACAAGTTAAACCTTTTCACTGTCATGTCAACTTTCCAGTGTTACAACCTGAACGACTACTGCACCTTACTTTTCTGATGCTGTGCAAAATTCCATAGTCTCCCCTTTAAGGCTGTTTCCCACTCCACAGAACTCCGAAAGGGTCACGACGCCGTAGCCCAGATTTAAAACCAGAAAAGGAGGTAGCACATCTGAAATCTAACGGCAATATAAGAGCAAGTGCTAATAATGATCCTAAACATCCAGCTACTGGGTGTGTAGTTCGGCTGTGTACATTTAACCACATTTGTACATGTGGAATACGGTGAGTGTTTTATAATGTCCTGGCTGCCAGGTCTTGTGTTGCATGGAGCTGATAAGAGAGCAGTAGCTGTATCCAGTTCAGAGACCATTTCCAAACCCCACAGAGTTCAAAACCTGCAGATAAACTCAATAAAGATTATTTTTAAAAGGGTGGTGTCAAGATAATAATACGGATTATAGGGTTCAACACATATATCCTAATCACACACTTAAAAAAATAAATAAAAGACACATTTCTGAGAAAGCAGACCAATGAAAAATTACTGGAATGCACTGGAGGAAAAAAAAAAACAACAAAAAACCTCCAAGAACATAAAGTCAGGCGAGGAATGCAAAGCGGCAGGAGCGTGGAACAGGTCCGCCCGGTTTGCTGCTTCTACTAAAGACACACCTGCTGACATGGGTGGAGCTGAGACAGGTGGAGCTGAGACAGGTGGACGCTTCTTAACTAAGTTAAGAGAGGAGAGAGCGAGGAGTTGTAGGAAACACAGTCGGACTAAGATTACAACAAACAGTCTCCCAAGATGTCGAATCCTACAAAGCTCAGCAAGTGAGTTAAATACTTTCCACTCTCTCTCTCTTTGTGTGTGTGTGTGTGTGTTTTTGTGTGTGTGTGTGTGTGTGTGTGTGTGTGTGTGTGTGTGTGTGTGTGTGTCAGGTTTCCTAGTGTTACATGACTGTCCCTTTTCTCCTCTCTTTACGCTGCCTCACTCTTGAAAAAGCTGAAATTCTGCATGCAGGCGTCTTTTTTATTTTTTATTTTTTGGTACCATGATCCTATTTATATTTGCACAGTGTTTTGTTAACCCCGGGCAATACAGTGTGCCACAAGAGTCAGATACCATATCAAAACAATACCTCTCTGACCTCTAATGTGTTAGACACTAATATCTGTCTTTCATTCATTCATTTTCTTTTGAAAATTAAAGAGGAGGTGCTTTAGGAAATGACATTAAAGTGGCTCAGTCTTTTACCCATTTACTTTGACAAAACCACTATGTTACTACCATACATTGAGGATACTTCATTGATTGTCTTCCTGTCACCTCACCTGACTTAATTCCCTTAACCACAGCACCTTGTATCTTTGCCTAAAGGGAGTATCACCAAAGTTTACTGACTCACTTTATTTATTTCTAGTGCCACTTGATAGGCCGGTGTTCTGACTCTAAGCCGACAGGTCAACAGTGTGCAGACGGTTGTCATTGCTATGCAGTGGAACAAGTGGTTGTTTAAATAGAGGAGTGATTAATCATGTTTTATGAATTTACACTTTGCAATAAATGTGTGGCCTCCACCCTGCTCCTTTCATATTGAGTAAGCAGGGTTTTTTTTTATCTCCTTTCGGTGCAACATGTCACCCGGGGGGGCAGATACTGTTGAACATTAGCGCTCCATCCCTGCGGGGCGTGCCAGGCAGCCAAAGGCTCGAGATTGTTTCTTATGGAAACAGGATTGGCCGAGGGAGCGGCAGGGCAGCAACACTTGAGTTTAAAGGGAAGTGAGTGAGTCAGTTAGTGAGTGTACAGTGTGGTGAATACCTCGTCTGATATGCACACTTGAGTATTCATGATTATGCCAAGAAACAACTCTGTGTGGTTGTGACGTAGCTCTCAGCCATGAATGAAGTCACCCACACGTGGGGCTGCTGCAGCAGAGATAAGAGGCAGTTTGAGCAAAGAAGGAATCAGTGGAAGAGGAAGTATTCAGATCCTGCACTTCAGTAAAAGTACAAGTACAAAGAATTTGTACAAAAGTACAAATAGAAGTCCTGCATCGAAAATGTTACTTAAGTAAAAGTACTAAAAAAAAGTACTATAGTAAGTATAGAGAGGAAAATGTACTTTAACTACTCGGTGCATAAAGACGTCCCCTGTAGTTTTAATACTAATAAATCATAGAGTTGCAAAGATTAATCGGTTTATTGATTAGTTGTCAACTATTAAAGGTGCTCCAAGCGATGTCACACGTTTTAGGCGACAACATTTTTTCATTACATATAGCAAACATCTCCTCACTTTCTGCCAGCTGCCTGTCCGCAGAACACTGTAAAAAAAAACGGGGTCTCTGTAGACAGCCCAGGCGCCACACACGGCAGCATAACCGGCGCCAACCTGCACACGAACCATAACAAGCAGCCAATAACCGACAAGAAGGAGTTGATTGAGTCATGAACGAGCATTGTGGAAGTAGCCTACGTGCTAACGCTGCTGCAGTGATGGTTCAACCAACTCCTTTTTGTCGTTTATAGGCTGGAACGCTGTTTGTTATGTTGTTTTAGTTTTGTTTTTGTTGTCTACAGAGACCACTTTTTATTTTTATTTTTATTTTTTTACAGTGTGTTCAGGAGACAGGCAGCTCGCGGATAGTGAGGAGATGTTTGCTGTATGTGACAAAAAAATCTAGCCTAAAAAATGTGTGACATTGCTTAGAGCACCTTTTACTGTACTGTTGTAGGTGGTTAGAATGAAGAACATTTTTTTATTTATTTAGTTATTTATTTATTTATGTTTGTAAAACTTTAGATAATCATGAGAAGCACCCGTCACAATTACCCAGAGCCCGAAGTTCCACCTACACAATGCTTGTTTTCAGCCTACAAAATAGTCCAGACCTCAAAGTTATTTAAAAAAAAATTTAAAATCGTTTTAATAGTTAAAAGGAATGGCAACAAATCCTAACATTTTAGACGCTAGAACCAAATGGAATAAAACGTTTAGCATTTTTAGTTAAACAATCATCAAAATAGTTTATTTCTGTCAGTTGACTCATCGATTAATCGACTGATCGACTTCAGCTCTACTTGTTTATACTGTTAAGTAGTGTAGCATCATATTTTGTAAGGATTATACGTGTTTTGCAAAAATCAATCAAATCAAAGTCAGATTTAGAATAGGATTTATTTATTAATTTATTTCTTAGACTCCTCTCCCTGTTTTTACAGTGTGTCGCTGTAATATTATTTATTGTCATATAATTTAATCTGTTAAGGTTTTTTTTATATTGACCTTTTCTCTTTCCTGCCTGGTTATGATTTTAATTTGGGATTAGGCTACTATCAGTTACTTATTCATCTATGTATTTACTTTCTATTCTACCATTCTTTCACTTCTTGCTATTTAACCTGACTTCCAGCATTTGTATCTTTAAATTCCAGGACTAATGTGTCAAAGTCAAATGATTTGAAGTACGGGCTGTTAGAGGAGGTTGGGGAGAAGGGAATGGGCTTTAATTCCTCCTGGTGTCTTTTCTACATTATGCAGACACTATACAATTTGTGTATTTGTTTAAAAATGAATAATTAAAAATATTTGAAAGAACTGTTTAACGATAAGAAAAGAAGGCTGTATGGTTGAGTGTATATGTCTAATATAAGACTGTAACCAAAGCTGTAAAATAAATGCAGTGAAGGAAAAAGTTCTCTATTTCCTTCTGTGTAGTGGATTAGAAGTATGATGTGGCATGAAAAGTAAAGTACAAGTACCTCAAATTTGTTCCAAAGTAAATCAGCTGACTAAATGTACTTAGTAACATTCCACCACTGGGAGTAATAAAAAGACTGCAGGAAGTAATCCACCCCTGGTACTCCACCTACTACGAGCCATAATGTCTGACTACAACTGTCAAAGCCCAACTGGAAATTAGTGACGCTGTTCATTTGATAAGGGCTGAAAGGCCGCAGGTATGTCTGCCACACACAGACAACATTCCTGACAGCCAGTGGGAGGGGACGGGGGACGGAAGTGTCCCCTGGGTCCTGATCCGGGTGTGTCAGAAGAAATAGTTGGCTTTCATATCACAGCGGCGCAGGACTGACAGAACAAAGAGAGCCCTAACAGGTCTGCAGAGAATCATTTACTGTATGAGTGACATGCCAGCGGAGGAAGGAAACGTGTTAACTTCAGTGCCTTTTCATTACATGAAGAGCAAAAGAATAGATTAACAATTTTTATTGTCATTGTACATGTACAACGAAATTGGATGCTGTCCTATCTGTGCAAACACAACTCTAAAAGCCACTATAAAGTATATAAACAGAGACCGAAGCGTGTAAAAAAGAATGTAAAGACACAAAAACCACAACATACCACATGTACAAGACATTCACTGTACAATTCCTCACTAGTTCTCAGAGTAGTGTTAAGTACAGTTATGGCTTTTGGATAAAAACTTTATTTCTAAGTCTGTTTGTCTGTGTTTTAGTTGTTAATTAAAAGTAACACTGAAGTTGCTCTTTTAACACAACTTTACATTACATTTACAAGTACAATTCTGAAGTACTTCATTCACTACTCCATTACCTTTCAGTGGGAAATACTGTACTCGTTAATCCACATTTATTTGACAGCAATAGTTACTTTAAAGATATTAATTATATAGACTGAACCACCCAACAGACTATAAACTAGTTGTAAATATGAAAGTAGATTAGCTGATTTAGGTATATAAGTACTAAAACAAGCTTTTTAATCACAATAACAAGAGCATATTATACTTTTTACTAGTACTTGTTTCAATTCAATTTTATTTATAGTATCATATCATAACAACAGTTATCTCGAGACACTTTACAGATAGAGTAGGTCTAGACCACACTCTAGTATAATAATATATAATATATAATATAATAATTTATAAAGTCCCAACAATTCCCCCAAGAGCAAGCATGGTTCAACAGTGCGACCATGCGCTGTGGCGCATCCTCGTGTCTTTAAATGACGTCAAGAATCATCACCTCACAGAGCGATGTCATTGGCTTAGAGGATCTTGACCATCTCCTCTCTGTGTTTTTACCCAGGAGTCAGGCCGCTGACCTGGCTGTGGTGATCGAGCGCATGCAGAAGAGTGCAGACCAAGTAGAGAAGTATATCCTGGCAACAGAAGAGATGCTGACTGTGGTAAGAAGTCCACGACTTCCTTTGAGACCATAAACATTACTGGATCAGTTTGATCCAGTAGAACGTGCATAGACACTATGTCATCTTTGTGAGGGTGAAGCATGCAACAGAGCATGACCACGTGTTTTTTTTTCTTTTGCTTTGAGTCCATATTTTTTGCTCAATCTTTTTTTTCTTTATTTTCATTGAATATACAGTACATTACATTACATACATGGAGAGTTGTTCCCTCCATGGTATTAATACAAGCTTTGGCAGGAAAACCACCAGAAGTATTATCACGTCATTCATTAATTAGCAAGTCTGCACTTTGTCGAAGCAGGGCATTTTTTTATTTTTATTTTTTTTGACAAGCACAACAGGTTTTTTTTTTTTCCCATCTGAAGGACACGGAGCGTAAAGGGAAGAAACAGCCCTTCATCCACCAGAAGGAGAACACAAACAACCTGATGCAGGCTGAGAAGCTGCTGAAGGATCTCTTCATGGACGTGGACAAGTCCAAGAAGCTGAAGCACCCGCAGGCCCTCGAGATAGAGAAAGAGTGAGTTTATTCTGTCACAAACCCGGTGATGCATGCCATCAGACACACCTTAAACCCGATGTGTCGCATACCATCGAAACATGAGTGCCATGAAGCGTCATTTCCACAATGCCTCTTACTGCTCTACTCACCCATGACTAAAACACTTGTGTGTCTGCTTTTTCCTTTTTCAGTGTGAAAAACCTCCATGATCGCTGGGTGAAGGACTGTGCCATCTGCAGGGAAGTGTATTCCCAGGGACTAACTTTGGATCCGAAACAAAAGATCGACTGGGGTCCTCTGCTGGATGAAAAACTGGTTGGTTCAAGTCGATCTTGGGTTTTCGTAGCTTAACATCTTCATGGTTATGTGTCACAGGTTGAACAACTTTCTGCTTCGTAATGCTGTGATTTACAGAAACAGTTAAAGGCAGATGCATATGGCCCCAGCCTGTCTGACGTAGAGAAGCAGATTGCAGCACATAACATTCTGCACCAGCAGATCGAGGCCTACAAGGCCCAGCTGGAGCCCAGCACCACCACTTCACAGGTAACAGCACCAAACACACATAACAGCCACTCTCCAGAAGTGGTGGAACGTAACAAAGTACATTTCCTCAAGTGCTGTACTTCAGTACAAATTTGAGATACTTTACTTTAGTCTTTTCTTTTCATGCCACTTTCAAATTCTACTCCGTTGCATTTCAGAGAGAAATATTGAACTTCATTCATCTGGCAGCTTTAGTTACTTTACAGATTAAGAGTTTTGCACACAAAACGCATGTAGTTTAGAAAATACAAGTTCCAGTTTCTAAAATGTGAAACTGTTGCTGCATTGAGTACTTTAACTTTTTTTGTGATCAAATTTTTTAAATTTAAAGCGCCAAATAAAAATGCAAAACATTGGTCCAGATGACAACATACAGAAGAGTACGCTACACACACCGCAGAAGGCACAGTGCACCTTTTCCACAATCAAGTACTTTTACTTTTAATACTTTAAGTACATTTTCCTGATGATACTTACATACATTTACTGTAGTAACATTTTCAATGAAGGCCTTTAACTTGTAACCGAGTATTTTACAGTGTGGTATTAGTACTTTTACTTAAATGAAGGATCTAAGTACTTCTTCCACCACTGCTCTGCAGGATGAATTATTTACCTGTTCTTTCTTCGTCTTTGTCCGCAGGAGCAGTACGCCGCCTTCAAAGAGAAATATGCAAAACTTAATGTGAGTTTTTGTTTTTTTTGCACTTGCTGACTCTGAAAAGGCTTCAATGTGTGACTTGTGTTGTTTGAAGGGATTGATTTAAGTTCAGAGGGATGTGCATATGTAATGTGTGCATCTTGTATGTGTGTTCTGCAGGAAGCCTCCCAACAGAGACGCAACCACCTGGCCTCTCTGTATGAGTACTTGCACAGCTGCAATAAGGAACTGGTGTACCTGTCAGGCCAGCAGGAGAGGATCCTCCAGAGAGACTGGAGTGACCGCATGGTCGACCCCCCAGGCCTCCGCATGGAGTATGAGGTGAGGGGACAGCATGTGCCCTTTGCTGCATGTCATTCCCCCTCTCTCTCCCTCGTCATGTCTTCAGCTGTCCTATTAAAATAAAGACCTAAAATGCCCCAAAAATAATCTTTAAAAGAAAAGAGCAAGATCCTTTTTGTTGAACATGAAATGGCCTCAACATCGCTATCGCCAATCCCACCAGACTAAATTGAAATAAACGAAAAGTAGTTTAATAATTGTAAAACACACTTCATACAAAGTCGACAGAAACAAAATTGAACACACAAAAGTCGTCTTTTCTTGTCTTTCCACTGTTCCAACAATCACCACTCTGGTTTGGTTGAAATATCTTAATTCACCCATTTACATGTAAAAACATGCTGGCTTTATACACGCTAAAAATAACTGTATATTTAAATGGAGTCTGGTGAGTTTGGCGATGGCTATTTCGGGGCTTTTTCATGTTAAACAAAAAAGATCAGAAAGGCCTATCTTTTAATGAATCCTTTCCTTAATGTTGTCAGACACTTAAAATAACAATCTGAGCTTGTAAGTGGCAAAAACAGAACGTGTATTGGACAGAATTTGACAGGGTGTGCATGTTCCCGATAGGGTTACATTACAGAACAGTTGCCGGTCACAGGGTTCTCGCTCCATACTGTACCAATTATAGTAGGGTCCAGTTTTGGAAAAATACCAAAATCACCCTTTAATTTACAGGTTTATTGTGTAGTCTTGTGATCAAAGGGAGGAGCAAGGTAAAGATATTTTGGAGAGAAGAATATTAAAACTTTATCAATTTGCCTTCGAGCATAATCCTCTAAGAGCCGATTGTGACCCAACTGGTGTAACCAGTACGGTAGTCACTGCTTAGCTGCTGGGGCAATTTGAATACTTGTAACACCATGTAATTTTCTAATGTAATGTAATGTTGTTTCTTCTTATGTACAGAAATTCAAAAACAGCGGACTCATAGCACATGAGAGTGAGATCAACAAACTGCAGCAGGAAGGCAATCGTCTGGTTGAAATGAAACACCCTGGCAGCTCAACGATGGAGGTACATCTATCTCACTCATTAGGAACATATCTGTGTGATAACTGTATAGTACCTGACACAGTGGTGTGTGGAATAAAATGAATGAATGAAATTCATTTTTTTTGTCAGGAACACAGAGATGCTGTGCAGTCTGAGTGGCAGTCGTTCCTCAACTTGTGTCTGGCAAAAGAAAAACACTTGGACAACATTGAAGACTACAAGAAGGTAGTGATCTTCCACACAGCACTGTGACTGACTGTGATAGTATTTCTTCTTCACTACCCTGGAAATCCAGAGTTCTAACCAGAACACAATTTGAATTTGCTTAGCAAGTCACTCTGGCATTCAGTGATGCCGCTCATTACCTATGCCCTTGTAGCCGAGTGCACCAATCACATCCTGAGTAGCTAATATAGGCGGGCCAGAGGCAAGGTTTAATCTACCAGTTAGCTCCGCTGGTAGCTAAGCGTACGGGGCTCTGGATACGTCAACCCGTGTATTGTTGTGATTGGTCGTAGTGTTATCCAATTGCGTGCAGTGAGATTTTCAAATGCTCCAATTCTCTCCAATGCAGTTCCAGCTGGATGCAGAGACGTTGTCCGAGTCCCTGGAGCGGCTCAATTCCTCCATGGACCAAACGTCTCTGGCCAAGAACAGCAACCCTCAGGTCCTGATGGCTCTGGAGGTACAACCGGGTTCCCTATGTCATAGTTTCTATGCAGCTAACAAACAGCTGCATGTGAAGAATAAGGCAAATTTATCAAGTGTGGAACTTACAGCTAAGTGTAGGAGGAACCTGTAAAAGCAACTCTCAAGGGATCATGGGATTATTACAGGCATACTCCCTTAACACAGTTTACTTAGTGATGTGCTATTATGCAAACCACAATTTATTTTAACTTAACAAGTAGCAATTAACATTCAAGATAGGGTTAAAACCAATCTCCTATATGGATGATGTTTACATAGGGATCAATAAATAAGGACGAAATATTGATTTAATAATAGTTGGCAAGTGCAGTCAATGAAGATGTGTGGAAAGTGATTGCAAACGATATCAATGTTGGCTTGATTTGTGTTGGTAGCACCTCTGATAAATTGACTAAAAATAAGGTTTATTTAAATCAAATGGAGTTAAAAGTACCCCTATTCCACATTCCACATACAGTACAACATATTATTTATCATGAACAATTATAACTTGTTTTACAATCATTTTCAAGACATGACTCAGGAGGTTAGGGGACCTCTGGAGTATCTGCAAGCTGTAAGACATTTGATAGTTTATATTACATAAGTCCACAACTAAGAGTACGGATGAAGGTTACACTTTTCATTTTTTACTGTTTGCAGATCAAACTGGCTTTAAATCTGCTTTAACCTGCTCAGCAGAATCAGTTTAGAATGAAAGAAATGCTATATTTTGGGATAAAGCACATTATACTTGTGTGTTTGTCTTGCTTCTGTTTTTAATTTAACATTATATAATAATTATAATGATTCAAAGGGAGATGAACCAGCAATAAAGAGGAACGAGCAGCGCCTGGCCGCACTCAGGGAGCTCAGCAACAATGTGGTGCCTCTGAAGTCACGGCGGGTCCCGCCCACCAAACCCACCTCTGCAGTGTCTCTGTGTGACTGGGCCGATGGAGAGGTAGGTGGAGGACAGTTGGGGAGAACTAGTTGGGATCAGTCATTTGCAGTATTTGATATGAAAACATGTCATAACCTGGTTCTCTGTTCATGATGTTGAAAGTTATTTTTTAATTTAAATTAGTTTTTAAAAATTATTATTATTTTGATATAAATGAACTTCCGTCACATTCAAGCCATTGCCAGATGACTTGCTACAAAGCTAATTAAGACCATCAGCTCCACCCGACTCTCTGTGTTTCTCAGCATGGCTGTGTTTAGAAATGGTTGTCGTGCAGAAACTCAAGTGAAGATTTTTTATTTTTTTATTATTATTTATGTAACCTTTATTTATCCCGCTAAGTCAATTGAGAACAATTTCTCATTTGCAACACACAAACATTTATACCTGGAAGCTGCCCAGTACAACCAAAATCCTTGGTTACTAGCAACTGGGTGGAGCAGGGGTGGGGTTAGTGCGCGATTACAGAAGGCTTGCATCATGTGGATGCACCAACAGTGGTGTTTTCACCCACATGTTTTATCCTGTTGGTCTGGGGATTGAACCGACAGGATCTAAACACTATAGCTTTAACTAAAGTAATTAACGATGTACCGATGCATTGTGAATCAGTTAAAAATGGCTATAAATGTGTAAACATTACAACCGGTTGAGATTAAAATTAAATTCAGACGAAACTACACACTATAGCTTTAACTAAAGTAATTGATTACCGATGATTATCAGTTAAAAATTGCTATAAATTTAAACATTTGATGTGAGATTAAAATTAAATTTAATTCATAACTTGTTATTCATTTTTTTGTTATTTAAGATAAAATACAATTTCATTTGCACTTTTGGTAACAGGACACATCTGTTGTTTTGTGCAGTTTATTAAAAATAAAGGACTGATTTTCAGTCCTAAATAACTCATTCTGGTATCGAATCGTGAGTTGAGTGCATTGTTACATCTCTAGAAACTAGAGAAGCAAACAAAAAAACAGAATTTGATTCCAGCCTACAGGTGGTACACTTTGTTGGAAAAAAACAAAAACGAGAGATTATTCCTGTTATCATCTTTACTTTATCATCTTCTGTGGTTCAGGACACAGTCAGGCGTGGTGAGACGTTAAAGCTAAAGTCCAACTCTGATAATATGAACTGGGAGCTTGAGACGAGCAGTGGGAAGACCAGAACGCTCCCCGGGGCATGTTTCATGGTCCCTCCACCTGATGCTGAGGCGCTGGAGAAAGTAAACAGGTACAGAGTGCAAACTCACCACCTACAGTATGTTTTCCTTACGTTGTCTAGTTCTGCAATTACAACAAATAGGGCTGCAACTAAGGACTATTTTCATTGTTGATTAATCTGTCGAGTATTTTAACGGTTAATCAATTAGTTTTTGATCTATGAAAAGTCAGATAATGGTGAAACATGTCGATCAGTGTTTTCTAAGCCCATGATGACGTCCCCAAACGTCTTGTTTTGTTCACTTCAATTCAAGGATATTCAGTTTACTGTCATATAGATGATGTGTGCCACATTTGAGGTGATATTCACACGTTCACATTTTCATAAAAGCATGGAATTGTATACACTTGTACAGTGTAATATGTCATAGTATAGTATGTTGATTAAAGTCATAGTAAAGTATGTCAGAAAGGGAGCCATCGCAACCCATTTTACTTTCACGCCATAACTGAATTATGTGTTTTGCTTCATATCTCCTGAACCAACCACTATAACACAGAATAGGTGTTGCCTATTCCTATGTTTTGATGGTCAAGGATTATATTGTAGATTGTACCTAGTGAACATCATTTTCATAAATGATCTGGACTTATAGAGCAGTGAAGAAACTAGAAAATATTCACATTTAAGAAGCTGGAATCAGAGAATTTTTCACTCAAACTGATGAATCGATTATCAAAATAGTTTGCGATAAATTTAATGGCTGACAATTAATTGGTTAATCTTTGAGGCTCTGGAGACAAAGCCGATGATGTGTAATAACGAAACATTGGGTGTCTGTGTGTTCAGTCTGGAGAGAGCGCTGACGGACTTGAAGACCCGTAGATCTGCACTAATGGCCTCCCTGAAGAACCCCGCTGTGGTTGTCCCTCAGAAAGCAGGTGAGAAGAAAGACATCTAAAACAGGGCGCCCTTATTTTGTTTTCTCTGGCTATAAGACCGCAGAAGAGCATTTGATGGCAGATTCGGGCCTATCTAACTTTTCATTGTAGAGTTATTGTCTTTGCTTCTCCTCAGCTGCTGTTCAAAGCGCTCCAGAGGATCCCAGAGCTGCGGAGCTCGCAAGTGAATTAGACAAGATCAACAAAGCCCTGGAGCGGAGTGAAAAAGAAATCCTGAGTCGACTCAGAACGCCGCTAGACAACCGCAACCCCACACAGGACCTGACAAAGAGAATGCAAGAGCACGAGGTGAACTTGAGCAACATTACGCTTTAAAAAAAATGTAGGCTGCAGTTTCCCTATCTTATTTGTCTGCCTAATTTGGGACCCACGGGCCAAGTTTTGCCCGTGCTCCCTTTGTTTTGGCCCGCCATGGCGTTTGACATGCTCATGCTTATTCTCCTTTTATTTTAAAAGGTTCTGTACAATCCTAACCTTAATGACTTTGGAACATACATTTTTGTAGCTATAAAGTACTTAATCTGAGTTTTACGGCAATGTAAAGCACAGTGCTGTGAAACTTCCCTATTAAGTCACGTAGTAGTTTTATCTACGTAGAATCTACAAGAATGACAGTAGTCTTTCTCTCTCCTGCTCTCTCTTACGTCACTGGCTTTGAGTTTACCAGTCAAGATGGATCGATTGAGGCAGTGGCATACTGATAAAAAAAAAATTGTCAGCTTGAATCTAATGTTAAAAGACATTTGAAAAACAAAGACAGGCTTTATGTCTCCAATTGATATTGCAAGTGATAAATGACTGTACATGTACAGTACATGTAATGTGGGAGATAAATGCAATTTAAAGTGTTATTTTTTTTCTTGAAATTTAATTTAGACTTAGATACATTTTTTTGTTATATTCTATAAAATATAATGCATTTTCACATTGCATCAATAATTATTTTTGGCCTGTGGCCTTCCATCCAGATACATTTTTTTGGCCCTTTGCATATGAAAGAATTTGGGCACCTCTGCCGAACATGTCTACCTCGTTGTGATCATGTTGTGACGTTGCCCTCCAGAAATCAGCTCAGACTGTGAGAAAGCTGGAGTCAGAGAAGTCAGCAGTCCAGAGGGAGATGGAGCCTATTCTGGCTAAGAAACCGCTGGGACCCAACGCCTCTACACTGCCCCTCAAACTCAGCACTGCCAGCAACAAGATTAATGACATCAACGCTCTCATCGATCTTTATAATAAAAAGTAGGACATTTTTCTTTAACTGACTTTTAATATAGGCAAGTAGCATGTTTTTGTTGTTGTTTTTTTTAAAGTTATCTTCAGAGTTCTTTTTCATAATTACTTTCTGTGTTTCTCTCAACCAGAGCTACAGCTTCCATGTTTCTGGAGAAGCAGAAACAGACAGTGGAAGGCATCGTCTCTGGGTTTGAGGAGAAGCTCGCTAAAGATGGCGTCATTCTTGATCAACCCAAAGTCCTCCCAAGTCGCAACCAGCAGCTGCAGGTGTTGTACTTTATAATGCAATCAAAACAAGTCAAAACCTGTATCTGCACAGGACGTATTATTAGCCGGGGATTACCTAGTAAATTATAATAATTACGCAAGTCGTCTGTGATCTTAATCCCGTGTAATGTAAGTAATTTGTCAAGTAAAGAATCCACTGCAAATTACCAAGCATAATTCAACAAACACAGAGGTTGTGTGATAAAATCAGTCCAGTTCAAATTAGCATTTCTGTATTGGCTGCGTTATAAATGATAATTATAAATGAAAGCTTTGTCAGAGCCTTGACACATGTGGGGGATAATGTCAAGTCAAGTCAAGTCAATTTATTTATAGAGCACATTTAAAACCAACCTAGGCTGAACAAAATGCTCTACAAAGTTATATTATGTTATAAAAACAAAGGAAGACAATAAAATTATAGACACATTGAACATCATACAAACAAAACACTTCTATACAAATGTCCTTAAACTGAATCATAATCGCCAAAGAATAAAAATGTTTTAAGACAAGACTTCATACAGATACAGACTTCAGTTATCCCGTGTGAATGCGCCGCACAAAAAACAGACATTGTAAAGATTTTACAATTTCAAGACAGGTTTATATGAGCAAAGGATCAAAACTGTTGTGTTTTTTCTCCTCACGCCAAACAGGCTTTGCGTCAGGATGTCACCTCAAAGAAGGATGAGTTGACTAAATTAGGCAAAGACTTGGAGACAACGATGCAGTCGTGCCGCTCCTTGCAGCATAGCTTCAATGAATACTGTCCTGACATCCGCCGCCAGGAGAACGAGGTGAAACAGCTGAATAACCGTTACACGGCTGTCAATAATCAGCTCCAGGAAAGGTGGGTGAAACATGATTCAGGCATTGTTGTAACTGTATCTGTGTTTTTTTGTTTTTTACATCCCAACAAATGTGTTTGGATTTAAAGAGCAGCTATTATACTATGTTTCTGGTATTAGTTTTTCATTCAGAACTCCAATAGAGCAGCCCGCCTGATTCACTTAATAAACTATGTAGATTGTAGGGAAACTCTTACCTTCATCTGTGCACTTTCTGCAGCTCTCCTCTGATAGCTTAGTTTAGACTCCCCCCCACCCCACATCTAAATGCATTTACCTCATTATTTGACATTTGGTCATTTAACATGACAATACATCATTATAACAACATTTGTAGGTCAGAAAAGATGAAAAAGCACAATAAGTGCTCTTAAAAATGGAAACATTTTAGTGAAAAGAAATGTGTTTTTTTTGTATATTTTGCTTTAGGGCTTATCTCATACAAGAAGGGACCAGTAAAAACCAAGATTTCCAGAATGCTGTTAAGTCACTGGATTTCTTCTTGGTCAATTTGCCCAATAATGCGATCAAACCTACTGATGATGTGGCGCAGATGAAAGCCAAGCAGAACTCTCAGAAGGTGAGTGCAAGTATTTCTTTACGCGCATTAACCTGTCTCCAGCTTCCATTTGCAAACTAACTCAAGTCTGTGCGGTTTTTGGATTACATGTCTTGTTTTAGAGCGTAGTGGAGGACATCAAGAGGAAATCAGGTGATTTAGATCGAGTCAAGTATCTTTCCAGTGATCTGCAGAGCGTCTTGAATGTGAGTTCAGAAAACATGATTATTCTCATTTACAGTTGATTAGGTATGCCCTTCCAATTAGTAGTCCTTTAATGTTGAAATATATTTATTTTCAGGAGTATGACAAAAAGTCAAAAACGTACCGAAGCACTCTGAATGATGACGACGACGACGATGACAACGACAACAATGATGAACCAGTCCTAATGATACGTAAAACTTCTACTATGGCTCAGGCCGTACAGAGAAAGGTACACCTATTACAGACAACCGCCTAAAGACAACCAAGAACTCATGACAATTCTCTTCCTTTTCTGTAAAAGTTTCGCTGTAGTCTTCAATCTCTAAGCTCATTATGCCCTCTGCTTCTACTACAGGAGAAAGATCTACTGAACCTTTTCTCTGAGGTGTCTGCTGAAAATGACCTGCTACTCAGACAGTTGGAGACAGTGAGGAACATCAAGGCCAGGGTACGATTTATGGAATCAAAATAACCCACCCAACACCCAAGTAACAGTAGTCATTCCTAGTGTTTCCTGCTTCAAAATGATCATCTCTTTTATCCTTTTCTTCATGTGCAGAATGAAGAGCAAGTTAGTCAGGTGGTGGTCAACCAGCAGCTGCACCAACAGAGCCAGAAGAAGGACCTGGAGGAGAGTGATAGTCTGAAAAAGGAATTAAATGAGGAGATTGAGAGGCGCTTACATGCTGAAAAAGACCTGGAAACATACCGTAAGAGGTTTGTGTCTTTGAAGAGTAGGAGAGGAGTAGAGAGGTTGGAGGAGAAGGAGGTTGTGCAATACTACCGTGACCCAAAACTGGAGGCGGATATAATGTCCCTGAAAAGTCGGATACAGGATGAAACATTTAAGAGGTCAAGAACCCTTTCAGAGATAGAAATTATAAATGAGAAGATTATCACAATAGAAAGACAGCTGACCACAATCGAACCAAAGCTGGTGACCAAGCTACTGTATGAATACGAGAGAGACCCCCAGCTTGACAAAGAAGCCGCCAAGATGAGAGATGAGATGCAGAGGATACGACTGGAGCTCCAAACGAGAGATACTGAGTCAGTTCATGTGAAAACTGAGCTCACGGTTCTGTCTCAGCAGAAACCAAAAATCAGGGAGAAGATTGTTAAGAAAGAGGTGGTGAGGCTGGAAAAGGATCCTGAGATGCTTAAAGCTGTTCTCACGTTCCAGAATGATATTGTCCAGGAGGAATCCCAATTCAAGTTGCTCAACGATCACATTTTTAGCATAAGGAGCCAGATAAACACGCTGGAGAGGGTCATTCCCACCATTGAACCCAAGATAGTCACCAAGGTGGTGAAGAAAGTACAGCAAGATCCGGAAGTGCTGGAGGAGTCAAGGAAACTACGAATTGCCTTGGAGGAGGAGAAAGATGAGAATGTTATCTTGATGAAGGACCTGACCACCTTACAACTACGTTATGGTGAGGTAGACAAGCTCAGGTCTAAAGTTGAAGTCAAGGAGATTGTCAATGAGATCTACAGAGTTGATCCTGACACAGAAGTCGAGCTGGTACGTCTGAGGAAAGAGCTGCAGGATACCAGCCGTAACAGTACAGACCTTGAGAAAGAAATCAAGACAATCATAACAACTCTGACTACCCTGCGCTCTCAGAAACCCAAAGTGGAGTACAAAGAGGTGACCCAAGAGATCATCAAAGAAGAGAAAAGCCCTGAGGTCACCAGAGAATTGCAAAGGCTGAACACCCAAGTCTCCCATCTGCGAGTCAATTATGACACCACCCTGGAGCTGCTCACCCACCTACGTAAAGAAAGAGACGAGCTGAAAGTTGAAAAATCCAAAGTGGAGACCAAGCTAGTTGCTAAAGAGGTCATCAAATATGAGAACGATCCTCTTCTTGAGAAAGAGGCGGACAGACTTCGGAGGAATGTAAGAGAAGAGATTCAACAACGCCGCAGTTTGGAAGAGTGTCTCTACGACCTGCAGAACCAATACATTACCCTGGAAAGGCAGAAGCCAGAGGAAAAGATTGTCATGCAGGAAGTGGTGCGTCTTCAGAGGGACCCCACGCAGGTTCTGGAGCATGAGAAGTTGAACAAGAGCCTAGACGAGGAAATGAAAACCCGCAGGAAGATTGAAATGGAGGTCCGACAGCTCAAAGCCCTGATTCAAGACAAAGAGAATACCCTGGCCCAGACAAATGATCGTCAGAAAAAGATTCAAGTAGAGTCAGAGCTCAGGCAGATCAAATCTCGCATTTTCGAACTGGAAAGCTCTCCACCATCTGTTGAGGAGAAGATAGTCATCGAAGAGATCCTGAAAGTGGAGAGGGACCCTAAGCTGGAAAAACTTAGTGATGGTATACGTGTCAACTTGGAGACTGAGGGCACCAATATTAGCCGTTTACAAAGAGAAATCCGCAACCTACAGCTCAGGTTGGAGATTCTGCAAAAGGAGAAGTCAATTGAAAAGGTGGTTTACAGAGAAGTTGTTCGTGTAGAGAAAGACCCGGCAGTGGAGGCTGAAAGGGAGCATCTAAGAGAGCTCTTAACGCAGGAGAGAAATCTCCGGCGTGAGCAGGAGGAAAAGATTCAGAACATCCACATCAGAATTACTCATATGCAGACAACAAAGGCTGTGTCTTCTCAGGAGGGGGCCTCTCTCGTCGCCAACAGAGATGCTCTGCAGAGAGAGAAGGAGGATAATCTCCGACAGCTCAAAATGCTAGAGTCTCAAAGACAGGAAATCAGCATAACCTTCCAGCAAAAATCCAAGCAGATGAGTGAGATGAACCAGATTGTTCGACAGAGGAGTCTTAAGACATCCTCTGAAATACAACGGCTTGAGAAAGAAATCCTCAACGAAAAAGACAAAATACACGAGAGGAATACGCTCATCATGGAGCTGCAGAACAACGTCAAGAAAGAGGACCATTCTGAAACTCACACCAGGGAGACAAATCTTTCCACCAAGATCACCATCCTGGATCCAGAAACCGGTAAAGACATGTCTCCCTATGATGCCTACACGCTGGGGCTAATTGATCGCAACCACTACATTCAATTGTCGCAGTTAGAATGCGACTGGGAGGAAATCACTTCAACCGGTCCAGACGGGGACACAACAATCCTGCAGGATCGCAAAAGTGGCAAACAGTTCTCCGTCAAGGATGCTCTGAGGAATGGTCGCTTGACCCAGTATGACGTGACACGCTACAAGGAAGGGAAAATGTCCATTACTGAGTTTGCCCTCATGGTTGTAGGGGAAACCAAAAAGCCCTTTGTTCCTCCAATAACAGTCCCAAGATCACCCACAAAACCCATCCCAAGCTCTCCCTTGAACACTATGCCACCCTCCCTCAGGTCTTCATACCCCAGCCTCAACACTTACCCCAGTAGCAACTTGAACAACTACAATGCTGGTAGTTTGACCAACCTCAATTCAGGCAGTTTGACCAACCTCAGTGCTAGTAGTTTGACCAGACACAGTGCTGGCAGTTTGAACAACCTCACTGCTTCAGTAGGTGATGAGCATTTCCCCATCTCTGGTATTTTAGACACCGTCACTGAGAGCCGCATGTCTGTCCGAAGTGCCCTGACACGCAAACTAATTGACGCCAACACAGCTCTGAAGCTGCTGGAGGCACAAGCAGCATCTGGGGGAATCGTTGATCTCAACAAAAAGGACAAACTCTCTGTCCACAAGGCAGCTGAACGCGGCCTCATTGATGCAAATGACATGTACAAGCTTCTGAATGCCCAGAAGGCCTTTACTGGTGTTGAGGACCCCGTGACCAAAGACCGTCTTGCAGTGGGACAGGCTGCGATGAAAGGGTATATTCCCCAAGAAAATGCCAGGAGGTACATGGAGGCGCAGTACCTGACCGGTGGGTTTGTGAATCCCGCCAAAGCAGGCCGCCTCACTATCAAAGAAGCTCTCGCCAGTAATATTATTGACAGCGCAACAGCTGATCAACTGAAAGACGAGGCCTCCCACACAAAAGAGCTGGTAGACCCCATCACTAAAGAGAAGATATCGTACAAGCAGGCGATGGATCGGTGTAAGAGAGACATCAGCACGGGGCTCCTGTTGCTTCCTGCAGCCTCCACTGATGCTACAAATGCCCCATCATACTCAAACTATCGTTTCAACTCCTCTAGCAGCATGTCTAGAGTCTAGAGGTGGCATTTAAGAAGTTTTATTTGGCGCAGCCACTGGTGCTAAAGGGTGTGTGATAACGCTAACTAACTAATCTACGTAAAGATAAAAATGAAATGTCTGTAAACCTTTTCAAAAACACTGGGGGGAAAACTACATTTTTGGTGAAACTGTACATGTGGATATGCTTATTTCAGTACTATTTTTGGGCCTGCTATTAAAATGAGGCTAATGTTTGTTTTAAATGGTAAATGTTTAATGTTAATGTTTTTTCAACACTCTCAAACTTAATCCTTCTTAAGTGCCTATTAAACTCCACAAGTCTCACATTTATTTTTCTGTCTAGTTATTTAAAACACCAACAATTGAATCATTAGAATGTATGTGTGTTAAGAAATTTAAGTTCAGAAACTAGACAAACCTTTGGGTTGTAACAATGTTCCCGATCATATGAAGGTCTTGATTCTGACCTTTGCTTTTAAGCCATGTTAGCAGCAGTTATGCTTTGTTTTTAGTGCTAATTAACAAGCGTTATAATGCTAACGCTAAACTAAAATGTTGAAATTGGTAAACGACTTACATGCTCAAATTCAGCATGTTAGCATGCTAATGTTAGCATTAAACTCAAAGCACTGCAGTGCCTAAGTAGAGCCTCAGAAAGCTGCTAGCATGTCTAGACTAGATATTATGTGTGGGATATACAATTTATGATGACACATCTTCACTTTTCCAGAAACATCTCGCTTTACTGTATCTAATAGTGTATCTAAAAAGCTGTAGTTAATATACAATTCTCGTAAACCCTGGTGAGTCATGCTTGGAAATGAAGGATTAAGGTTACAGATTACAAAAAAAACGTAAACAAAGGTCTAAAATCCCTGTTTACCGGCAAGGATTAAAAGGTGATAGTGATCATCTGACCTCACAGTGGAGGTTACAGTAAATGGTGTTGATGTGGGAATATGTGGCCACTCAGATGGGACGTCTGCCTGCCAGATTATCTGGTGGCTGGAAGGACTTTGTGGGATTACTGCACATGGGCCTGTCTGAAGGTTTAAGTGGCTCCACTCGGCGTCGAGAAGGGATGTTCCCCCCATGGGGTTTGTCATCTCACTAAAAGTAAACATGATGCTATAGTGACAAAATCAGCCTGCAGTGTGGCCTCATACTGTCTTTTCTTTTTCCTCCTTTCTTATTGGAGGCTGGAATCAAATTGTGGAATATTTTTCTCTAGTTTCTAGCGATCTAACGATACACTAAACTCGCTTTTCAATAAGATTTCCGAGTTTTAATTTCACGGCACGATTTCTCATGTCATTTTTTTAACAGAACGAGCTACAGACGAATGATTAAAAATAATTCATTTATGTATAAAAACGGTGCTGTGTATAAACAGAGATGTGTCATCTTATCAAAAGTGACACTAAAATAGTTTTAATGTAAAATATCAAATAAAGTAATAATTAGATTTTTAAAACAAATCCCACATCAATAGAACTAAATAAATAGAAAATAAATCTTTCAAAAATGAACCAAGAACACTTAGGAAGTCAAACAAGTTTAAAATTGCATCGCGATTAGTTTTTTAGTTTTTTTTATCTCATCCAGTTGTAATCTTGACACACTTATGTCCATTTTTAACTAATGCACAATACATCGTTACAGCCGTACTAGGTTCTATCAATAGCGTTGTAATCAAAGCGTGTGTGTGACGACTGCCTTCCTAATTAAAAGCATGTTAAATAGCCCAGGATACGTCAGCATATATACAGTATGTGGAAACACAAATGGAACTGACTGGACCATTGCCTGAGTGATGGTAATTGGCAGCTTCTCCATTATTATTGTCATAATACTAGACTGCAGTGCTAATGGTTTAAACCCTGACAATGACCATTTGCACGTCTCTCTTATTCACTCTGTCCATAAATGTGGATGACAAAGCCCCCTATATGCCTGCCCTGCAATCATGCCAACACCATATCAACTAAAGCACTCTGCATCAGTGTATTTTTCTTCTTCATACAACAATTTCAGGGGCAGTGACAGTTTTCATTGAAAGAAAAAAAAGCTTTAGTATAGATGTTGGAAATTGATCATCAATACAGTTATACATAAAAGCACATAAGCATAAGAACAAAAAAGTCTGAGACATTAGCATCTTCATCCATGCATTGACAATTTCCTGACATTCATACACTCGAATGCGTTTACTAAAAGTATCTTGCTTGTCATTGGTTGAAACCCTCTGCCCGAGGAAATGAACTCCAATGAAGCTCAGACTTCCCCGACAGCCAACTGTGCAATGATGCCAGCTGACTGCATCAGCTTTAACACCAATGACACTGCAAGCCATCTTATTTTTGCAGATTTCTCTTTTCTTTATCCCCACAATCACCTTCCACAAAGTCCACTTAACCAGTGACTTAAATGAATCTCTACATGAACTAATCCAGATTATTCTGGAAAAAGAAAGAGGGACCAACACTGAAGATATGGTTTACGGAGATAATGGACACAATCCATCTTGAGAGGCTCAGGTTCATCCTTCAGGACAAATTAAAAGACTTTGAGAACATTGGGCAACCTTTGGAATCTTATCTTAGCAGTATCCTAATTGTAGTCCGAGGTGGGTTATTGCGGGTAGGGATTAGGGACTCTCATTTGTTAGTTTTTATTTTTTTTTTAGTTTGTTATTTATTTTTTATTCTTATATCCCTTCCTCATTTTTGTTTGTATCATGTAAAAAAGAAGCACTGTAACAACAGCAGTTGTGTAACTTGATTTTTATATTAAACGTCACAAAAATATTTAAAGAAAAAAACACTTATGCTTTTCTGCATAAAACCGAGATTTTATGATCACATTAACTTGTCATCTGTGCTAACACCTCACATCAATATCCTGCTGTGGGATCCTTGTAGAACAATGGATTTCGGGTTCTGATACTTAAAAGAAATAAATATAGTATGACAAAATATAGTAAGTTGAAAAAGTCATAGTATAGTATGTCGAAAAAAGTCATAATATAGCATGTAGAAAAAGTAATAAAAAAAGGTCGTAGTATAGCATATCGAAAAAAGTCATAACAGTCATAGAATACTATGTCGAAAAAAGTCATAGTATACTATGTAAAAAAAAGTTTTAAAAAATCATAGTATAGTATGTCGAAAAAAGTCAGAATATAGTATGTTGAAAAAAATCATAGTAGAGCATGTCAAAAAAAGTTAGAATATACTATGTTAATGAAAAGTCATAGGATAGTATGTTGAAAAAGTCATGAAAAATCATGGTATAGCATGTCTAAACATAATCATAGTAAAATATGTCATAAAAAGTCATGGTACAGTATATCAAGTCAGAGTATAGCATGTCGAAAAAAGTCAGAAAAAAGTAATTGTATAGTATGTCACAAAAATTCATAGTACAATACTGTATGTTGAAAAATATCATTAAAACATTCGTAGTATGGTATGTCAAAAGAAATCATAGCATAGTCATGTCAAAAAAAGTCAGAAAAAGTCATAGTATAGCATGTTGAAAAAAGTCATAGTATAGTATGTCACAAAATTATAAAAAAATCATAGTATAGCATGTCAAAAAAAGCCATAGTATAGTATGTTGAATTTTTTTATAAAAATAAACAAAAAATCATAGAAAGAATGATCGAAAAAAATCATAGTACAGCATGTCAAAAAAGCCATAGTTTAGTATATAAAAAAGTAATAAAAAGTCACAGACTTTTTTTACATACTATACTATGACTTTTTTCGACATAAGAAAAAAGTCATAGTATAGTATGTAAAAAAAAACATAGTTTAGTATGTCGAAAAAAGTCATAATAGAGCATGTCCAAAAAAGTCAGAATATTCAATGTTGAAAAACGTCATAGTATAGCATGTCAAACAAAGTCATGTTGAAAAAGGAATATATATAATACATAGTATGTTGAAAAAAGTCATAGTATAGTACAGTATGTCTACAAAAAATCATAGTAAAGTATGTTATAAAATGTCACAGTATGTTACCCTACAACATACCAGGCTGGTTTCCATCCCTGTACTTTCTCTTTGCAAAGCCACAGAGATAACCTTTAGGCCACAGTGCTGTATGAGAAGATCAAAAAGTTACAAAAATGTCATAGTATAGTATGTCGAAAAAAGTCAGAATATAATATGTTGAAAAAGTCATAGTATAGTACAGTATGTCTACAAAAAATCATAGTAAGGTATGTCATAAAAAGTCATGGTATAGTATGTTGAAAAATGTCATAACATTTAATTGAGCTGACAATTTCAGCCAAACAGACTTCCAACAAAGAGGTGGGGGAAACAAGAACACGAGGGCATGATGACATGAATTACCATATAAGAGACCAGGCTGGTTTCAATCCCTGTACTTTCTCTTTGCAAAGCCACAGAGATAACCTTTAGGCCACAGTGCTGTATGAGAAGATTAAAAAGTTACAAAAATGTCATAGTATAGTATGTTGAAAAAAGTCATAGTATAGCATGTCGAAAAAAGTCATAGTATAGTATGTAGAAAAAAGTAATAGAATAGTATGTTGAAAACAGTTTTAAAAAATCATATGATAGTATGTTGAAAAAAGTCATAGTATAATATGTTGAAAAAAGTCATAGTATAGTATGTCAAAAAAAGTCATAGTATAGTATGTCGAAAAAAATCATAGTATAGTATGTTGAAAAAAATCATAGTATAGTATGTCGAAAAAAGTCATAGTATAGTATGTTGAAAAAAATCATAGTATAGTATGTCGAAAAAAGTCATAGTATAGTATGTCGAAAAAAGTCACAGTATAGTATGTTGAAAAAAATCATAGTATAGTATGATGAAAAAAGTCATAGTATAGTATGTCGAAAAAAGTCATAGTATAGTATGTTGAAAAACGTCATAGTATAGTATGTTGAAAAAAGTCAGAATATAGTATGTTAAAAAAAGTCATAGTATAGTACAGTATGTCTACAAAAAATCATGATAAAGCATGTCATAAGAAGTCATAGTATAGTATGTTGGAAAAAGTCATAACATTTCATTGAGCTGACAATTTCAGCCAAACAGACTTCCAACAAAGAGGTGGGGGAAACAAGAACACAAGGGCATGATGACTTGAGTTACCATACAACAGACCAGGCTGGTTTCGATCCCTGTACTTTCTCTTTGCAAAGCCACAGAGATAACCTTTAGGCCACAGTGCTGGATGAGAACATGAAAAAGTTATAAAAATGTCATAGTATAGTATGTTGAAAAAAGTCATAGTATAGTATGTCGAAAAAAGTCATAATATAGTATGTCGAAAAAAGTCATAGTATAGTATGTCGAAAAAAGTCATAGTATAGTATGTTGAAAAACGTCATAGTATAGTATGTCGAAAAAGTCATAGTATAGTATGTCAAAAAAGTCATAATAGAGCATGTCAAAAAAAGTCAGAATATTCAATGTTGAAAAACGTCATAGTATAGCATGTCAAACAAAGTCATGGTATAGCATGTCGAAAAAGGAATATATATAATATAATATGTTGAAAAAGTCATAGTATAGTACAGTATGTCTACAAAAATCATGGTAAAGCATGTCATAAGAAGTCATAGTATAGTATGTTGAAAAAGTCACAACATTTCATTGAGCTGACAATTTCAGCCAAACAGACTTCCAACAAAGAGGTGGGGGAAACAAGAGCACAAGGAATGATGACATGAGTTACCATACAACAGACCAGGCTGGTTTTGATCCCTGTACTTTCTCTTTGCAAAGCCACAGAGATAACCTTTAGGCCACAGTGCTGTATGAGAAGAGGAAAAAGTTATAAAAATGTTATAGTATAGTATGTTGAAAAAAGTCATAGTACAGGATGTCGAAAAAAGTCATGGTATAGTATGTCGGAAAAGTCATAGAATAGTATGTAAAAAAGTCATAGTATAGTATGTTGAAAAAAGTCATAGTATAGTATGTTGAAAAAAGTCATAATAGAGCATGTCAAAAAAAGTCATGGTATAGCATGTCGAAAAAGGAATCTATATAATATATAGTATGTTGAAAAAAGTCATAGTACAGTACAGTATGTCTGCAAAAAATCATAGTAAAGCATGTCATAAAAAAGTCATAGTATAGTATGTCGTAAAAGAATCATAGTAGAGTATATTAAAAAGGTCATAGTATAGTATGTTGAGAAAAGTCATAGTATAGTATGTCACAAAAATTCATAATATAGTATGTCAAAAAAAATTATAAAAAAATTCATAGTATAGCATGTCAAAAAAAGACATAGTATAGTATGTCGAAAAGTCATAGTAAAGCGTGTCTAAAACAAAATCATAGTAAAGAATGTCAGAGAATAGCATGTCGAAAAAAGTCAGAAAACAGTAATATGTCACAAAAATTCATAGTATTGTATGTAAAAAGTTCCAGTAAATGATGATGAAAAAGTCATAGCGTAGTATTTTGAAAGAAGTCATAGTATAGCATGTCAACAAAAGTCACAGTATAATATGTTGAAAAAAGTCAAAACATTACATGTCATTGAGCTGTCAATTTTATCCAACGGACTTCCAATAAAGAGGTGTGGGAATCAAGAGCATCTCCGCATGAAGACATGAGGGAACATATAATAGACCAGGTCTTTCTGATTTTGAAGTCTGTACTTTCTTGTTGGGAAGCCACAGTGATAACCAACAGGCTGCCATGCTGCAGTGTTTAGCAAAGTCATAGTATAGTATGTCAAAAAGAGTCATCAAGAAATCATAGTATAGTATGTCTAAAAAAGTCATCAAGAAATCATAGTATAGTATGTCTAAAAAAGTCATAGTAGATCATGTCAAAGAAAGTCATAAAAAGTCATAGTATAGTATGTTGAAAAAAGTCATAACATTTCATTGAGCTGACAATTTCAGCCAAATTGACCACCAAAAAAGGGGGAAACAAGAGCACCAAGACTGGAATTAAACCCTGCACCTTCTTGTTGCATAGCCACAGAGATAACCTTTGGGCCGCAACACTGGCTACTAAAGAAGGAAAAGGTTATAAAAACGTCATGGTATAATATGTTGAAAAAAGCCATGAAAAAAATCAGTATAGTATGTTGAAAAGTCATGAAAAAAGTCATTTTTATCAGTCATGATATTTAGGTATGTTGGAAAAATACATAGTTTGGCAAATAGAAAATTGCCATTGTATAGTATGTTGAAAAAAAAACCATAGCTTATTCTATAAATATCATGGTACAGTATGTCAAAAAGTCATACTATAGCATGTCTAATAAAGTCATAAAAAGCCAGAGTATAGTATCTTGAAAAAAGTAATAAAAAAGTCATAGAAATGTATGTTGAAAGAAGTCATAGTACAGTATGTCGAAAAATGTCACAGTATAGCATTTCAAAAGAATTCATAGCATAGTATGTTGATAAAGTGATAAAAAAGTTTTAGAATAGTATGTAGAAAAAAGCCATAGTAGAGCATGTCGAAAATAGTTTAGTATAGCATGTCAAAAAAGATTAAAAATAAGTCATAGAATATTACGTCAAAACAAGTCATAGTATAGTATGTTGAAAAAAGTCATAGTATAATATGTTGATAAAGTGATAAAAATGTCATAGTAGAGCATATCGAAAATAGTTTAGTGTGCAAAAAAATCATAAATAAGAATATTATGTCAAAAGCAGTCATAGTATAGTGTGTTGAAAAAGTCATAGTGTAGCATTTCAAAAAGAGTGATATTTTAGTATGTCGGAAAAAGTCCTAAAAATGTCATAGTATTGTATGTTGAAAGAAATCATAGTATAGTATGTCAAAACATTTCTTAGTGTAGTATGTCGAAAAAAGTCATAATACAGCATGTTGAAAACACTCCTAGTTAAATCTGTTGAAATAAGTCATAAGTATACTGTCACAGTATGGTATTTTGATTAAAGTCATAGTAAAGTATGTCAAAAGAATTCACAGTATAGCATTTAAAAAAAAGCCATTGTATAGTAAGTTGAAAAAAGTTATAAATAACATAAAGAAAAGTATGTCGGAAAAAGTCAAAAAATGCCATAAATATAAATGAATAAGTGATAAAAAAAACTCATAGTATAGTATGTCAAAAAAAGTCATAGTATAGCATGTCAAAATAAGTTATAGTGTAGCATGTTGAAAAAATCATGAAAAAATCATAGTATAGTGTATTGAAAAGAATTATAGTAAAGTATGTTGAAAAATGTCATAAAAATGTCACAGTATCGTATGTTGAATACAGTCATAGTAAAGTATGTTGAAAAACATCATAGCATAGCATTTCGAAAAAAGTGACATTATAGCATGTTGGAAAAAGTCATGGAAAAGTCATAGTATAGCATGTCGAAAAAATTCATACTATGGCATGTAAGAAATATGTCATTGTATGTCCAAAAAAGTCATAAATAAGTCATTGAAAAGTATGTCGGAAAAAGTCAAAAAAATGTCTAAGTATTGTATGTCGATAAAGTGATAAAAAAAAGTCATAGTAGCCTTTAGTATGCTGAAAGACATCATAGTATAGTATGTCATTGAGCTGACACTTTTATCCAAACAGACTTTCAATTAAGGGGTGGGGAAGACATGATGGAACATATAAAGCACCGGGCTTTCGGGGGTTCAAAAAAGTCAAATAAAGTCTCAGTATAGTATGTCAAAAATAGTCTAATAGTATGTTGCAAAAAGTGAGTCTGTTGAAAATATTCATGAAAAAGTCGAATAGAAGTCATAGTATGTCATTAAAAAAAAGTCATGGTATAGTATGTCAAAAGCCGCACTAATTGGAATTACTCTTGGGAGAATTGTTGGGTGTCTGTACCTACCTACTTCATCTGTAACGAGTCCTGAGGTAACGTCTGATTTTACACTGTAAATAAAATTGAATTGAATTTCAATGGCGACTTTCACTGTCACTTGGTAGGCTGCATACTGTATGGTGTCCAATTCTTCTTCCTTGGTAGGGAAATAGTGTATCTTTGGGGCAATAATTGCGTCAGACTTCAAACACCTTCACACTGCTCAAAATGCTAAAGATGTTTGAAGTGACCACTTAGTTTGAGAGGGGGTGGGAGCTTCTCACCCTGGCACGTTAGGGGATTAGAGGGTGACTGTGTCCTGGATTAAAGCTCCATTCAAGTGCACAAGACGTCCCACTGTGCGACCTAATGCTGCGTTTCAGGCAACTCGTAACTTTCACAACCTTCTACCCGTGAAAGTGCCCTGGAACGGCAGTTAAGCCTGTAACTTACTACTCGTGAGCTCGTACCAGATCGTTGTACTCCCAGTTACAGTTTTGACGTCACAAACACACAAACAACAATGTCAACCCCTGTTGATTCTGTACAGACGCCGGTGAAAAATGGAAAATAAATAGACATAAATAGGCAACGTAAAGTATCAAAACAACACACATATGATTGTGTACTACTACAGGTCATGTTTATTAAATGAAGTCCCAAATATGTTGCCAACTAGAAATCAAATGACTTAGCCTGGAACGCTACCAAGTTGTGAGTCGTGACTTGAAGTCGTAAAAAACTGTCTAGAACGCAGCATAAGTCTCCAAAGGTACAGTTCAGAGCTATGTGAAGATAAAGACATAATGACTGTGATATTATACTACAGAAAGGCTAGAAACCTTTCATTATATGTAATAGTTTAGGACATTTTGTGTAGAAGCCTTAGGGTCAGGGCTAACCTGGCTCTCTGTTCTTCCTGACCGTGAGAATGCCATCTTTATTGATAAAGCAAAAGGGAGTATCAGAACACTGGGGAGATAATTAGAGTTTAGTAAAAGACTCCTAGATCTGGAGGATCAGAGAGCCAAGGAATATGTGTTTTAATAAGTATAAAGGTAAGGTACAGGTCATAGGGTGAGCTCGACTCGCACCGCTCTTGGGTTGGCAGAAGATAAAGAACATACCTGGGAGTGACCATGCTTCAACAATAGGATGAGAAACCAAGACGTCTGGACTACAGCTGACTGATAACAACAACAAACCAGGGTGGAGAAGAAAGCTTGTTGGAGAGAATAAGTAGTGATGGTTTGGAGCTAGTCGGGACCCAGTTCCTGAAAAGACTGTCTGTTGGTAGGGTGAGAGAGGATCTGTCTTGAAGGGAACTGAGCCTTTATGCATAAGCTGTAACTCCTTGCAATATTGTCACTAAAGATGAGTGACTTTAACTAAAAGCCTCCTGGAAGTTATTTCTGGCCTACCATTAAATGAACACGTAGGTTATTAAAGGTACAGTCTGACACAACTTGAGTTGATCCTAAATTGACCCTGGCCAGGGTCAATCCAGGCACCAAATCCTCATATTCTTCAATCGTCATAATGAAGTTTTCAAGAGAATGTTTGATTAGATAAACTTGTCAATCAGTGCACATATACAGAACTTATATTTTGTGTCAGATAAAATCAAAAGATTAATTTTCACCTTAAAATTAGTATATGCGATTTAATTGAAATTGTGCAAGAAGTGTGATTCTGTCTGGATGTGCAGACCAACTGATGAGTGCAGCCCCTCCTAATTCCTCTGTAGTTTACTATACAGTTGCCAAAGCCACCTTAATAGTGCTGGAGAAGCCTGGACGCTGACGTCAGTCCACAGTTGTGGAAAGCCCAGAAAGGTGCTAAGCAGGAGACAGCTTAATGTCCAAATGTCTACCCAGTGTAACTCAAGTTACTTGTCAACACAGTACTCCTCTCACAGGTGAATGATAAACAAAGCATGGTACATTCTTGCTTTTATTGTACACAGTAAGATAATTTTAAGATAGTTTCAAAATAAGACAAAAGAAAAAAGGTCTAACAGCCAATTAAACAGAAAGAACCTGACCGAATGCAACACTGATGTTAATGGTCCCATATTGTAAAAAGTGAGAAAAGAGAGTATTTTTTTAAAATTATAAAGCAGGTCGAGGTGCTCTATTAATGCTGAGAAAGCATCGAAATGCTCAATCCACATAGAAATGCACACGGCCTGTATTCAGAAACTGTGCTTATACATATATATATATATATATAGAGGCACATTTTCTGAATACGTAAATATATAATATATAATCTAGGATAAGACAATACACAAGAAAAAGACACAGCAAACAGAAGAACAGAAGTTAAACAGTGGCATTAGAGATGTTACAGTAGCTGTTAAACAGCAACCCCCTCACACCCTTTACATCCAATAACCATCATATCCTCATTTACAATAACACTAAAAAAACACTTAGTTAGTCCAAAGGCTAAGGTTAAATATATATATATATATATATATATATATATATATATATATATATATATATATATATATATATATATATATATATATATATATATCAGACTGGGCTTTTTCCAGAGGGATTTTAGAGTGCTAAACTGAGCGTATCAGACAGAAGGTGAATACAGGTAATTTCAGACAGAGAGTATAATAATAATAATGTGATTTTAAACATTAAAGCATGTTCTAGTAGAAACCCAAAATACAAGTATAAACCTGAAAATGAGCATAATATGGGACCTTAAAATGAAAGACAACCTGTGCAGATATGACAAACATCACCATGTCATACATCAGCCTGTTCGTCAGTCTTTTCCAGTGGCAGAGTCAAGGGATGCGGAGTCAAGAGATGCTGAGGGAAGCGGATGGCCTCGCTGTTGCGCCGCATGTACGCGTGGCCGCTGATGGGGTACCACATCTCAGTGAACGTCATGTCGGCCACGGTGATGGCGCAGCGCCCCAGCACCTTGAAGCCTGACTTGAGGTAGAAAGGAATGAGGACTTCTTCGCACATGAGCACTGCTCGGCGCACGTTGGGCAGGCAGCGGAGATACTGCAGGTAACGCCACAGCAGAATGTTACCTTTGCCCTGCTGCCTGAAGGTGCGATGGACGGCGAGGATGTGGATGTGGACGGTGGAGCCGCGGGGTTTGTGGAGAGTCAGTGCGTCCTGGAGCAAAGTGGTTAGAGATCACAATTACTATCATATACATATGTGTATGTGTGTGTGTGTGTGTATGATGCAGGAAGTAGAGTGTCTTACTGCAGTGAGTCTGTCCTGGTCCCAAAGAGAGCCGATGATAAAAGCCACTAGCCGGCCCTCCTCAATCCAGCCCATGGACAGCTCTGGACACAGTGTGAGGAAATGACGCACCTCGTCCAGGTGGAGTGGGCACTCACCTGACACTGAGATAAATGCTGAGAGAGAAAGAGAGAGAGAGAGAGAGAGAGAGAGAGAGAGAGAGAGAGCGCGTGTGACCGTGCGCAAAAAATGTTTGGTCCTACTTTTACGCACACTAAAGGAAGGGCAAAGTACCCAATAAACACTGTGCTGAATGTCGAATCAACATCTTTAAAAAAACAATATCTGACCACTGACTAAATTAAATGCAAAGAGAGAATTATATCTGTCGATGCCACACGTGGTTTTACGCAAAGTCCTCTACCGAGGCTTCCTTCGACTCAGCGAAACGTGATTAGCGGGATTCAGCAGAGCGGATTTCTGCCTCACTGTGTGACGGGTAAGACGGATCACTTACCTTCTCGCTCGATCTCAAAGACGCTTATCGCATCCTGCGTGTTGAGCGGTCGGACTTCGCTTGCGGGAAGTGTGTGTCTCCTTTGGATGCCAGGCGAAACAGAAGGTGTTGGCTGCATTGGTTTGATGAAAGGCTGCGCGCCAACAACGGACATCCTACGACTTAACGCTCTCCCCTCCAAAAAAAACAAACAAACTTCTCCTCCTGTGTTGTTCTCTGCCTCTCTGCAGGATCACCTGTCGGGCCCTGCGAGGAGAACAGGCTGGTTGCTGTGTGTATTTATAGGACAGCTTTCCTGGCTCTGATCCACCAGCTCATTTGCATTTGAATATTTGATGTCGATGAATGAATAAAGGTCACGGCCGTGTGGGGGCAATTTACTGAACCCTGCAATTAACTGCGTACATTGTTGCTGTTTTGTTTTTGTCTCTATTGACAGACATAGCAAATTATTTCCAATGAACCACCACCTCCGGCACATTTATAGCACGTCTGCCACGCATGTGTACAGGGAGGCGCACTGATGCAGAGCAGCCCAGAGGCACTTTCTAAAGGTTTTGCCCCAAAATATTCACTGTTTAACTGAATTTCAGGACATCACAGGTAACTGGTCAGTGCTGTAAATCCAATGTGCAATAAGTGTGTAATAAGTGACACAATTGCTTCCCATCTTAATAAAGCAATTAAGAAGAAAACAACTTTGGCACAGCATCAGGCTGCAGACACTTACCGGAGGACGTTGATGATGTGTGTTGGGGGGGGGTTCTGCGGACTGACCAGCTCTTCCTCTCTGCCTCTGTCTCACCTGCTTCAACACACACGTCTCTCTTGGTTATGAAGTGATTATTACTATGAGTCACATGAGGAAGGATTACCGACACTTTATCTCTTCTCTGTCTGAGAACAACAAGTTCATTTTGCTGTGTGTGTATTGGAGAAAGTGACCTCCATTTGTATTAGAAATATTACTGTATATGATTCTCTTTGAGAGTCTTTCGGCCCTGATTGGTCAGACTATTTTACTCTTCAGCTGGTGTATGATCTTAATACATGATTTTGGGAATATTTAGCATTTAAGATAACAATGATTTTATGTGCTTGAGTGAATATGCAGAAATATCATAAGAAAAATGTAATTCAGTTTTCAAAGTACTTGTTTTGCAGAAAAATGGGCCCCGACTAATATATTATGCTACATTATTACATTTTCAATATGAATCGAGTGAAAACACAGATATGAACACAATCTTTTTGACTTGACTCTTGTCTTTGCTGTATGTTTAGTGAAATATTGCATAATTTCAACGTTTTGGGCCTAAAACAGTAATTTAAAAGAAACTAAATGTCTCTCTTTTACAGATTGATGTTAAGGTGCCACCAGCCAACAAGGTTTACCACTGGTTTATCTTTAACAATACATTGTATTTTAATCATTTATCATGTTTGTTTTTTTTAACAATAAAAATCATAATCTTAAAAGCAGCTTACTATAGCTGTTGAGTAAATGTGAGTTAAAAGTGGAGCACCAGAAAATGGATTGTACCAGTATTTAAGTACAAAACTTGAGTAAACATACCCATTCTATATATAACTTTGTTTTCAAGATATTTCTCTATTTGCTTGGTTTGCTATTGTTTTTATTTTATTTAATTTTTTCTTCTCTTTTGTTATTTAGCTTTGTAAGCAGATATTGTTGTCTTTTTTCTTTTCTGTATATGTCATGTAATGTTTTAATATTGTCTGATTAAATGTTGTTTTGGACCCCAGGAAGACTAGCTGGTGGTCTAGGTGTCAGCTAAAGGGGATCCTTATAATAAATACAATTACAAAAATTTCAAAACCAGAACAAATGTTGAGGAAAACTGCCACCTAGAAGGGAGAAAAAACTGCCGGAGACTTCTATTTCTTTAAGTTACATGATGTAGGTTGGGTAGGAATTTGGCATAAACCACATTACTAATGTTGAAGTAGAGTTTACAGAAAGAATGGCCATATTTCCCCCAAAAATAGAACTTTTGCTCCAATGATTTCCATTCAGAGAGAATGAGGGGAAATGAGGAAAAAAGTTATTTTAAAAACCCTAAAAAATGTGTGGCTTTTGAGAAAACATTCGGAGCTGGAGGCCCAGAACCCCCCCTGCTTCGCCCCTGTCATGCTGATTGGCTTCTTTTCTGCCAAAGTTTTAAATTGGAAAACATTACAAATGACGGCTCATAACTCATAAGATGTAAACAGCATCATCATAGAATACTTCAATAAATGGTGTTTGTGAACAGGCGAGTTATGAATACAATGTGAACTGGGCTCCATAGACTTTAATGCATCATATATAGCTCCTATAACTCATGAACTGTACAAGTCATGGTAACGAATAATAGGTACCGTTGATCAGTGTGCAATACTGAGCATTTTTGAAAAATTAATGGAGTTTGTACTGAGTACAATAGCAGAGATATAAATACAGTTGTCTATTGGATTGTTTTTAAATAGTAATAACTCAAAAAGTATAAAAGTTATCAATAAGAAAAGTCATTGCACCCATCTAAAAAGAGTCCCACATGCTTTAACGTATCGATCACCGTGAGGAGCTGTAGCAGGACATAACAATGAAAGAAAATCTGTTTCCCTCTAATAGCTCATTACATATGCAAATTTATGAATATTTTATGAAAATACCTTCATGAAATTACACATGGTTCAGTATATGAACAGCATATGTGGCATAAATGGGTTTTGAAGTGAGACTGAGCGGAAAAAAAGGCACAGAAAGAGAAGTAGTAAGCAAAAGAACATTAGTTCAAAATAATTACAAGTCAACCATAGTGACCTACTGTCGAACATCATTATGAGTAAACAATACTGTCAAAAGAGCAACCGATAGAAGCGCTGAGGCGACAAGGCAGCTTACAGTCACATTTCTATATTCATATGCAAGCAAACAATCCCTAGCATAGGACTGGAAAAATACTTTTCAGTTACAGTTCAACTAACTAAAACCAAACGGATTCATATGTTGGACATACTGTAAATTGTAGATTGATGCAAAAATAGTCAGAAAGTTTCAGCTTTCATCACAATCTGTTACAATATTGCACTGCTATTATTTTAGCATTTGGAAGCATTTTAAACAGCTAGGTACTGGTCCAACCGGGGATAATTATCATCCAGACACATGTGCACTCAGCGAATTATGCGCTCCATCAGGATGTTTTTCTGTTATCAGGGGGCTTTTTAATTGACGATGAGTAGACAGCAACACGCACACCACTTGCTTGGTCTCCTTTGTGGTGCGGGGAATTAAATCCCCAAAGATCCATTTCAAAAAGAAGGAACATTTCACTGACCAATAAACCAAATGCAGGTTTTCTTTCTTTTTGAAATGGCTTTCTTCATATTCACAGGTGTACTTCTATCTGTGATGCAGCTCATCTTCCATTCAGGTTACTAAAGTAGTCTTTACTCCCATGACGGCAGTTGCTTTTATATTATACAGCCCTGCAGCTTGAGACGCAGGAGTAAGGCAGAGTAGTGCTTCTTACACCTTTAAGTGGGTCGATAAAGAGAGCGTTGGGGGTCCAACTGCTGGTGTGTGCTAAGGTTTAGGGCTGAGGAGTAAGGCTAGGAATATGTGTTTTTTCTTGCTTAGATCATGCTGCGTGTGTTTGGAGGGAACAGATCTATACAGACATGGGCCAGAGCGGGCAAGAAGAAGGTCCTTATACAAGCTGAGAGAGTCTAAGTATTTATGTCGGGGCTGAGAGCTGATGCGCAGACGGAAGAGCAAAGTTAAGGCTTTCTCTCTTCTACTCCGGCTGGGGCGCCAGCGTCTCATTGGCATTGTTGTCGGTGATCTTGTTTTCCAGCTCATCGTCAGACAGGAGGTCCAAAGAAGTTCCCTCGACCTGAAGCTGGCGTCGGCCTGGGCGACTAGAGGAGAAGCTGATGGGGCCACCACGCCTGCAGGAGAAAGAGGAGGAGCCGGAGGTAAAGGGAAGGTCAACATACATGTTCAAATGCTCATTTCTCCACTACAATTAATATTCATCTTGCAGTCAAAAGATTTTTGTAACATCTGCTCAGAAAATGTAAATGCTCATTTTTAAGAAGTTTAGAAGTTAAGCTGCTGAGTCCACCTAATAGTTCACAGCTCATTCATATGCTGTGTGAACGTTTCATAAATCCGACACGGGGAGGTTTCTACGTCAGCACAACACTCAGGTTTCATAATAAAGGCCAGTATTCTGACGCTTTAATGATATTTCCAACATAAAGAGTCTAACATTTTTATGAAAAATAACTTCAGATACGCCTAATTTAGTTGAAGATATCTTTAAAGTTCCTGTACAGCCACAGAAGTGTTTCCAATTCTTCTGACTGATTAAACCTCTGCTCAGGTTGAAGTTGGGTGGAGCTCTGTTGGAATTACATGAGGTCACCAAACTACACGAGCCAATAAGAATTGGAAAAGTTTACCAAAACTGAGGTAAGGGTCAGAGAGATGCCCATCCATCACAGCCTTCACCTGCCCACACAGTCCTGACAAAAAGTCTAATTTGGCAAACATGTAAAACAGCCCTGTGAGTGGAGTATATCACTGTAGTTGCTGACTTAACGGGCCAATATTGACTCAATATACATGGCCAGTTATAATAAATAATAAAAAAATAAATAATAAAATAGACCTACATGAATAAAGTTTTCTTTAAAACAATCATGAACAGAAAAATACTATGCACATCTACAACGTGAGACAGGGGGACAAGCAGTCAAAAGTAGCAAAGAAACTTCTGCACGCTGTCTGACTTGCAAAGAATATATAAAGTTCAATGGCAGGCAACGTTTCAGTACTAGACCATCTTCAGGAACAATGGGCATGATTGTTTTAGCTTTATTCATGTAGGTCTAGCTCTAATCTAATAATTAAATGATGAATTGTGAATGTCAGATAGTGGATGCTTCCGTCTGTGCGAGCGTACCTGAGGCGGTTTTTGAGTGTGTGAACCTCGCGGCTCAGACCCTCGCTGGCCTCGGTGGCGTCGTCCAGCTCTCTCTGCAGTTTCCTGCGTGAGGCGTTGGCCCTCGTGGCCTCCTCCTCGGCCTCCTCCAGCTGACGCTTCAGCTGCTTCATACGAGAGCTAGCCTTTTCCACCTTACACACACACACACACACACACACACACACAAAGAAAAGAAAATACATCACTAAGAAATACAAAACGTGTTCAAAAGGACACGATTTTGGGGCAGCAAAGTCAGTTTCTGATCTGGATTATAGAAATGAGAAGCAGGTTTCTTTATGATTGATCTCTTTTAAAACCACAGAAGGGCTGAACATTTTGTAAGGGCCGGGTGGCAAACTGTGAAACAAGCTTGCAAACAGCCTAGCACAACGCAGTGTTAATGTCAGGGTCATACATACTTGTTCTTTAAACTGGTCTGCATGGCGACGCTCATCCTCCACTTGCATGCAGATTTCCTTCAGCTTCTTCTCGGTCCTTCTCACAGTCTTGTTGGCTGCTGCTCGCTCCCTTTGGGTGGACAACAAAGGACCGTTTCAGCATTACAAGTAAAAACCCGTAAATGTGTTTTATCTATCTCATATATTAGCCTAGTTTTTATTTTTGCACTATTAGTTCAAGTTTGTGTGTGAGATAACTCACACATTACAATATTGCCCTATTATGCTACTTGCACACTGGTTACTTCATATTAAATATTGTACATATTTTATTTTGTTTTATATACTATGTATTTAAGTACATTTCATTCTACACTTGTAGATACATGTACATTCTTTTCATTCCTCTTCATTTTGTGTGAGTGTGTATGTCCTGGTAACCTGCTGCTGTAACACAGTAATTTAATAATATAATAAGTCCATCCATCCATCCATCCATCCATCCATCCATCCATCCATCCATCCATCCATCCATCCATCCATCCATCCATCCATCCATCCATCCATCCATCCATCCATCCATCCATCCATCCATCCATCCATCCATCCATCCATCCATCCATCCATCCATCCATCCATCCATCCATCCATCCATCCATCCATCCATCCATCCATCCATCCATCCATCCATCCATCCATTTAAGCAAGTATATAAGTGTATTGAGTTCTCACTTGGCCTCCTGCTCCAGCTGTTCCTCCAGCTGTGCTATCTTGGCCTCCAGGGCAGTGATGGAGGCCTTGAACCTGCTCTTCACAGAACCCTCCAGCTCGCCCAGCTTCGCCCGCAGCTCCTTGTTTTGACGCTCCAGTTGCTGCCGAGCATTTTCGCTCTTCTGGGCCGTGCTGCGCTCCGCACTCAGCTCTGTAGTCAGGGTGTCCACCTGAGGGGGGGGAGGGTGTAATGGACATTCATGTGAATTTCATAATTTTGAACAGGCTAATATTTTTTGTTAACATTATTTTTAAACAACATACAACTCACAACATGAGCAATCCGACATACGTTGTAATGTATCCCGATCCAATATTCCTGGACCTTATCACAGGACCATAGGACATGAAGCAATTGGCCGTCCTCTGTCTTACATTTCCAACCATTTGGTTTTTTTGGACAAATTGCTGGATGTAATATTAGTTTAATAAAAAAATAAAAATGATCATTAAAGATGTTCTCTAATTCTGCCAACTAGGAACACCGCACCTGCATAGTTGTCTTTCTGAAGCGGTCGTTGAGGAGCTCCATGTTACCCTGCTCCTCTTCCAGCTCTTCTTCCAGCTGAGCAATGCGAGCCTCCAGCCTCCTCTTCTCATCCATCAGAGCAGACCTGGCACACATAAATATAAAGAGTTAACGCTGCAGTGGGCAGAAAGCAGAGGTAGAAAGTAGAGTCTGACCAATACAATACAAATATTTATTTAAAATTTAATGTTATTTAAACATCCGATATTCCGATATATCGGCCGATATTTAAAAAATAAATAAATCCAGAAACGCGAACAAAACATAACAGATTTCCCTAACATTAGTTATTTGTAGTTATTTTTGAGTTCTCACTAAAATAATATAACAGAACAGAGGAACATCAAAATATATTAAAGTTCTGATAAATAAAATGTATAAAAATACAAACTCAAGATATGAAAATTAAATACCTTTAAACAAAAATTTTAATTTTTAATTTCCAGCTACTTTCCAAACAAAACGCCTCAATTCAGAGTGAGATCAGCGCTGTGGAGGAAGGTCTGGCAATGCGAGACTATGTCTTCTTTAAATGTTTATCCTGAGGGCTCAGATAATTAATATTAGAAGCTTGATGGCACTCTTCTGGAGCACAATGCTTAACGTAGCTTGTACGGTGTATCTGACATTGTAGAATAAACTGGATGATGCCTTGATTATACTTATTATGGGATTGCATGATCTTTTGATATTTATTGCTTTATCGCCTTGGAATGATTTTTTTTTACCCTTTTTCTGCTGAATCTCATGCTCTTTTTAACACTACTATTACTATCATTATGGTTTTGGTTCTCTTTTCCTTTACCTCATTCATCTCAATGACCAAAATAATAAGAATCTTCCTTTGTCTGGTTCTTCCCAAGCAGGTTAAAAGAGAATATGAACAAGCAGATGCATTTGTTGACAGACATTTTGGCGTGGTCGAGTGGGTGAGGGTCACTTACTTTCCAGAGGTGCTGTTTGAGATTTCATCTTGTAGCTCATCCCGTTCCTGCTCGGCGTGGCGCCGGCCCCTCTCAGATGCTGCCAAGTCCTGCAGAGAGATCTCAAAGGTTTAACACCAGTACTTCTCTATGTATCATGAAACACTGAGAGGGACTATTTAATGCTTTATCATGAATATACAGCAGTGTACCCCCCAACATCCTTTATTAATGCCAAAACTATTTAGCTAAGCATGCATTATTTATTCTGCATGCACTGTTGTGAGTCCATGAACGTGGCACTGCTGTAACAGCTGGACAGTTGAGCGCGCGTTATCTAAAATGCTAAAGTCAGTTAAAACGTTGTCATACCATAAACTTTACCATAAACTGTGTGATTAAAACAGATCAGTAATGCAGTTTTGCCCCCACTGTTCTCTGTGAAGTTTGCTGGAATTTATGTTATGTAGCGTTTTATGTGCTTGTGAGGAAATAATGGGAGTAACAGGCTAACTGGCTTTAAAAGTGGCGTATGTCCCTCGCTGACCCATCCATCAAGCTAAAACAGACCACCCAGGGAAAATACTAAAACCTTTTAACCTGACATCAACACCCTCCAGCCCTAACTATGCACAGTACCTAACATAACAAACATCACAAAGTGTCTGCACCTCATGTAGCTGTACAATCTCAGCCTCCAGACTCTTGAGTTTCTTCTCATTTTCCTTGGATATGGCAAAAATATCATCTCTAGAAGCTCGGGCGTCTTCCAACTCCCTCTGGTAGTCCTTCATTTGGGCCTGAAGGAAAAAACATATGGCTGAGGATGGCTGCTTACGGCAGTGCTTAGAATGGGTTTGAATGGAGAATATGTATGAGGAAGTGTAACCTGTAACTTGCGCAGCTGTTTGATGGCTTCGTCTCGAGCCTTGTTGGCTCCTTCTATGTGACCCTCTATATCCTTCAAATCCATCTCCAGCTTCTTTTTAGCAGCGACCGCCAAAGCTCTCTGCTTCCTCTCGTCCTCCAACTCCGTCTCCATCTCTCGCACCTGAGGGGGAGCCAGCATTAGTGTGGTGAGATTCAATTGTGGTGTAATGTTAAGTGTAGTCTGAATCAATGAAAGTACATTTCCAGGTTAAAGGCCGACATCAGGTGCATGGCTCACACGCAAGACGTCTGCTCTCTGCGTTCTCAAAATGGCAAGTTTTGAAGAAAATTTGGATCTTGCAACAAGGCAGGCCTGCTTGGTTCTCTCGGAGAACGATTGTAAGATTTACAAAAATATGATTATGGCATTTCCTCTCTAACTGGGATTTTTAGGACTGATTGGTGGGATTGCTGTGGAGGAAGTACACACAGTGATACACTGGTAAGAGCAGATAAGGATTAACCACGTCTCCAGCTAATTTAAATAATTCACGTTACTGTATTCTGTGAACAGTTAACTTCATTTAATATTGTATGTGGTGCTTTCTTTTACGGTGTGCAAATGTTCCACCAGAACAAGTTCCTTCCCAAGACTATTCTGCAGAGCCACTATCGTTGCATGTGGAGCTTAGCACCACCCAAGGCGATGGTGATTGGTTTGAAGAAATGCAAACAACCCTGAGCTTTTTGTTTCTTCTATCCCAGAATGTATCTGATGATGTAGCCAGACCCAGACTAATGTTAAGCGTAATTCTGCACCTGCTTGACCAGCGATCTCTTCTTCTCATCGTTCTGGTCGTCCTCGGCCCTGAAGGTCTCTCTCGTACTGGGCCTTCATGGCCTGCATGTTGACCTCCAGACGCAGCTTGGCATCCTCTGTGGCCTGCAGCTCGTCCTCCAGCTCCTCCAGCTGAGTCTTCATCTCCTCCAGCTGCTGCTCCAGAGTACGCTTGGACTTCTCCAGCTCGTGAACCTGACGGAAGAGGAAAGAATTTGTGAGATCCAGGTCAGACCAAAGCCCAGGTCAGACCAAAGATTCTTGACGAGACGAGTTGAAATTTGCAACACGCCAGTCTACATTGTTATAAAACCGGAGAGTTCACACCAATGTGACAAGATGAGACGGTGTTTGTATCATCTCCATAGCAACGGCACTTTGTACTCCTGTTCTAACTTCCGATTTTCAGGCTTTTTGTAGCTGGATATATCATTTTGCGTCATAATATGAATGTGGATAATGTTAGTGATAGTGAAATAGGATGCTTGCTACAGTTGCATTTCTAGTGTTGAATCAGCATTTTATTTATGTGACCAGCCTCCGTCTCAGATTATTTTACTTCTATAGATTGTAGCTGACTTTACTAGCGGACTTTGCTATTGGCTGTTGAAACAAGACAGGTGACATCCCTAACGTTCTAAAACCAGTTTCTGGAGACTTGACAAGCTGATTCGCAGCGACACCATCAGCTGGTCTGAGTCGAGCTGAGACTGGCCGGTTCAGACTGCTGTAACTTTTCCCTGCAACGTTCTAACACGGTTCTGCTCATCTGTATATATTGTTATATATGTGTTATTAATGTTTGATTTGTTTGTTTGTTAATGTATGCACTAGAGGTGTGATAAGATCTCATCCCCACGAGATCTCGCAAGATCAAACCTGACAAGATTTCTTGTGTAGAGCAGCAGCCTTGAAATTCACACACAGCGTGCGGTTCACGGTGGCGCTGTCTCGCGCAGACCACTCTCTTTTCTCTTGTTAAAATGAGTCGGGAAGTTAATTTTAATGATAATACCCAAAGAGAATTTTTTTCCGTTCATCCTACAATGGTCATAAATTTATACTAGAGTAGCCTACTTCCTTGTTTAGTGCTGCTATTAATTATTAATTAACAATTAAGTGCAGAGGAGGAGAAAATAGCATCTGTCTTCACAAAAATCATCTGTTGAGTGTTTAATGGTAATTTATTTGTGCTTCAGAATGTAATAAATGTGAAACAATAGTAAAATAAGCTTTATTTCTCTCTGTCTACTGTACAATGACAAATTCAAGTACAAAACATTTGGTCTCAGCTATTGCCAGAAAACGCTTAGTTATAACCTTGTAACCTTGGTTCTCTGAGTGAAGAGACTCTCTCTCCACCGTACATATGAAATAAGTAACAGTGTAACTGTTAGTTATACAGGAGAGAGGCCAGTCATAAGGAGTTTATGGCAAAACCATTAAGTGCCTGGTTTTCATTTTGGGACTTTTGATTAAAGGACAATTTTTCCAGTCTTATTTCTTTATTGTAGGTTTCTGTAAAATAGTGTTAAAATCAAGCCTCGATCTCAATCTCCTGCACCTAATCTCGTGTCTCATCTCGTCACACCCCTAGTATGCACCATTCACCGAGACAAATTCCACATAAGTGTACTTATTATGGCAATACCTCATCTGATTCTGATTTCTGATTCTGAAGAGATTGACGCAGACACCAACGTGCAAGTATAAACTTCAGTCCACTCACGTAGGCTACGGCAAAAGCTCTGCACGGAGCCTCTGCAGAAGCATTAAATCCACCTTTAACACTCACATTCTTGCCCACGTCATCCTTGGAGCTCATCAGATCTTCCATTTCAGCGCGGAGCTGCTTGTTAACTCTCTCCAGCTCTTCTTTGGCCTCCAGCGCTTCATCCAGAGCTCTGGTCATGGACAGAGCTTTGGTCTCCTTCTCCCTGGCCTCCGCTTCGGCGCGGTCCCGTTCTTCAGCGTAACGGGCCGAGATGCTCTTCTCCTCAGCCAGCATCTGTGGAGAAACAGGACGTCAGATTGCCGATCAGCATTTTGTCAAAATCATATTTGTAATTTGTAAGAACGGTATTTCAATCAAATATGAAATAAATAAATAAAATCCATCTAAACTGCAAAGCTAGAGGATTAAATTGTAGATAGCTTGTATATATTTTGCTGTTATTCATATTTTTTCTAGTATCCTTTGTCTATGTTCTGTTTTACGTAATTTTGTTCTTTTTTTTTTGCACACTTCTGAAAAATGGCAAAACTGATTTTCCTCGTACTCTGAGCACAATGGCAATAAAGATCTATCCATCTTGATCTATTTCAAATTAGATCTAAGACAAACTTCCATCCGGAAGAAACATCTGTAAAATCCAGCAGAATATCCCCAATAACGTGTATTCTCACTTGAGATGTTCCGATACCATTATTTCCTTCCTGATCCCGATACCTGAACTTGCGTACCGGACAATACCGAGTACCAATCCGATACCAATGTGTTAAAAACACATTATATACATTATTTCATTATGTTTTAACAGCTGTATACCACTAACCCTGAATGGATGTGATGTGATTTCTATCACTGTTCTGTGGCTCAATGAATGCCGTACAACTTTCTTTTATCTAGTTCGACAAAAAAAATTAATAAATAAACTACTAGATTTTCTTCAGGGCTAAATTACGTGGCATCGGATTGGTGCATAAACTCCAGTACTTGCAGATACCAGTATTTTAGGCAGTATTGGAGGGTTTTCCGATACTGATATCGGTATTGAAAAACATCTCTAGTTCTCACCTGGTCAAACTTCTTCTGTTTCTTCTCCAGGTTGGAGACAATCTGTCTCTGGTGATCCAGGTCTACAGTTAGATCATCCAGCTCTTGCTGCAGTCGGGTCTTTGTCTTCTCCATCTTTTCAAAGCCGATGGTCTTTTCTTCCAGACGCTGGTTGGCCAGCTCCAGGTCCTTCTGCAGCTTCTTCTTTGTCTCCTCCAGGCCGTCAATTGTTCCAACGTCGTCCTCCAGCTTCTTCTTGCTCTCCGACAGCTACAAAGTAAAGTACAGTTCAGGATAAAAATATTATTAAACATAGTTCCTATGGTGAATATAGTACATATGTAGCACGGTGGCCCAGGGGCACTGTTAGGTGAGCCAGATAATGTCATAACACAAGTACACAGCCTATGGCTAAACTACGCTTCTTTATTATCTGTACTGTAATTGTTTTCCCCCTCGTAATTTTTGTTGCTATGAACCTGTATAGGGAGGGTCAAGTGCCACCAACTAGCATAGCTTTAGCTTAAACAGTCCGACCAATAATTAGTTGTATAGTTACAATTTGGCATATCTAAACAAAATCAACAATTAACATCTACAGGCTTAGCCCTTAGCTAATGTTAGCAATTAAATTCGGTTAAACTAAGAAACCACGTTTATGTAATAATATTGACAATAAGACAACTATGTAGTCATTGTCACAGGATTGATATAAATATGAAGCCATTCATCATGATTATTGTATAGTAATGGAAAAGGGGTAGGGATTAAATAAGCTTCTGCTCCATGTTAAATGAATAAATAAATGTATTTATTCCAACTTCTTCTTGCTTATATATGTACAGTAAATATTTGTGGTTCTCTTTTTTCTGGTGTGCAAATATACATATGTAGGAAATTGCAAAGAATGTGTTAAAGATATATGATGTAAATCTTCCGATTCCTTTTCGGACATGTTATTTTATTGATTCCTAGCTTGCCTACACCAGAGCCCACATGTCCTACCTGAGCCTGTATGGTCAACATCTGTTTCTCCAGATTCTTGCGCGCCTCCTCATCCTCCTCCTGCTGCTCCTGCAGAGCGCTCTTCTCCTCCTCCAGCTGGCGTATACGACCGCTGAGGTTCAGTTTCTGACGTGTCTCTTCCTGGAGCAGCTCCTACATAAAAAACATTCGTCCAGTTGGTTTAATAAGAAAGGATGCATTAAGTGTGGATTGATGATCAGGGCTCAGAGATGCTTGATAGGTTACCTGTGTGTCTTGTAGCTGACTCTCTAGTCCAGCAACATCTTTGGCCATCTTGATACCTTTCCTCTCCGCATCTTCCAGAATGGTGGACACATTGTCCAGCTCAGTCTGTGTGGAGAGGTAGCACGGTTTAACCAGATTGTCAATTTAAGTCAAATGTGTTTGTTCATGATCTTTTTGTCAATTCAGAAATTACAAACACAGAAGAATTAAATCCTCTGTATGCTCGTAATTCAATCGAGGATTCATTATTAAACAATCCCAGTGGAAACTCAGCCAAACATCAAAACAGTCTGACAATTCTCTGAGTATCATATCAACAGAATGCTTTTAATTCAAACAGATCACCAATTCTGTTTTCTCGTAAATAGTCCAACTAGTAACCAATACATGCTATATATTACATGAAAAGACTACTTTGTACTTTGGTCTGTTACCACAGCTAACTTTGACAATGAGATGTGGTTTTATATCAGTTTTTTTTTAAAACCAGCATTTGTAAGAATTTAGCGGAGCTTTTCATTTAAACTGCACCGTTATAGTTTCCATTCATCAAAATACTTTTGGTTTGCATGTAGTTTGTAAAACAAAAACAAAATTCTACCTCAAATATAAATGAACAGTTTACAAATTAAAACATACTGTATAAGTACGGTATTAGTCTAAAATAAGAAGCACTTTCAAGGTTGTATTTTGATGACTGAATTAAGATAAGCATAATGCAATCTACAAGGGTCATAAATATCTGACATCAAACTGACCTTTATTCATAATAGGAATACTTTTATTTCATTGGTCAGGCCTGATTCCACTGTCTTTAATCAGGTATGTATTTGCTCACCTGCAGTTTGTGCGTGCGCTCTGCCAGTTCTCCTTTGGCCTTCTCTCCCTCAGTGACTCTGGCCATGAACTCCTGCAGCTGAGCCTCCAGTTTCTTCCTCTTGTGTTCTGACTCCATCTTGGCTTGCTGGAGGCTCTTGACCTCGCTGGCCAGCTCCTTGTTGGCAATCTCTTGGCTCTGCTTGGTCTTCTCCAGGTTGGCCTTGAACTAGACATGATCAACAACAAAACATTAGCATGGTCAGATGAGGAAGTGGCAGATTTTTTAATCCTGTGATGAAATAATACTGTGGCTTGTGGAAAAGCTAGTTTACTCTCTTGGCCTGTTCCAGCTGTTCGGACAGCTCTTCCAGGACAGTGCTATGCCTCTGTCGCATCTCCTGGATCTGAGATTCATGGTTTTTAGTTTCATCCTCGATGGTCTTCTTTAATTCGGCAACCTCCTGTTCACGTTTGGTCCTACAGAGAACAGGAACACAGAAAAATATTGACGTTGACTTAATAATAATAATAATAATACAGAGGCTAAATTCCCCACAGAGTATGACATGAATGTAAAATAATGGAGAACAGGGGTTAAAGTGGTCCTGAAGGAACTGCACTCAGACACCTTTGATTAACAAGTAAATACATCTAATTGGCAGTTTCATACAGCAGAAGACACTCAGGAACTCTTCCTTCTATATTACACATTTTCAATATCTTTAGTTTTCTGTACTGTTTGGTTTGCCATTACATTTTTATTTGTATATATTATTTATCTTTTATATTATACTTGTACGTGTCCTTACTGTACCTTGGGTCAGAGAGAAACATATTTTCAAGAATTTACAATAGATGTGACTTGATCAATGCTTCCTGTACTTTTGAAATAATTCCAGTGTTTACCCTATTCATTCTCAGCAGCGCGCACTGTGAGTCCATGAACAGAGTAACTGTCTGTAGTGAGTTCACACGTCTGTAAAAATAGCAGGACAATCGCGTGCTATCTGTACTCCCCCGATGGAGAGTTAATTGCAGTACCTCAGTTCCTGCTGGGCAGCTGTTGTATCAAGGGTGTCTTCCAGTTCGGTCTTTAGGGCCTCAAGCTCTTCGCTCAAGTCTCTCTTGAGTTTCTCCGCCTTGTTCCTGGCCACTTTCTCTGACTCGAGGTCCTCCTGCAGCTCAGCCAGCTGGGCCTGCATCTCCCTCACCTGCTTCAGAGCGTTGTTCTTCTGGCTAACCTCGTCCTCACCTCTGTAAACAAATCAAGAATTAAAGAACATGAAAACAAAGAACAAATCTCAGATGGAAGATTGGCACAAAACTATGACTGTGACGGTATGGTATTATAAAAATAAAATCCTGGAAACTCGCTGCCATTTTCCACTAAAATAAGATGCCCCTGAGTTTGCGCTTTTGGCTACTTACTATTGTAAGTTGTACTATTTACATATGTCAGAATTACTTCGAGAATAGTTTGGCTTTTTTCAGTGATCTAACCATATTTGATTGTCAACATTATCTTAGAACATCACTGTCGCTACAGATTATTACAGAATATTTGACTAGTATACAACTTTAAAGAACTTTAAAGATATTCTCTTCGCCTTTATTTGATAGGACAGCTTAGACATGAAAGGAAGAGAGAGGGGGAATGACATGCACCAAATAAGGCATTGCGGCAAAGAAGACTAACTGTCTGATTCATTTGAATGTGGGTATTTCTGCACTGTTAACATTTTAACAAACTATTGTTTAAAAACATTAAAAAAACATTTAGTCATTTGAGTTATGTCGTTAAGGACTCCACTAGGTGGCAGCAGAGTCACAGTTTTCCTTTCAAATAAGCTTCATGCAATAAAGTCCACCTATTAGCATGGTCTTTCACTTACAAATGTACATTCATACCACTCAAATGACATGCACACCAATGATACGGTCACACATCATAAACATTCCAACGCAGTGAGATCAGTGAAGGAATACAGGCAGCTTGTCAGCAATCAGATGACAAAATTATAAGATCTCTCCTGTAACTTGTCTGTGTGTCAGTCCAATAAAACTCTTGATTATAAAACAGCAGGTGTGAATGTTTCTTGTATGTCTGATGAGCGTTCTGCACAGCTATGCAGCGCTGGTCTCAGACTGACTCACAGGAATCAGAATCTCAACAACACAATATCAGAACAGCCATATTTAGCTCACACAAGGGCTGTGACTTTTATTACTTTTATTGTTGATTCATCTGTCGATGTATTTTCTCGATTTTTCAAATGGCATTAAATGGTGAAAAATGTGTTTTCCAAAAACTACCCAAGATGACGTCCTCAAATGTCTTGTTTTGTCCACAACTCAAAGATATCCACAGTGGAGTGAAGAAACTAGAAAATATTTACATTTAAGAAGGTGTATCAGAGAAAGTTTTTTCCACAAAAAGGACTTGAACTGTATAATCGATTATCAAAATAGTTGGCAATTAATTTAATTGTTGACAACTAATCAATGAATTATTAATATTTGCATCTCTAGTGTCTCATTGCTGTTCACAATTTTTTCATCAGTTAAATGCTGTGGCATCCCATTTTTAGGGCTGTCCTCGACTAAAAAAATTCTTAGTCGACTAACACTCACATGGTTTTGTCGACCAATCGATTAATTGATTTAATTGACAGATTTGTAAAACCTGTTTCCGCCGCCCCACTTAAAATCCTGTATTTACCAGAGATGTGATTATTAGTGTTTTGAAGTAAGTCATTTAGTATGAAAAAACCCTACAAAAATATTGTTTAAGTTTCCTGTGACAGAGAAGTAAAGAAACTAGAAAATGTTTACATTGAAGAAGCTGGAATCAGATCATTTTAAAGGTATAGTGCGTAGTTTATGTTTCCCCCACCAGTAATTTTAAGTAATGACAACAACACTGTTGTTGCATCCACATGACGCAAGCCTTCTTGATTTTGCACCCCCCCTTCCTCCACGCAGTTGCTAGTGGGCCAAGGAGGACATGGAAGATTAAAAAAACATGATGGACTCTTCAGAAGAGGTCCTTATCTTCACCCAAGTCACTGGACAACACAATCTTCTGAACATAGTCATACTGAGAAATACAGAGAGTTTTGTTGAGCTGATAGTCTTAATTAGCTTTTTATCAACTCATTTGGCAATGGCTTGAATGTAACTGACATTCGTAATTAAAAAAGAGCTGAGCTCTTCTGTGTTCTCTTCTCAGTATCGCCTACCTAGACTGCATCATCTGCTGTTCATCTTCCTTCTTGCCCAGCTGAACTTTGAGCTCCTCTGTCTGGGCCTGCAGCTCGGATATCTGGTCCTGTAAGTCGGACATCTCCCCATCCAGCTTTCTCTTAGCCTTCTCCAGCTCCTGACGGGTCTTCTCCTCCTTCTTCAGCCTCTCTAAATCAGAAAAGAAAAGAATGCAACGGTTTCATAAAACACCAAGACACATCTTCTCTTAATTTTAGATAAAAAAGAAAGAAAAATATATAAATACAATGCTTGATTTATTCCCTGGGTCATTTGTTATGTGTTTCCAGAGCTAGGACCTAACAATGTGAAGTTTTATGCTCTTCACCTGTGTAACAAACTCCCTGAATAACTGATTTTCAATAGGATAAATGGATAATTATGTTTTAATATTAACTATTCATTCTCTCGTTTTAATTATCCTTTGTTGCTTGAATGTTCTCTTATTGCTTATGTTTACAATGTGTTACTCTGCCCCTGTAAAGCCTTGTGTATGAATTGTGCTTTACAAATAACCTTGCCTTGCCTTAATTCTAAAAAAAAATCTCCAGATTAATAATTCCACTTTACTATCCTTTGCATTCAGTTTTCATTTTATTCCTTTACCCTCCAAGTCGACCATCATGATCTCCTGCTTGTTCTTGACTTTGCCCAGGTTTTTCGCCTTTTCTTCCTCTTCAGCTAGCGCCACGGTCATCTCATTGATTCGATCGTCCACCAGCTTCTTTTCCTAAAAGGAAGAGTTAGCGCACAGCATCACATCAACATATTCAAATGATCTGAAACCTTTGTATCTTATTACGCAGTGGAGAAAAGACACCCTCCATCTCTAATTCAAAACCAGCCTTCCCATTTCAACTCACCTTGATGAACTTGGAGTTCTGGTCTTCTAGCAGCAAAATGTCCTCTTCAAATTTCTTCAGTTTGGCCTCAGTCGTCACTTTCTCCAGCTGCAGCTTCTGCCTGGCAGCCTCCTCCTCATCCAACTGTTCTTCCAGGTCCTACACACACACACACACACACACACACACACACACACACACACACACACACACACACACACACACACACACACACACACACACACACACACACACACACACACACACACACAGTATTTAATCATTGCAGAAAACATGTTTTTTGTATTTTATGAAACAGTAATATCTTGAAATATATTCTCAAGTGTGCAAACGTTATTTCATCAACGAGGGTCAACTGACATTGACTCTCAACCCCCCCACACATATTTTATATTTTTGCACATTCTGCACTCAATCCATCCAGCCTCCATTTTCTTACATTAAACAGCTATTTTGTATATATTATGTTTTTGTATGTATTGTTTATATCATATTAATGTTATGTATGTTAGTTTATCTGTGCAGCAAATTCTACGTAATTGTAACTTACTTTGGCAATAAACCTGATTCAGATTTTCAGTAACCATGCATCCCTGAGGACAAACCTGGATATGGGACTGCATCTTCTTCTTCTCGTTCTGCATGCTCTGGGTCCTCTCTTCTTCTTCCTCCAGCCGGGACTCCAGGTCATGGAGGATCTCCTCCAGCTCTTGCTTTTTGGAAGCCAGGCGAGCTCTCATCTCCTCCGCCTCTGCAAACAGCTCTGTCTCGGCCTGCAGCTGCTCTGCTAGAATGTTCTTCTCCTCCATTAACTACACGTACATAATGTAAAAACCTTTAATTATGTAGCCATAAAAAAATCTGATACAATGTGTTATGATTTGGTACCAGCTAGGGCTGCATGATATGAGGAAAATTAGCAATATTCAATAAGGTTCTTAAATATCGCGAAAATGATATTACTTGTGATGAATAAACAGATATTGAAATGTACTCAGTTCTGCATTTCTGCTGCTTTCAGTATTATGCTAAAATACAATAATTGCTTGTTGAATTTAAAACAAATGAGAGGAAATTATTATTATTATTTATATTTGAAATGTATATAAAAGGCAGCACTAAAAAAAGAACAAGTTACATTTTAAAATGCAGTTTTCTACTGATAAAAAAAAATCTCTGAGTGTCTTATGCGATATACCACAGTCTTTTGCGATATGAGTGTTGCGCTAGTTCATATTGCAATGACAAAAACCCCCGATATATTGTGCAGCCCTAGTACCAACGCAGGTTGCTGCGGTTGGAACTGACCTGCTGGTGTTTCCTCTCCATCTCTACCAGCTCTCCCTCCACCTTGGTCTGCTTCTCCTTCACCTTTACCAGCTCCTCATCTTTAGCCTGCATCTCCTCCTCCTGCCTGGTCACCTGCAGCAGAGGCTTCACCTGCAGGTACAGATAAACACACAGACACCTTTCAGAGATTAGTCGGGGGGGCACAATGTCCGCATTCCGTGTGTTGCTGTTCTCAAAAAACCTTAGTTACAGGAAACAAAAATGACAACCTTTAAGGTAGCAAGCTACATGCTGAAAAAGTTTTGAAGAAAAATTGGATCGTTCAAAAAGGCAGGCCTGCTTGGTTCTTTCTAGAGGTGGGAATCACCAGAGACCTCAAGATATGATATCATTATGATATTTATGTTGTGATACAATATTATTGCGATTTTAAACATATTGCAATCTGTGATATTTTGCAATGTATTACCATTTATCCAACTTCAAATTTTTCCCAATTATAAATTATGTCCTGAAAGGAACATTTTCCACATCCGTTTGTTTGTCGCTCTTCAATTTTATTGCTTCAAAATGGGATTGTCAAGCAGACAGACTGACCGACAAATATATAATAATAGATCGATACTTGCCGTCTGTGTATCGAGAATGTATTGCCACGGAAAATGTCGTGATACTATGCTGTATAGAATTTTTTCCCCCCACACCTACTTATTTCTTAGTTTTATTTTTTGTTTTCCTCCATTTCCTCTCTAACTATGGACGTTTTGGGATCAATACACTGGTAAAAGCAAATGAGGTTTAACCATGTATCAGCCATGTAATTGAAATAGCTCACGTTACTGTATTCTGTGAACACTTAATTCATTATAGTATGTGGCACTTTCTTTTGCGGGGTGCAAATGTTCCACCAGAACAAGATCCTTCCCAAGACTATTTTGCAGAGCCACCGTCGCTGCATCCGGAGCTTAGCACCGCCAAACAAACAACCTAGACGTTTTATTTTTCTCCTATCCCAGAATACATCTGAGGTGTAGCCCGACCTTTTTAGAGATAGGTCAGGCAATGCGAGACTAGTGGGACATTAATAATTCAAACACAAACAGGGCCTGTTCAATTTACAGATCTACATACACACAAGCACACACCTTGGTGAAGAGCCTCCACCACTGCCAGTGACGCAGCTTTAGGTAGGCAGCGCAGTTCCTCTGGAGAACCTTCAGAGCACTGAGCTGCTGCTGCTTCTTAGCAAACGCCCTAAAGAGAACAAAAACTGAGTGAGACAACTGTAAAATTGACATTTGTTTTGTGATCAGATATTTTGATATTACTTCATTTTAGCTGGAAGGAGGGCTGAGTAGATCATAAATGCAGACAGCAGCAGTAGAGCAATCCTTACTTGCGTGCCAGATATCCCCGACAGACTGCCTGGAAGTAAATGATGATGTCAGTGATCTTCAGGTCCCTCTCTTCCTCTAAGTGGGCCAGGACTCCAGCCCTGAAGAAGATCTTACTCTGGCCGATACGGAACAGGTTTCCATCAAGCTCTAGGGCTTTAATCTATCAGAAACAGAGAGAGACATTGAAAGGAAGGAAGGTCTACCTGAGGTACCTGATAGAGAAACTGCTTGGTGTAATTCAAGCAGATCATTTGTTGCCAAAAGTGATTTATACTTTTAAATTCGACAATTGCCTGATCATAAAAATGACACCCTTGTTTCAAAAGGAAGCCTTGTGACCTGTAAGGCAGCAGTAGAGATCATTTCATTAGTCCTAAACTAGCTTCTTACCATTCTCTCACAGGCCTGCTTGCCATCCATGAAGCCCTTGGGAATGGCGTTGGGAGTGAGGATCTCATACCTGGAAACAGAGCAGACAGAACATCAAACACTTGGATGACACCATCTATCTTTTATTTACTGGGTGCAAAAGTGTACTGCAGCAAGCTAAGTTAAGTTATATAGCACCTTTCACAGACACCAGTCACAAAGGGCTTTACAGTAAAAAATTGAATCTAATGAAATCTAATACGATCAAGTAAATAAAGCTTTAGGTAAAACACCGGATAAAAATATACTGGTATTTACATACAAGCCATATGTCCATACATCATGTCAGATAAAGTGGAATGGGGGTGACATTTATGACTTTTTAGCACTATTTACATGAGATTAGAATTGTCAAAATCTTTCATTTATAATTGCCAAATTAATATGACCAAAAATTACAGACATGGCAGATTTGCACGGGATAAAGAGAACAGACAACCTTCGCAATTATTACAAATTACTAGTGGTACCCACGTAATACTAGTCCCCTGCGAATAGGGCTTTTGAAACACTTTCATAACCTGTATCTGTGGTATTAATCTATTTATGACAATTCTGTTCATGCACTTACGGCATAATGCACTTGTATTTTTTATATCATGCTAGTTACAGTTGACATTAACAGTACCTCTGTCTGAACTCCTGGAAGACAATGCGGTTGGGGAAGCCCTGTCTGCAGATACGGATCCCCTCCAGCACACCGTTACACCTCAGCTGGTCCAGAACCAGGTGGGGGTCCAGTTTACCAGCCTGGGGTCATGAGGGAGAAGAAAAAGAGTTGAAGAAGAGGAACATTTTGGTGTTTGAGTAAAGGTTCTGGAAAAATAAAATTGAATGGAACTTGAATACTGTATGTATAGAGGAAATAATAATAAAATATATTTATATATTTTATTTCCCTGTTATCTGATTTCAAGTGTTTCAATTTGTGTCTCAACTTGAATAGTGTTGTATTTCCACTATATCTATGCATATATGTGTTTTATGCTTGTATACATATGATTTCGTCTCTGTGAAGCCCTTTGGTGCAAACTTGCCTTTAATGTGTTATATATAAATTAAATAAACTTAAACTTGTACTATGTAAAATGTACTAACAATTTCAATATGAAATAGCCATCTAAATAAAAAAGCCACCCCTGGAATATATTGCTGTATACAGTACATAATTGAGAGTAAAATCCTTGAGAGTAAAATCCTCAGTCTAGCTTGTGCTGAGGGTAACTGTGACAGTCAACTGACCCTTTTCTCATGATTGGGGATGATGCAGCGGACAAAGTTGGGGTTGGTGTTCCTCAGCGTGGCCATCAGCTTGGATAACTGCTCTTGTACAACTGTCCCACGGTGCGGAACATGCCCTTCTTGGTCTTGTAGGCGGCACCAAACGCCGTCTCATTCATGCCTGCAACCTGGTCCAGACCCACAATTCTGTCGACTGGTGATGAAACATGAGGTGAGGAGAAACGGACCGACTGCATTAATTCAGGAATACACAGGTGACTGATACAACTTTTGTGATGCTGGTATTACTGAGAAACGTGTCAAGTACATTAAAGCTAAATGCTGTGCAGTGTACATGAATGCAGAAAAGAGAAAAGCCAATAACTTTAATTTAAATCCAATGTGGATAACATTCAGCCAATAAAGGTTGATGTATTCAACAAAGCAGGATTTGCTATGCAGGATATTGTGATAAAGCATGATGACAGACAATGGTGACACAGCGGCGGTGGCCAGAAACCAACAACTGGTTTGATATGATAGCCAACATAACAGAAGCTAGTTTCTCTCAGCTAGCCTGGATAAGAGGATACAGAAAAAACTCTTAATTGTGACATTTATTTCAACTGCAACTGGATTCAATCTAAAATAATCTCAACAAATAGTAGTACAGTGCAGTTGATAATGCTGGAATATTTACTGATGTTCTAAAACCACATACTTATCCTTTTGTCATCATATCACAATTTAACCCACGCTTACATAACATGCTAGAAAATGTTAAAGTGTACTTCAGTAACATAATAAGCAAAAAATACGTTGTTTAAATGTCTCTTTAACTAAACTATCTGTGCTCAAATCAAGGACACAATCCCATTAAAATGTTAACTTTTAAACCTACTACTGCATGACAGTTCAGCAGCACCACATTTCTCAGCTTACTTGTGTATCCCCTCAATACGTTGAATCAGATATCTGGCATGCAGGTTCCTCACATATTCCATTCTTGTAGTACATCATATTACATCCCAGAAAGAAAACCTTTTTGGGGGCTTTTCTCTTTATTTGATAGTGACAGTGGATAGACAGGAATGGGGGAGAGAGAGAAAAGATGACACGCAGCAGAGCATGTTCATATATTCTGTTGATGATCTTTAAATCATCTGTTAGGCTAGCCAATCCTCAAAATGTTAATGTGAATCATATATATGATATTCTGTAAATTTCTAGTTTAATAGATACATTAATTTTGGCTGTAGGAAGTCTTCTTTACTGTCTAGTCACCTGGGCCACCCCTGCAATGTAGTGTAGTGTGTATGTTCTAATTTGAGGGGCGGGTTTCAGGCCTATATAGACTGGCAGTTGCATTTGCTCGGGAGACAGAGAGCTTGAGGAAATCCTGAGGGAGCAGGACGTAAGTCCCTCAGCTCATGATTAGTTTAAAGGTCAATAGGAAACAGTTGTATGTTTTTATAATGTGATTGTGTTGACTCTCACGTCAGTTTTCTTTATTTTCGTAAAGTGTTTTTGCTTTCCTTAAGTTAATTAAGTTTTGTATCACTATTTTGCCTGATTGGCCTTACTTAGGGTGAACAATAAATATCTCAGACTCACCTTAAGTGTTTACACCTGCCCACGACAGCTCAGCAACATCTACCCTTTATAACCTGTCTTTGAATTTCAGCCTTTTGTTAATTTATTTGCACGATTACAAAAAGAAATGCCTTGCCTGGCTTATCATTCAAGCAATAGTTGTTGGATTATTAGGAGTGCCGGTAAGCCACCAGCACTCACAGAAGAATGAAATGTTTTAATATCAGAGTTATTACAGCCATGCAAAACCAGAGGCAGTTTTTTTTAGAGGGGTACACAGTGCAGCCAGGACAGGACAAGGAACCAATGATATCTAAAATGAGAAGAGGATGAGGAGAAGCCAGTGGTACACGGAGGTTACGTGTTCCTATGATTCACCTGGAGCTTCATCGAGCCCAGACACATTTTCATAGAAAGAGGCTCTCTGAAACGTCTGAATGTCTACAGCAACAGAGACACAGACGAAGAAAGAAGACAGGAGAGTGTGAGAGAGAAAAGTGGGCATGCAAACACACGCACACACACACACACACACACACACACACACACACACACACACACACACACACACACACACACACACACACATACACACACCTTTTGCAAGCATTGATTAGGAGTAAATGCACTGTAATGATACAGTACATGAATATGATCAAAGCCTTGTTATTATTCAAAGCCAGTGTTGGGTTATCATAGCCAAACATTCATCAGGAGAAAGATTCATCCAGAAAGTGTTATACTGTATAAACATTTTGCTTTCTATTTCACCTGTCTGTGGCTCCATAAACAAATCCAATGTCAAAATAAAATTAAGATTATAAAGGCTGAATGTAAAGGAGAATGTATTTGCTGGGGGAGAAAATTCGGTCATTCGGCTCTGAGAAGAAATTGTTCTAGCTCTTGGTTAGCTCGTTTCCACTTCATGTTTTTGCTGACAAAGCCCATCCTACGTTAAAGAAACCATGAAGCACACGGCTGAATGAAACTCAGACAGGAAGTGTGAGAGAAGAGAGAATATATTTCCCGTTTTCATTTAATTGGAGGATCCGTTGTTTCTAACATTCTTTAGAAAGTCTACAGCCATGCTAGTGGCTCTGGCGATGGGAATGTCAGTAGTTTTGTGGATATTTGGTCATAAACCGAAGTATTGGACAAATTAACATTTAGTGCTGATGATGGCGATGGTGTCTATGTTAACTGTATATGTATGTTATATATTTGTATATTTGTGAGGCCCTGTAAAGACTGTGAAAACAAATTTCCCCAGTGGACAATCAATCAATCAATCAATCAATCAATCAATCAATCAATCAATCAATCAATCAATCAATCCATCTATCTATGATGAAAAATTAAGAATCACCAAAATGAATACATTACATCCTGAGGGCAACATGAACATGTGAACCAAATCAGATGACAAACTGCTGCTACTGTAGAATAGCCAAAAAACCCAAATAAAAGACCAAAACGCTTTTAGATGCTTTCCTTTTTTGTACCTCACTTGTTCACTTTAGGTATGGTGTGTAACATCCTTCTGGACTGATAAGAATAAATGCAGGTTTTTTCAGAATTTATGCTGCAGAAGAAACATTTTTTTCAGAGTCTCACCGTCTTTCCAGAGCTCAGCCACAAACTTGTCAGTCGACTGGTGCAGCAGCGTGGCCACATTGTCATTCAGAGGATCCATGTTCTTCATGAGCCATTCATCAGCTTTATAGTCCACCTAAACAGACATTCATCCGTGTTACTTTAGGGGTTGCACAACTATGTTTTACTGCGGGCATCTGGGGCATTTTAGGCCTTTATTTTTATAGGACAGCTGAAGACATGAAAAGGGAGAGAGAGGGGGAATGATATGCAGCTCAGGGGCGCAGGGCGGAGTCGAACCTACGGCAGCTTAAAGAGTAAACCTTTATACCTTCTCTACCAGGTGACCTACCTAGGCACCAAATAAATCGTTTTTTAAATCGACCTTCTTCGTCCCCACAGGAGCAAGCTCTGCACCATGGGGCACCGGGCTTCCTGCTCAGCCGCTCCTCGTCTGTGGAATTCCCTCCCGGACCACCTTAGGGCTCCACAAACCTCTGACTCTTTCAAAAAGGGCCTAAAAACCTTTCTTTTTAAGCAAGCTTTCTCATGAATGTGTATTTGCGTTATTGTTGTTGTCTTTATTTCTTTGATTGGCTTCTGTTTTTACTCTGATTTTTATCTCCTGTAGCACTTTGGGGTTGATTTGTCAATGAAAAGTGCAGAATAAAATGTATTATTATTATTAATTTTAGTAGTAGTATTATTATTATCGTCATCGTGATATCAACTTACACAATAAGCACATTGCAAAAGACACTCATGGATTTTTTTATTAGTTCAAAGAGATTATCAGTAGAAAACTGCACTTTAAATTGTAACTACCATTATCTCTTTTTTGTGTTTAGTTTAATGTTCAATAACATAATTTTTGTAAAAATGTCCTTTCAATTTTGAATTCATCAAGCAATTTGTTGTATTTTAGCAGTAGACCAGAACTGAGTACATTTTAATATCTGTTCATTTATCTCAAGTAATGTCACCGCGATATTCAACCACGTAAAAACGTATTGCCTATTATCCTCATATTGTGCAGCCCTAACATTGAGCACCTAAACAAGCTCTGCAGTGAGCTGCACTTTAAACCCAAACAGGCTACGGTGTAATAAACTGTATATTCCGACAATGACCACACACAAGGTTTGGCATCCTGACAGCAAAATAAAAAAGTAAACAAATTTATCAAGTCAGATTTCATTCATATGTCATCCAATCCTTTTCCTTCCATTACTGTAAAAATATACTTCCAGAAGACTGGCTTTCAGTCTGTGATTAATGGCTGCTGCTCTGTTGCTTCACCTGTCTGCGGCCATATGTCTTAAGTGACAGCTAGATCTGGCGCTAATAGTGGTGCTGCCTGTGCTACGCGGGATAATGGCTACGAGTGGTAAAAAAAACAAGAATCTCTGTTGGGTTATACCTCAACTTGAATTACATATATTACAAATTTACTGTTCATTTAAGGCCTTTATTCAGTCAGCTATCAGACTTTTAAACCCCAGACAATTGTTTCTTGGAATAAACATCTTATTTTACTATTCGGTGGTTTGCATTGCTTGTGTACCATTTGTCTGGGAACATTATTTGTGTATTTATTTATTTTATCATTGTCCTTAAATTGAACTGAACTGTGTATACTCAATGCCTGGCCCTTGGGTGTTACTCCTCTCTGCTGTTTATGTGTACACATTATGTGTCACGTCTTATTGGACCATAATGTGTTGATGGGATTAGTCTCTGTAACATGATGATGACTTTTACTTGGATGTGTTTTTCGAACGCTAACGTACTACGAAGACTGGATTGGAGCAGGACATAATAAGAAGTAATTGACATGGTGGGCGACCTTCATATGGGTTTTATTAGAATCCTGGAAAAGCAAACTCAAAATGTTTGCACTTATCTTCCTTTTCAGTATCACTCTGTCATGCAGGGTTTATTTGATGAAGTTCAAATTTAATGCTGGCACCAGTATCGAACACGGATGCTTGATTTCAGGTGGAATCTAAGATCTTCACATGTTTGTCATGGCAAAGCTCAGGTCCAGGACTGATTTTTGGACACAACGCTCTTCATTTCACTACCACTCTTGGGATAATATCAGCTTTTATGAGCCAACAGACGAGTGTCCTCTCTGGAATGTATGGAGTATCTTTTTCTTTTGCAGATGGCAGACCACCATACAAAGGTGAAAGTTGAAATCCTTCCGTTATGTAACCACCAGGCATCAAAGACTCAATCGCACACCAATGTGAACCAGATGTGGTGTCCTACAGCAGCAGGACGACAAATGGGCTATTGTTTTCATGCAATGACCTGGTTAACTGCACCTTCAGGGGAGCTAAGTGTGTGCCTCCGAGAAAGGCTTCAAATCAGGCCAGAAACAGAGCTGTTGCATAAGTAAAACACATGGATGAATCTGAAGCTATAAAGAGGACATGAATAATGTTTTTAAAGAGCTCTTTTCTAAGAGTGAAGCATACTAAGGTAGAGTTGGGTATTGTTTTTTTCCCGATATTGGTGCTAAAACGATTTTCTTTTAGAATGGTGCTGGTACCTGAACTGATACTTTAAAAAAGGACATTAAATAAAGGCTTGTTAATTGCTAAGGCCATATGGTCAAATTTAAATAATTTATCTGAAATTGCTGTTAAACAACAAAATCACTAGATGAAAGAATGGTATTTGACAAAAGTGGGGCACTTGAGCATACAAAGTGCAATTAAATGCACCATTAAGTCCCGTCTGTGTTGTTTCTCCAACAACTCTGGCAGTGTCCAAGTTGCCTCGCAAAGTGCAGCTCCTCTGCTCTGTGTCTTTAGCTGCATCTGTTGTACGTCCCGGTGTTGGAATCCTTTCCAGTAAAATACAGCCACACTTTAGACGTTTAGCTTTCAGCATTTTAACCATGTTTAAGCCAGCCATTAGGTAAAAGTAGCTAACGTTACCTGCTGCTGAGTGTAGTATTAACTAGCGTGACGTGCAGCGATGCCTCTGTTGCCCGGAACGTCTGTTTCGAAACACCAAAGTGCAGCGCAGGCATTTAAGTGTCCCCGAAAAGAGGCACTGATCTGCATTGTCATTTGTTCCGGTAGATACCGGTGGTACCCAACCTTATACTTTGGTAGTAGGTCCAACCAGCTACCATTCCCAGGAGAGCAGTCAGAATACAAGACACCTTTATGAGGCTGAAATACAGTACATACCTTTCCGGCGTAGTGAATGATGCAGAAGTCCGCTTTGTCCTTGAGCTGACGCGGCTTCTGGAACTTGGTGTGTGTGCCCTGCTCCTGGAGCACCTTGTCTATAAAGGTCTTGTCGGTGGCCTTGGGAAACCAACACTCCTCATCCAGCAGAGCGAGGATACCAGGGGGGTTGGTCTGAAAAGACAGAATTCGTTTAACACACGTATTCATAGGAATACTATACTCTGTCTTTTTTCAACATAAAGTACATACTATGACTTTTTTTAATCACTTTTTCCGAAATTCTTACTATGACTTTTTTCGATATGCTATACAATCAGCTTTTATGAACTACTTTACAATGACTCTTTTCAACATGCTATACTAAGACTTTTTTCAAGATGTTATACTATGAATTTTTTTTGACATACTACACTAGGCAAAGCAAGGCAAGGCAGCCTTATTTGTATAGCACATTTCAGCAACAGGGCAATTCAAAGTGCTTTACACAAAATCAGTTAAAAAAATAAAAACTGATAAAAATAAAAACATTAAGATACATAAAACACAAGATAAAAAGTTACAGTGCAGCATAAGAAATTAAACATTAAAGAAATGAACAGTCATTTAAAGAAAGGCAACATCAAAAAGAAAGGTCTTCAGCCTTGATTTAAAGCAGCGGATCTGCAGGTTTCTGGGAGTTTATTACACTATGACTTTTTTCGACATACTATTCTATAACTTATTTAGGACTTTTATCGACATGCTATACTATGGCTTTCTTCGACATACTATTTTTTGAAATTCTTTTATCAGAATAACCCTTTGAGATGTGCCATCTCGTTTTTGAGGGGGTCCTGAACAAGATACCACAAAAAACATTGCACACATACAAACAAGATAAGCAAAACAGAACAAAACAGACACAAATAACCAAACAACCAAAAATTCAAACAAGACATCAGCAAATAAAATAAATAAATTAAGAACACGGACCGGCCGCTCGATGAGGTCGATGCAGGGCTGCAGGTCCAGGCCGAAGTCGATGAAGCTCCACTCGATGCCCTCCCTCTGGTACTCCTCCTGCTCCAGGATGAACATGGTGTGGTTGAAGAGCTGCTGCAGCTTCTCGTTGGTGTAGTTGATACACAGCTGCTCAAATGAGTTTAGCTGCAAGGAAGCGTAAAGCAGAAGTTCGTTCTAGCTATGGTGACATGTTTTCTATCTTATTGTGTAAAGGTGATTGTTTGTCTTTAGATGACTTTAATTAAACCAATAAAACACTTCAAATGATCAAACAACCTGGATCTTTGGATTAAGCATAATCTATGTGTAAAGGAACAAAATGTCTAGGAGGTAGTTTGTGTTTTGTGGAAATGAGTTTGTAAGTAAAGCACAACAATCAGCACCTCAAAGATCTCGAAGCCAGCGATATCCAGGATACCGATGAAAGATGCACCCTGGCGTTTGGTCCTGTCTAGGGCCTTGTTGATGCGGTGGACCAGCCAGCGGAACAGCCGTTCATATGTTGCCTTGGCCAGGGCTTCAACAGCAAAGTCAGCCTGAGGAAAAAAACAGGGTGAGAGTCAGCAATTCTAATTAGAGCCCGACCGCTAAAGGACTTTTAAGGCCGATACCGATATAAAAATTGGGTTATTTAAAAATCCGATATTCCGATATATTGTCTGATGTTTATATATATTTTTTTTAAATCCAGAAACGCGTAACAAAACATAAACAGACTTCCCTAACATTAGTTATTTGTAGTTATTTCTAAGTTCTCACTAAAATAGTATCATGAGAAGAACAGAGGAACATCAAAATATTTAAAGTTCTGATAAATAAAATGTATAAAAATACAAACTTAAGATATGAAACTTAAAGTTCTTTAAACAAAAACACAACTACAAAAAAAAAGTGTTATAGGGACGCCGTAGAGCGCCCTCTGGTGGACAAACTCTACAATGCCAAAACTCATAACATGGTTGACCATTTTTTTTATGTTATTTTTTAAATATTCATTCATCAAAATCATTTATAATGACAAATAAATGATTCTGATGAATTAATATTTAATGGTTTGCCGATACAGATAGTTTGGGAAATATCTCAGTCGGGCTCTAATTCTAATCTAATCCAATATAATGTATATGTTTCAATACAGTATATATCTGATAGTACAGATATAGAATTATATAGATTAGATATCATTAGATATAGATTATTCTAGATATAGAATATAGAATTAAACTTTTCCAGGTTTGATGATTTCTTTCACTTAGTCACAGCTAAACAAAAAGGGGTAAAAATGGAATGCAAACATCCTCATTGATAGAGTTAGATGGCACCTTACCTGTTCTTTGGTCTGTGCCTTCTGTACGTAGTCCCGCCCCACTTTGATCCTCGGGGTGAGGATAGCTCTGGTGAACTCCATTACATTCATTCCAAGCAGGTGGCAGAGCTTCTGCGCCACTGGGAGTAAAAAGTGAGGAAGCAGGAAGCATGTAACATATTGCTTAGCATACATTTCAGATTTGAAAAAAATAAAAAATAAAATAAAAATAAAAAAATAAAACGTTATTAGTGCTTTTTTATTATCTTCAGAATCTGATTTAAGTTTGGTGCTAGGTTCAAATAAACAAAAACACAATCAAACACAGCTTAACTCCATTTTATCACTCCAGGATATATGTATGACCAAAATTCTGCATTTTGTGGCTGAGTTGAGACCCCAAAAATGGCTCAGGGGCTTCGTTTAAGTGAGTTCCTATGGGTCTGGTCTGATCCCCAGACAGCAGAATTAATAAAACTAACTATTTTATATATTAATAGAGGTATGTGACTACAGTTTAGTCCAGACTGCAAGAGCATGTGATGGTGATGACATGATTGAAACATTACAAGCAATCCAATATAAAAAGACACCCAATCTGTCTACAGTGAGTGTAATCATGTTGCTAATAAAGCATGTGCTCACAGTAAACGAGAAAATTGTGTCAGTGTGTATATATGAGGAAATGATGGTCTGTTTCCAACACCTGTTGTGGTGGAAACTGAAGCGGCACAGTCACCTCTTATCTTGGATTCAGGAATCATGACTGACACGAGCGAGGAAGTTGTGTGTGTACATTGTTTTACTTTGACTGGATATTGGATGTTTACCTGTGTTCTCAGGCATGGAGGCCTGATCCGTGTTTCTTTCTTTCTTAAAGATGATGTTGCCAAACTGCAGCACTGCCGAGACCACCTTTAACATGCCTGGCAAGGATACAATCACATTTTAGTAATGACCGAGGAGGGCAGAATTAGATAATGGCAGAGTTAAGAGAGGAAACAAAGGAATGTTAGTATAGAAAAAGAGGGAGAATAATAAAGTCTGTGTTTCAGGGCACATCTGGAAGTACTACTCACAGACAATCTCGTCATGGGAGAAGCTCATGATGCGCATGGCATCCAGAGTCTCTTGGAAATTATCTTTGTCCTGCTGGCCAGGGATGGTAATGTTACCATTCGACAGGAAACGGTAGTTGCTAAAGCCTTCGAGCAGCAGGTCCGCTGGAGAACGAAAGAAAAATAAAGAGAAGTTAATTCTTGAGTATTTTAACCAGCATTCTTTATATGCTTTAGTTTTAAGATGCATGTTCTTCCCAGTTAATGTACAGTGCTGCATGTTAGGATACTTTCGGTTTGTTAAAGCTAGTTCATAGTTTATGTCGCCAACAACGAAACTGCCGGTGCAGCCACATGATATAAGCCTTACGTGATTGCACACGTGCTGAGAAAAACAGTTTAAATAGAGTGTGCTATGTGGAAATCCAATCAAAAGAGGGAATCAGCGAAGCCATGAGCTGGTGTGCTGGCTTAAAAACTGTCATCTACGAGCTGAGATAATAGCCAAGTTTGACTCTGTGACCTGCCAGAACTTACGCTATGCGTCATTTGTGTGGAACTGATATTCTTAACAAGCTTTGCAGCTACTCATTTGGCAAAAGTAACAACCTAAGTGATTGTGTGATGAAACATTACAGAGTACAGCGAAGTATGTGTTACATGTTCACTAAAGACAATTTAACCTAGACTTTAGAGCAAGGCCACCAAATTTTGGCCCGTGCACCCTTTTTTATGGCCCACCAGGGCATTTGACATGCTCATGCTTATTCTCCTCTTATTTTGAAAGTGCTGTAAAGACTACAAAACATAAATTGTGAGCCGATAAAAAGGGATTGATCTGAGTTTATGTAAATGTAAACCTCCCTGTAAATGAAATACATATATTTTATCTACGAAGAGTTACATGAATTTTGGAATTCTTCAACATCAACGTTTAATTTTGGCCTGTGGCCTTCCATCCAGATACATTTTGTCCCTTCATATGAAAGAAGTTGGGCACCCCTGCTCTAGTGAGTAAGCAGATAAGTAAGGGAGAGATCAAGGAACCTTTGAAATCCACTAGCTAATAAAAGAAATGTGCTATCTGAACACGTTCTGCATCATCATGAAACAATGTACTAACAAGCTAAATTAAAAGCTAACAAGGAAAAATGATTATTTGGCCGGTGCTAATTGAAACCAGCTTTCTTTAGGTCTGTTCCTCGTCTAAAGCAAACTGGCACAAACACATAAACCTCACTGTCAATGTTGAGATACTTTTGTTTATCCTTATAGCAGTTTTCAGACACTCACTTCGGAGGTGCTCTCCAGCCCCTGCCAGCAGGCGGTAGAAAATGTGGAAGGTCCTCTCATCTTTGGCCTGTCTGATGGCCCTCGACTTCTCCAGAAGGTCTGAGAGCAAAGGTCAAGGACTGGATATGAAAATTACAACATGAAAAAAACTGATACTTTCACTGTTGTGGTAAATATTAGAAAAAAGACCACATTGTTGCAGAATTTCTGCTCATGAGGAACAACAGGTTGATATCCAAGATATTAGAAGAATCCAGGGAATCCTATCTTGCAACAAAGAAGTATTATCCTGCAGAGCCGTATCCATTATTTTCCTCACGATGCATAAATAAACTTGAATGAAAATGAGGAACAGCAGTAAAAACTTGGTTTCTTTTGAGCGTGGTCCCCTCTAGCTCTGTCTGAAGAATTAGCTGAACGGCATTTGACATTCTTGTGGTGAGCATAAGCTGTGGTGAGTCGTACAGCCTAACCACTGCTCTCAGATCTAAACTCAATGTGTACTCTGTCTTTTAGCTTTCTTTCTTGTGTTAAAAACAATCATTTGAGCATCTGCTCCTTCAGCCTGTCCCAGGAATAAGGATACAAGTTTCAATATTGGCCCCGACAATGTATCCTGTGACGTCAAAGTTGATTCTGATGAACTTCCCCTGTAGGAAACAAGATGCATGTGAAAAACAGAGTATATGATGTGTACTGTACTGTACTGTGTGTGTGTGTCTGTCATATATTTCTTCTCCCTATGAACACCGTTGCATTCTAAATACCACTTGGTGGATTCTTGCAGATGACAGTGGAGAAACAAAATGCCCATATAAGGAAAAGCCAGGTTAACAGGTCAGAAAGAATCTCAGGCATGTCTGTGGTTTCCTGACAATGAATTAATGTGTGTGTGTAAGCGTGTGTGAATATGTGTGCCCATCTGTCCACCGGGCTTCATTGCTTCTCAACAGAGACAGCCGGTGAGTCATGAGGACTGAACACCAGGGATGCTTAGAGCGATAATTCCTGTAACTCATCATTATTTAAAATACTAGATTTTTTTGTGGACATTATGTTATGCATATTGTATTTTTATCAAATATTCTAAAGTTAAATTACAGGGTCCCAACACTTTTAAACATCAAATTCAAGGACTTTCCAGGCTCAATTCCCTCAAATTCAACATGGCATAGTTTGAGACACGGATCAAAGTCCAAGAACAATCATGCTTTAGCGAAGATCACAGACAATCTTAATTAAAAAGAGAGGCCTGAATGTGTGAACAGTGTTACAGTGACAGCAGACTCTTAGCACAAAAAATTAATATATAGCATTTTCACTAACGTTAAGTGAAACAGAAATTAAAAGATCTTCAAGTTATATTCTTGCAACAAATGTCTAAATTCAGGCACTTTCAATGACCAACAGTATGTCTATTATTAATGTCTATTTTCAAAACCTTTAAAGTGTTGATTGTTTCCTCCTCATATCTACAAAATTTGAAAGGACCAATGGAACAAAGGATTTCAAATAACCACAGAAACCATGAAATTTAAAAAGCCCAGAAAGAAATATTGGCAGAATGGCATTGGATGACATGAAGCAGGAGGGATTGGGTTTACATTATGTACATGTCTTTGTACATATCTGTTAATGCAAATGTAAACTTCCCTGCCAGACAATGTGGAATAAATCTGTTTCCCTTCTGGATACAATCTGTACATATGTTTAAATCAAACAAATGATCATTTAAACAGGAACCGTGAACTCACAAAGCGAGACGAATTGTCATTTTTCACTGTCTTGGCATTGCCAAATGATTCGAGGATGGGGTTGGCTTGCAGGAGCTGGCGTTCCAGCTCACCCTGTGGAGAAAGACAGAGAGGTAAGAAGCCAAATAGCCTTAACATTAGTCTAACATTTCTTATGTCTGGCACCATGTAATGAATCTTTTTATCACTATTTATCACGTATTTCTGTGCCTGCCAAAACATACACAATTCTTTGCAAGAGAGCAGCAAGAGCAAGATTGGAGCCACGTTAATATGCTAAACCAATCTTACGGAAAGTAAGCAATTTATTAAGGCTCTGTTGGCTTTACTTTAGGCAACTGCAGTACAATGTGATTTTTGTCGAATGTGCCAAGACATCCAAACAGTTTGACAGAAACTTGTGAAACCACAAAGGCAATACAGCGAGTGTGTTTTAACACATGCCCTATAGTGAGTGGTTAGTTCTTGACAATGAGTGAGAGCCTTCTTCCGGCCTGTGCATTCCTTTGGTTGTGATGATATACCCTATATATTCAAAGACTTTACCACCATGATGGTAATGATGGCTTCCTCCCAAATCTTAAAACCTGGGTAGATAGGCGGTTCCTACAGCTCCAGTAACCTCCACTTCCCCTAACATGACACAATCTCCTCTAGTCAGGGCAGTGGCAGGACAGAAATAGCCCCTGCGGCACATCATGTCTTGCCTTGAACTGACTCCAGGATACTGGACTCTGACTGCCAAGAGGGAACAGAGTGGCTGGCAGATGCTATAAACCAGCTTGAAATAGTCATTGAAAGAAAATGGCACTACGTATAGCCCTACTATAGTTGTTAAATAGAAAGCAAGAAAAAAGAAACTGACAGTGAATTTTTGTTTTGCTGCTCAAACAAGTAAACATGTCAACGTCATAACTGAAAAACATCATCATTTTGTATCGACACCCTGTGATCTTGCAGAGAGAGATGCTCCTTACTGAGGGAAATCAGAAATAACTATCCTCCTCTTCATTTTCTTCCTTTATCTTTATCTTTCAGGCTCTGAATGAAATAGAACAACACGGAAACCAGTGCATATGCCCCTGTGTAACTAAAGAATAAACAGGCATTCCCATTTGTCTTTCTCACTAAGAGAAATATGAAAGTCTCTTTCCCCTCTGGGTCTGCTTTACCTCTTCTCCACTACTTCATCTCCCCCTTCTCTCCTCCAACTTATCTTCGCTCTACCTCGATCCTGGTTCGACATTCCTCTGGCCTCTGCTCATAGGGAGCCGTAATGAAACGCAGAAGGAAAGCCGCATTAAGGTGAGTGTGGATCGTGTACTCTGGCAGGGGAGCACTGAGGCCCTGAGTTACAGCTACTGAAACAAAGCACATTAAACTAGCATTCACTCGGATTGTGTGTGCTCAAAGCTGCAGGTTATAGGTTGCAGCCAAGACTCTGCTTCTTTAGTTATTAAATTTAGAGCGGACATAGAAACATCAGGATTTGGTTTAGGGGAGAAAAAAAAAAACAGCTGCGGGATAAATCAAGAATCTGAAAAAAAGTGAGCCAGAAAATATCAAGTTTTCTAGAGAGAACAAGAGCCAGAAGATGGAGTTCAGTAATGTGTTAGAAGAGTCTCATTTGTGACAGTTATGGGAAACATCGTGGAATATTACTCATTTATTATATCAGTGGGTATAATGGAATGACATAATGAACAGTGGCAACAATAATGACAGTAAAGATAATCAAACTACAACTAATAATAAAAATAATAATAGTAGAAACAGTGGCCGTCGAGCAAGACAAAGGCAGCAGGCGCAGCCGCGATCCAGGTGCCACCACATTCCAAGGAAGGATTATTAACTACACACATGCATCTAAAGTATATCACCAATGGAAAACATGCAAAAGATTTGATTAACTGCCATCATGTTTCATCATCTTTGATATCTCCATTTTACATGTAGTATCATATAGTTACTACACTAAAATGTATAAAAATAAAGCTGGGCATTAAACTTTTGAGGAGAGATGTTTAGTGTGGCTGTGGTCTAATTTCAGTTTATGTGCTTCTCCTAAACACGATGTATAAGTCCCAGAAACAGAAGGCTGATTGACCTACAAAGAGTCAGGAAATGCCAGGCACTTAATGTCAACAGTTTTAAAAACCTATTCTTTTGGCTTTGATGTGTTTCTAATAAAACACTTTTAACTTTAACTGTTCTAATAGACCCGAAACCAACTGATAAAACACCGTGTTTCAGTGTCATGAGCCTGTTGATTTATTGGCAGATTCAATGGGCTTCTAATAATTATGTGAGAAGACTGAGCCAGCACAAACATACCTCGTGAAGAGAGAAGCTTAGATTAGTCCGTTAACATCATTATGGAAGCGGCCGAGATTTAGAGAAGAAGGGCATGCACATTCACGCAAACACCCTAAACGGACCACACACACATTTTTTTTTTTATTTTTGAAAAAGCGGGAGATACACTTGCCTGGAGCTTGAATGCTTTGGGAGATTCGGGCTGTTTGTTATGGATAAACAAATGCAAGTGTTAAAACCTGAAGTGCTTATGTCAAACACAAGCCACAGGAAACAGAACACCAGTACACACTATGCCCAGCGTTGGTTACACTGTCGCAGAATGGCAATAGATGACATGAAGCAGAAGGAGCGACCAGTCAGGCTAGATTGAAATCTATTAGGTTAGCTGTGGATTAATACACACAACATATCAGCAGAATATCAAAACTAAGCTATGTACTTCAATGTTGAATGGAACACATTAACAAATTACAGTTCAATAATTCAATAGTTTAACATGTTGGGAAATACACTTGACAGTGACATAAGAAGATCGATACCCCTCTCACGTCTGTACAGTAAATATGAAGCAAAAGCCAGCCGCAGGTTAGCTTAGCTTAGCTTGCACAATGACAGGAAACTGGGGGAAACAGCTAGCCTGGCTCTGTCCAAAGGAAATTAAATGCACCTGCCACTTCTGGCTTCTCTATAGCTCACTAATGAACATGTTAAATCGTGTTCATTTAATCCGTGCAAAAACAGAAGCGTAAAAAAATGTCAATTTGCGATTAATCGTTTTAAAATCGCAATCGTAATTTTCAAAAAATGCAATTAGTTCATTGTGAAGACCGCGATTAATAGAATGTGCAACATTTAGTTATTTAGACTGTTTGGTGTAACATTTGGTTTGACATATTGTATTTGTCTTTTTATTAATAGAGTTACTGTTTTTTCATAAGATAAATGCTGGAATAATGTTTCATATCACAGGTCGTTTTTATTTTCAGTGGATTGCTTTATTTAACGTGATCGTAGAAGGTGCAATATGTAGATGCTGCTATTGAACTGACGCATATCAAAATATCAGTTTACAGTAAAGTACTGATATTTTTATTGGAATAGTTTTTTTATAATTATTATTATAACTTTAGCTTTTGTGATAAATGCCTTTTTAATGTTTAAAACACGTATTGTCGGCAATTCATATCTATGTTCTCATCCCTGTGTAAGAATATAGAGCAGTTTTGATGTTTCATGTTAAAATTGCTCCATGATACGTTTTAGCCCTAGTATTGTATAAAGAAATGACATATAACATGTTAATTACTAAGCTTTAGAGTTGCTGGTAGGTTGATTTTGTTGGACAGAGCAAGGTTTGCAGTCTTTCTGCAACACTAACCTAATCAGCTGCTGGCTTTGTATTTAACAGACAGATATGAGAAAGGAGGAGAGGAGAGGAGAGGAGAGGAGAGGAGAGGAGAGGAGAGGAGAGGAGAGGAGAGGAGAGGAGAGGAGAGGAGAGGAGAGGAGAGGAGAGGAGAGGAGAGGAGAGGAGAGGAGAGGAGAGGGAAAAGTGTGTGGGGGCTCTCACAGGAATGTTGTGGTCTTTGCGTCCTTTGTGTGACGAGGCAACGTGGGCCAGGTACTGGATGACCTTCTTCGTGTTCTCGGTCTTGCCAGCTCCTGATTCACCTCTGAAAACAAAGAGGAGACACAGCATGGATTTACACATGGACAGAAAGAGGGAGAAAAAGTGTGAGTGAATAAAGAATGAATGAGGGAAAAGAAGCATGCTTTGTTTTTCACTTCAGTTTCACTTTCAGGAGAGATTTATCGGCTGGTAAGCGCAGACCTCCGGGTACTGCTGGCATTCATCTGCATGTATGGCAGTACAGAAAATGAGCAGACTGTCCCTTAAATTACCAGCTAGTACTAGCTAGCTAGCCTTGGTTGGCAAGGTGCTACCGAACGCTGAACAAGACATTTTTAGGTGACCAAAATGTTCCAATTAACTTTGAAGTGAAAACCCACAGTGAGGTCAAAGTTCAGAGACAGCATTCAAAGACAAGTTGAACTCATGAACAGTGCCCCAAAACAAGTCCAGGTCTACTTAAATGTACACAGTGCCATAGTTAGCCTTGCTAAGCCTCTGTCCTGATTGAAAGGTCCTAAAGCATCCCCTGCTTTATCGTCTATTTTAAAATGAATGGGATAAATCATTTATTATATGAACATCATGCTGTAGTGAAGAAGACTTGAAACTAGCAGTTGAGCCCACAAAGTAATTATGAAAAGGTTTATTGAGGTAATACATCAAAAGTGGAGTAATATTAGACTTCTATAGAAGCAAGTGAATTTGCCCCCTGCTAAAAATTAAAAGGGATCACTTTCAGACCCGAAGCTTCATCCAATATTATTACAGTCTATGGTGGTGAGGCATAGCCACATTACAGGAAATAATCCATGTAAGTTGTCCATAATTTAGCAAGGTAGAGACAAAACACAATAAAACCCTAACCAAAATAACTAGTCATTAAGGTGGTCAAGAGTGATTGAAGGAAGCCAAGGAAAGAATAAACAAAGAGAAAAGGAGGAGAGACGTAGAGAGAGTGGACAACCATCAAGATATATGTTGTTGTTTCTTAAATCCATCCACTCGCCTGTCAGCCTGTTTTACTGGAGAACCCTGTGGTTTGGTGGGTCTCCAAAAGTTTCCAAGCTCTGCTTTTGAGCCATCTGTAATGATAGCTCTGCTCAGGCCCAGCCATCCACAGCTCCCACAGTCAGCTTACCAGAGTCCATCAGAGCCAACATCGGAACCAGGCCAGCAACACTACATCTAGCTACATACCAGTGGCTTTAGTCTAGCTGGCTATTAACTCTACTGCACATAGACCACTGCAGTCAATGGGCGAGTCCTCAAACACAGGATGCAGGCATAGAACATATGCAGGTCAAGTAAGTTACACATCTAAGGGTTTATGCCTTCATAGTTTTATAGTGTTGGAATATTCTTTATGAAAAAAAAGCTGGTTTTCCTCTCATTTTATCCTTTTTTTCTTCTATAGATAAGCTTTGAACATGCAGGGTTACAAGGTCACATTTGGCAGGACATCTCAATCATCTTCTGCTGATCATTCCCAAGAACTCTCACATGTCAGCGTGTCAACAGTTTTTAACTGTTGTTTCAACTGTCTCTTTGGGATGCAACATATACACATATAAACAGGTTGCATTTAAGTCCCACCCACGCCGGAGGAAAACACAATTCATCGCACTCCATTGACTTAGTATTGCATCTTCATTCTTCCTCGTCAATTTCCTTCTAGCTAGCAAACAAATGAAAATGCCTAAAAGCTGCTGAGTAGTGGGCTGCACTGACAACAGGGTAAAAAACATGGAACTCAGTTTTTAAGAGCTGCCAAACCTAACGTTACGTGTGCACTGACTTTTGTCAGTGGGAAAAAATTGATTAAGCATAGTATCGCGATATTTTCCGTAGCAATACTGTATCGATACACAGATGTCAAGTATCAATCTTTTATTATATATTATATATGTGTTGGTCAGTTTGTCTGCTTGACAATCCCATTTTGCAGCAATAAAATTGAAGTGCTATGAACAAACAGAGAAATGTATCTTTTCAGATAAAACAGATGTTGACAAAGTTTCCTTTTTGGGACATCATTTGAAATTGGGGAGAAATAGAAGTTGGAAAAAAAGGTTATAAATTGCAATATATCACAGAAAATTGCAATATGTTTAAATTCGCAATAATGTGATTTCCCACCCCTACTAACTATATTTCTGTAAGTTAAGCTAAATTCTATTCTAAGGGTAAAAGTAGAATGTGGATACATCAGAAATCTATGCAGTATTTTGTTTGCAAGCACCTTAGCTTGCTAGCACATAACTAGCATTAGCTTTTTAACAGCTGACATCCTCTCTGGTGCTAAAATAATCAGGAACACTGCTAAAATGGCTCCACTGTCTCCAACAGAGGGTGTTGTTTTCTGAATTTAGGACAGATTATGCAACTGCGCTTGTCTTTGTCATTGGCAGCGTCAATGCAAGCCACATTTAAAGAGTGTGTCACTTAATTACTCTCTGCCAAAGAAGATGAAGACAGGGCCCCAAACCACACTCATAACTCCCTCAGTGTTGGGTAGAGCTGCTGCACAACCCAACATCCACAAAAAGCTATTTGAAACTAGTCCTTAAATAAAACAGCAGGGTGACCAGAGCTGGCCAACTGACTTAGGGGGAGAGGAACAGGAAGGAAGATGGGGAAAGGGTTACCTCACAGAGAAAAAATAACCAGGAAACTACAGAGGTGATGATCCGTATGAAGGGCTCTTGTTGTGCTGTATGAAATATTAAACTGCAACGCTTATTTTTACTTTTCTTCACTCCAAGGTAGAGCTGGGCAACATATCGATATTATATTGAAATCATGATATGAGACTAGATATTGTCTTAGATTTTGGATATCGTAATATGGCATAAGTGTCGTCTTTTCCTGGTTTTGAAGGCTGCATAACAGTAAAGTTAGGTCATTTTCTGAATTTACCAGACTGTTGTAACTGTTCTATCATTTGACTTTACCCACTTAGTCATTATTTTCACATTACTGATGATCATTTATCAAAACATATTTGGTGAAAGCACCAATATTTAACATATAATATTGTTGTGGTATCGATATTGAGGTATTTGGTCAAAAATATTCTAAATAAATATATTTGATTTTCTCCATATTGCCCAGCCCTACTGCAAGGTAAATAATACTTTGAGGACAAGAAGTGAGACCTTGACCCTCTTAAGGTGCAGCTTGTACAATCTTCATCTTAAGACAGTTTCATTTTCCAGCCCATTAAGCTGCTTTATTGCCAGAACCACCCTAACGAACAGATCATCTGTCCCAACAGAGAAGTGACCTCTGGAGAGGAGAGGAGGACGATTAATAAGAGAGTTGAGAGTTGTGGTACTTACGTGCAAAGGATTGATTGGTCCTCACGATCTGTTCAGAGAAAACAGAAAAACACAGTCAGCACATTTATTTTGGTTTTACCCTCCATTACAAACATTCAATAATTACAAAGACGGCATTTTGTGGTCAAGCTGTTGGACTAGAACACTCAAATGCAATGCAACTTTGCTGGGTCTTTTTCTTGGTGCACTGCAGAGCAGCAACATGCAAATACAGGAGTACTGTACGGTCGGATAACTCCCAAAGGAACACACAACTGGTATGGATTTTTCCTGAGAAAAATGTGAAACACTAAAATATTCCTCCGTGGACACCAAAGCCACATTAATCCAGTATGTGACAAACAACAGCTCATTTCTCAGCCTCATTCATCCAGACTACCCACCAAGCCGTGCTGTGTAATAAACTGACACGTAGACTAGTAACTGAACACCTTTCATCACTGAGGAATTCAGACAGAAAACCAGATGACAAGACTAGCTATGCCCACTAAAGTGTGTGACCTCTCAACTTTGAAGGCCCTGCTGCACACTACAAAGAACTACAAAAACCAGAACCCAGAGGGTACTGACACATTTAACAGCTAAAAGAAAGTGTCACAATCAGAACATGTCCAGACAACATCTCTTTATGCTTGCATGAAATTTCAATTTCTTTTACCCTTTTGAACCCAAGAGTCTCTGGTCCCAGGGTCAACCCACGGTGAAGTTAAGAAGAATAGCTTTCAGATAAGACTAGATTTTAGTGTCTACTTTAATGGTTTTTGTCTTTGGCTCCTCTACAACATTAAAGTGCTCATATTTAGCTTTTTGGCCTTTTCCTTTTCCTTTATTGGGCTATATATCATTTTTGTGCATGTAATAGGTTCACAAAGTGAAAAAAGCCCAAAGTCTACTCCAAAGGGACTTACCATCTCCAACAGAAGACACTGTTCACAAACTGCTCCAAACAGCTCTATTGTAGTCCAGCCTTTACTTCTGTGACGAGCATGCGTCACTTTGTAACACACGTTATAATGCTCGCCTAGCTGCTAGCGTGGGACGCCCTCATACTCTGCTTCTGACTGGCTAGTAGTCCTTACCTAGGTACTCTCAGGGCACGCCCTCATACACTGCTTCTGACTGGCTAGTAGTCCTTACCTAGGTACTCTCAGGGCACGCCCTCATACACTGCTTCTGACTGGCTAGTAGTCCTTACCTAGGTACTCTCAGGGCACGCCCTCATACACTGCTTCTGACTGGCTAGTAGTCCTTACCTAGCTACTTCGCATGTGTGACTGCCAAGAAAGATGGAACAGAAGTGAGATGCCTCATTCTGTGGCTAAAACTGAGAGCTCAACACAGAGGGAGAAAAGAAGAGCTGCAGCAATGTGTAGTACAACCAAACATGGTGTTTTAACTATGTAAACATATTCTGATATAACCTCTAAATACAATTATGAACCAGAAAATGAGCACAATATGAGCACTTTAAAATGCAACCATGACACCACAAGCACTTAAATTAAACATACAACACAGTAACATTAAACACCGTTAAACACACAATTGTGTTAATTTGTTAGTTGGTCTCCACCCTTAACTAGCGTATTATACAAATTACTCAAATTGCCCAAAATGCAACTTTTAGCGACCAAGCTTTATTTCATCCACGAGGCCTGAAGATGATATTTCAATCACAAAAAAGTTCATAGGAAATAACATTTCTTAGTCCAAGAAATTTCCAGTAGACTAATTGTTGAGGAATGGGAGCAGATTATATTACACTGTGTGTGTTAAATGTTTCCTTTTGTTGTCCAAAGATTCCCCTATGTAGTTCTATGTAGTGTGTGTGTGTGTGTGTGTGTGTGTGTGTGTGTGTGCATGTGTATCTGGAGACCTTGCATCATTAAAATGTTGTTTTATCATCCAAATAATTAATGCAAATGTAATGCAGGCGAGCTGAAACACAAATGCGCAGAAATAAAATGTCTGCACAGTTGTGTTTTGAGAGTTAGTGCAATAGTGGAAATGATGAACGAGCTGCTTGATTTAAGTGGCTCCATGTCCTGTGATGATGAGAGTGGCCTAAGACACATGGGTAGGCCTGCACAATCGGGGAAAAATATGAGTCAAGATTTTTTTGCTGAGAATTGATATCACGATTCTCTGCCATGATTTTTTTGACCACGAAAAAACAAAACTAATTGGCAGTAGCAAACATAGATTATTTTTGGCACCTATAGCACATTGTGCATACCACAAGCCTGTAAACATAGAGGCTTCAATGAAGAGAAGGGGGAGAATTGCAGCACTTGGGAGCGCTTTAAAACCTATTTTATACAGTCTAGGTTTAAAACCCACAGAAGAAAGCAGTAGCGTTTGTGATGCAGTCGGCTCGTAAAATGAAATGAGAATCAAAGTCTTTTTTTTTTTAAATCAAAGTTATTTAAAATTAAATCGTGAACAGGGTGAATCAAGATCGTGATTTTATAACAATTAATCGTGCGGGCCTAAACACGGGTCAGAGTTTGATTACTCTTGATTACTTCTTCTACGTCAGTGTTTCATAGCAACACATCTACATAAACCTGAAGCTTAGCAGATGCACCTAATGTTGATTTTCACAAGACCTTGCACAGCTCCAGCCTCGTTGGCCTGAGGCACGCAACACTGCGTAACCTATCATGAGTATGAAAACAAAAACATAGACATTCACTCAACAGCGTCTGAGCAACAGCTCTTTAGCTTTGCATGATTAAAGAGAGAGCCAGTTTGCATGTGTGACCTCATGCTTCTGAAATTAGCTCTTGGCTGCAATCTGCAATGAATAATGGAAAAAAATCTGTACCAAATTGTGATTTTGTGATTTGTATTTAAAGTGTGACTCTGGGCCTTCCAAGCGCCTCCCCCGCCCCCCCAACAACTGGTGTCAGTCCAAATACCCATACGGTTACCTCAAGTGTTGCTCTAGTGCCTTAATAAACACCACGTGAAAGATAAGTATTTCCTCTGCTGCACATGCTTTGCCCCCCCCCCCCTGGCAGAAGCAGATGTCATTTGTTTGGAGTTGTGGCAGCATGAGCAGTAATAGATACCATGGCTTTACAGGAACAAACTACAACAACAAAAGGAAGTTCAGGTGGTACAGCCTTTCACATGTTGTAAAGATATTCCTGTGTGTACCTGCTTATCAGTCTGAAGAAAATGTTGAGAGATAAGATGACCTCAGCTGACCCCATTGATCTGATCACTAGGGGTGTAACAATACATTGATCTGGAGCGATATATATTGATTCAATCCTCAATGATCCAATACTATTGATACAAAGTGAAAATGTCGATACATTTAGTCACACACACACACACACACACACACACACACACACACACACACACACACACACACACACACACACACACACACACACCCTCATCACTTGCTATTCATTAATTTGATTGAAAGCAGCACAAATGAGAATTTTGTTAAGCTTACAGTTTGGTAACCTGTACCTTCTGCCCTAGTGCAAAATGAACATAACATGCAAGGATCCAAACGTAAAGAGTCGTCCAAATGACCAAACATTTTGTGGTAACGCAGTTTGGCCACTGGTTTTTCGCCATTGGTTTTTCGCCATTGCAAAACAATATCCAAAAATATATATGATAGACATTTTACACACATTATACCGTTGTAATGATATGTATTGTCATATTAACTGTAAAGTAAATGAAGACCCAGATGGACCTGTGAAAGTAAGGGTAGGATGTGTTTGATTTTGTTTGTGGACACACATCAGTCCTGGCTGATGGGAAGGGAATGGCAAAGGAAAGCTTGTGCAAGAAGATAAAAAGGTGTGCAACACACACACACACACACACACACACACACACACACACACACACACACACACACACACACACACACACACATCCCCTTTGACATCCATTAAAACTCCTCTGCTTTCATTCTCTGCATCTGTTTCCCCCACTTACCTGCAATGCCCTCTTTCTACTTTTCATTTGACCTTATGTTCCCGTGTGGACATTCACCACCTCCACATCTAACACCCCTAAGTTCTTCCCTGATAGACAATCATGCCTTTAATTTACTGTCCTCCTCTTTTAGGTGTGATTCTTCTTTAAGGTCACACAACATAAAGTAGATACTGGCTTCCCTTGCCAGAACCAAAAGGCAAGATTTGTAAAATAAACACATACTGATCTATCAACACATACTGATCTATCAAGTAGAACACAATCAGACTAATATCAGACATTTGCAGATCTTGTGATCTCATATGTTCCTTGTTTAACTTTTAATTACATTCTACATCGCCTTGCTGTGTATATAAATATTTTGTGATGGATATGTTTTGTAAAATTCGCTTTCCACTGTCTAACCTGACCTGTGCTGTTTGAGTGGGTGAGCAAGTGCGTGCACGTATCAGGTCGGTACTCCCACTTTGGACCTCTTGGCAGCTGCTGCTTCCTAGACCACCACAGCAACTAAATGCTGGGCGATACTTACCCAGGATGCCATGCTGGCTAGTCATGGGTGGACCAATCAAACTGAGCATGCTCTTCCCTTCCAGTAGCTCATTACTGCCTCACTAAATCTTTACCCCCTTTGTGTTTCCCCTTTCACACTGTTGCTCCCATTTCCCTTTTCTCCCCGTGAATGGCGCAAAGCCAGACTACTCAGACCACTACAGAGTGGAACTTTACTGGACACAAAATCAATTTTCCACACCAACAGATGTTTTTAATTCGATCACCTCGTCAGAACTTTTCTGCTACACCTTTATTCCCTGCACAGCAACTCACAGCCGATCAACTGGCTAATGTTAATGTGAGTGGGAAACACGTTGGCCCATTCATTCATCCAGTTTTAGGTTAGACCACAGGTCTGTCTGTTTTGATACACGCTAAGTACAAATGTTAATGACAGCACAGGAAAAGGCAGCTTTCAGACCATTAAATATTGGTCCCACGGTTCACTGAAGGGTGAAATACTTCACTTCTACTTCATGTTCAAGATAGAGATCGGGCAGTTCTAACAACATTTTCAACTGATGTTAACGGCCATTTCCAGCTCTTTAGTGACTGCCCGAGCTTGTTGTAAATGTGACTTATTATGTCAAATTAAATAAATAAAGACTGGGTGTGACCTTTTGCTCACACAGTAGAGCGTACATGTAGGAATAATCCTCCGCAGCAGCCCGGGTGCAAATACGACCCAAGGCCATTTGCTGCATGTCACCCCCCCCACCCCCCACCCCCAATTTCCTGTCTCTCTGCCGCTGCTCTAATAAAGGAAAAAGCCATAAAAAATATCTTAAAAGGCTGAAGACTTGTGACGACTGGTTCGATGAGATCGTACTGTATATTAGGGATGATCGGTGGTTGTTTTTTCCTACACTGATATTAAAGGAATTTTAACTAACTATCAGAGCTAAATTGTTGAAAAAAACAAAACAATATCTATAATCTAAATGTTTATTTAGAAATGTCCAATTACGTGTTCAATGTAGCGGATTGGCGATCTCGAGTAACCATGATCGGATGATTTGAAAATATAAGCAAGCCAAGACAGGCTGGAAGACACATTCAAATTATTATGCACTGCATTCATTAATTAGTTTACAAAGTTATGAAAGTGTGCACTTCTTCGACTATTTTGCACTATTTCAACTGCACACAATGTGTCTCATGGGTGCACAAAAACAAAAACTCCCATACACAATCTCACTTGAGACTCCCATTGGTAGGAGACGGGCCTGTCTTGCACAGCAGGGTTTCCTTTGCTGCTAATAATTTATCCCTCACAAGGATTAAAAAAAAACCCTCATTCTTCACATTCCAGAGCAATCCCCCACTCGCGCCATCTCCACAAAAGCCCCAGTCGTTATATAGTCGTTAATAACCCCCTATTATCGACCTCATTTAACCTTGTACAGCCTCAGTATCCCTCTCCTGACTGTAACTCAGATTATTATTCTGTTTTCATATACTTGTAATCTACTTTAACCTGTTCACACCTTCCTTATATTACATGACATGCTCATTTTTAGGTTCATACCGGTGTTTGGGGTTTCTAATAGAACATGTTTACATGCTATAATGTTCAAAAAACACTTTATTTTTCTCATACTCTCTGTCTGAATATACCTGTATTTCCCCTCTCTCTGTTTTTAGCAATATCTGCTCTGATTGGTTCAGTGTTTCTGGTTCTTCTGCATCTGCGCTCTCTGCATCTCTACACCGCCCTTGCAGCCGGGTAATGACTGAAACGTCACTGTAGCTGCATTTTCTACCTAGATATAGTATAGCTGTGACATCAGAACTGAACAAAAGTCCTGACAGCTCGTTTAAAGGCATGGTTTCTGAATACGGGCTGTGTGCATTACTCTATGGATTGAGCGTTTTGATACTTTCACAGTACTTAGTGTAGATAGCACCTCGATTTTTATAATCAAAAAAGACATGGAAATCTCGTTAGGCAATATATCGTTGTCCGTGCGATACAATATTCAATACACTGGCGCCAAATCGATATTTTAATGAATAAAATAAGGTGCAAAGGTGCAAACACATGTATGAGGAAAACTTGAACAGAAGTTAAGTAGCCGAAGAGGAAGAGGTTTTCGACGGGGCAGCAGTTTGAGGAAAATAACAGATGCCCCAGCCAGCCACATTAAGAGGGAAGTCTGGACCCATAGTTGCTCTATAGTTGGGTCATTTTCATTTACAGACTGAAAAACTTGTGCTGCAGAATTGTGCTGTTTTTTAACAGTTTGGACTTGAATAAAGACAATAAAGAACAGTGAATAAAGACAGAAAACCTGCAATTAACCTTTTCACAGATATTTTGTATTCACTGTTAGACCAATATCATGATGTATTGTTATAGGATTGTCTAGCAATTTACTGATTATCGCAGAATTGCTGTATTGTGATATAATCGATATTGTGAGCTATGCATAATGTATTGTATATCCTGAGGTGTGATTCCCACCCTTATTTACAATATGGGATCTTTAAACAATCTAAAGCACTGCTGTAAAACATTATCAGAAAATATGTTAACTACAAGTAATAATAATAATCTTTATTTGTAGAGCACTTTTCAAAAACAAGTTACAAAGTGCTTTAACAAGTGTAAAGAGACAATAATACAAAAAGATAAAACCACGAAAAACATTTAAAGACTAAAATACAGCTAAATATAAAATTCCTAAAATGCAATAAAATAAAAGTGATAAAATAAAGTCAAATAAGATCGGGAAAGGCTCTCCTATAAAAGTATGTTTTAAGAAGGGACTTAAAAGAGTTCACTGACTCAGCTGACCTGATTTCCTCGGGCAGGCTGTTCCAGAGCCTCGGGGCCCTGACAGCAAACGCTCTGTCCCCTTTAGTTTTCAGTCGAGACTCTGGAACAGATAGCAGACCTCTGCCCGAGGATCTCAAGGTGCGTGCTGGTGTATATGGGAGTAAAAGGTCAGAAATATAACAAGGCGAGAGGCCTTGAAGAGCTTTAAAAGTGATCAATAGAATTTTAAAGTCAATTCTAAAACATACTGGGAGCCAGTGTAATGAAGCTAAAATAGGAGTAATGTGGTCATATTTTTGTTCTTGTTAAAAGCCTGGCAGCTGAGTTCTGGACAGTCTGGAGTCGGTCAATAGATTTTGGGTTAAACAGGTGAAAAGGCTGTTGCAATAATCCAGGCGTGATGAGATGAAGGCGTGTAAAATGGTCTCGGTGTCCTTAAAAGTTAACATTGATCGAATTTTAGCTATATTTCTTAGTTGATAAAAACATGATTGAACAAGCTTTGTGGTGTGCTGCTCAAAATTTAAATTACTATCAAACCAAACACCGAGGTTCTTTGCCACAGGCTTTATATGATTTACTAGCGAACCGGCAGATGGCAGTATTTGATTTGCCATCTGCTGAGACCCGATGACCAGGATTTCTGTTTTGTCTGAGTTCAGCTGGAGGAAATTATTTGACATCCATTTTTAACTTCACAAAGGCAGTTGTTAAGTGAACTCAGCATTCAGGGTCTGTGGATCTAATGGGCAAGTATATTTGTGTGTCATCAGCATAAATATGAAAAGAAATGCCATGTTTATGAATAATATGTCCAAGGGGAAGCAGATATAAGGAAAACAAAATGGGTCCTAAGACCGACCCCTGAGGCACACCATATTTAACTGAACAGAACGAGGAGACATAGTTATTTACAGACACGCAAAACTTCCTATTTGACAGGTAGGATGAAAACCATTCTAGGGCCGTGCCAGAGATCCCCACCCAGTGCCTCAGTCTGTCTAACATGATGCTGTGATCAATTTAAAGACTAATTTGTAATGTAGAGTAATTTGTAGTGTAGAGTTTTAATTTACTGTTTCCTGAAGTTTTAATTCAATCCTGGTTTTATTGAGTCTCAGGGCCAGATCTACGTACATTTGCAACTGTTGCGTTTTCAGCGCCATGGCCAACCCCGCAGAAAGCACACTGTGATACTTCATTGGGTAATCAGCGCCTTTCTCTACCCACTATACCGTAAATTGATCTGTAACGCTCAATGATATCGTGTTCACGCCACTGAAAAAGTGTATTCCTTGTGGTAAAAATCTTTTCAGCTTGGCCGATCTTCGTCTTGCTCAGATGGCTGTTGCCATTTCCCCAGGAGGCATCTACAAGGAAATCTGCTTGCGGCTAATTTACATGTGCTTTCAAGAGGCTGAGAATTTCCCCTGCAGAATACAAGCGCGCTCTTAATGCCTGTCTTTGTAAATACTGCAGAATATATAATTAGGCACACTTTACGCATATCCTCCCCCATTTTTTTGGTGGAACTCCCACTTTCCTCATGACCCTCCCACAAACGCATATTGAAAGCGCAACTTGTCTCTTCTCGCTCATGTGGCGGGCAATCTGCGATATTACTCAAGTGTGCCCTGTTTGTAAATAGCCAGCATTGGTTAATTCAATCTTTGCGAACAATTAAGGCCTGGAAACAGGCGCAAACGGCTTCATAAATCTAGCGTTTAGTGTGGAAAAAATGTCTCATTTAGGCTCCACTGGCTTAAAAATGTTTGAGGATTTCTAACCTCAACCACCGAAAACATTGTCCTCATCCCATGCTGAAACCGAACTTGTGCACAAAAACAATCATAGCTCAAGGCTCAAAATTACACCCATTTATTGTCAATGGTCCTCAACGTTATGGCTCCAGTTCAATGCAGTTCGGCCCAAAGTCTAACCCACAAAATGTACTCCTAATTGTTGCAAACTGTTGTTTCAATGTAAACTCTGTGCATGTGGGTCAGACAGCTGTCAAACGAGCCATGATTAAATTCACACATATTCTCATTCATCTCATGCTCGTAATAATATTGGCAAAGATAACAAAAAGGAAAAGTTAACAACCATTGCCCCTCCTCCTCTGCAGACTTGATTATGTATAGAGGAACTCACTGACCACATCATGTTCCTGCACACACTTTTCAAAGTTGATTTGCAGATTAAAGAAACAAAAACCCAGAACTTTTGGATTAGGAGCATGTTGCCATTAAAAAAACATGATTTTCAACCTTTTCGGTGTCTTTGAAGCTGGATGTGACACTTTTTTTCCACATTGGGGCTTAAGCTCTAACAATTTGCTTCGTAAAAAGAAGTCGTAAAACGCAACTGCACACAGTGAGAAATTCTAGCACCAGGGAAACCACTTCACACAATATGAAATCCTGAGTGATAGCCAGTGAGCTGCTCTCTCTCATTAACTACTGCTATAAGTGGTGAGGTTCACCCACAAACCCACACACAATCACAAACTCGCACAACTCCCTCATCACAGTAGAATATGGTGACTGTATTAGTGCAAAGGTATTCTAAAAATGACAGCCTGCTTACTCATAAAGGCCTAGAGCAGAGGACACAATCCAGAGCTATATAAGACCAGAGGAACAAAGCTCCAAGTGTGTGTGTGTGTGTGTGTGTGTGTGTGTGTGTGTGTGAGTGTGAGAGACAGAGCTCATTCAAATTCCCAGACAGTGGAAGTAGCACACATTCAGCGTGATCTGGGAAGTGTTCTGGTCTGTGGGTACCCTGCAGTGTTTAACTGTCACCTCGAAGCTTCCGGACAATTACGATAAGACACAAATTAAACACACTTAAGTAGAGGGCTGAAGAAGAGTAATATCTTACATCCTCCAACAGCAGTTTTGATACGATAAACTGACATGGAAGCAGTAAATCTTTCTAATAGTGATTAAGGTAATACTAACAGTCTTCAGCAAAGTAAAGGGGAAGACAGACATTAAAGAATCACGAGACACTTCTTTGTATTAACAGCACCTGGGGACCTATTTATAGCTTTGAACAAATCTTGTCACATGTAACTGCAAACATGTCACATCATTATTGACTGAATACAGAACTTTTAAAAAGTAGCTATGTAGTTCATTGTTAAAGGGGTACTCCAATTTAGTATTGTGCTACCATTAAGTTAGGTTTGGTCAAAATTAGCAGCAGGGATTGAGATATCCTCACTTTTAGTCTGTAAAAACAAAAAGCAGGATCCTACATTTCCCATGATTCCACAAAACAACATCTTTCAAAAGACCCTACTGACTCCTAAATTCTCAAGTATTTCTTGATACTATTACATCAAGAAAGTTTTATGTATTTCTTAATATTGGCAAAGATAACTTAAAGGAAAAGTTAACATCAGCCGTTGCCCCTCCTCCTCTGCAGACTTGATTATGTATAGAGGAACTCACTGACAACATCATGCTCCTGCACACACAAAAGCCCAGAATTTTCAGATTAGGAGCAAGCTGCCATTAAGAAAAGAAAGAAAAACTGTTCAAAATGAAAGTTGGCTTGAAAACATAATTTTCAACCCTGCGATGTCTTTGAAGCTGGATGTGACACTTTTTTTCCACATTGGGCCTTAAGCTCTAACAATTTGCTTCGTAAAAAGAAGTCATAAAACGCAACTGCACACAGTGAGAAATTCTAGCGCCATGGAAACCACTCCACACAATAAGACTTAATTCTTATCAATCATTTCAATGAGCAAAAAAAAGTGTCAGCAGGTAAAGGTTTAATAATCAGGTTTATTTCTGATATCAGCTGATATATACAACAACAAATATTTTTTTGCTCATAGATCAAACTCTTTTCACTTCTTTTCTGTACATATGGCCATTTGCAACCGGTGAGTGACTAAACTGCTCAACTGCTTTAGTTACTGTAACGCTGTTGATCCAGCTGCCAGTTAGGCATTCATAGGCATCCGTGAGCCCACGAACAGAAGGGCAGACAGCCACACTGAGCTGACTGGCCGTATATGTGTACCATGTGTGTGTGTGTGTGTGTGTGTGTGTGTGTGTGTGTGTGTGTGTGTGTGTGTGTGTGTGTGTGTGTGTGTGTGTGTGTGTGTGTGTGTGTGCTGGAATTTGGATGCCCCTGGTTTCCCTCCCTACCAGCACTGGGGCCTCTTGGGTGTGGAACAGGCGTTGTTTTCAGCAGGCCAACAGAAGTGACATTTAGCGGAAATGAGGGGCAGGTGTGGTGGGGTCAAAATGTGGAGATAATGTCTGTTTTAATGGTTATTAGCGTATGTGCTTTATTATCTACCGTAAAACATACAGCCTCCCTTTGTGCCAATCACTAACAAAAATGTCAAAAACAACAATGTAGGCTATGCAGGTGGGACGCTGCATTTTCACACTATCTGCGCATGAACAAATGGGTGGACACCAAAATCTCACGGACGGTCACAGGCAACATATCATCGACAGCAACAGCCATATAGCAATATAGGTCGGTTATTCCTACACTCCTAATACAACCCACAGGAGCATTTTCTATCCTCATATCTAAACCAGACAATGTAGCGGCTTCTTATTTTAGTTTTTTTCCCCACGTCGTATTCATTCATTTCCAAATCAAGTCCAAAAACAAAATACATTACATACAGCACAGTTCATCATTGGCTGACTTGGCTGCTGCCACACGCTCTTTCTATTTAATGGTGTTTTTTTTTTCACTAATGGAGATTCTACCTGTGGCGCTTGCTGTTGCCAGAACGAATGGGACAGACCAGGTTATGCTTAAACTAGGAAGGATGCTCTCAATTTAGCAATGATTATTTGATTTGATTTTGCATGTGTATCTTTGTGCTTTGTTATGCATTTGTACCTCGTAAAGTACATCTGAAAATGTTTTGACAAACTATTTATTGACCTATTGTGGGATTATGGTTTTTTTTGTTTTGCTTATTTTTCTGTTTTTGCTTTGTTTGTTAGTTTTGTCATTTTAAGGCCATATGCTGTGTATATATTATATTTATATAGCATGTGCTGTGTATATAAAATCTTGTAACAAGATGTTCCCCTGTACATCTGGCACACGTGAATACTTTCCAGGACAGGGACAGGACAGTTTAGGGATGTGGCCGGCCAGACGAGGCGAGAGGTGTGGTGGGAAGGGACCAGATAGGGGAATGAAAAGGGAAAATGGAGATAGCAGAGGGAAGAGAAACATCATGGTGCCACATTTGAGTCAGGAAAACAGAAAACAGATATGGGGAGCTTTGCAGCTATAAATAACATCATGTCACCCACGGACATACTTGCAGTTGAAATCCTAAGTGAGTTTCAGTACTTCTGAGTCAGTTTAGGGATAGTGATGGCAGTTGGCAGCTGAGATCACAGGCCGGAATAGACTGTCATCAGCATTTCCCCACCCTTTGGGAAATGACAGCAGTGTGTGAGGGACCACCTGAGTGAGTGTGTGACACACACACACACACACACACACACACACACACACACACACACACACACACAAAGGCTGAGAGGAAGCTGTTGCCATCATTAACACCTTGATGCATGTTAACCTCTCATGTTTGTCTCTCACTCCACTTCTTTCTCTCGCCCCTTTCAGACCACAGGAACCAGCGGGGAAAACTTTGTTAGCTGTTGTTGTGATTGGATCAACACGTAACATATAAAAGTGAGAGAGGGAGAAAAAAAACTCGACATGCATAAAATGGTTTTATTGGCCGAAACACAGCGTGATTTCATAACAACACAGTTCTGCATCGCCTGATCGTTATTTAACATCAGCTTCGCCACCCACTTGCGCACACCAACTGCAATTTGTTTGAAGCCAAGAAAAATGGGCTCAAAAAAATGAAATGTCCGGTAAATTAACGGACAGATATAAGAGTGGGAGCTTGTTTAAAGGCACAGTTTCTGAATACGGACTGTGTGCATTTCTTTGTATATTGAGTGTTTTCACGGTATTTATAGAGCACCTCGACCTTCTTTATAACCAAAAACAGAGATAGAAATCTCACTTTTTACAATGTGGGATGTTAAATGGTTAAATTGCAAGTTAATGATAGCTGACTTTGGTGAGATCAATGAAATTTAACAGTGTACACAATATCATTATAAAAAAAAAAACACATGGAAGTTAGAGTCTCTTGCGTGTTAAATCAAGCTTCTCAGCCCCATGTCCTGTGGGCTTGTGTTTGGCTTGTGTTATGTGTGAGCTGTACTCTACAGAGAGCATTCAGACAGGCTTTTGGAGTCTTTCCCTTTTCAAATCCCACAAAGCACATTTTTCAAATGCTTCTGACGCAGGGTTGAAATGAGAAAAGTCTGGTATGGGGGAAAAAGAGGGGTATTGAGATAGATCGAGCGATTCATAGAGAGAGAGAGAGAGAGAGAGAGAGAGAGAGAGAGAGAGAGAGAGAGAGAGAGGACCGTGTCCCACGTGTTTCTCACGGAGAGGTGCTGGGCTGGTGTGGTAAACATTCTTTGGTTAATTAGAAGATTCTTTGAAATGTAATATGTTCATTCCAATGCATTAACTGTCTGTTGCCCTTAAGGCTACATGCCAGCTATATGGTAGCACAGCAGACACAGAAACATATGAGCGTTGACAGTGGAATGGGAATCCACGGCTCAACTCTCCAGTCGGGAGTAACAGAATGGGACTATAAGATCTGGTGTGGGTGGGAGCGAGAGACGGTTTAATGCAGTTTGAATGGTAGAACTATTTGTAGCTCGTGCTTGCTGTAGATGAAGAGAAGAGCAACACATGTAAGCGACAAAGAGCAATAGGCAATCAACAGACATATGCATACAAACTAGGGGTCGACCGATACTGGTTTGTCATGGCTAATAGTGATACCGAATAAAAGTAGTTCATGGAACCGATATGCATTTACTGTACAGTGAAAATTAAAATCTTTTAGTCAAAATTAACAATTTGGAATGTTACAAACTCCGACCCAAAAGTTTGTTTAAATGCTTTTATAATAATAAATGCAATTATTTAATAAAACTATAAACTTAAAGCTATAGTGCGTGGTTTCTGCCGCCCCCATGAGGAATTCTAAGCAATGACAACAAAACTGTTGGCGCGTCCTATGATACAAGCCTTCTTTGACCCAGAGCGATTATAATTTTTTCCATAACCGAGCATCCCTACGCGTAGTACTACACACGCAGGAGAGGGAGAACATGGCAACAGTGAGTCGTAATCTACCTTTTGGTTCACTGAACACAGCGGTCAAGCCAGACAATGTACCAGCAGCTTCAAAATAGCCGAACACACAGACACACAGACACAATCGTGTTCTCATTTCCCCACAATAGAGAGGAGTTGTGGGGTCTATTCACTGCTTCTGATGCTCTCTGTCACTATTCAGACCAACGTTCTTTAGCTTGGCTCAACCAACTTTAATCACATTCCAGTCATAAACTCATTAGCAATAATTGCTCAGAATAACTAAACAGTTCTGTTGTCTTTAACTATCTAACCTATCATCATGCAGAAAAACATTCCTAACAGAGGGAGGCTGGTTTCATTATCTTTTTGTTTTCTGTTACAATGCTTGTACTTTCTCTGTGGTTTATCTCAGTAGGGCTGCAACTAACAATTATTTTCAATGTTAATGAATTAATCGATGAATTGTATCTATTAATTGATTAGTTGTTTGGTCTATAAAATGTTAAAAAATGGTGAAATATGCCAATCCGTGTTTCCCCAAAAACCCTGGATGACGTCCTCAAATGGCTCGTTTTGTCCACAACTCAAAGATATTTAGTTTACTGTCACAGATGTGAATCATGAGAAAATGTTCACATTTAAGAAGCTGCAATCGTAGAATTTCTACTTCTATAGTTGGCGATTCATTTTAATAGTTGACAACTAGGGCTGGGTGATATGGAGAAAATCAGATATCACAATATTCTTGACCAAATACCTCAATATCAATATTGCGGCGATATTGTAGTGTTGACAACTGATGCTTTGACAAAATATCTTCACACTTAGATTTGAGATTACTAATCATCAGTAATGTGAATATAATGACTAAGTGGGGAAAAGGCAAATAATATAACAGCTAGAATAGTCTGGAAAGTTCAGAAAATGACATCACTTTACTGTAATGTAGGCTTTAAAACCAGGAAACACTTATGTCATATGACGATATTACAATATCCAAAATCAAATACAATATCTAATCTCAGATCACAATATCAATATAATATCGATATATTTCCCAGCCCTATTGACAACTAATTATCACAGTTTTGAAAAATTACCAGATGAGGATCCAAATTAGAAATTCAGGATTTTGTAAAAAGACCAAAAATAATGAATATCTCTTCCTTCGTGTGTGAGCCAAGGCAGAGTTTTACTACTGCACAGGGTGCGACATGCTATGCTCCAGAGTCAACTTGTTATATGAAATATATGATCTCCTCTGTTGGGATAAGATAGATAGATAGATAGATAGATAGATAGATAGATAGATAGAGAGAGAGAGAGAGAGAGAGAGAGAGAGAGAGAGAGAGAGAGAAGGTGGAGTAAGTAGCAGAACTCCACTCTGGTTTTCTACTTTATAATTAAGTCTGCCTGGAAACAACTCCAGTGAAGCATCATGGACAATTCCCAGATCGCCTGCTGCTGTCACAGCTGATCATGTCCATCCATTCTCCATGCCTGTCACTGTCAACAAGGATTACTTGTTAAGGGTCCCGTGGAAATATAATACATATTATTACTGGTGCTGCTGAATGGTCAATGATAGATTTTACATACTTGGGTTGGGGCTGGGGATGTAGCGATGCATCGTAAATCAGGTAAAAGTGGATTTAAAGGATGCATCTGTTGTTCTGCACAGTTTATTTAAATAAAGGATTATCTTTCCGTCATTTGTCTAGGAATTACTGGAATTCTCTATCTGTAAAGAGTCTTGAGATAACTCGTTATAATTTGATACTAGAAATAAAAAAAAAATTTTGTTGTTGAGAAAATCGTAACTTAAAAGTGTGAATCGTATGTTGCATCAGTATGATGTCATATCGTGTGTATCGTCACATCCCAAGTTGGAGCTGGGGTTATCCCCTAGATATACATATTTAGTGGATATCTTGCACTATGCACATGCACAGCTTTGTTTATGCTAACAGAGTGCAAGTGCTGCACAAAAGCATGCTTACCAAGAGTGTAAAATTAGCCCTGTGCTGTTGGGTGGTGCCTTTAGGCCAATGAAAGGAGAGAGAAAGCAGTTGCGGGAGATATGGCAGAAAGTATTTGGCAATGTAATCGATTGCAGATGGCAAGCCGTCGGGTGGCTCGTTTGGTCCACAGTGGTTCTTTGTGATGGGCTAGGCTGCAATAATCCAACAGGACAAGGCTGTTTTCCGGGTGTATGACTGTGTGTTTATGCTGGCACCTCTAATATCACAGCGCTAAGCTCGGTAGCCCCGCAGGAATCCAGACACACAAGGGGGAGCAGGTTCCAGGCACAGTGGGGAAACTGTATCAGTGTGAGAATGTGTGGCTGTGTAAAGAATATAAAAACAATACACTAAATGGAAAAATGGATAAAAGGTTACGTGTTTATGACTAATACCAGTGAGACTAGGTCACTGCAGCAGCCATAGAAGAGGTGAAATAATGTAAACTAGAATTACCCCCCATGGTGGTTGTACGTCTTCGCCAACCTGTCAAGTTGCAGTTTACGTCCAATGTCTGTCCTGTCCTGTTAAATTAATCACCAACTATTTCGATAATCAATTAATCGGTTTGAGTCATGTCAAATTCTCTGATTCCAGTTTCTTAAATGTGCATATCTTTTAGTTTCTTCACTCCTCTCTGACAGTAAACTGAATATCTTTAAGTTGCAAGACATTTGAGGATGTCATCTGGTGCTTTGGGAAATTGATCCACATTGTTCCACAACAACTAATCGTTTACTCGAGAAAATAACCAACAGATTAATCGACATTGAAAATAATCAGAAGTTGCTCTAGTCCAGACTAATGTAATACACGGTATGTAGAGAAGACTTTGAAGCATTTATAAAAAAGGTATAAACTGTATTTTTGTGCTTCACACATCTTCAACTCGGCAGCACAGATGATATATACAATTCTGACATTTTCAAGATAAGGGTCAGTAAATCAGTATCCAACCAAATGTAAAATATGGTCACAAGCTCCCCTCCTATTCCTGAGTTATGGCGGTGAATAATAGCCAGACAAGCATCACGATGCTGACCTTTGGGATATAATATGTCATCTCTTCATAATTTTATCTTAATAGACATTTGTGTGAAATGTTGCCAAAATTAGCGTAGGAATTATTAAGTTATGGCCAAAAGTGTGTTTTGTGAGGTGACAGTAACCTTTGACCTCCAAAATCTAAATAAATTCATCCTTGAGTCCAAGTGGACGTTTGTGCTATATTTGAAGCGATTTCCTCCAGGCTAGGGCTGGGAAATATATCGATATTATATCGATATCGTGATATGAGACTAGATATCATCTTAGATTTTGGATATTGTAATATCACAAGTGGCTGAAGTGTTGTCTTTTCCTGGTTTAAAAGGCTTTATTACAGTAAAGTGATATCTTTTTCTGAACTTCCCAGACTGTTCTGGCTGTTCTATTATTTGCCTTTAACCACTTAGTCATTATAGGCAGTTTTACCGATGATTATTATTATTATTTATAAAATCTATTTGTGAAGATAATTTGTTAATGCACCCCATGCCAACACCTACAATACTGTTGGAACATTGACATTGAGGTATTTGGTCAAGAATATCGTGATAGTCGTGATATGGTCCTGTGATAAGGTCCAGGAATATTGGACCTGGATACATTATAATGTATATCAGATTGCAGGGACCCAGGTTCCATTCAGCCCACGATTATTTGATCTGGGAAATGGGTTGATCCTAAGCGGGATGGATAAACACATAAAAAGATGGGTACAGATTAGTTTAATGATAGCCAGACAGATTATTTGAAGAGGATGGAAGAATGAAGGGGTGCAGTCAACCCAGCATTGGGCTTGTGAGATGGCTAGGGTGGTGGTGATGTTTGAAAAAATGACATAGAAACAGCTTTCCAGATTGGATGTCGATAATAGAAAATGGGGAAAGTACCTGAACTTTCTGGAGGGCTCCCAAGAAGCTTTGTGCTGGGGAGAGACGTGTAGGATGGGCTTATGGTGTTGTCATTTATACATATGTTTATTTGTTTTATGGTTAATTATCTATTTTTGTAACTATTTTGTTGAATGGTCTGGAATGTTGTAGTTACTGTGACATCTGGTCTTGATTTTTGTCTGGGTGGGTGGTGATGACAAGAGGGGTGGGGGTGGGGTGGGGGTGTCACGTTGCAAGTTGTGTGTTGTTAAAAAATACAAAATAAAAATTGTTAATCCAAAAAAAAAAAAATACTGTGATATCAGATTTTCTCCATATCACCCAGCCTTACTCCAGCGGGTTCTTAGAAATCACGTTCACAAGAATGGGACAGATGTAAGTACGGCCATATGTTTGGACCGGCCAGCCAAAAACATAACGCCTCCGTGCACAGCTAGGCATAAAAAGCAATATGATTTGCACTCTTGGATAAGCGCCAGACTTTTGTGAATATGTCAGTTAACAGATTAATAAATACACATATGTCATCAGTAGCTCATTAAACAGAGTGACGGTATGGATCAAGCAGCCAAGCAGTCAGTCTGACACACAGCTGTGCAGCTAGCTGCTTTTGTGTACGGCCTGCAGTAAGTTGGAACAGTGTGGGTGTCAGTGAAGGGGCAGTGACAGCATCACTCAGGTAACCCTATCTGTCGTGCTGAGGCTTCTGGCATCAATGCTATGTGTCTCTCATGACAACACTATCCAAGAACGAGATAGTACATGACAGAGGCTCTCTACCTTAAATCATCTCACCACAACCTCTCTCGACCGTCTCAGACAGTCACACAGACGCACACCTACGGCTGTGGCAGCTAAGAGTGTTGAGTATTGATTAATTGGTTTGAAAAGAAGTAGAAATTATCTGATTCCCAGCTTCTTAAATGTGATTTTTTTCCATTTTCTTCACTCCTCTGTGACAGTAAAATGAATATCTTTGAGGTTGTGGACAAAACAAGACATTTGAACACACCATCTTGGGCTTTGGGAAACACTTTATTGAGAAAATAATCTACAGATTAATCAAGAATAAAAAATAATCATTAATTGCAGCCCTAAACACAGTCAAAGTAAAATGGATTAGTTTATATACTGGCTAACCTGAATATTCAGACGTTTCACCTTGAGGGTGGCAGCAGCTCAGTCCGTAGGGAGTTGGGTTGGGAACTGGAGGGTCGCTGGAAAGGTGCCAGTTCACCCCCTGGGCACTGCAAAGGTGCTCTTGAGCAAGGCACTGAACCCCCCTCAACCGCTCAGGATGCCTGTTCAGCAGTTGCAGCCCACTCACTCTGACATCTCTCCATTAGTGCATGTATAGGACCTGAGCATGTGTGTGCATTTCAGGTCTGTGTGTAGTGTGTAATAACAACAGAGTGTAAATTGTAATTTCCCCATAGGGGACCAATAAAGAGTAAAAATAAAAATTTTATTAAATTAATTAGGTCTTGAAATAAATACAATACTCGGATGCAAAAGTGGAAGGTGATTTAGTCTTCTAAACTTTCATACTTATTCAGTGATTTCAGCCAAGCCTTTGAAATCCATCAACCTGTAATATCTAAAAAATGTGTCAACTGAGGATAAAAGCATTTTAAATATAAAATAATAAATTCCTTCATTTAAGAATCCAGGTTCTTTCCAAAAAATAGTCACATACATATGCAAGAAAACTGACCCACGACAGCTTTCCCTATTGTGGGCCTGTCCAAGTTAGGTAGGAAAAATGTCTGCGTGAACATGTGGGGAGGAACAAAAGCATAAATCAGACCTGATGTGTGACCCCCCCTAACAGAAATATGACTTTATCCTGCTTGAACTCCCCAGCTGTCTGCAGTTAAAGACACATCTGCCCCCATGCGTGTAAGACAAGAGTGTGTTTGCAGTACACTCATGCAAGCATGTTTTAACAGGCTTCACCCATTTGTCTGAAAGTCATCTCTTGAATACACACACACACACCTGTCTTGTCACTCAGGCCCTGGGTGTGCCCTTCACCAGCCCAACAAGAGGCCTCATTTCCCAGGGAAGAGCTCTGTAGTTCTAGGCCTCCCCATCTGCACACACACACACACACACACACACACACACACACACACACACACACACACACACACACACACACAGCACCCTGGTCCCAGCCCCCTTCAGTCCGCACAAAGCCCCCATTGTGTGGCACAATGCTGGCCGCCCCCTCTGCCTTTCCCCTGTACCCTCTGCTCCGTCCCCCCCATAACTCTGTCCCTTCTGCCCCATCTTGCTTTTGCCTGATTCCCTCGTTCCGCCCTACTCTGTCTTCTTTATTCATGAATCTCTACTACCAATCCTGTTGATTGTGTCTGTAGGTGTCTGCCCTGTTTTATCATACCTTAGCCCTTTCCCCCCACTATCCTCTTCAATATTAAGGCCTTCAACATTGCCTCCTCTCTCTCTTTCCTTCTCTCTCTCTCTCTCCTCCTCTCATCTCTCCCAGATTGGCCCTCTGTCTTGTTTCTGTATTCCAAGACATGTTCCTCTTCCATATCCCCTTCTTGCTCTGGTGGATTAGAGACATTTCATATCTACAGTAGGAGTATCTGTTGTTCATATAAGGCAGGATGCATGATGGGTACTGGACACAAATACAGTGTGTGACTCTCTGCAGGGTTGTTTATGTTATTTGAGTATGTCTTTATGAAAATTTTAATTATTTACAACCATTACACTCTACTTTTGCTGCTCTGTGACAAACTTTATCACAGTCTGACTGACAGTGCTTGGCTCTTCTGAAGAAAAATATCTGAGTGAAATGGCTCCTAACACAGCAGGATTGCCTATGTCTCTCCCTTATTTTTAGTCTAAGGTCTCTCTAAGAGTATTATTTCCGAAAGGGTTAAATGAATGCCATAAAAAACGCTGTGTATTTACTGCACCTACAGGTCTTGTTTGATGATATCCACACCAGACGAAAGACTTTACAAGTTGCTGTGGAGCAAATGCAATTTGCACCCCATAAGTATATCAACAAAATGTTTCCGTTTAACGATATAACTCACATGCTCACATTGATTTTACATTCATTCGGCTTAGATGGTGCCCAAAATGGTGGAGTAATGTTAGGGAAGACCGTGCGACAGCGTTGACCAGTTAAAGGTGCCAGTGTATTGAGGGGAGGCCAGCCTGCACACACTGGAACAATTAAATCCAAATGTGGCTCCTATTGCTGTTCATAACCCACTATTTAGCCCATTTTCAAGTACGTGGTCAAACAGTACAGATTGCAGATTGCCGGCTGAGATCCGATCACAGCGCACGCAAGACCACCTTCAGATGTGGTCTGGCCGATCCAATCACATTCCAATCAAAATGTGTTCTGTGTGCGTTTACATTTTGCATTAAAATGCATTTCTCTTTAGATTACACGTTGATGCCAAGTGTAAATTAGGTATGAAGCGCAAATAAGATTCTACAAGATGAGCATGTTGGCGAAATCTCAGTGAAATGCTCTACACCTGAAACACATCGTAGTTCATGTTTTCTGTGTGAAAGATGTGCATGAACGTGGACTTACATTCATCCTTCTCACACTTTTAACAACCACATACCTAAAATGAACAGCGCTTAAGCAGAATTGTCAGAAAACGATGCTATCCACATGTCACACCTCACCCTTCTGTGAAAAATGAGTGGCTTTGCTTTGTCTTTATTCAGACATTTTTTCAACATGTTGTGCCTACAGGGCCATCTGTGTTGTTGAAACCTTGACCATAGGGTGGAGTTGCAAGACTGGGCACTAATCTAAAGAAATCCCACTGTAGTATGTGCTTTTCCAATGTATCTTTGCCAAGCTGCAAACCAAATTCTGTCAATTAAATGTTGCCTTGCCTATTGGGAAAGTGTACACGCATATGCATAATGTTTGTTGTGGTTGAAGCTTTTGAAGAGAGCTCTGCTGCTATAGAGTACATGTGGTATGTGCAAAGCTATCTGTGGCATTCAGCTCAGTATATAATAAACAGCCCTGAAGAGGCCTTGTGGTTTCTTGAGTAAGCTCAGATACAGTGCCACCTGAGTGTAAATCTGCCTAATCAGTTTTCCTAAGAAACAGCATGAGCCAGAAACAGACAACTAACTAATGGGGGGGGGGAAGCGCAAATGAATGAAAAAAAAATAATGATTAAAAAAATATGCATACACACAGACACAGGGAATCTGGAAATCTGCCAGGAACTAAAGCCTTGTGGTCTAGCTGGTTGAGGGGTGAAATAAGAGAAAATGAGGACACACTGTTGTCAGTTAAACAGAAGCTTATCCATGGCAACTCTGGCTGTATCCTGACGTGGAGGAGTGATGAGAAGGTGGACATTCCACACACTTGTCCTCCTGTGTTTCCTGATCAAAGTAAGACAAGGAAAGAACAAAGCAAACTGAGCCACCACAGCAGTTTGTATTTGTCATGTTAAGTGAAAAGCGACCAAAATCATTCAAGGATGTGGGGGAATTTTCCTCTTCAGTGTCTTCCAAGCCAGAACATTTGGGTTGAAAAGAAAGAAAAAGAGAGACTGAGGAGACTGAACAAACTAGGAAGGAAAGCAAAGAAAAGGGTGGACATGAGAGAGGCCAGCTGCTCTACTCTCTGAGAGATAAAAGAAAGCAACAAAAAAACGGTAGGAGATCCTAAATAGTTAGTAACAGCTTTGGAGAGTTAAAAAACATCGCCTTACCAGGACATTATCCACATTAAATAGCAGTGTTGTAGTACTCGAGAAGGGGTCTCGGAATAGACTGCATTTTTAAACGGTCTTGTCTCAGTCTCAGATAAAGACAACTCAGGACACTATTTCAAGACCACAAGTACCTTTTGATTATTTAATTGAGGCATTTCTCATGATAAACTTATGTCAGTAAAAGAGGTAAATGAAGAAGACTCTTAATTTGTTTTCTGTGGGTGTTTTTTTATGGGAAGATGGATTGTTCAGATCAATTTGAGGAGTGCCTTTGGATGGCCTTTTCCCCTTTTTATCTTGTGTTTGACTGCAACAGTGCTAAACAAACTAAAGGAGATTCAGTCAATCTCACACACACAAAAGTCCCTCATTGCTTCCGCCTAAAACACTGTCACTCACCAAGTGACACCTCTATTTGAGATCCCAGGAGAGGGTTATTTTGGTCGCACACAAAGATACCCATGGTGACGCGCCCATGGTCAGGGTTGCTCGGACGACTGCGACAACTTGACGGTGACTCAGCTTGTGGAATTTAGCACAGCATGATATGGAAAGCTTGGACAGTGGTGACCTCATTCACCCCCCCCCCCTAGTGAGGGACAGCAGTCCGAAAGAATGAACACCGCCAACAGGGAAAAGGGGGTCAGGGAAAAGAATGGGGGCACAAGAGAGGTGTCCTACATCTTTAATGGTGATAATAGGGTGAAAGAAGTGAGTGTGTGTAAGATTCTTTGTAGGTTTGTGCTTCTGAGTAAAGTTAGATTTAGAGATGATTCGAGAAGGAGGCGTAATTCTAAGTTGTCCAAACCACATGAGATGTCAAAAAAATATGTTGTTGGCAAACCTTTGTCGGGCAAGACTGGTACAAGTCTGTGTGCATACCTCTGAACAGAAACATCTCCATGTTACTGTGGATTAGCTTCCCCTGATTTTTTGATCACAGCCAGGCATGGGGGGGACAGGGAGAACTCCTCGTGGCTAAACAGTGAAAACACCTTGAACTGCAAAATTTCCCGTAATACTTTTCACATTTTAACTTTTTTTTTCCATTCAGAACACAAGACAAAACAACACTTAAACATAATGTAAAAATAATAGTTTTTAGATTTTTCAGTTATTGGGAACCTTAAGAGGCCAAAATACTAATTGTGATTCAATTTTCGAAATCCTACACCATATGATACTTAACAAATATAGTTTCCCAGACATTTTGGGCTCTTATCTTCAGATGATACACACTTTAAGGTCCTGAACCAAACTATGAAAATCTATGTACTATGTGACATGTGGTCCCCGATCTGGTCCTCCAGTCAAAGTCTCAGCTGTGTGGAGACCCAGCCAGTTGACATCGGATCCCAGAACACAACCTGAGGGCATGTAATGACAGGGAGCCTCCAGCACATCAGTCAGACATACAAACCCTGGAGCTTCACAGCTGCGGAGGCCAACGAGACAATCAGAGAAAATGTCACATCAAGACTGAAGGATGTTGGGACGAATAGAAACTAAAAGCCAAGGGGAATGTTGGCAAACAGGCTAGTTAAAGAATCAAATCATTTAGATGGGAAACAACATTCAGGAGAAACAAAAGTGAGAAAGTAATGCTGTCATTTCACCGTTTGACAGTGATGGCACACAGCAGAGAGGCTAAGGCTGTCTAAACACTGATAGACTGGGATCAAGGTTCTGCTTATCACAGCGGTTTGTCTTCAAAAACAACTAGCCAGAGCCAAAGTGGGTCTTAGTCCTATTTCTTGTAGGTCTTTACTTGTAAACATGTTAAAATCTTGATTTTGCACACACAGCGAGGGGCAGACTAGGGCTGCAACTAACGTTTTTTTATTGTCAATTAATCTGATGATTATTTTCTCGGTTAAATGTCAGAAAATGGTGAAAGATGTTCAGTGTTTCCCAAACCCCAAGACGATGTCCTCAAATGTCTTGTTTTGTCCACAACTCAAAGATATTCAGTTCACTGTCACAGAGGATTATAGATACAACAAAACATTAACATTTAAGAAGCTGGAATCAGATAATTTTTTACTTCTTTTCTTAAAAATTGACTCAGGCCGATTAATCAATTGACAAAATCGATTAATCATTGCAACTCTAGTGCACACTAGAGTATACTTTAGAGTATACAGTATACTTTGTTCCCCTTATTTAAGATACCTTGCCTTCATCAGGTTGGATGACCTGACATGGGCTTAGGCCTGTAACAATTATTACATAATGTCTAATCGCAATTTTGTTTAACCGCAATTAATTGCTAACATTAGCTAAGGTCCTAAGAGGTATGACTGTTGATGGTAATTGTCAGCAAAAAAAGCCATGTTTTTTATGATAATAAAGAAGCGTGTTTTATCTCATAGGCTGTGTATTTGTGATTTTGTTATCTGGGTCACATAACAGTGATTTAAACAAAAGATACATCCTGGGATTCCTTCAAAACTATAATTTGTTTTAAAAAGGGAATACATAAAGAAATATTTTTAAATTTCACTGAAAGAGACAATTATACTGTTAATCATATTTATTTCTGAGACAACTAAATTGCACAGCAACATTTGGAATTGTTAACTGCTCTATGTGAGCTTATAATGTAAATGGAAAACAAGCTACAACAGCTGCAGGACATGGACCAGCTCAGCAGTGTGTGTGCAGGATGAAGACTGACAGTGGTGGACGCTGCCTTCTCTCTTTGCCTCCTCATCTCTTTCTGCTTGCTTCCCTCTCTCTTTCTTTATAAATCCCTTTCTCACAGGGCATCAGCTCTCACCACCCACACTATTAGGAGTTTATAGAACATGTTACTCTTATCTGAAACACAGAGAGAAGCTGTTGTTCAGCTCTGCTGGCAGTATTACGCCTGATACACTGCAGGAACCAAATATAGACCATCCCAAATTATAACAAATCCACATGGATAATATAGTATATAGTCTATGAGAAACAAACATAGCTTTTAAGAGTTTTTTTTCCGCATATAATGTTTTTTTGTGAGCAAACACAAAACAAGGATGTAGGGCTGGGAAAAAAAACTTAAAAAAAAAAACATGAGCATACCATACTTGCCAATTATATATTTTTTAAAAGCGACGTATGAACAATGCAACTGAACACTTCAATCCTAAATCCTTTGTCCATTGTGTACAGTGTTAACGAATGGTGTCATGCACCGGTCTCATGCAATTACAAATAAAGTCAAGTCAAGTTTATTTATATAGCATGTTTAAAACAACCAGAGTTGACCAAAGTGCTGTATAAATTCAAGTGGACGGCACAAGAAGTAAAATCAAAGCAGAAGGAATCATAAAGTAACACAAATAAAAATACAATAGCAATAATAGCAAGAAAATACAGAACAACATAGAATTGCTAAAAAAAACTCTAAGGGGGGGAGGGGGGGGTGGGTTGGAACACACCAACCCGATAATCAGCCGTCGGACAGTCTGGCCAGGTCAGTGACTCAACTCTGTTCGGTGTTTTCCGTGCCGTCGTCCGTCCGGAGTGGTCGACCTGACATACTCGGTCGGAAGGCGGGTACTGCCGGCAGTCGGACTCAAATGACCAATCTGATTGGTGGAGTGCAAACCCGGAAACAAAGAGCGGCGTGAGAGTGACTGGAGTCACTCAAAATCTGACGAAAATCTTTTAAACTGACCTTTGTTGATCTGAAATTAAGACAGATTCAGCAACCGCATGGCCTATTTCTTGCTTAAAATGTTTTCAGACACACGTTTTGGTGAGTAAAATATGGTGAAAAAATAAAATAAAGATATCAGATTAGCGCCGCCTGCTGTTATGGAGACGTATTACGTCTCGTCGCTTTGGTGTGGTCCGAGGCACTTTTTTGACCAACTTGGGGAGACTCATCAGTCCAACTGCCTTTTCTGCCGAGGGTTGGTGGGTCAGGGGCTTAAGACCATTGAATACAAATATGTCCTGAGGTATGTTTTAAAACTATCAATGGAGAGGGAAGATGTGAGACAAAGTGGAAGATTATTCCAAAGCTTTGCCCCAGGCACAATCTCCGTTACCCACTAACCTTGATCGAGGAACAGTTAAAAACAATTGATTTGAGGATCTAAGAGGCCTGGAATTGGAGCAGGGGGCTGAGGAGTTCTGAAATATACTGAGCTTTACCATTAATGGCTTTAAAAACAAATAAAAGAATCTTAAAATCAATCCTGTATTTAATGTGCAGCCAATGCAGGGATGCTAAAATCGGTGTGATGCTTTCTCTTTTCCTCGTGCCAGTCAGAAGTCTCGCTGCAGCATTTCGAACTAGCTGCAGGCGAGACAAAGAGGACTGGCCTCCACCCAGGTACAGTGAGTTGCAATAATCAAGCCTGGAGGAGATTAATGCAATGGTGACAGTCTTCATGTCATCAGAAGACAAGATGGCCTTCATTTTAGCAATATTCCTGAGTTGAAAAAAGCAACTTTTCACCACTGAATTGATTTGCTTCTCAAAATGAAGTGATGAATCAAAGATGTCACCAATATTTCTGGCATGGGAGTGCAGGATAAGACATAGCAGACTCAGGTGGCTAGCTATGCTCGCTGTGGTATTAGGGGGGGCAAGAAGACCTACAGTCATTCAGCTGTAGGTAGTTTTTGGCCATCCAGCATTTCACATCCTAGAGGCAGTTGAGAATGGATATAACAGAGTTGGAATCCCCGTATTTAACGACAGATAGATCTGTGTATCATTTCTCTGATGTCTCAAACATCAGACCAGGATCATAGACGGGCGGTGAGATATTTGAACGAATGAGATCTATTTTTGTTGGGAAAAATGTTAGAAAGTCCTCACAAATGGCTGTGGATGGTACCAGATAAGTGGTGTCAACAGGGTTGAGAATTGAATTTATTGTATGGAACAAGACTTTGGGATTCTGGTGTTTTTTTTAAATGATGGTGGCGAAATATTTGGCCCTTGCTGCTTTGACCGATAGATGATAATTAGCCAGACAGCCTTTCAGCATCATTAACCACATGATACCAATGATGAAACCTGCCAGATGGTTAGCCTAGTCCTTGGCCCCCTTCAATGACAGCAGACCTGTCAGACGGTTGTGGCTAGAAGGGATACAGCTACGGCGTTTAGCCAAGCCGAGAAAAAAGTGACAAAAAAAGTTCAGGCACCAACACAACTAGTTAACTTTAGGAAAAAGATTGTGGTTTGGGTTAAACCACTCCCGAAAAACTTCCCTTGAACCCGAGAAAAGCGTTTTAGAAATCCTGTGATGTCACCACAATGTAGGCGAGCTGGAACTCACGGGCTGGGCCAACGGGAAAAACATTATTGTGCATATTCAGTGGTCACATATCACGGAAGTAAACCCGGAAGCTTGGACACTTTTTGGCAGATGCGCCACTGAGTTAGTCTCATAGGAATTCACGGGCCTCGGCCATTAGTGTTGCATCCAGGTCTTATAATACATCCATGGCCACAACCCTCTCAGGCATAAACAATAATGTCACATCCTCCCTGACCTTGTGACCTTTCACACACTTTACACACTTTCTTCACACACTAATCTCCTGGGCTATGCAGCCAAACCCCATGCTGCCAGCAAAGTGAGCTAAACTCCCTGCCAATGAGCAGGACACACAGCAATGACTTAATAATTATACAAGTAGCATTGTGAAACTATGGAAGAGGATTAGGGCCACATGTAAAAAAAAATGTATTGAGTTCTGAGTTTAAAGACTTAATGACTTTAATCTCAGAATTCTGAGATTAAAGTCAGAATTCAAACTTTAAAAATAAAAAAAAAAATGTAGACTTTAAAAAAAAGTCAGAATTCTGACACATGAGAATATCATAAACCTGGCTATGAAGACCAATAATAATTGTGTGGCGCTTTATAAATCAAAAAATATAGATCAAAGTACGTTTGAGGAAAAACAACGGTCTGTCATACCTTGAAGCATGCAGCGGTATGCTGACTCAGAGATGGCGTAGATGTGTGGAGGCATCTCGTGCCTCTTCTTCCCTCTGTACATCTCAATGATGTTCTCTGAATAGATGGGCAGGTTCTTGTAGGGGTTTATGACCACACAGAACAGGCCAGAGTACGTCTGTAATTAAACATACAAAACAGACAAACATGCAAAATCAATAAACAGTACGAAACTAAATGCACCCTAGGCTTTTTGGAAATGTACTCGAGTCAAACTTTTATTTAAAATCATAATTAGGAAGGAAGCACCACTTTTAAGATTTACCGTATTTTGATGCGATCATAGTCCTGCCTCTAGCTGTCCCATTTATAAGGCCATTTGACCAAAAAACGAAAATACGGTAAATCTTAAAAGTGGTGCTTCCGTCCTAATTATGCTTTTAACAAAAGTTTGACTCAGGTACATTAGCAAAAAGACCCTAGGTTGCATTTTGGCTACAGTTATGCTCTAACATCAGAATCCCCTTATATTCAAGACATATAAAAAAACATCTGAAATATGCCATTGTTTGTTTTTTTTCAAATCCTGCTTGATAGACACATTCTCTCTAGCCAGAATGTGAAGTGGATATAAAGAGAAAACACTACAAAGGAGCATGCATGTTTCTAGCTGTCTGATCATCAAGCCTGCATTCTATCAGTACAGCGAGACCTGTCATTAAATACTTTTAGGAGCTTACATCATCACAGCAGGCCATGCAACACTGCGATAGATACAGAGCAGACGGATAGAGAGACAGACAGCTCACATGAAACACTGAACAGACTCTTGTCTCTTGTGCAGCAACAAATGCCCTGAGAGTCCTTGAAATAATATAATAATGATAAACTTTATATCTACAGCACTTTTGCTGTAGAAATAAAGTTCAGAAAAAAAACAGCAGATAGAAACCAAGAACATAATAAAACAACAATGACAACAATGAAAGAAAATCCCAAAAATCAGAGGTATCATAAAACCTTTATTGGGCAAGGCTGGTTGGGGGATGATAAAATCCATATTAAATAATATAATAATATTTTATATTAAACATATTAAATATTCATAAACATTTTCCTATAAATTAAACTTTAAAGAAGGGCTTTAAAAGACACTAAAGATGTGGCGTGTGGTGATTTCAATAGGCAGTCTGGGGGCTCTGATATAAGAGTGTTGCTCTGATACGAGTGTTTAAATCAAACACTGCACTGAACAATGTGAACAAAGGGTGTATGAATATTATATAGACTCATGTTGCAGCAAATAGCTTTCACTGCAAGCCTACTTTCTGACTTGTGGTGTTGCATTCGGCTGAGTAATTAGCCAGGAGAATTTCTCCTAAGAGTGTGTGTCTGTGTGTGTGTGTGTGTGTGTGTGTGTGTGTGTGTGTGTGTGTGTGTGTGTGTGTGTGTGGTATGAACCCTACTCGGCTTTGCTGTGCGGCTGAATTGACCAGGAGGCAGCCAGGCAGCCAGGAATGAGTGAGAGGCCCTTGTGGGGCAATGTCTCTGTCTCATTCTGCAGATGCTATAGGGGCTTTGCATTCCCCCTATAGATGTCACAGAGCTGCTTACCAGTAGTATGACTTTTATGTTAGGATTATCCTAGGGGCCTAGGCAAGTGCCCATCTCTACCTACAAGGGGTGTCACGATTCTCCAAATCCACGATTCAATTTTACTTTTGATTTTAAGGTCACGATTCGATTCAATTTTTCGTTTAAACATTTTCTTTTCAGCAGTGACGGCAAAGCCACAACAAGAGCCACTAGACGGCAGAAGGGTACTTTACAACAACAGTCTGAGTTTCTCAAAGTTAACGAAGTGCAATTTAAAGCACCAGTAGTTTAACCAGGTGCACATGAACGCAACAGTAACGATAGGTGTCTCCATGAAGCTCCCAGCTGAGCTCCTATGACTCGCGTCACAGTTAGGAAACAAGAACGAGCTCATTAATGACAACATAAGCATTTTGACTGGTGGATGTCAGTTTTATCCTTCCTTCCCAGCCGCAGCCTGACCGTAGCCTGAAGATCTCACAACGCGAGATTAGCTAACGTTAGCCAACACAATTATAATAATTTCAGCATTTGAACAGAATTGATTTATTACTGTTTGAATTATATTCAATATATCGTTATATTACGAAATTAATTCCAACAACCCTAATTCAAAATGAATGAAAAGACGTTTTTGCAGTCTGACAACTGGCGCAGTGAGTGTAAACGCAGCCTTACTCCCGCTGACCAAAAATGGGATCACACCAGAATACAAAACAGCCAATAACCAAATATGTAATATTTAGAAAAACTGCACTAGACATATCAAAGCATAGGCGTAGCATAAGGGGCAAGATTCCAGATCGGCCCATCTGAGCTTTCATTTCCTCAAAGGCAGAGCAGGATACCCAGGCTCGGTTTACACCTATCACCATTTCTAGACACTGGGGGACCAAAGGCAGGCTGGAGGAACTCATATTAAAAAACCTTATAAACTGCTATCTTTCATGCCATGGGACCTTTAATAGATTTTTTGGAGGAGCAATATGAGAGAGAAATTTGGTGATGATTGATTATTGTTTGGGTACATTAAACCACATTTTTATTCATTTTCATTTATTAGTAAGCTACAAAACGTAACCTGCGCAAAAGAGGAAAAAAATGAATGCGTCATTATACCCAGCACGTCTGGAAATGCACTTTCGAATGCGTGTCTGTCCCGTGTCTGCACATTTCAAACCAAACTGACGCCCATGTATCAAAGCATCAGACATCTGCTTCCTAATTAAAACTGCAGCCAAGGCCGAGTGACTCTGCGGCCATAGGTTCACCAAGATGCCCCAGAGAGCAGACGGCGTACTGTAACCGTTACATAACAGCTCAGGTAACATAACAGCAACTGATGCTCTGTAGCGCTGATACAGAGGAAAAGCAGAAAGGGGTAAAAAAAAGAAGGATGGAAAGTAGGCAGACTGAAATGAAGAGTGCAGCAATGATCCAGCTGACAGAGGTCCCTCAGGTCCTATACAATTCAGAAGCAACTAACAGTGAATCGTGTTCTCAGCCTTTCTGTAAATTGCTCCCGACCTGAAGGAAGGAGAGAGCTCTGAGAGAGAGAGAGAGAGAGAGAGAGAGAGGGGTGGGGGCTTGCTGGAATTCTAACTCTCTACTCTCCTTTTCTTTTCAAGAATAATGAAAAATGTATATCCCCTTTATCTAGAAACTGGAGCTGCAATAAATATGTGTTCTGTTCTCTTTCTTCTTCAACTGGGAAAGGCTGCAAAAAAACACCTGGACTGTCCCAGGCAGCTAAAGGGTTTAAGGGGGACATTGTAATCTGCTGCATCATGTCTCTATGTGCATGATGATGATGCATAAATCTGCACAGAGCACTGAACAAGCAGTCACTAGAGTTGAAACGGTGGATCAGTGTAAGGTCAGTTCATTTATTTTCATTACTTGGGAAACATAATCTATCTCTATGAATAACAACAGTGGATACATTTGACTGTTGCTTTCATCTAATTTGTATAAGTAAGTATCTAAATTAGACTTTTTTAATTGCCCAATCTCTGGGACGAATTGAGTAAAAATTAGGGCTGCGCAATTCACAATTTTATCGAAATCGCAATTTTGACTACCGCAATGTCCAAATTGCAAGGGGGGCCACAATATTTGTTAAAGGCACAATTACTGTCAAACCATTCGGAATTAAGTATTGTGGTGCTGCAGAGGCATCCCAGCCTACAAATCAAAACCTAGACTTAAAAAAAAAAAAAACTCAAATCCTTGCAAAAATCACACTTCAACCATGTTTATTTATTTCTTTCCTATGAAAATAATAATGATACAAAAATGATCATTACCCTCCAATATCGTAAATCATATCGCAACATGAGTTGAAAAGAGTACTTGTTGCAACGCTGCTTCCCCTCCGAGAATTATTGTGACAAATCGTGCACAATAAAGAACATTGAATACTTCTGTTGCCAGCTAGCAGAGAGCATACGGCCAACTCAACACCGCCTGACACGCCGCAAGGAAAGAGAAGGTGATATTTCCACTGAAATCAGATCCAGGGGAGGGGATGGTGTGGCCTAGTAACAGCTGAGCAACACACAGGCGACAGCAGACACAACAGCCGACCCCATCTGCCATCTCTGATCAGTCAGGCAGCGTGCCCACGTGGATAGGCCCCTTCTCCACTGCAGAGGCCAGAGAGGGTACTCTGGGTGCAGAGGCAGTGCCATCGATCTGTGGGTAGGAGACCTTGACCATTCCCTTGACAGCACTTTGCTCTGGTGATTTCATAACAAACGTTTTCGAATACCTCAGACGGGGCTTTATATACACTGGGACACTTGGTATTATATCACACCGACAGCAGCGGGACAACTTCTGCTTTTTTACAGCTTTAATAAGTTGGAAATTCTTGCTCACTGAATTTTTACAGCAGGGTGGGCCATTCAAACTAATACTGCCGTTCATTTAAATGCAGTATGAAGCAGTGGCATTCTATTACTCATACTCAGGAATTTGTGCTTGTGTCTGTCAGAATCATGGTGACAAGAAAAGCAAACAGAATATCAAAGGTTATATCAGGGTCCTGCCAGTGTCCTGCAGAAAGAGAGACCACATGTGGCTTTGATTCAAACATGTAAATAATCTCTCTCCACAGGGAAATCAGAATGAGCATGACTGTGCATTTGTGTTTTTAAATAATATTTTCAATGCTGATTTACCTGTTGCCCTGAGGCAGATCCAGCATTTTGAGTAGAAAATAGGACAAGTATGCATACATCTAGCAGTAAAAAAAACAACGTCTGGAAGTAAGAAATACGATGAGGTCAAGATCAGAGCTGTAGCAATTAGTTGACTAATCGATCAGCAAAAATGGCAGAAAACGCTGTTTTCAGCCTCTCAAATATGGAGATTTCCTGTTCTTTTCTGTTTTTCTGCAGCCTGGTCCTAACAGACTGGTTCATTTCATTAGTCTAGAGAGTCTGGCCACTCTCCATCGACAAGTGTTAACTTCCTTGAAGGCGGGTACTCTGTTGAAGTTTAAAACTATTGGATCTGCCCAGAGCCACTCTGGATCTGCCATAACCAATCGCTAACGTTTGTCGTGAAGTTGGCTTAGCATCGCTAACGTTAACCTTACCCAATTCCTTCACCACTAACGAAGCGAGGTGGAAAATCAAGCTTTTCCCGAACCCTGTGGGGAGGAGGGCCACAACATCATGGCCACCAACAAAACTCAGCAAAGACTGCTCTTGCTCAGGCTTTAACTTCTGGACATTTGGCAGCGTTGCCACAACGGACCGAAGGGCGTTGCTCACATCTTTCTCCGCCGCCATTACAAAACTCAAACTTTAAAGACATTTAAGAAACTGTAAAGGACTTTTTTTATCCCGATATTTTCTCACATTTTATAGACAAAACGATTAATCGAGAAAATAATGGGCAAACTATTTGATAGTGAATATTATCATTAGTTGCTGCCCTGGTCAAGATGCAAGAAAGAAAGGCAAAAAGTCCATGTCACTAAAGTCCAGGACCAGTGAGGCAGGGAAGAGGAGTGGAACAGAGACAAAGTGTGGGAAAGAGAGTCGAGTTGGTGAAGACAGGATGGACACTGAGCAGCAGCAGAGCTGAAGTGGGCGGCAAGAGACAGACAGACGGACGGTCTCTTTGCCATGGAAGAATGCTGAGGCTTTCTGACAGCTGAGGCTTATCTAACGACACAAAGACCTGCTTGTAGCCCCGCTAGTGTGGCGTAGCCTTGTGTGTAGCACTGCAGTTAGCCTGTGATTCACCGCCTCAGATAGCAGCAAGCTGCTCCGCAAAATGAGTGGCTGAGTAACTTTACATGGACGGAGACATCATAATCACATGCTTTCCATTGCTACTAAGGGCCTTACAGTGTGCAAGGTTGAAATTGCAGGCTAGGGAAAGCACTTCCTATATTTTGTCAATTTGCGATCTCACCTAAAGTAAACTGGACTAGGACCAAAAATATAGAAGTTAGTACCGATTCCAACAAAAGTACACAATATTCAATAACAAAGTTGATACCACGGTGTGTAAAAAAAGAAAAAAGAAGAAAAGAATAAATTTCTTTATTTAAACATTTGAAGGGGGACATGGGTCTAATTACATGTATATCGTTTTTGAATAAAAATGTTTGAATTTTGAATCAAATTGTGAGCCTAAAAATGGAAATTGAATCAAATTGTGACATTTTCTGAATCGTGCACCCCTAAAGGTTAACTGACGTTATAGAGGCCCGCCACAACAAGCGCTAAAGTTAGCTAATGTCAGCTTTCAGAGCTAACGTTAGGCCGTGACACACGATGTAGACACACCCTTGTAGTTTGGGAGTAGGGGTCAGGCCTCACTATCCGATATCGTCACAATACTTATGTCATGACACAATGTTATTGCGATTTTAAACATATTGCAATATTCTGTGATATATTGCAATTCATTACCTTTTTTTTCCCAATTTTAAATTATGTCCCCAAAAGAAAACATCTGATTCATCTTTCAAAAAAAATGATACATTTCTCTGTTTGTTCATCTCACTTCAAATGTATTGCTGCAAAATGGGAGCGTGGCTGGTTGTCATAGTGACACCGCAGGGAAGTGCGATGACCTAACGCAACACACACACAGAATGTTGAAGGTGGGTTGTTTTTTATTCTCGGCATGTGGCTGTTACTCAATGCCAGACTAATCTTTCATATTTGGGTCTGGATTTCCAGGTTATGTTTAAGTGGCAATAAGTATGATTTTTGTTGATAATTACCTTAATATTGCACTTGTGTGTGTGTGTGTGTGCACGCGCGCACGCTTGTGTCAGGGGGTTTGATGTTTGATAGAATAGTTGGGTTAGTACCATTGACTCATCTAGTTTGGCAGGTGCTGAGTCTGACATTGAAATTTCAATTTGGGGTCTATACTTCGCTACATTCACTTACATTTTCAAATGCTTAACCATGGAGGACAAAAGCAAATGACATAATATCGCTAGAGATGTCAACTGGGCCCGTTATTTGTTTTAATTACAAAGGTATGGAGAGCCCCTTTTAATATCTGAAAGGGAAGTGAGCTATGGACTGCACAGCATGCATGGCCAGTGAAACCAAACCTAAAAAAAACCTCTAACAGATGCTGATCACACTATGATTCAGATATGGAAGCTGACAAAGAACACAGCATGGGGGAGGCCTTATATTATGTCTGCAGTAGATGTAGCTGAGCTCTGGGGGGGTAAGTCAAATATTCTGAAAAGCTTTCAGAACATAAGGGGTTTCTTCTTCTAAGAGCAAGCTGAATAGGGAAATTCTCTTCCCGATAGAAAACCAACATTGTCAGACACATGTTTTCAATTTCTCTTAGCCAAGGGGCAAGTTTAGAAGCTCCAAAGCCAATTGTGAACCACGAAAAGGAAGAAACCATGACACTTTGGTATGAAAGAGAAAATTAAGAGGGGGGAACAGAGGGACTGGCATGTCAATTTCAAGGCATATGGGATATTAATAATACCACTCTTATTACCCAGGCATTCTCTTCTTACTATGTGACTAAATTGAAACTCACCTTTTCACCTAAAGTCTTATGTAAAGCCCATACTGTACACTTATAATGCGTTAACAAATGGATAGACCTAATCTGGCAGTGTCTGTGTTGATTTCCCCCTGCAGTCCCTGAACCAGAGTGTCTCAGGTGATAACCAACCCACATTCTATTCCTGGAAAACATGTCACTAAAATGGGTCAAGATCACTACAGCATCCCCATCTGTAGTGAAACTGGATTATGGGGACGGTGGCACTGCAGTGAAACGGACCACTACGAGCGTTGGCCGTGATGAATGCAGAAGCGTAACATTATTATTGAAGTATCGGGACTTTTCATAAAGTTGGGCTGTTGAGTGGTGCATTTTAATTAATGACATTGACATTAGTTCAGTCTTTCACTGTGGCAATGCCACAGAGAGAGAGAGAGAGAGAGAGAGAGAGAGAGAGAGAGAGAGAGAGAGAGATCTCTGTGATCAAACAAGGCCAACCAGTAGGAGCACAGAGCAGGACAAACAAACTGAAACCAGTAGTGTTATGGAGGAGGCCTGCCTTTGGCCGAGGTGAGATAAAAGCCATGGGGGGAAGGTAACCCAGGGGCAATAGGGAGACAAGATCCAGTGGAGGTAAAAGTCTGGCAATGGTTAAAAGATCTGCCACTCATAGTGTGTGTGTGTGTGTGTGTGTGTGTGTGTGTGTGTGTGTGTGTGTGTGTGTGTGTGTGTGAACAGCAAAAAGCTCAATGTCCTCTCTGTCCCCAAACAAAGATGGATAAAGATCAGATCTCAAGTTCACACAAGAGTGTAAAAGACAGATGGCTCAAAAGTTAAGACTAGTGTGCACACAAGCAGAAAAACTGCCCGTAATTTCTAAATTATAACAACTAGGAGTGAAATTCAATTTACAGCTGTGAGAACCCGGGGATCTGTGAGTTAACCATTCCCTTGTGTGTGGAAAGTATAGACTGTTAAAAAAACCCAGACACCTTTGAAGGTCTGTCACTCACGTATATGAGTCCCGAGTAGTAGCGGTCCTTCAGGTTGTGCAGCACAGACGCCTCATTCAGGCACGTGAGCTCCGCCATGTCTTCCACCTTGCTGAACTTGGGCGGGTTCATCTTCTGGATGTCATCCTTACTGATCACTACCTTCTTCCCGTTCTCAGCCAGCTCCAACAGCATCTCCTCGCCACGCTCCTCCCGGATACTGGCCGCCTCAAAGCCATGGCGCTCAGAGGGGATCCACACCAGCTTCTTGGCGGTCCAGTCAGCCTGTGTGGCTGGGTTGTAAACCACAGCCCGGTCCACAAACAGGTACCGCTCTGGGTCCTCTTGCCCACTCCGATGAGACATCTTACCTGGGGTTTACCAGAGCAACGTGGCCACCTAGAACAGACAGGGGAGCAGGGATTGGCACCTTAGACATTACATGCAAGATATGAAATATCAGAAACATAATAAACACACTTATGTGCACTTTCTCTAATAGCCCTCTACATCTCACCCTCTGTGACCAGTACAGAGGGAGAATAGCTTTTCACCTTCACTTTTTAGTGTCATTTTTTGAGCCCTCTTAATTCTTATTTCATTATGTAACTACACATATTTAAAAACTGAATGACCAATCACATTACAAATAGATCATTATGTGTAGAAGAAAGCGTTAGAGCTGCAAAGATTAATCGATTAGATTTCAACTATTAAACTGAAACTATTTTTTATAATCGATTCATCCGTTTGTCGCTTTTTTAATGAAAATTAAATCAAAATTCTGATTGCAGCTTCTTAAATGTGAATATTTTCTAGTTTATTCACTTCTCTTTCTTTACTTAAATTTGTATTATTTTTATTTAAATTTCCTTGCGGGAGTCATCCCAAAAGGATTAATAAAAAAGAAAAGTCTAAGTCTAACTATTGACCAAACAACTAATCGATTAATTCGAGAAAATAATCGACAATGAAAATAATATCTTAGTTGCAACCCTATAACAAATCACCTCCTCATATCTGGTGTAACAACAAAGTAATGTACAGGGCACACTGAGGAAGGGATACAGTATGGGACCAGTTTGGTCACGTCCCTTAACGGTGACCCGAATTAAAACTTGGACTACATTTTAAAACCCAGGTTATAGTGTAGGTCTGGTGGTCAGCACGACTTCTCACTGGACGGGTCTGCACAATAGCAATGCGCATACTGCGTAGGCTTAACGGCAGCTATAACGTCGTGAATGGCACATTAATACTATAATATTAGTATTAGTATTAGTCCTCCTTCGTCTAGAAACCTTGCGGTAAAGCGAATAACACATATCCGCGTCGTCCAGATAATATCAACCCGCCAACCTGCATTATACAGATGATGGCGCTTATACAACAGCTTAGCTAATTAGCACTCATATTCTGTTCTCTATTATGAGTTTCATTACCTTTTATCAAGCGGGGGAAAGGGTCAGCAAGCTTTGCTACCTCACATTAAAAAAGTGTGTTCTTAACTCACGAGCTAATTACCTAAAATAATGACTAACGTCACAGTCAAACTAAGTTTCCAAAGCGACCTCCATGCATCCTCCATCCTGGACACTGCTCCGTTTATCTACAGTGGCTATATTTCCCCACGCGCTCTCTCATCCCCGTCCTCTCGCGCGCGCGTTCTCTCTCTCATCCCCGTCCTCGCGGTGAACAAAACATAATTAACTCACCTGGTGTAGTCAGCAAAGCAGCAGTCAGCTTCTGTTCACCGAGCAGTCCGTGTTACGTCTCCCCCTGATGCGACCCTGTGTGTGACTAGCTGCTCCACACGACTGAACCGCAGGCATGTATTGGGGCTTCGGTATGCACCACAGCAGGCACAGTGCTACCTCTACACTGGGGCCCCTCCTAAACCGAGCCGACTTGACCACTGCTGTGCCCGCCTACGATGGACTGTGCTCACATAGAGTGACCATGCAGATGAATACACCACTGTGACAACTTCTGGAGTGATTCACCCGAGCACAAATGTGGGTCGTGTGTGTTGGTGATGCTTTTAAGTCGCGAAAGAACACAGTGATAAGGATTTTAGGATGAAATTATGCTTCAGTTAACGCTTTTTGAAATCTATCCCCCAAATATCTATGCACTGCACACACCCACTAGATGCAGTGTGGAGACAATTGGGCATTCACTTTGCGGTCTTTCTCTCCCTCTCTCCATCATTGGCTGACAGAAACCAACCCTCCAATTTGCAAACCAATGACATGTATGCAAAAAAGATCGATATTGCAACTGTTGCGTGCCTGTTCATACAGTTAAAGGCAATAGACGCTAAAAAAAAATGTTCCATTATCACTGCAGAATATCGTGGTATACCGTCTGATATCTCACAAGGTCTTGACGCTAAACAACAAAAATCCTTCAAGGAATTATTATTTTTTTTAAGTTTAAAGAAAGACACAGTGGCTTTATGTCATTCAAATGGCATACATTATGCCAGAAGTCCTCTTCTCCTGCTGTAAACTGAAACACCCCCCTCTTGTGTCTGAAAGCCATAACAGCAGCATTTTAACATAACTCACCTAGGGTGTAAATATAGACATTGCAAGCAGTGTGGTTGCACTGGGGCCCGTGGGTTGGGGGCCCATAGATAGAGCGGCCTTCCAACAATGTGTTGGGCACGGTGAAAGACTTGGGGGTGGATTCAGACCGCCACATCGGAAATACACCTCACTTTCAAAGAACGTGTGTTTTTTATTTTTTATTTTAAAGCGCCATTTGCTATACACATGGGTGCAAACCCACTAGGGATGAAAAAGGTGACAAAGATGCCTGGGGAAGGTTTGCTTTTTTCAGCTTTAAAATGCGGATTTACAGTTGATCTAGCATACATATTGTATATTGTTGGAAAATCATTTTAGATGACATCCAAATGGCAGGTTTCACAGAAAGGTAATAATTTTGAATTCTTATTTTCTTTGGTATTTCTTGTTTTACACAGATGTGCAATGATTGCTGGGTAATATGAATGTTGATGTTGTCCAATGTCAGATCTCCTATTGACCATGTGACGAGACAATTATGATATACAGTAGCTAGTTTAGGTGCAAAATCTGCCAAGACGGACTGAGCATGTCCACAAGTGTGTTCCATAACTAGAGCCCAATCACACATCACTCTACCAAAAACACGAGCTTTGGTTTTTACAGCGGCATTTTATTACAAATAGAAAAATCTTAAAGAGGGGCAAGAAAACACATGTGTTATGGTTATGTACAGTCTGTTAATGTAGGAGGCTTCAGCGTCCTCCCCTCCAGGCTGCTGCACCCCTCTTCTTCATCCCTCCTCCTCTTCCTCCTCCTCCTCCTCTTCCTCCTCTTCCTGCTCCCCCGCCTCCTCCTGTTCCACCTCTCACTTTCTTCCTCACTCCGCTTGCTTGTTCCGTGTCATCCTCGTCTCCATTTCCCCCTCTGGGCCTTTTCCTTTTCTCACCTTGCTCCTTCATTTCCTGAGAAAATATAGACTTGTCTTAATCTTTTTGGGCAGACTTCTTCAATAAAACAATCCAGATTTGACATTCATCTTTCTTTAGAAGTAGTTGCTCTCAACCCTTTTCACCCCAGACGTTCCCGTCAACACTGCGAGCCATGTCCCAAACGTGTTGAAATTGAACTGAGTTTAAAGTAAACTGGATGTTGAATACTATAAAATATACAGACATGGATATTGTTACAATATTCTATACCCCTAGACACCCATCTATCGAACATAGTTCCATTTTCTGAGTCTACTACTAGAACTATAGACAAGAACCCGGTTTTCCAGGTTTTTGAGGCAATGGGATGACTCACCAGCCTGGCAAATCTCTGGGCCTCGCTCACCCTCTCCACCAACATCATCACTTCCTCTTCCTGGGTTGGGTAGGCAGGAAGTTTCTTCCCGATCAGGCTTTCGATTCGCTGGAAGAGCTCCACATCATATCTAAGATGACAGAATATATCAGCTTCATGCATTCAACTGATTTACTTTTGAAAATACTTATATTTACCAGAACCTTAGAAAAAAAACGACAAAAGACATGCTTACGTCTGTGTTACATATAAAACGTATATATAGATAATTGGAAAAAAAGGTTTAAAAGGGAATGAGTCAGAAAAGTAAAAAAAAAAAAAAATCTTATCAAATATCAAGACATTAAAAAGAAAGTGTGTCCACGGGTGAGAAACAGGCGGTTCTTACTGAGTGACAAAAGTGATGGATTTCCCAGAGCGCCCTGCTCTGGCTGTCCGTCCAACTCTGTGGATGTAGTCCTACGAGGGCAGACACATCCAAAGATCCATTAAAACCAAATCAAACAACTGAAATCATCCAACGTTGCAGCGATGCTGAACATCGGCACCGAGGTACCTTGGAGTGAGTGGGGATGTCGTAGTTGATGACGCAGTCGACGTGAGGAATGTCTAGTCCTCTGGACGCCACGTCGGTCGCCAGCAGCACCGACCGAGACTTGGACTTGAACTTGTTCAGCGATCCGAGACGCTTGTTCTGATGAACACAGAGCGGAAGGTTCAGTGAGTGAAAAAGGTATGAAATACACAGCACTGATGGAAAGGCTTCCTCAAAAGCTTAATTAAAAGTATGAGTCTATTTACATTAAAGGTCCCATGACATGGTGCTCTTTGGATGCTTTTATATAGACCTTAGTGGTCCCCTAATACTGTATCTGAGGTCTCTTTTATATAGACCTTAGTGGTCCCCTAATACTGTATCTGAAGTCTCTTTTATATAGACCTTAGTGGTTCATAATACTGTATCTGAGGTCTCTTTTATATAGACCTCAGTGGTCCCCTAATACTGTATCTGAGGTCTCTTTTATATAGACCTTAGTGGTTCCCTAATACTGTATCTGAAGTCCCTTTTAGATAGACCTTAGTGGTCCCCTAATACTGTGTCCGAAGTCTCTTTTATATAGACCTTAGTGGTCCATAATACTGTATCTGAAGTCTCTTTTATATAGACCTTAGTGGTCCCCTAATACTGTATCTGAAGTCTCTTTATATAGACCTTAGTGGTCCCCTAATACCGTATCTGAAGTCTCTTTTATATAGACCTTAGTGGTCCCTAATACTGTATCTGAAGTCTCTTTTATATAGACCTTAGTGGTCCCCTAATACTGTATCTGAAGTCTCTTTTACATAGACCTTAGGGGTCCCCTAATACTGTATCTGAAGTCTCTTTTATTTAGACCTTAGTGGTCCCTAATACTGTATCTGAAGTCTCTTTCCCAAAATTCAGCCTTGGTGCAGAATTCCAGCCACTAGAGCCAGTCTCACAATGAGCTTTCACTATTCATTACAGCTCTAAAAAAAGAAAAATGGAATTTTGAGAATTGATTTCTATCTCATGAATTATTGTTTAGCAGAAGAAAAGACTGCATTAGCAACCATTTATCAAATATGTGTGGACGCATGGTGCATGTGGAACACTAGCTATGTTTCCATCCACACGTTTTTATCCAAATTAAGCGATATTGAATGAAAAATGCCTTATGGAAACAGTAAAATTCAAATGAATTTCATAAACATCGAGTCAAAGGAAATACGTTCGATCTCATTGGATTTTCTCTTGATCGATGCTTATGCGATAAACGCTGATGGAAACGTTATTTGCCGAATAAATAATGAATTGTGATTAAGTTTTAAGTCATTTAATGGTTGCAACCCGCCACAAAATGAAGAAGAAGTTGTAGTTCATTTCCCCTCAGTATTTCCTCTCTGTCTGCACACATGGCGGGTGTCAACAAAGACAGATGGAAGTGGACGGACGAGGAGACGAGAGACTTTCTGAATTTAATTTATCAGGAACTCGCAAAGGAAATGGGCAACAAAGGTTAAGACAAGCCGTGGGACGACCTCCGGAGTAAATGGAAGACGCTCAAACAGAGAGACATGTCTCAAATAAATAAATAAATAAAGAATAGTCTTGCAGCGGTGCCGGTTGGAAAATAAAAGCCAAGTTGCATCTGCATCGTCACAGCAATGTGTTGATAGCATCGTTTCCGCATTATAGCTCGATACGTCGCTATCAGCTGGCACATAAGCACTACTACAGCTTGTGCAATATTGATCATGTGTTGGTAGACGGCGCGATGCATTTTGTCTAGAAAAACTTTGTTTGCAAATTAATCCGATACACCAATTTGATTGCAAAACAGCATGTAACGTCATTACGCACAGGTTTTTATTCGCTTTAAACATTTTTTACCTGACTCATCTGGCCATGAAGAGGGATAGCAGTGATGCCAAGGTTCCTTAACAACAGCGCCACCCGTTGGGCATTGTTACATGTGCTGCAGAAAATAATAAAAGAGTTGCCGGCCAGCTCGTTGAGGATGGACACCAGGTAACAGTCCTGCCACCACGACACACAGACAGACACACACACAGACACACACACACACACACACACACACACACACACACACACATGTGAGAAACTCCAATAATGTGCCACTACAAACTGATTGTGCTTAGCAGAGAACATGCATCTTGTTTCAGACACTAAAACAAATGAAAAGAGAATGTGCCCTACCTTGTACTTGGATGGTATGAAGACGTAGTACTGCTGTAGTTTGTCTACTGTTGAGTATTTGGTGGACACCGCGCACATGACAGGATCTTTCAGAGCAGCTCTCTGTAGTTTCTGGACCTGTCAACAAAACAAAATGTCAGTGAAAGAAAAAAAGCGCGTTGACTCTACAAGTGGTGGAATACTCTGGTGTCCGCTTAGTAATGTTCCTGGTAAAGCTGCAGCGGTAGCAACCAGTGACACCAAACAAATTGAGACTATAAACACTACAGATCACATACTGCGATAATCACGCCTCATTAAAAGCCGCCACAGTGTCGATACGCGTTTCTCTACCTTTTTGGTCATGGTGGCCGAGAACAAGAAGGTGCGCCTCTCTCTGGGAATCACCTTCAAGATTTTATCCACCTGGCAAAAGAAAGAAAACTCATTCGGTCAGATTTTCATTATTTTTGTTGCAATGTTCCAAGTTAAAAGTAATGTCTAATGTCCGCGGGTTACACACCCACGGCAGGCCCAAAGGCTCTTTGCTGATGCCCATGAACGCTCCGCACTTAAAAATAATTAGAAAAGAGAATCGAGGCAGAGGTCTGAGTCTCTGTAGATACAGACACCAACACGCACTTAATGGGTCAGATGTAATTGAGAGGGATTACTTTTGTATTAGTCTATACATTGTTTTGTTTTTAACGAACATATCCTACATATTAGGGTGGGAAAATAATCAGTTCTTAGATGCATCGCGATTCTCTCTAGAACAATTTGATGCTCGATTCTGATTACCGTCTCCAGAAATGTACATGAAAACTGAGTGACTGAAAGAGGATGGGATAATGGACAACTTAGAGTTTAGGCAAGAGTGCAGGAAAAAAAAACACAAAAATGGCCAAAAGGAGAAAAAAATATATAATAATTCTATGTTCATCTACTTTATCACATTACATGTGACCACCTCATGTTTTTCATGTTCTAAGAAGCCAATTCTCCACCTTTAAACATGACTGAGCCTCTGACATGGAAGATTACTGTGAGAGAAGGTGACTCAGCATGTTTAAGGCTTAAGCATGGAATGACTACAACATAAAAACCTCAGTAGACAAGACATTTCATTAAAACTTGTGTGCCCAGATTCCCACCCCTATCATATTATACCTTGAAATAAAGGAATATTTCCACTCATGTTTCTTAATACATTACAGGTGCATCACAAAGAGAAGCAAAACAGAAGCTGACTCAAACAACAATTACTTCAGAGTTTCTAACTACCCACCTCTGTCTCAAAGTCCATGTTGAGTATTCGGTCTGCTTCGTCCATGACCAGGAACTTCAGAGCTCGTAGGGAGAAGCCCTTTGTGTTCTCCATGTGGTCTATCAACCGACCAGGTGTGGCTGGAAACACATTTCATTCACTTCATCACAGTAATGCAAAAGAAATAAAAGAAGATCACACCGGTGTAGCACTAGCGAATTTACATCCACATGCAGAAGGCCATGAATTGACCGTTAATGTGCCACAGTTTAAGATACCGGTGTAAAACATTAAATAAAAAATACTGAGCATAGTTTGACTTGATGTCTTACCAATAACAATGTGTGGTTTTTTAGCCAAGACCAAGGACTGGGACATCATATCGATTCCTCCAACTATGACAGCTGCAGAAGAGATAAGTTTTAGGAACAGAACCATACAAAAAAATGCCAGCATCAATGCAAACCAGTAAACTTTTACTTGACACTTACTAGAGCCCGACTGGTATATAGTTTGTTAGTGTTTTTGTTCAAAGAACTTAAAGTTTCATATCTTTATATTGCATTTTTATACATTTTATTTATCAGAACTTTAATATCTTTTCATCGTTCTTCTGTTCTGACGATAAAACAAATTATTATCATATCATTTTAGTGAGAACTCCAAAAACTAATGTTAAGGAAATCTGTTTATGTTGCTGTAACGCATTTCTGGATTTTTTTTATTTTTTTTAAATACATATATCGGCATTTCAGATATTTAAATAACCAAACATTCTTATCGGTAAAATAAAAATAAAAACCAAATCCTTAAAAAAAAATCCTTCATCGGTCGGGCTCTAACACTTACCACACTTAATGCCAATGCTGGAGCCCAGGGCCTCAAACTGCTCAGAGATCTGAAAAGCCAGCTCCCTGGTAGGGGTGAGGATGAGAGTGTGGAGCCTCTGGGGCGAGGCCAGCAGCGACTGCAGGATGGGCAGCGCAAAGGCGCCCGTCTTTCCTGAACCCGTCTCTGCCAGGCCAATCACATCCCTCCCTGCAGATCAAGAAGAAGGCGCAGACGGACATTACAGAAGTTATGTGTATTAAGTAGGGATTTTAATATCTTGAATCACATTCTCCATATTTGTACATATGTATCTGTGTCTCTGTGTCCCAACCGGCAGCAGCAGACGAGTCCGGGTCTGTCAGAGGTTTCAGCCTCTAAAAAGGAAGTTCTTCCTCACCAGTGAGTGTGGTCTAGACCTACGCCAAGTGTCCTGAGAAAACTACTATATAAATAAAATTGAAATGATGTTGCGAGAATCCATGCTTCGATGCTATGCAGATGCCAAAATTCTGAAAACGTGGCCATACTTGCCTGAGGGGGTGCAATAATTGTGAAATATAAAGTCTACTTGTGATACTTTGAGCAGTTAAAGAACACAACAGGACGTTAAGTGACTTTTTCTGAGCTGAGCCCTTATCCTGAAAAAAAACAAACATCATAAAGCAGTGCTTTATGCCTGTTGCTACTCCCCGAAGTCCTTATGTTTTTTGTTTTCTTTCGCCCAGCATATTTCCTTGGATTAGGATGGCACCAAGATCTTGGTTGCCGCTGTTGCCGTGGTCCTGTTGCACTACACCCTGCTACGTCCAGCCATGCCCTGCTGTGTCCTGCTACGTCCAGCCATGCCCTGCTGTGTCCTGCTACGTCCAGCCATGCCCTGTTGTGTCCTGCTACGTCCAGCCATGCCCTGCTGTGTCCTGCTACGTCCAGCCATGCCCTGCTGTGTCCTGCTACGTCCAGCCATGCCCTGCTGTGTCCTGCTACGTCCAGCCATGCCCTGCTGTGTCCTGCTACGTCCAGCCATGCCCTGCTGTGTCCTGCTACGTCCAGCCATGCCCTGCTGTGTCCTGCTACGTCCAGCCATGCCCTGCTGTGTCCTGCTACGTCCAGCCATGCCCTGCTGTGTCCTGCTACGTCCAGCCATGCCCTGCTGTGTCCTGCTACGTCCAGCCATGCCCTGCTGTGCCCTGCTACGTCCAGCCATGCCCTGCTGTGTCCTGCTACGTCCAGCCATGCCCTGCTGTGTCCTGCTACGTCCAGCCATGCCCTGCTGTGCCATACTATATACTTTAACGCCATGCTATGTCATGAACTACTACCATTTTTAGTCACTGTTCCATTATCTTTATTGTGACTGTTATTGCCACTGTTCATCACACCCCCACCCACACCGTCAGACTCCGGCTACAAAAAGAGCCTAGGACTGCCCAAGGTTTCTTCCTACAAGGGAGTTTTCCTCGCCATTCTGCTTGCTCTTGGGGGAATTACTAGAACTGTTGGGACTTTATAAATTATACAATGTGGTCTAGACCTACTCTGTCTGTAAAGTGTCTCGAGATAACTGGTTATGATTTTATACTATATATATATATATATATATATATATATATATATATATAAAATAAAATTGTATTGCTTTATGTTAAAGTTCATGGGATTTTTGTGTTTGTTTTTCAGCGTGGGATCAAATTGGGTATCGAGAATCTTGGGATTTTTACATTACATTACATGTCATTTAGCTGATGCTTTTTATCCAAAGCAACTTACAATTGCTACATAACATAGCAACTAGGGTTTAAGTGTCTTGCTCAGTGACACACTGGTTGACGAATCACAATGGGAATTGAACCCAGTACATAGAATTACTGTACTTCAGTACAATTTATTGCACTTTACTTAAGAATTTCCATTATTTTTTCTTTCTAATTCTACTCCATTACTTTTCAGAGTGCTCTGCGGTACTTTTTCCACACATGTCTTAGGACCGTTATGTTATTAAAGATCTGAATGCTTCTTCCACCACACACACAAGACACAGTGTCGGTGATCACTCACCTTGCAGGGCTACAGGAACAGCTTCTATTTGAATCTTTGTTGGACTCTTCCATCCCAGCTGATCACAAGCCTCACAGAGCACCTCAGTGACACCCTGTAAACGACAAAGACACCGGGCACAGACACTTCTGTAAGTAGCTGATAATGTTTTGCTACCAAGTTACACCGTCGTCAGCGTATTTCATATTTTATAAGACATTTGAATTTAGTGGAGGCGTTAGGTTAGCTAGCTTAAACTGCTATGCTGCTGCTTGTTTATGTTGCTAAAATGACGTCTCTTCTTCGCTCTGTTAGATTAACCTACCAAATCCTTAAAGGTCTTCTGTGCCTCCTCGTTTTCGCCGCTATTTAAGTGACTGTTATCACAGTCACTACTCGAACCTTCGAGTGTTTCATCTGTGTCTGGCTTCACGCTTTGCACAACGTCGTCCGCCATGTTTTCGCCCCAACGTGTCTTCAGCTGAGCTCCGTAATGCGCAGATGCGGTAACGAGTTCGAGCATACGCCGCAATGGTTGATGGGAATTGTCGTTTATGTACAGCAAAGAGTATAGATGTTCGCCCAATAAAAACAAATGAATATGCCATTGAATTAGTTTAGTGTATAAAAATACTATATTGTAAAAAAATAAAAATAAAAAAATGTATGAAACATATTGTGGATAGTGTTGAATTATATCGTGTTAATAATAAATTCAAATGAATACATTTGGATTTGTTAATCAAGAGATACTCGAGTTCATCTGATAGAGCTGCCCCATTAAACTTACATCTACTTAAAAAAAGATGACACAAATATAAAATATTAAAGCCACAAGCGGTTTTGAGGAGAAAATTGAAATATAAATTGCAGACTGGTGGAATTTAGAAAATATTTTTCCAGGCAAAAAGCATCCAGACCCAATTTGCAACATTATGGGTTTAATTATTTTGTCCATTATTATTTTGTTTTTATTGTCTCCTGTATTACATCACACACAAACATGAGGTAAAAAGTATTTATTTAGCTGCAGGTGAAACAGTTTCAGACATGTACTGTATACTGTCAGGTTGACTTTCCATAACTTTATTTAGATGTCCAACATGTTTAGGAGATGGAGATCACAAAACAATAATCATACAAAATGCTTTTTTATTTTGGTCATGGCAAATCACGAATAGTTGGCCGGTGGAAAAACGCAGTTATAGGGCAAAAATAACATACTGGGGACAAAAAAAAGTGGGTTGTCTCTGGAAAAAAAACTAACCTTTTTTAATGAGTTCATAGCATCCAATCTTTACGTACATCAAATTCACATTCTCTTTGATACAACAAATAACAGTCCAGATCAAATAAAAAATGAACGTGGTGAGACCAGTGCTGAGTGCGACAGGCTTTCCTTACTAAAGAGAAACTGATCTAGTTGACTGTCTTGAACACAGCTACCTATATAACTCTGCACAGAAAACAAATACACTCTTTTTGTTTAGAGCGGCACACTGAACATCTGCCCCGAATACCCTCGAGTCTCAGAGGAGCCCTTCCATCTCCCTCATAAAGGCTTCATACATCTGGTCCTTAGTCTTCATGTTGGGCTGAGACACAGCACCCATCTGCGTTTGGTGGACCAAACCCATCGGGGAAGCTGTTGACTGCTGTTTCTGCCCCTGTCCACCTCCCATGCCTTCATCTCCCCTCCTTCCTCCAGCACCACCCCGCCCCTTCTCCATTGGCCCAGGTGCTGCCCCGGGCATTGCTCCTCCTTTGTCCCTTCGCACCCTCAGTGCTGTGGGTACAAAGCGGGTGACCTCCGTCTTTGGATTGATAATCTGAGGCTTGGCAGAGATAGTGGCCCCACCAGAGCCAGCGCCCGCCGCCAGGCCGCCTCCAGCTGCTGCGACAGAGGTGATGTTGGGTCGCTTTTCGATGGTGGCTGCGTGGTGGTGGCTGGGAGGGTTGCCACCCAAGGAGGCGGCAGCTGTCCCTGGGGGAGGAGGCATCTGCATGACACCCTGTCGCATGGACATGGGCATGGCGGGGGGCGGCATGTTGCTTGGTGGACCATCCTGGTTGGATCCTGAGCCTTTTTGTCGCTGGACAATGTTGGGAGGAGCACTGAGCACGTTGGAGTTGAGCGGTGGAGGAAAGAGGGAAAGTGGTGGGGCAAGTGGACGTGGGGGCCCTCCTGCTCTTGGGGGAGGAGGGGGGATACCTGGAAAGAGACAAGATGCATTTTTAAGAAAAATGTATGAGACATTCCTACTTCCCCACCATAGATTTGGTATAACCTGTCCCTACCTAGCTAACCCCACGGTCTCCCCGCCGCTGACCGACTACGTTGCTGGTAGGAGAGCGAAGATAGCTACTCAGGGCTGGCTAGTTCACTAGCTAGCTTATCGGTCTCTGAAGCCAGCACTGCCGCTGTTCACCAGTCTGCTGTTTGGCTCATTTTCTGTAACTAACGTAGCATTAAAACATAGTGGAAAAAATAAGCTAGCTAAGAAACTAGCCAGCTATCCCCATGGATCTATTATAAGAAAGTCGTCCATGAAAAACCATGGATGTATTGTGATAAACAGTATATTCACCAATGTTGTGGCTGCAATGACGAAGTTTCACTGCAGCTGAGCATCAATGTCATTTAAAATAATTATACAAACATGCTACAAGCCGTTAGCAGAGTGTGATATATATATATCTCCATCTCTCTCAGTGGTTAATAGTTGACATCCCTATGTCTGACAAAGAATTATGTCATGTTTACACACACACACACACCTGGTGGTGCCGGGGGTGGAAGTCTGGGAGGGGGTCCTCGTGGTGGGGGGCCTGGCGGGAGGCCAGGAGGGGGGCCTGGTGGGGGCCTGGGGGCCGACCTGGCGGAGGTCCAGGAGGCAGAAGACGAGGCATTGGACCCCTCATGCCTCCAGGCATACCAGGAGGCCTCAGGAACGGAGGAGCACCTACAGATGACAGAGTATATCCTCTAAATTATGCATAGCGTACGCATGGATAATGAGTGAAACCAGCATATCTTTAAAACAACAGGTCCAGGGTCCAGGTTCAGAGCTGGAGCAAAGTATTCCAGCAAATTAATGTTGTAAACTAACCTGGTGGTGGGCCAGGAGGCGGGCCAGAGGGTGGGCCAGGAGGTCTCATGGGAGGCGCAGGGGGAGGACCCAGTGGTGGGGGCCCAGTCATCGGTGGACCTTGCAAGTGTGGAGGCCCTTGCTGACCCCCTGGCCCAACAGGAGGGGGTAGACGCTGATTAGCCATCAGGTGGGGCTGGTTTTCCCCTGGTGGTCCCCTGTCCTCGATGTCTGAGCTGTCTGATTCATCTGTGTATTCCTCCTCTACCTCTTCTTCTCCCTCGTCTTCAGGAATGGACTGACCTGAAGACCAAAAAAAAAAAGGAAAAAAGTAAGTACCATGTCTTACCATGTAAGTAGCATGTCATTAGAAATAGAAATTAGGATACACTAGCTTAGCAGGTATGAAGCAAAGACAGTGGTAAACTACAGTACCTGCCATCCTTAACATCATGGCCTGCAGAGGGGTAATGGCCTTGGTCTTCTTCACCACCCTCTTTTTCTTCCGCTTTCCGTCACGGGGTGCCTCTGGAGGCATGTCCGCAAAACGTACACTGCGACCTGAAGTAGTGTGACATCAAAACATTCATTAAAATAATAGATTAGGGGTAGAACACAAATTCTAAACGGTTGATTTTTTCATGGATAATTGTAAAGACATCCCAAAAAAAGAAGATGTTATCTTTAGTGCTTTTGCCAAATAACAGAACCATTCTCTGTGATATCCCAGATTCCAACTGATTGATTGGGAAATGCACCTAAAACTGTTGTGATAATAGTGCAATTTCACTTAATTTGACCTAAAACTATAATATAAATACAATACAGGAGAACAAAAACCAGTACATAAAGACTATTAAATAAATCCTTTTAATCTGAAAGTGTATTGCAAAAATATGTTGAAGCACTTCTGAAACACTCACCAGCATTTCTTTCATTTCGGTCTCTCTCCTCCTCCCTTTCCCTCTCATCATCCTGCCTGTCCACACTCATTCTCGGGTCACCGTCTCCCCCTTCATCTCTTTCGTCTTCGCTGTCCTCCTCAGAGTCGCTTTCGTCATCGTCCAGATCATCCCGATCTCTGTCGCTCTCACTGCCGCTATCTCGATCTCTTCCCAACTTCATTGCAGACTCCTTTTCTAAACCAGGAACGGAAGGCTCTGTTCATGTTGGAAGAAAAAGAGTAAGAAGAACCACTTGCATCACAATTATGAAAGCAAAGTCTTATTATTAGTAAAAGGAAATGAAGTATTCAAAATGTAATTATTAAGGGTTTGTGCGTTACCTGTGTCCATGCTAAAGGCTCGTCGAGCAGGAATGCCGTACAGTGCCAGGACCTGTGGAGGCGGGGGCCCAGGTGGGGGGCCAGGGGGCTTCTTCCCTGGAGGTAAACGTGGCACAGCTGGCACTGTCGGCAAAACTGGTCCAGAAGATGCCGAAAGAGGTCCCTTACTGAGAGATACATAAAAACAGAATTCTCTCAAAAAAGAATTACCCCAGTGGCACGGTTCTACTCAGTCACATCATGTACTTAGTTTATCCAAAACAATCTCTAATTGACACAGGTTCATGCCTACCCAAAAGTGGTGTTCTTCTTCAGGATGGAGGGAGGCTGAGCTCCTGGGAGTGGGATGTCCTGGATGTGGATGTTGGAGGGGGCGTGAGGCATATCTGGCAAAGGGATACTGTCGACCTCCACAGACTCTGCATTCTGAAAAAGAAGACATAAAACACATGATAGTAAATAGAAAGTAACTACAAAAAGAGCGGGGCGTTGTTCATGATTTTTTGATCCGGTGCTAATTTTCAACATCAACAAAAATATATTAATTACAAAACTTTTATTTTCCATCTTGTGAATCCAAACAGTTATAAAAATAAAAATAAATCTGATAGCAATGCTCACTTAGAGTAACATTAATTAAACTGGTTGTGCTTTTGGATAGGGGTGTGCCAGCCAGATACTCAGGATTGATATCAATCAAAACTTGGCCAAAATGAAGAAAAACAGAGCAACCTTTTTCCCACAACATGAACATATTATAAATAACTAAATGACATATTGTAGAGGCTAATATTGAACTAACTAAAATGCAAAAGGCGTATAAAGAACTACGACTTTTTAGTGTAAATTGCATAACGCCAACAATTCAACCTCAACTTCTGACCTCTGACTTGTTATAGAGCAAATAAAAAAGCATACATATGAATCCAAACAAAGACACACATAAACACACCTTGACTGAGTCAAAATATAGAGCCAGCTGGCCTCGTTTGGTCTCATAGTCCAATTCCAGTTTGCGTAGCTCCTTGTATGTGTCGGGGTTCTCTCTCTCGTACAGACGGACAATGCGCTCGAATGTCTCGCGTAGCTTCTTTCTCTTGTCCCTCAACACTTTCTCGTTCAGCAAGGGCTGCTGAACTGGGTTAAACTCTGTTGAAGATGTTACAGAAATGCTTATTTATTTATGTTGAACAACAGCTATAAAAAAAAAAAAAAGACAGTGTTGAAATTAGAGCTGCACGAAATAAAGAAAACATGTGATTACGTTGTTGATATTATTTATTTTTTATTGCTAAAAATAAACAGATATTAAAGTGTACTCAAAGATGATATAATGTGCAGCCCCAGTTTGCATAGTTCAAAATACCTAAATCTTAGTAACTTTAATTTTACAGTAAAATAACTAGGGATGTTTAACAGGTGTACGGTCATTTTTAAAAGCACAAAAGCAATTTCAACAGCAACATACAAATTCCTCTCTCACCCATCTCATCCAGCTTCTCCATGTCCTTGATGATCTGCCTGGGATCCTTCATCTTGAGCACCGCTGCTCTCACCATCATTCTCTGCTTCTTGTTCTATCAGGAGTGTTAACAAACCAAGCAACATATTAGCAACACAATTACATTTCTGTTGCATCTAAGATGAAAGAGTACTTTAAAAGTGATTGTGTCCCATGACCACACGTACCTTTTTCAACTCTCTTTTCCTGGCCTCCTTTCCTGTGAGGGAGGTAGAAAACGAGTTTACACTAGTTATCATTCTGACATCTGACAGCAAAAGACTATTCTTTAGGTGCTATCCAGCAGGCAGGTGTCATGCCAAAAAGTGTTCATCCACCCAAAAATTATTGCTGCAAGTGGAAAAGTGCGCAGCCTATTAAAGCTGTATCGCCCAGTGTATAAATGTCTGCAGGAGCTCACTTGGAAAACACTGTTGCTGGATGTATTGGCCCTTTAAAAAGGTACTTTGCAGAAAAAAAGGTTCTGGGTGGGCTACGTTCTGTCAGATATAATCAAGATGAATTACACCAAGTCATTTTGAGGCAGAAACAACCTTTCAAACACAAGGTAGGATCTGTAATCCCTTTTAGGCAAATGCAAAAGTGCATTTTGTAGGTTGTATTACCCATTTAAAAAAAAGGCATTTCAACAAGTAAAAAGTGCCGGGTGAATGAAATCAAGCAATTTAAGGCATAAACATTTGCATGCAGAAGCTGCAATAAATTTTGGGCAAGTGGAAAAAGGATTGGATTTGGTTATAATCTAGGGCACAGGGGCTCCAGCATTTTGACAGACAATCACATTTTGGCAAAACACCCATCCTAAAGGAACCAGCTCTTGATATCCGGTCGGTACTTACTGGCCTGGTCGGTGGGGTTCATAAACTTCCCACTCTTGGTGGAGGAGGTTGAACGTCGCCCCATTGTGCCGGTGCGTCTCCTTCACCCTGCCAAGTATAACAATCCCAACAATGATGACAGGTGAAATGACATCAACCATCTGGGTCTGCTGAACGGCTTTTTCTCCCGATTACATGTAAATCACACCCTCCATCCCTCTACAGCGACAAAAATGAAAAACGTGACTTTGATTCATAATCTGGGTATGCAAGGCCTGAATTAAAGTAATAATACATTTGGTTTAAGTATTAAGGGCAAAATATGTGATAATGAATTTAGATATTGATTGCATTTTTTGATACATTTTATATTTAACCAATATTTAATACACAAATGCAAATTCTATCCTAAAATAATTACCTCTTTTAGATTCTTTAAAATGTATTTAATCAGAAAATGTTTTTCATCATTGGGAGTTTTTCAGGCCTTTCGTTTAACTCTTCATTTCAATTCTTGTTTTAGTTATTTATTCTTTTTTGTTATGGTTTGTTTATGTTGCAATGTAATTCTGCTCAGTTTTCAAACTGTACCTCTGTGATTTGAACAAAATTTAAAAAAAAAAACACTGCAAAGTATTCAAACGCAATGTCTTAAAGTGACTAGCCATCTTTACAAAGCCAATAAAATTCCTTGTGCTAGATATCTAAATCCTAGCGTATTATGCAGCATTTGGTTCGCAACGTTTAGCTACGTTAGCTAGCTAACTGTTAGCTAGCTAACTGTTAGCTTGGACTTGTAGCTAGGGCCGCGTTAGCTTCGAGAGCAGCAAAGAAGGCAAAACTTGACTTTACCTTTTATCCAAGTAAAACCCGAAGAGCGTAACGCTCTACAAACGCTCCTCTGCGTGACAAAAAAAATAAATTAAGATGTACTGTAAAGGCTCTGAGCAAGAAATAAAAAAGGCTTCATACACGAAAGGGCTTCGTTAGCCGGTCGCCATGTTTACTACCGCGTGCACGAGCGGACGCGAGACCGAGGCTAATTTGACGTCATCAAAACGCGTTCTACCCACCGATGGAAGTCAATGCATACAATGGGTCTACTGAAAGATTTTAAGGACTTATAATTATATAGCCTCAACCTATCTCATCTGGTCTCTGTATTGTATTTTATGATATATTTCTTTTTTTTTCTACTTCCTTTGTATTTGTATTATGTCACTATAATTTTCAATGAATATATGGTCACTTCTTATTTAGTTAATTATTCATTCTCTTCTCTGGATGCCAAAATGTTCAAAAAATATGTTTAACATGTATGTACGATTTAAAATTGTTAATAAAAAAAAAAAAATAAATAAAAAATGGAAGTCAATGCAGCTTTTTTGAAGAAAATATAAGCGGTGTTTTAAATCTTGATTTTCCCGTTAAGCATTAATAGTAGATTTTGGGTGTTTTATGTGTATTAAAACAATACAGTCTGCGGTAACAACAAGTAGGCTTATCCACGGCACTGTGTACATTTAAATATCCGTGAACTTTTTTTATTCCATGTTTTCGTCGCCTCCTTTCCAATAGGCATTACGTCCATTTACGCGTTTTCAGTTGATAAAAGTTAATTTAAAGATTTCAGTAAGTACATGCTGTTTTAAAACTGTTTTAAATTACGATTAGGCCTACATTTTCTCATTTAATGGTATCCCTGCTGAGTCAACAGACCGTTAATGTTAATAATTATTAATATTAACACCTTGTGGTCAACACACACGTTTGTAAGCATGGTTTGCCTAGTTGGAATGCTGGTTGCAAATTACTTTTTATCTCCTCTTGTTGCCTGCTAAATTTTGCATAGTTTTACAATTTGTCTGTGCGTTTAAATGTATTAAATAGGGGTGGGAATCACCAGTCGCCTCCCGATACGATATCATCATGATACGATATTATTGCGATTTTAAACATATTACAATATTCTGTGATATATTGCCATTTATAACCCATTTTCCAACTTATAATTTTTCCCAATTTGAAATAATGTCCCCAAAAGGAAACTTTGTCAACATCTGTTTTATCTAAAAAGAAACATTTCTCTGTCTGTTCATCTCACTTCAATTTTATTGCTGCAAAATGGGATTGTTAAGCAGACAAACTGACCAACACACATATAATAAAAGATCAATAATTGGCGCCTGTGTGATACAGTATTGCCACTGAAAATATTGCGATACTATGCCGTTTTTTTTCCCCCACCCCTAGTATTACATGTTCTTTTATCAGTCATCAACTTGCAAGGGACTCTAGAAGAAAAGTAGCATGTATATCTGTGACACTTACATGATGGACCCAAATGGTCATGGTTGCTAGTGGGCATCGTCCCCTCTTAAATTATAAACATAAACCATTCTTATTTCCATTGCAGATGTGGGGCCTTGTTTGTGTCAACTGTTAACATAGACATAATTCTGAAATTGAGAGTCTGAATCCTCAACAGTAAAACTTCCTTTTTTTGTCTAAAAGATTTCCTTTACGTGATCCAGACCGGCTGAAACAATGGCTGAAGAACATGGGGAGAAAGAAATGGACCCCGTCTGCATCGTCACATCTGTGCAGTACGCACTTTGAGGATGACCAGTTCTTGTCAGACAGAAATGTACACAGACACACGTTATGCACCAATAACACGGCCCATTTTCTAAATGTAATGTACTTCATGGTGACGTTTGCTCAAATACAACACCTAACATGGGGTAACTTTCATCTGAATGTGTGTTTTCTGTATTTACCGTTAGGTCAACAAGAGGCTGAAGACCACCGCTGTGCCTACTATTTTCATCCATCCACCACACTTTGCCACACAGACCATGGACACAAAGACCAGGGCCGCAGAGACCAGGGCCACACAGACCAGGGCCACACAGACCAGGGCCACACAGACCAGGGCCACACAGACCATGGACACACAGACCATGGACACACAGACCATGGACACACAGACCATGGACACACAGACCGAGTGGGTAAATGTAAAAATGGAGGTTAGTGAAAGTATGGTTTCAAGTTTTGTCCCTACATGTTCTTCACCCAGTTACATTGCTGAGCTTCACAGGGGGCCTGGTCCGGTTGCACATTTGTGTTGTGTGTTGAATAGTGAGCCTGTTACCAACATTGACATAAAAGATAGGGGTAGCATTCCTTCTCCTGATTATAGTGACAGGGGCGTTGGACTTGGGGCGGACAGGGGACTAAGTACCCAGGGCTCTTATGTGAGGAAGGTCCCAAAAGATGCTAGAATGAATAGCTGTGGGTACAGGGAGGGGCCCATAGAGAATACCTTTCTACAGGGCCCAGAATTTCGTGCTACGCCCCTGTATAGCAACATCAGTATAAAGCAAGAGCATGCTGAGGAGACCGATGTCGTTGTGAAGCAAGAGCCCGCTGAGGAGACCGATGTCGTTGTGAAGCAAGAGCATGCTGAGGAGACCGATGTCGTTGTGAAGCAAGAGCCCGCTGAGGAGACCGATGTCGTTGTGAAGCAAGAGCCTGCTGAGGAGACCGATGTCGTTGACGTCTTTCCCGATTCCATTGTTAAGTTTGTTATCAAAGCTGACGTTGAGGACAATGCTGACGTTGATGAGTTTGCTGCTGATGACATTACTGAGAATACCACAAGCGGAGATTCAAAAACCGTTATTCTTGACTATGGCTACTTCTCCAAAAAACAAAAGGAAATCCGCATGTTCTCTGATCACATGTACGTGATTTCGGAGTCTCCCATAATACTCAAACGTAGAGCGAATGAACTATGTGATAAGCTTGTTGAAGCTCGTAAAAAGTTCAAGTTGAAGTGTCAGGAGACGAGAAGAATGAAATCCAAACTGATGTCCTTAAAGATTCTGTCAAAGGGTCTTCAGAAGAAGTTGAATTCATTGCAGAAAAAGTTGAAGGTGTTGCAGAAACCTAACGGAGGTATGGTGCAAAATGTCCAGGAGCCATTTTTCATCTGGGTCCCTTGTGTGTGAGAGAGTTTATATGTAGCAGGCTCTCTGTGGCGTGGTGGCTCCCAGCACTCAGTAATGTTCCTTTTTCTGGAAAAGAGAGATAATTATTCCAAAACAAACCAAAGCATGTTAATCCCTATGGGCCTTTTTTTTTTTTGTATTACTTTTTTCACATTTTACTCAGCGGTGGCCTCCTTTTTTCCACAGTCCTGCAACTCTACGAAAACAGAGTAATCATTATTTAAAGATGTCACTTTGGATACCAGAAAGTAAAGTTTTCAGTGTAAAAAAATTAAAAATTAAAAAAATCGGTGTGTCCATCCTCTGTCAGAAAAGAAACACACACACACACACACACACACACACACACACACACACACACACACACACACACACACACACACACACACACACACACACGAAAGTGACCGTGAGACTGAAAGCATGCAGGTGCATAGATATGCTTAGATATGGTATTAGGGGACCACTAAGGTCTATATAAAAGAGACTTCAGATACAGTATTAGGGGACCACTAAGGTCTATATAAAAGAGACTTCAGATACAGTATTAGGGGACCACTAAGGTCTATGTAAAAGAGACTTCAGACACAGTATTAGGGGACCACTGAGGTCTATATAAAAGAGACTTCAGATACAGTATTAGGGGACCACTAAGGTCTATATAAAAGAGACTTCAGATACAGTATTAGGGGACCACTAAGGTCTATATAAAAGAGACTTCAGATACAGTATTATTATAGACTATATAAAAGAGCACCATGTCATGGGACCTTTAAATGTTTTCTATTTTAAAATGTTGTGCCGTTTGTTTGGTAAAAAAAATAACTGTCAAACACACTGAATACTTTGGAAGTCAAAATAATGTACCTAGGAAAATAGAACGAGAAGAGATTGGACATTTCCACTTAAATCAACATAAGATGGTCAGCGGCTATCCCCCATCGCAAAGAACTGTGATTGTTGAAGCGGTCTTACTGTACATTTATAGTCAATGCACATTTTCTTTTAAACTAATTACATGATCACAGCAGTTTGAGCAGTTCATTCTACTCTCATTCTATTTCTATGAATGTACCAATTATTAGTAAAAGTGTTGTTGTTGAAAAACAAACTAGATGGTCTACGTGCTAGACCCCGTGGAGGGTTCAGTTAGCCTTGAGGGATGCTGAAAAGCCTGAGTGGCGAGCACTTTACAAACCACTGTTAACAAACAAAAAAGGTTGGAGATGGACAGTGGAAAGTTTTTCATTGAATATTTGCAGTTAACACGTTTGTGTCTTTTATTCATGCAAATGTTAATGGAAACTGTCTTTTTTGCACACAAAGGAAATCAAATGTGGTTTTCATATGAGCGGTTTATTTTGAGTTATTGATTTTTAATTTTGTCTCAAGTCAAGCAAAGGCAGCCATTTACCTCAGTAAGAAATAAAATGGAAGATGCTCTGGACTGTGATGCAAAGATCATTTGATGATTTGAGTGTTAAAGAATAGACTGAAAACTGATCACAGCTTTTACAGTTTGACAAATAACGTTAAACAGTTCAAAATGTTGCATCACAAATCTTTGGACTTATTTTGTGTTGAACAATGTGGCTGCATAGTTAATTTGATTTTGTTTATTTGAGTTAAATTTGAATATATTGTCATGTGCAAATAAAGTGGTTTTGAAAATTGTAATTTTCTCTCTATCAAATCAAATAAGTAGAATATACTTACTTAAGGTACTGTTATGTACAAATTTGATGTACTTAACTGAGTTCCATCATATGCAGCTTTATACTTCTCCATTTTCTCATACAAATATTGTACTTAAATCACAACAAGCCATTTCTGACCAGTTAAAACCTTGCATTTCCAAATTTGGTGATTTTGAATGTCAATATTTCTATAAAACTGAAGGAAGTGTTTCTATATGTCTGGGATAAGGTTAAGCAGACCTACTTTCAACTGTCTTCAGTCATCCTTCAGCCCTTGTCAATCATAATTCAGCCCCTAAAGCATACTCTGCTTTATCAGCTATTATATAACATTATGACATAATAACACACACACACACACTTCCCATTGCTGCTGCTTGTTAGAAAGAACGCAGGTTTAAGGCACTTCCGTTTCCGCGTTGGCTTCACTTTTTAGACACGGAAGACCCGTTATGTTTTCAGTTTATGGACGTTATTTGTAATATTTCAGTCGCCTAAATGTCTTGTTCAGCGTTCGGGTGCAAACTAAGACAATATCAGGGGTGTTCTGTTAGTTTCTTCCGGTGAGTACACCCTTTTTTAGCTTTTTTTTAGCAAGCCAAAATTAGCACCCCAATAGTTAAAGTGAATTAGGCTACGGATGCATCTTGCTAACCGAGCTAGCTAATCGATAGGTAGCGCTAGCTTTCACCGCTTTTAGCGTTGCCTAGTGGGGTTAACGTAACTATGCGTCAACGCCTGATAAAAGAGGTAAATTTAACCAACGTTAAGCTACATTTATGAACAGGTTGGAGTCTGTTGCGTTGTTACCAGTGCTTGGAAAACACCACTTGGCAACGAACTTTCCCCAGAAAACGTTACCAAAGGCTGGCAACTTATGTTATCTCTGTCACAGACACTTCGCTTGCTCGCGCTGTCCTCGCGTGACCCGGAAATCCCCCCCCCGCCATGAAGCATCCTCTTCCAATCTACATTTTTAGCTCAGTTTATTGCAACAAGCACCAGATACATTTTTAACCCTTGTGTTGTCCTCCCAGGTCAAAAATATCCAATATTTTCGACATTTTCAACGCATTATTTGTTTTTAGTTTTCACTAACACCACCTTACTACCCCTAGTTTTACACTACTTTTTGGAATCCATGGCCAATAACCCTCATTTGTATAGAACTATACCTAATATTTGAGTTAATAAAGCAGAAATTCTGAATTATTTTGACTAATAGTTAAGATCAGAGGAATGTATGTTGAGTGGATGAGTTTTGTCAGGATACATATTTGAAACCATTTTAATTTTCACCCAAAATTCAATGAAAGTGATTAATTGTATTTGCAAAGACTGTTGATTGGAATCCAATTTGGTTAAAAAGAATGCCATATTTCTGATATAGACATTTTTAAAAGGGGTCAAATTCGACCCAGAGGACAACAGGAGGGTTAAGAGAGTTCACCAGTAAACACACTACAAGAGATGTGCCCTTGATTGTTGTTCTCTATATTTTGCACGTACAAAACGTGTAAAAAAAACAACAACCATGAGGATCTTCTAATCCTAATAAATCCATAATTATATGCAGCCTGGAGAGAAGAGGTAAACACTGGTGTTTCCTACACATGTATCAATGCTGAACCTCCTTTTTTAATCTTAATTTTAAGATTAAAAAATCAGAATCACGCACACATACAGATGAAGCATTGAGAAAGTAAGACTAAATAAATATATATATATATATATATATATATATATATATATGTATATATATATATGTATATGTGTGTGTGTATAATAAATAGCAGTGCTACATAAAACAACAACAAAAACGGAACAAATTTAACGTAAAATAAAGAAAGTTGAAATAAATACACAAGTGTAGGACAAGAAGTTCTCCTAGTAATATTAAAGTTACGGCATACATCCATTGTTTTGATAGCTTTTTAATTCAGTGAGAAAGATAGAGTTGTAGAGTTCCATTTCCTTCATCAATAAAAAAAAAGCGTTTCTAAATTTATATTTGTAAATGTGGAATTTGGCGAGAAACATAATTAGATTTATAAGGAAATAGAATAAATGCTTTTTTTGCAAATGGCTGCTTGTTGCCTGCTTATTCTTGCATAGTTTCATTATTTAGCTGTACTTTTGGGCTTTTTTTAAAATTATAAGCAATAAACCTGCCAGGGACTGTAGATGAAAATCAGTCTGGCACAAAACACAAATTTCTTCATGAAAATTTTGATTTGCATTGCAGATTTGGGGCCTTGTTAGTTTAAATTGTTAACAGCAGATTGGACTGTGGAGTCTGAATGTTTAACAGTCAACACCTTTTTACCCCGAACAGATTTCCTTTACGTGACCGCCGCAGGCTGAAACAATGGGTGGAAAACATGAGGAGACAGAACTGGACCCCGACTGAAGCCTCACGTCTGTGCAGTATGCACTTTGAGGAGGATCAGTTCTTCATAGACAACATGGTACCGAGACACACATTTGGCACAGATTGATTTAGTGTGAATCGGGACTTGGTAGTGCAAACGTAATTTGGTCGGTACCCTTAAAAGTACCAAGTTCGATACCCGACCCTGCTAAGTATACAGTACAATTTCTTAATGTACCAATATCTGGTGGGTACAGTTGCTGACTACTAACCATTGGGTGACTTTTCAGTAAAAAAATAAATAAATCTGTCTTATTAGCCACTTTTAATGAAATCACCCTTTATGATGTCTGTGATTATGAAGCCACGTTGATAATTTTTACCAGTATCATTACAACTGCCAAAAGATGGTGCACATGCAAGTGTAATGTGATTATGATTTGTATGAATGTAAATACCTTTTTTTTTTTAAATAATTGGTTACAAAATTTGTGGTTTTCAATTTATTTCGTGTCCTATCTTTCTATTATAAAGTCTAAAATGTTTGAGTATTAGCACAACTACTTTTAAAAGGTCTGTACTGTAGGGGGCTTTCACACCTGCTTCCTTTCCTTCGGCTGTTTGCGATTATATCCACGACGTTTCACTTCCCGGGATTGCTCTGGTGTTTCCGGAAATTCCTCCGGATGTCACTCTTTTTTTCGGCCGGACGTCGTTACTTTCCTTTCTTTGTGTTGGCGTTCTAACCTCTGGTGGATTTCTGAGGACTATGGTTACCTGGTCCTCAGATCTCTGCAGGGTAAATCCAGACAGCTAGCTAGACTATCTGTCCAATCTGAGGACTATGGTTACCTGGTCCTCAGGTCTCTGCAGGGTAAATCCAGACAGCTAGCTAGACTATCTGTCCAATCTGAGTTTTCTGTTGCACGACTAAAACAACTTTTGAACGTACACATGTTCCACTGAAACAGGTTCCTCTTGAGGCTATTTTGCAGCGGCACCGTGGCTCCGTCCGGCGCTTAGCACCGCCCAAGACAATTGTGATTGATTTAAAGAAATGCCAATAAACCAGAGCACGTTTTTCTCCCATCCAGGAATGCTGTGTGGACTAGCCAGACCCTCCTCCGCAGCGCTGTGGAGGAAGGTCTGGCAAAGCAAGACTATGTTTGAGCTAAATGGCTCCTGTGGTTTGTAATGACGCATTTTGGTACGGTTGGATTTGTGAATCGAAACCGAACCAAGAGGAAGCTGCTCCAAGCTTACAAACTCATCAATGGATTTGGACCAGAGCAAACGGAACTGTAGGTGTGAAAACACCCTAAATCACAAAATACACCATAAATGATAAGGAAAAAAAAATCCTATTTCATGCCTCACAATCTACCTGATGTTTTCCGTATTCCCCTTTAGCGCAGAAGGAGGCTGAAGGACACCGCTGTGCCGACTATTTTCAACTTTCCGCCACATTTGAGGAAAAAGGAACACCCTCCCAGGCCCACGCGGAACAGCTCTACTGGGCGGGTAAACAACCTTTTGGTTACTTCTGCTGATCATTACAATGTCGTTGTAAAGCAGGAAGCTGCTGAGGACACTAATGTCGTGGAATATGGCGACATTGTTAGGATCATAGTCGGTGAGGGCGTTGCTAAGGACACAAACGAGTATACCACAAGCGGAGATTTAAAAACCGTTATGCATGATCATGTGTATTTCGGCCATCGAGAGGAGGAGGTCTCTGTGAGCTCTGAGCACACCTACATCGTTTCTGAGCCTCCCACAGCACTCGGACATAAAGCAACTGCCGTACACGATCAGCTTGCTGTAGCCGTTTCTGAGTCCCGTACAACACTCACAAGTCAAGCAAATGTATTACATGGCCAGCTTGTTTTAGCGGTTTCTGAGTCTCCCACATCGCTCACAAGTCAAGCCAATGCAGCACACAATCAGCCTGATATAGCCGTTTCCCAGTCTCCCACAACACTGGCACATAAAGCAAATGCAGAACATGATCACCTTTGTTTAGCGCTCTCCGAGTCTCCCACCAAACTCAAACACCAAGTAAGGGTACTACACGAGAAGCTTGTCGTAGCCCGCAAAAAGTTTAAGATGAAGTGTCAGCAGACAAGGAGAATGAAATCCAGACTCTTGTCCTTGAAAGAGGAGACAAAGGCTCTTCAGATGAAGTTGGATGATGCTGAAAAGCAGATGGCCGCGCTATCGCAGCAGTCCACAAATAATGGAGGTAAACGCAGGAAAGCAAAAGCACTGCCAAAAGTAGCAAAGCATTCACTTAAGCAGCAACTGCTTCCTACTACCCTGATGATCGAAATGGCTTTCCCTGTGCCGCCTTCCCCTCTGACGCCTTTCATTCTGCCGCCTTCCCCCGTGCCGCCTTCCACACAACAGGACACAACAGGCCTTAAAGTGACCTAAATGAACATGATCGGGATCGTTGGACCGTCAGCAGGAAGCGCACAGAGATCAGGCTGGGGTTAAGGAGCAGTCAGACAAACGGCAACAACAGTAGCAGAGCCTGTTTTAGACTATGAGGGAGACACAGTTATTGACACGGATTTCAAAGTGATCAGTTAAGAGGGAAACGTCAACAAAAGTGTCCAAGAAAAACCGTGTCCTCCGTCTGTCACATTAAAGGGAATGAGTTTTGTTTGAAGTGGAATTTGTTTCCCAGATTTGAAACTGTTCAATTTCCCTGAAGAACACCGAAGGCGACTTTCACCCCATCAGCAGATTTTCAATTTCTGTGTAGTCCTCCCGGGTCAAAAACATAGAAACATTTAACATTTTTGTCCCTTTTTCAGACTTATTTATTTATTTTTTTAAGTTTTCACTAAAGCCACCTTACTACCACTAGTTTTACAGAACTTTTTGGAATTCATGGTCAAAACCCTCATTTATATAGAATTATACCTAATATTTGAGTTAAAAAAAGCAGAAATTATGAATTACTTTGACTAATAGTTAAGATCAGAGGACCGTACAGATGAGTTTAGTCAGGAATGAACGTGATCAATTGTATTAGCAAAGAGCGTTGTAATCCAATCCATTTTTTTTGTGGTAATTTCCAATGTGGTTAAAAAGAAACCCATATTTCAGCTATAGAAATTTTTTTAAAGGAGTCAAATTTGACCCGAGGACAACAGGAGGGATAATGCAGAAGTTTAGAGCACAAGTTGCAGACGATGGATGTTTTTTGGTTTTTTTTTTTAGGAAAAACCAGAGGAAAACAAAGTGTGAATACATTTCTTTGGAACAATGGTAGAATGGGTACATCCTGATAAAGTTCCCTTGGCCTTTGGAATTAAAATCCAAATCCCCCCCCCCACATCATCACATACCCTTCACCATACATAGAGATTGGCATGGTTTTCACATTATTCATTCATAAAGAAAACAGGTGTCCTTAAAGGATTTTTCCTAATTATTTTAATTAAGGCATAACGATCAATTTCCAAAAGATGGATTTTTATTCTCTTTTTAGTCAACTTCAGCATGGGTGTGTAAACTTATGCAAGCCACTGTATCTTTTTAGTTTTTGGAAGAATTTGACACAGAATGTGGTTTTTGTGTATGCATTTATTCTTATTTTTACATACATTAAACTGGTAAAACTTGTTATTTTTTCACTTAAGGCCAACAGATGTCACTAAGTTTCCACTGAACACTAAAGGAAAACAGATGTATTTTTACCATCCAACTGCTGCACCAGCTGTCAAAGGTGAAAGTTACTTTTTTTGCAACATATTTACAGCATTGTACTTTATTTTTTTGGCGGGGGGGGCATTTAGGCCTTTATTTTCATAGGACAAATGAAGACATGAAAGTGGAGAGGGGGTGGGGGGATGACAAGCAGCAAAGGGCCTCAGGTCGGAGTCAAACCCACAGCAGCCGCCTCGTCGAGGAGTGAACCTCTATATATGGGTGTGTGCTCTACCAGGTGAGCTACCTAGGTTTTTTTTTTTACCAAATAAAGGGATTAAATATGCAGACATAAACTCAATCTGCATATTTTTTTTCCTATTTATATTTCTTATTACACCCCGTTTTTAATAGATTATTGTGAAGATGTCTTTCATTTGTAATGCCTTAAAGTTGTACTTCTCAAATCTGTTTTTCAGGTTTGAAGCAGAAGAAGCTTCTACACTGTGACACATTGCCAGTAAACAGACCTGATACAAAGACTTGATTGTGAGCAGATTACTGTAGACAGTGTGCCATGATGACATAATCCAAAAAAACACCTGCATTTTTTTTGCACCATCACTGGCAGTGCTCCAGTTGCCCAACACACACCAGGAAAGGTTGAACAATGTATTAAATAAACCAACTATTCACTGTGTTGATAATATTTCATTTCACAGTTCACATATGTAGGTTTTAGAGATAAAAAGACTTATTGTGGGAAAACATTTCCTTGTTCCGTGTGAGGAAGAGTCAAACAGGTTTGACACTCAAAGAAATGTCTCACCAACATAAGACAGATAATTTGGTATTGTTGCAGTTGTCAAATGTTACAGTCTAATAAAGTGTCATCCATCTTTTTCTTTTTTTACTGGAAACTACCACAATCCCCTTGCTATTACTGACACTTACGTAGCTCTCCACCTCACAAAATCACACAGGTTTGCCACATAAGAAAACCACCCTCACAGATCTGGAAGTGTTATAGTAGTAGCATGAGAAAATAAAAACGTGTAGAAAAGCCTCTTATGTGTAATTTCAGCTTCATGGATACATACACATGACACATAAAATGTTAAAATGTCATTTCATCCATTTTTATAATTAATTTGATTGGATATAGCTTGTTAGCTTGAGCAACCATATTAGTATTTTCATACTGTATATACATATTTCTGTGCACTGTATATTTACAGAAGCAGCTACATACAGTAGCTGTTGCTCTAGCTAACAGGAGCTAACTGTGACAGCACTTATTGATCTTGCTAGCTGCAAATGGTATGGGATGCTAATGATACCACTCATGAAGAATGACATAAAATAACTAATAACTTTTGAAAAGAAGAAGAAATGTCCAACATGACTCTCACTGCTCGAATCAACACAACAGACACAGATCCTTTAACGTGAGCTAATTTAAATAAGAAACTGAAACAACCCAGAGCTTTTCTTTTCTTCTATCCCAGAATATACAGTCAGGTCCATAAATATTGGGACATCAACACAATTCTAATCTTTTTGGCTCTATACACCACCACAAGGGATTTGAAATGAAACAAACAAGATGTGCTTTATCTGCAGACTTTCAGCTTTAATATGAGGGTATTTACATCCAAATCAGATGAACGGTGTAGGAATTACAACAGTTTGTATATGTGCCTGCCACTTTTTAAGGGACCAAAAGTAATGGGACAATTGGCTGTTCAGCTGTTCCATGGCCAGGTGTGTGTTATTCCCTCATTATCCCATTTACAAGGAGCAGATAAAAGGTCCGGAGTTCATTTCAAGTCTGCTATTTGCATTTGGAATCTGTTGCTGTCAACTCTAAATATGAGATCTAAAGAGCTGTCGCTATCAGTGACGCAAGCCATCATTAGGCTGAAAAATCAAAACAAACCAATCAGAGAGATAGCTAAAACATTATGTGTGGCCAAATCAACTGTTTGGAACATTCTTAAAAAGAAAGAACGAACCGGTGAGCTCAGCAACACCAAAAGACCCGGAAGACCACGGAAAACCACTGTGGTGGATGACCGAAGAATTCTTTCCCTGGTGAAGAAAACACCCTTCACAACAGTTGGCCAGATCAAGAACACTCTCCAGGAGGTAGGTGTATGTGTGTCAAAGTCAACAATCAAGAGAAGACTTCACCAGAGTGAATACAGAGGGTTTACCACAAGATGTAAACCATTGGTGAGCCTCAAAAACCGGAAGGCCAGATTAGAGTTTGCCAAACAACATCTAAAAAAGCCTTCAGAGTTCTGGAACAACATCCTTTGGACAGATGAGACCAAGATCAACTTGTACCAGAGTGATGGAAAGAGAAGAGTGTGGAGAAGGAAAGGAACTGCTCATGATCCAAAGCATACCACCTCATCAGTGAAGCATGGTGGTGGTAGTGTCATGGCGTGGGCATGTATGGCTGCCAAGGGAACTGGTTCTCTTGTATTTCTTGATGATGTGACTGCTGACAAAAGCAGCAGGATGAATTCTGAAGTGTTTCGGGCAATATTATCCGCTCATATTCAGCCAAATGCTTCAGAACTCATTGGACGGCGCTTCACAGTGCAGATGGACAATGACCCAAAGCATACTGCGAAAGCAACCAAAGAGTTTTTAAGGGAAAGAAGTGGAATGTTATGCAATGGCCAAGTCAATCACCTGACCTGAATCCGATTGAGCATGCATTTCACTTGCTGAAGACAAAACTGAAGGAAAATGCCCCAAAAACAAGCAGGAACTGAAGACCGTTGCAGTAGAGGCCTGGCAGAGCATCACCAGGGATGAAACCCAGCGTCTGGTGATGTCTATGCGTTCCAGACTTCAGGCTGTAACTGACTGCAAAGGATTTGCAACCAAGTATTAAGAAGTGAAAGTTTGATTTATGATTATTAATCTGTCCCATTACTTTTGGTCCCTTAAAAAGTGGCAGGCACATATACAAACTGTTGTAATTCCTACACCGTTCATCTGATTTGGATGTAAATACCCTCATATTAAAGCTGAAAGTCTGCAGATAAAGCACATCTTGTTTGTTTCATTTCAAATCCATTGTGGTGGTGTATAGAGCCAAAAAGAGTAGAATTGTGTTGATGTCCCAATATTTATGGACCTGACTGTATCTGCAGTGAAGCCAGACCTTCCTCCACAGCGCCGTGGAGACAGGTCTGGCAATGCGAGACTAGACAAACTAAAGCTTGGTTAGTCAGTTCATTGTTCGAAATATGAAAAAAACATTGCTCAAGATATAAAATAAAGCATATTTCTGGAAACCATCTCTAGAACCAACATCAAGAAGGTTAAATGAATTGTTTGATGTTTTGGGAAATACATTTAATTACTTTCTAAGAGAGTTAGATAGACACCACCGTCATCTGTAAATAAACATAAAGCTATCGCCAGCAGCCGGTTAGCTTAGCACAAATACTGAAAAACAGGCTAGCCTGGCTGTTTCCGGCTGCTGGATGTATCTTTACATTCGTACTATAAAGACATGACAGTGGTGTCAATCTTCTGAAATTCTGAATGACTGACATATTGAGAAGAAAACACAAGAAAGGAGAAGAAAAAATGCATAAAAGGTTGCAAAAGCTGACATCTGTCCACCATTCAAATCAATTTAAAGGGGCTTTATTGCTATGGAAGTTTAAATCCAATGTTGCCAAACATCAACATACAATTCATCCAAATATTCAGACAAAACTCAATAAACAGTTATATGAACATCAACGCAATATTAGGATGGATTTATATTGATTATATTGTCAATGTCAATTTTATTTCTATAGCACATTTAAAAGCAACAACAGTTGACCAAAGTGCTGAACAGGGTCGATGTCAAATACATAAATAACACGTGTAAAAGTGACTGCAACCCAAGTGAATCACAGGGAGGCAAACAACAACACTTTAAAACATCAGAATCCAGGTTAGCGAAGGTTAAAAGCTACAGCAAAAAAGTGTGTCTTTAGCAGCAATTTAAACGTTTGTAGGGTCTGTGCAGCTTTGATATGCATGGGGGAGGTTGTTCCACAGGGTGGGGGCGCCCACTGCAGAGGCTCTATCGCCCTTATTTTTTAGCTTTGATCTCGGGACATCCAAGAGCAGCTGATTTGTTGACCTCAGCATCTGACTGGAGAATGGTGGCATAAGAGATCAGCCAGGTAAGGTGGCGCCAAACCATTTAAGGCCTTAAAAACAAGCAATAAAATCTCAAAATCTATCCTATAACGGACAGGTAGCCAGTGGAGGGCGGCCAAGACTGGCGTTATGTGTTCACGCTTTTTTGTTTTAGTTAAAAGGTGAGCAGCTGTGTTTTGGACTAACTGGAGGCAATTTAAAGATTTCTGATGTAGACCCATATATAAAGAATTACAATAATCCAGCCGAGCAGTGATAAAAGCATGGATGACTTTTTCAAGGTCTTTGGAAGGAAGATAGGCCTTTATTTTAGCTAGAAGTCTTAACTGGAAGAAACTGGTCTTGACAACTGCACTGATTTGTTTTACTAATTATAAATTAATTATTATAATATATATAATTAATTATATAAATCTATTTGGACAGCTTATATTTATATTATCTCACACAGCCACTAATACCTAGACTGACCATGATGCAGACATTGTGATATTTGTTGTCTAATTGGTTTCATTTGGGTTTTTTTCAGTTGACTTTATCTGTGAATTGGTTATCTCTATCACACCCTTACGAGAAACACAACCAATATGAAAGAGATATTGGAACTGGAATGTAGGATATAGCAAAGTAGTTTCACCATCTGTAATAGAGTCGATGATAGACTTGTCAGACTGGAAACTCCAGCTGGAAACATTGAGACCAAGATGAGACAGAGCCTCGCTGCACCGCTGATAGCTGCAACAAAACAGATATTTACACTTCACATGAAGCAGTGTGTCAGGCAAGAAACAAATCAAGTTCAAGTCAACACAAGATGTGCTGGAGGCTCATTGTTGGGCTGCAAGCCAAACTTAACAGTAGCTGCCTTCTATGTGGAGCCATTGTGAGAATCAGTGGTGTAGTCTAATGTACTGTAGTGGGTATGCTGTACTGTATATTGCCAGAATGTACCTTTGGGGGAAGGGGGGAAGAAAAACAGATGACAATTCAAAATATGTCAAACATATAATGGAAAGTATGTTGTTGTGTGTCATAAAGGATTTTTTAAGTGGGTATATGGAAATTGTGGAGCTTCCTTAAGCCCATATATATATATACACACTACTCACAATACTTTATAATCAAGGTTTGTATTACTTTTCTTGTGGTCAACCTGCATTACCTGAGTTGTACAGTAAACTTTGAAGTTGAGTAAGCACTCCTTAAGGCAACAAACATCAGACTGTATTTATTGTGTTTTGGTAATGAGAGACAATATTAACTAATTTTAGGGTTTTTGGGGCTATTGTTATGCTACAATGGACATTATGTTGACCATTGTTGACCTGATATTTCAGTGTTTTTGAGAAAACAACTGAAAACTATTATGCTATTAGATTTATTATCAATACAGTTATGTTAATTATTTTGTATCAATACTTGTTGTTATTATTTTATAATTAGCCTACACTGCGGCTCATTTAGCCAACGTTTCTGATATTCTGGTTGCTGTTATGAATGTGGCAAGCTGTTGGAAAATAATTTGCAATAATTGCTTTAGATGGAATAATAATGGCAGGCGCTGAACACATTGAAAAATCACATAATAACGGCACATAGCAACGACAGCGTGAACCATGTCAGCATCAACACAGCAAGATGACAAGGAGGGCAACAGACTGAAGGAGTAAGCTGAGTTGACACAGACACAAGTTAAGTCATGTGAACAATTGACATAGACAGACATTGACACAGAGACATTGACCGTAAACAGACGCATAGACATAAACAGTAAGCATGTCAACCTAATTTTGGCACAAATTGAACCCCATATATTAATGCGAGAAATCAACTATGTAGAGCTCAAATGTGGGCCGTTTCGAAAAAATTGATGGCTAATTGTAAATTTGGTGCGACTGTGTCGCAGTTCAGAAGCTCCACAGTCTGACGTGACAGCCGGCGGGTACCTGCCGCGGACGCTGGCTTGCTGCCCGGCCTGTCCACCTTCACAGGCCCCGCGCTATGAGCTGGCTGGAGCTCTACGGAGACATGTAACCGCAGTCAGCGCTCACACGCTCCACTTAGCACCAACTGCAATGTTTCATTTTAAATGAATGTAGCCTACAGGCAGTCTGGGACACGTGGGTGCTCGAGCTCGAGGCAACATGAAACCTTTAAGCTAAACATCTTGGTTTATCTTCCAGCCCCACGTCAGTGACGATACGTTGGCAACAGGTGACGCAGTTAACTATAGGGTTGCATTCTCAAACAAAGCAACTCCAAACTCGTGTTCAGATTTTTGTTGGGTCAGACCCATCTGCTATCAATGGGGGGCCAAGACTGAGAGCTACATGGAAAACTATGCACCAAACGAGCCACTTTGAAACAGCCCTAAACTAAAAAACATTTTATTTGTTTTATTTCTCATTATTGGGTGACCCTCCCCTCAACAAAGAATTTAAAAAAAATGACCCTCCCCTATTTTCCCCTGGTGGTCCATTCCATAAACACTGGATGGTCCCTTACATTACTCAGCATCAAAGTGATTCTTTGTTATCATTATTAGCTAGCTCTTGTTAGCTTGAGCCACAACAACCACATATATTAGTTTCAATTTCTGTGTACAGTGTATATTGACAACAACAGCAGCTACATAGTTGATTTAGAATGACTTTGACATCACTGTTGCTCTAGCTAACGGGAGCTAACTGTGATAGCAGTTGTTGAGCTTGCTAGCTGCAAAGGGCATGGGATGCTATTGATACCACTCTCATGAAGAGTGACATAAATAAAATAAGAACAAATAACATGTCTAACATGACTCTGACTGCTCAAATCAACACAACAGACACAAATCCTAGATGTTTTGAACTTTATTGTTATTAAATCGTTTCAAAGCAAAATGAAAGCGGATATGAACTGTATGCCTTTTATATGTAAACAGTGATTTACCATGGCCCTAAATAAACTGTTCTCAACATCCCCTGACATCAAATAATAACACTCGGAGAAGATAAAGGTGCTTTTTGACTTCAAGTGTTCAAGTCTTCAGTGTAAAAAGCGCATGGTGGCAGATGCAAATACAATACACAGTTACATTTTTAAACTTTTAAACTACTTTTTAAAGCAACACTCAGTTCATTGTTTAATACACCGGAGGAGTGAGAGAGACTCTGTGAAGAGCCGTGGACTCTGATTACTCTGCATGCATGGGAATGAATTACAATGCCAAGTGCCACTGTTCATTACTCCAACTGCTATAATTATTATGAATCATATTTCTCTATATCTGTGTTACTGTCTGTGTCCAAACCGGCAGTGACAGATGCCGCCCGCAAAGAGCCTGGGTCTGTCTACGTTTCTGCCTAAAGGAGGTTTTTCCTCGCCACTGTTGCGCCAAATGCTAGCTTGTGGGAATATGTTAGGTTATTGTAAATTATAAAGTGTGGTCTAGACCTGTAAAGAGCTGTGAAGTGTCTTGAGATAACTCTTGTTATTATTTCATACTATTAAAAAAAAAACATTTTAATTAAAAGTTGAAATATACAATATATTATATCTTACTTTTTCCTGATGGTCTAAAGTCACATAATTTGTTGCTAGTTGCTTTTTAAGAAGAAAAAACTAGCGAGTAATGCCTACCATAAACTAGAAGACAACTTTGAAAAGACTACAGTCTGACACCATCTCACATCTTAAGACAATCTCTCATAATGTCACTGAGTTTTAGTCACAGAATTCAAGATTTTACCACAGCGCTGACATCAGATGCGTCTTTCACACGCCGGGTGTCCCTCCCCTCTTGCTTTCAGGGATTGTGATTGGTTAAAACGGAATAAAAACAAGCCAGAGCTCCCCTATCTGAGAAAAGATAGGCAGTGCAGCCAGACCATTCTCCATCACTGTGGAGATAGGTCTGGCAGTGTGAGACTAGACAGTGGCAGTGTTGTTGTGGTTATGTTTCACTGGGGCCGCTCATGCATTGGCCTCGGGTGATCGTAGGTGCCCATCTGGGTGTCCAGCCAGGTACTATAACCGTAGCTCAGCTTCATCTCCACTTCCTCCTTCTCTTCGCTGGATGCTGCCTCATTGTCCTCCTCTGAGCTACTGTTTACAGTTGTCCAGCTGTCTCCCCTCTCGCGAGGCTTGTCATCTTTCTCATTCCTAATGTAGCAGAGACTACAGACCCTCAGCTTCTTTCTGGGGTGAATATGGTCTATCACGGCTCGATGCTTGGAGCATGCTTTGCAGACCAAGAAACCACATTTTCGGCAGTGATGTCGACGATTGGTCGTAGTGAACTTGTTTAAGCAGCGCATGCATTTATAGGCAGCCTTGTCAGGGATCCAGGTGACAGCAAAGGTGGCACCTGATTGGCTGCTGCCGTCCTGCAGCAGGTTTGACTGGCAGTTCTGGATGTGTTCCATCCAGGCCCGCTTCTCCTCGATTGTAGCGGCGGACACATAAAAGGACTTGCGTGGTGTACGCATCAGCCATTGGTTTTTCATTCCCACACCATCCTCTATGTCCTCTAACTGGATGTCCTCTGAAATAACAGTGTAGATGGCATATTAAAATAAACTATATGGTATAGTCAAAATGCTTGTCAATTTGATGTGCTTTCCTGCACGACCAGATTATAGGCACACATTAGAGTTGAATGCAGTTAAATTAATAACAATCAGCAATTCCGATAATCTTTAGCTGCATCAATAGAGGACATTTTCTGTCTGACTGGATATAATATAATGTAATTTCATTTTATTCATACAGGGGCAGAGCACAATTAAACATTAACCTAATATAAAAACAAGAAGAGATGCATTGCACCAGGTTGTATTACAATTGCTGTTTTCCACCCACAGTCCTGCAAGTAGGTAAAACCGTAAATAAGAAATGCAAGTGGAATACAAAACATCAGATCATGCAATTTTACAGACATTAGCATTCACATTCTTACCTTATTACAATAATTCAGGGTTCAACATTAGCACCATCTACCAGCCAAATGCTGGTAAAATATGCAAAGCTTTTCTTTGCTCAGCAATGGTACTTGTTGGATGAAAAAGGTTCATTTTGAACCCGTGCAAAGTTGCAACGATGAAATGAATGAGTCGTGGGCTCAGTCATCCCCAGCAGTCTTGTATAAAGTAATTGAAAGCAATACTTGAGTAAAAGTACCTATAAGTATCTTACCAGAAACTGGCTTTAATAGGAGTTGAAGTCACCTTTTAGAGCATTACTTGAGTAAAAGTATCTGATATTTAAGCTACTCTACTTAAGTATCAAAAGTAATTTCATGATATTATATGTAGCCAACTTAACTATCAGTAGTAAAAGTAAAAAAACAAAAACAAAATTGGATTATGAACTTTATTGTTCAGTTTAATATTCAGTGTTACCACACCTTGTTTAATATCAATAAAGAGGAAGACATGTCTGGCAAGTGACGAGTAACAAAGATACTTGTAGTGAATTAAAAGTAGGCCTATTCATTTTATTTAGAATAGCCTATGAAGTGGAGTAAAAGTGAAAATTTCCAGAAATATAAATAACGTAAGCAAAATACGTGAAAATTCTGCTGAAGTACAATATAAAAAAAAAGAAGGATTTGTACACACCTAGAGAGACGATTCTCTGCTTTCTGTGCCAGCGGCCGTTGAGGACGATGCTGCCGTACACCAGCACATCGTTGAAGAGGAAGAAATCCTTAGGCTCGGGCTTCCGCCGCCCCTGTTTCATCAGACGGCCCTGTCCCATCAAAACCCGACATGGGATGCATAGGGGCGTCCCTGCTGGACCAAAGGAATTCTCCACCGCCTGGATACGCTCACGGTTCTCCCTCTCAAACGTTAACATGTCCATGCTGGTGACTAGTAGGCCTATCTGTCGCAGCACTCAATCACACTTGAACAACAGCGGCAGGCCTCTTATAGAGGCTTGTTTCCTGAGTGGGAGTCCCCAAGGTATGATTGAAGACAAACACGTTAGACAGGTGTGGGGCAGCATGTTGAAGCATAATCTATCCGTGTAGGCCTATGTGCAAGAGAACTCCCCAAGAGACTTTTTGTACTTGTTTTTGTACCTGTTTTATCATGTAGCACTTTGGGATTTGCATAAATATAAAGAGCATTACAAATTAAATTTATTTTTATTATTATGTTGTCCCGTTCAGGTAAGGAAATATATTTATACCTATCCCTTCAGATATTCATGTCTTCTTCTTCTTATTATTACTGTTATTTTTGTTATCTTTATACTGTCTTTTTTTCTTGCTAAAACGGATGCTGGAAAATCCCAAAAGGATTAATAAAGAGAAGTCTTTGTGTATTTTTGGATAGGACATGATAGAAATGACAGGGAAGAGAGAGGGGGAACGACATGCAGCAAAGGGCCGCAGGTCAGAACCAAAACCGCAGCAGCAAGGACTGAGCCTCTGCATGTGGGCGCACGCTCTACCAGGTGTGCTACCCAGGCGCCCAACTTTGTCTTCTTTTTGTTCACAAGAAAGACCACTTCATCTTTGCTAATAGTGTGTTTGATTCATGCTAATGTATGGTTTCAGACATTTGAAGTATTAATAATTTGGTCCCTCCCCCCTGCAGTAACTCCAAGGACTCCCAGTTGAAGATCTCTGAGCTAAACCTTTTTATATTTAATTCTTATGTTCAACAACAGGGACATCTAGTGGACACAACTTGTCAAAGCAGTTGCATTAGTCAGTGAATGTTAGGATCATTTCTCCAGAGTCACAGGTTATCAAAGAGCACACACAGCAGCAGTGTAATTTATGTGTATTTTAATTTCATCGCACTACTCTACAGGCAAACAGAGAACTTTGTAGGTCTGTAAGCAGGATGGGAAATACATTCACATATTATTCCACATCTGCTTCCATCTTTAACCCCACATCTCTCACTTTTTAATGTTTGTCAAAATTTTTAAACCCTTTTTGGAAAAGTTTTTTCCTGCTTATTTTGTGTGTGTCTTAACTGCACAGAAAATCAGTCGTGGTGGTTTGGTTTCTAATAGGGGATTGGTCCGTAGTAGGCGGTGTAGGCCGCGATGATTCCCTGCGTGTCCATCATGTCCTCGCAACCCAAGTTGGCCTCACACACTTCTCTCAGGCTAAGAAGAGAGAGAGAGAGAGAGAGAGAGAGAGAGAGAGAGAGAGAGAGAAGGAGAGAAACCACACAGGAGTAAACCACCACTCGTAACACCCACCTGGATCAGTAGCTTCCTGCAAATATGTATCTGTTAGCGTTAGATTGGGAGAAAAGATGTAAAATGTGCAAAGTTGAGTCATGATTTGGTTGGACCATTGTAGTCTACTCCTTTGTGCCTTTATCATTTTAATTTTTAAGTTGCTGTTCATGTTATAGGTTATATTGTGCCATGTATTGTTAATTTCCTGCTACTGCTTTGGCAATATAAGCAATCTCTTCTCATGCCAATAAAGCTCTGTAAATTGAAAAATTGAAAGAAAGTGAGAGAGAGAGAGAGAGAGAGAGAGAGTGAGTGAGTGAAAGAGAGAGTGAGGGGGGGAGAGGGAGTCTCACAAGTAACACTGAAATTGTGTTTAATCTTAAAAAACAAACATTTAATACAAAATTAATGGGTTTTAAAACAAATCCTACATCACTATAACTACATGAATAGAAAAAAATATCTTCAAGTAAAAAAAACTAAGATCACACAGTGACATCTGAAGACAAACAAGTGAAATCTAAAGTAGTTTATGCCCTATGATGCTTAAAAATTGCATTGGGATTCATTTTTTATGTCAACCGGTTGTAATCTTTACACATTTAAATCCATTTTTAACCAATTCATGATGCATCGGTACACTCCTACTATTATATAAATATAGTATATATATATATATATATATTTAGTGGGCTGCGTTAAATAAAAACATGCATACTGTACATGTACATGTTATTATAGCTCTATAAGGGGATGTGTAATACCTCTCCAGCTGAGTCAGGGTTAACTCTCCAGCAGCTCTCTTCTGCCTCACCACAGCAGAGGCCTGCTCCCTCTCCACAAACAAACCTGCACATCATCATTACCATCACTTCTCTTTTTTAAATTAAAGTATAAATACACAAGATGTCGATCGATCAACCAACCAAACTCAAATACATGCAGAAGGTCCAACTTATAAATAAAAATTCAAATCATTTTTTTTTAAACTCCAGAGGCTGCTAATAAATTAGAATCCATACAGTGAAATATATGTTTAACGCTTTAGTGCGTAACTTTTTGATATTAATGACTGTCCGCTACATTCAAAGCTAATTAAGATTCTCAGCTCCACACAACTTTCTCTGTATTTCTCAGTGTGGCTAGTGAAGATAATGACCTCTTATAGTCCTCTGTGTCCTCCTTGGCTACTAGGGGCTTCATGTGGGCGTTTTGAAAGTTTTGTTGTCATTACTTAGAATTTCTCATGGGGGGTTTAAAGCTATGCACTATAGCTTTAAACTGTCTTTATCTTTATTCTACATTTATTAAAGATAGCCAACTAGTATTAAACAAAATGTTAAACTAATAACGTGTTTATTATGAAACCTCAGATGCATTCAGGCCAGACTATGGGAATCATCTAGTTCAATATTCATCTTTGAGTCAAACTGAGTCCAATATGTTACACTGTAAGAACAAAAAAAAATTAATAATAATAATACTCTAAAAACTACTGGAAATAGCTTTCTTGTAAAAAAATAAATAAAAATACATTATCTGTCCATAATAAAAACACAGATTGTACCTTCAATTTTGCATGAAAAATTTGTATTTGTTTAATAAAGGATATTTAAGCCTGTTAACACAATTTTCTCACCAATTTGATCTAATTAAATAAATGTATTTACAGTATTAATGTTGAATTCAACATTTCTGACAATCTATTAAATACAAATAAATATTTTTTTGTATTTTCTTTTTATCTGAAAACTAAAAATAGATTATCCCCCCCCCTTTTTAAAAATACAGGAAAAATCTGTAAAATAAAATGTTATAGTTCCATAAAATTACTTCTTAATTTCTTTTTTTCTTTTTTACAGTATATATATATATATATATATATATATATATATATATATATATATACTGTATATATATATATATATATACACTGTATATTACATATATACAGTATATATATAAAGCATACACATATATATATATATATATATATATATATATATATATATATATATATATATATATATATATATATATATATATATATATATATATAAAACATTGATCATACAGTCAAAACAATATTGCTGAATCATGATCTTACCTTCTTGAGCAGGGTTGTCAGCAGGCTGGGAGCCAGTGGAGGCATCTGTCAAACATGAAGGAAAAAAAATATATAAATAATACTGATATTTATTTTTTCAGTTCTTTTAATGCAACTATCTGTCTTTACTCAAAGCAGTAAAAACAATCAGTTGGCCAGACCTTTGGTAGTAACAGCAGCTTTTAAACTTTTCTTTGCACATCAACGTTTAAATAATATAATACAATAACATACTATAATAGAGTTTTTCTAACACATACTGTTGTGCAGCTCCTACCTAAAGTCAGACAGACAACAGCCAGGGAGCAGAGAACCACGACAGCTAAAGTCTTCATCTTTCAGCTTCTTTTTTTCTTCAGAATCAGCAGAATCAGGCAGCAAGTAGGACCGGAGACAGCTCTGTCACTCTTCTCTTTCTCTTACACATATATGCATGAATGCACACTCGGTTTATACATGTAGCCCTCGTTATGGCATGGGTACGTGATTGGTTAGGGTATCATATATCACACACCCACCCGAATGCAGAGATACACACCTCCACAGCAAATCATGTATGTTGATGTTTGCATGAATGTAAATGTATGCTGCCAAAGGGAGGCAGGGGCGGAGCAAAGGGGTGGCTTCTGGGCCTCCAGACCCAAATGGTTTCTCAAAAGAACCAAATCTTTTGGGCTTTTAAAAAAAAAAGACTTCAACTTTGTGTCATTTCCCCTCAATCTCTCTGACTGGGTTGGCAAATAAATGCAGCAAAAAGTTCTCTTACTGGGAAAAATCTCCATTTATTGAACTGTGGGAACTCTAATAAAAATAAGTTTTAAGATTAGTAATGCTGTAAAAGCCTAATTCCTACCCCAACCTATCTTATGTTCAGTTCAATGTCCGTTCAATTCATTTATATAGCAAGTTTAAAGACAACCACAGTTGACCAAAGTGCTTAACAAGCTCAAAAAACCCAAATGGATACTATATACACAAACAATACACAATACAAAATAATCAATAGTGGAAAAAGGTCGGTGTCAAACATCAACGTGAATCCAAAGCCAACAAAGAGAAGTGGGTCTTAAGCAAGGAAGCGGTCCGAACAGTTCTTCTATGACTGGATACAGGGGTGTAGCGCAACCTTCTGGGCCCTGTAGAAAGGCATTTCCTATGGGCCCCTCCCCACATCCACAGCTATTCATTCTAACATCTTTTTGGGCCCTCCTCACATGAGGAGGGTCCAACGCCCCTGAATGGATAAACTATTCCAGAGGTTTGGAGCGGCCACTGAAAAGGCTCGGTAAACTTTATTTTTTAACCTGGATCTGGGACATCAAGGAGCGTCTGATTGGAAGACCGGTGTGTGGACATGCGATTAAATGATCAACAACCCATTTAATCCTCGTGTTGTCTTCCCGTCAAAAATTGAAAATCAACACTTTGACACTTTTTATCGATGTTTTTAACTTTTTCTTACGTTTTTGTCCCTTTTTTCAACACTTGTGATGCTTTTTTTCAATCTTTGTCACTTTTTTAATGTTTTCAACACTACGTAACACTAACTCATTAACTTTAGTTTTACAGTTATTATTGGAATTTATGGTCAATAAACATTATTTATAGGAACTTATACCTAATGTTTAAATTAGAAAAGCAGATATTAGGAATTATTGAGACTAAAATGAAAGGAATGGATGTTGATGGATAATCACAGACTGGAATATGTCAACTTTTACTCTCAATACTATTTCAAAAACACTTCAATGTTTTTTCAAATACTTTAAAATTGACGCCCCAAAGACGCCCCCAAAATTAATGAAAGTAGAGAGTTGTACTTTCCAAAGAGCGTTTGTGTGGAATCAATCATGTTATTTTGGGTAAAATTAATGAAAGTAGAGAAAATCTCTTCTTTCATTAATTTTGGGGTGTCTTATTCAATTTTATAGCATTTGAAAAAAAAAAAATTGAAGTGGTTTTGAAATAGTATTGAGTAAAAGTTGACATATTCCAGTCTGTGATTTGCCAAAGAGCGTTGTGTGGAATTGATCATGTTATTTTTGGTAATTATAAAGAACACTGATATAGGAAAACGGGTCAATTTGACCCGAGGACAACATGAGGGTTAAAAGCAATACCATTTTAAAATCAATCCTGAAATGGACAGGAAGCCAGAGGAGCGAGGCTAGAACTGAGGCAATGAGGCAATGCCACATTTCTAAGTTAGAATCCATCACTTAATTAATTCCTTATGAAAGTATAATTATCAATGACACATTTTTAAATTAGCATTATGCAAAAATCTCACGTACCCCTTGCAGTACTCCAAAGTACCCCTAGGGGTATACCCCTATTTGAAAAACACGGCTCTACAGGATGATTGATTTCCTTGGCAACTATAATGTTTTTCCGAAATGATATACAGATGTTTAGGCATTTTTAGTCTATAATCAAATGTCTTGAAAAATATTGCAAATAGCTGCGTAAATGGAGCATCTGCAATGGAGCATGAGAACACTAATGTGGGTGACATTTTTTTTGTTGGGATCAAAGGAAAAGCAATAAAAGAAATGAAGAAGAAATGTTAAAATAAACTAACAATAGATGTTTCAGGATGTGGAATCACTTCAGCGGACTGTTTGCTGTCAGTAAAGAAAACATTGAATGAAATCTTAGGAATGCAATGCCAGCTGGCAGCCTGGAGAGGTCGGAGTTTTACAGCGAACCCACACACTTCTACATATAGGTCACTAAGTGCACACTCAGCAGAGGCAGGCATGAAATGAGAAAGCAGCCTTCCCACATTATGCGGCATGATTTTAATCTGAGGTCCCTCTCTTTTATTGCAAACCGTGGTGATTTCCTACATAAAGGAAGCAACTTTTAGAGACAACCCCCAGTGTGTTTGAATATTTGTAGAAGGGTGATTTAAAATGTGGAAATATATAACTGACTAAAACAAGTGGGTGGTTTGCCAAAAAAAGGGGACAGAACGCCTCACACATCGGAGTGGAACATGTTAATTAAAACCAACTTTGACCATTTCTAAAACGTCTAAATCTTTTTGTATTTCATTGCTTAATTAGAGAGAAGCCGCCAGTATCTGATGCAGTGTTATTACATTTCCAAAAACTTAAGAGCCTCTCAAATTTATGATATGAGAATGTCCTGTCAGTTATTTTTTTTTCCTCTTCTGCGTTTTCTTAATGCTTTTTCTGACTGGATATATTGAGATTCTGGACCGGTTCTGACAGTACGATATGGGGTGTAATTTGACTGTCTGGGTCAACATGAGTGCCTTGTCTCGTTTCAGAGACGAACTTCAAGGATTCAACCTCAGGACAACTTTAATTGTGTACATCTGCGGCCTTGTGGCAACATGAATAAACCAACATCCAGCATATGACTGTGCCATGCTGAGATCTACTGCATGCTGAGTGGTCTCTGTTTGTGTGATGTAGTCCTGAGATTACAAGAAACCAGATCTTAACTACACATTTTGAAATCTTTGTGAAGCTGATGGGGAAATAGCTTGTTTTAAGGCTCAGACCCAGTCTTACACAAAATGGAAGTTATTACAAACTAAATGATTGATGCGTAGCTATCATCCACATTGTAGGTTAAATCACATATTCCCTAGTCTCGCATTGCCAGACCTTCCTTCACAGCGCTGCAGAGGGGGGGTTTGGCTAGTCCACGCAGCATTTCAGGATGGGAGGAAAAACCAGCTCTGGTTTATTGGTGTTTCTTTAAACCAATCACAATCGTCGTTGGGCGGGGCAAAGCACTGGATGGAGCCACGGTGCCGCTGCAAAATAGCCTCGGGAAGGATCTTGTTTTGGTGGATCACGTGTATGTTCAAAAGTTGTTTTAGTCTCAGATTGGACAGATAGTCTAGCTAGCTGTCTGGATTTACCCTGCAGAGATCTGAGGACCAGGTAACCATAGTCCTCAGAAATCCACCAGAGGTTATAACGCCTACACAAAGGAAGTGGAAGGTAATGGACAGAATTTCCAAGCATTCCTGGAAGTGGTACGTCATGGATATAGACTAGTTTACCAGGGTATGGAAACTCAGATTTTAGCCAGTAAGGTGTCTACATGGCTTTTGAAAAACTAGAGTAGTGCCTTAACCCGAATATAATTGTTTTTTTTAACTGCATGTAAATGCACTTCCTGTTAATCATCTCGTGACCCCTCAGGTTTATCTTGCGACCCTTTGGAGTGGCCCGACCCCTAGGTTGTGAACCACTGGACTAAACTAGCTAACCATATGTAAAGCAGAACAAAACACCTTCTAGGACAAAAAGAAATGCTGCTTATACATTATGAACAATCTAATAACGTCATATTTAAATTGAAAGATCAATCCCATTTCCCTGGCGTTTCTCATATGCCTTTATGTTAATCTTCTAAAACAAATACAGAAATATGTATTGGCTTAAATTGGGACACAATTCTTGGTGTAGCCTTTAAAACCCATGGAGCTGTAATATTATCGGACCGATATTATCATTCCAACATCTGTCATGCATTGCAGCCACCAACACTTAACACCAAATGTTCTCACACACCCATGTGGCAAAGAAGTTGCATCAACAGGATTAAGACAAACCGCAATGAAGTGAATTTTATTCTTTTTTTTTTTGAAAGCAATGAAAATAATCACTGACAGCAGTGCTGGCCTGGATAAATAGGTGGATACTGTAAGAATCGGTTAGTGGATATAGTGAGCAAAACACTTCATTCGTGCATATCACATGAAGCTGACGAATGCTGCGAAGGTTTGATAATAGTGGATAAAAGTTATCCTGAGATTACACAAAGAGATGAGCCATGAATTTGTGTGTAATGATGAGTTGGGAGGCACACTGGATGCCTCTGTGTTTATATAAAAAAAGTGTTTTCTTCTCGGATTCATTTCACATCCAGAAGAAGCCACAAAAACAACCACATAAATTATATAAAAAGTGATATGGGGAGTGAAGGAAGGCGCATTCATTCCCAGACGATAATGATAATTCTGCATTTGACTGAAAGATCATTTTCTGTTTAGTACCGGCGAGTCACAGCTGGTCTCTGGGGTTGATTTTGGAAGCCAAAGTATCTCTGGTAGGCCTGCTGGAAGCCGTGGCGAAAGGCGTAGTAGCGGCACGGAGAGTAGTCCTCACAGGTCTCTGCTCGCCTCTCCGCTGGAGACTTTATCTTCCTGGACAAGAGGGAAGGGGAGGGCAGATACACAAAGGCCGACAGAAGTAGTTAGAGGGAAGAATGGTGAGAAAAAGGAAAAGGGTCGTAATCAGAAACAGCTTGTGTCTTTGTGAGGTTTCTTTTCATCTTGAATTCTTGCATTGTACCGTTAGTTTCCGTCTCGAGACATTTAATAGTCGGATTAGGTTTTTCCCTTAATGGCCTGCTATGATGTGTGTGTCTGTCTCTGTGGCATGTGTGGTTTTACATATGTACAACATAAAGGAAGGGTTATGTGCTGCGTATGCACGCCTGTGGTTGTGTCTTCTACCTCACGAAGTTGTACTGGTTGTGGCCGTTCCCTCTGGGCGGGTTGTATACGTTTCCCCTCTGTGGCGAGATGAACGAGTTGGCTTGGTTTGGAGGCACAAACAGATCTGAAACCACAAGTGTTTAGTTGACAAAGAAAAAATCCCTGTTTTAATCAGGCAGGGCATGCCCATTGTACAACTGATGTGGGTCAGCTGGAATGAAGGGTAGGGGTCTGTTAGTAAAGGGTTAAATACATTATACTGTATAACAGGCGGTGTCATGTTTGTTAGAATTGCATGCATGTTTTTCCATGAACGAGAAACACAACATTTAATCACCTTCTGCGGATTCTGTGCTTTCATTAGAGTCTACGGGAAAAACATGGAATTGGGTTAATGCATAAATGATGATAAATGGGATATATTATATGTTACGAATAGATGATGGCTGATGAATGATGGGACGTCAGGGAGGCTCAGTACCATAGCTGAGGCAGAAAGAAACCACAGCACAGAGTGCCAGACACTGAAGGAGGCTCCTCATCTTGGGGCTTGTTTTTTCTGGCTGTCTGCTGGAAGAGAGGAGAAAGAGGTGTTTCAGTGAGTCGTGTCAGCGCCAAAGTAGGACGAAGATAGGGAACGAAGGAGAAAAAGGAGAGCAACAGAAAGGAATAGAGCGAGAGAGTGGCTCAGATTTTGAAACTGCGGGTAAGAACCACATCGGTGGCTGACAGGGTTTCCAAATCTGTGCTTGAGGTTTTGTACATATATCTATACATGCGGGTGCCTTGCTGCAGAATTTCTGCATGAAACCAAAGTTATACGTATTCAAAAGACCAGATTTGTAATCATATAAACATGAGTCCAAAGATCTTGTCAATTAAGTCAGGGCCGATTTAGAAACAACAGTCGATGGCTGGAACCTCGGTTTGTAGGGAACAACCACAAGAGAATTGCTGTCTAACTTCTCTCTCTCACTCACACACACACACACACACACACACACACACACACACACACACACACACACACACACACACACACACACACACCTTCATCTTCTGTTTGTTTGTTTTAGCAGCCCTCCTTCTCACCGTCAATAGCGGCTTTGAACGCGAACACGCACAAAACTCACAAACACACGCACATACACCTGCACTTAATCACAACCATAAGTGACATAACGTAAGGTGTGTGTGACACCAGTACAAACAGAACGGCCAGATGTGTGCAACACCCCAATGTACCCATGCACGCACACAGAGACACATGCACACGCGCACACACACACCTTCATCCTCATCTTGTGTTTGTTTTAGCAACCCTCCTTCTCACCATCAATAGCAGCTTTGAACACGAACATGCACAAAACTCACGAACGCATACTCTCTCACTCTCACTCTCACACACACACACACACACACACACACAGAGTGGTCTTGACATCATCCCCTCAGGCATATCTTGGCTTACAGTCGTACCCAGACTCACAGTGGGCGCGAAGCAGAGAGCCTCAGGCCAAAGACTGGCAAGACATCTGGATGTGTGTGTGTGTGTGTGTGTGTGTGTGTGTGTGTGTGTGTGCTGACAACAGTGTCTACACAGTTTTATGGCTGTCTGAGTGTTAGCAGGGGTCCTGGTGGGTTCATATTCCCTGGGGAAAATGTGCCCCCCTCACTAGAAACAGCCACAGGCATGATGCTGGGCATCACGCTGAGGCTACATATTAAGTACTCTTAACCCAAACAGACGAGAACTGTAGGTCTATTGTACTATGAGGATTGCATGTTGCAGCATAATACTAAAAACATCACAAAAAATGCATCAGCTAATAAATAAAATGTGAAAAAGTTGGAATTGTTTAAAAGTTGTAAACTACTTTTTCACCAGTCATTAGTTTTTAGGATTATTTGTTTGAATGTACTCACCGTGAAAGATAATTATGGAGTGAGAAGTCTTGGGAATATCTCTCTGTGTGTATTTTCTCCCGAGGAATATTTCCTAATTCTTCACAGCAAGGCTTTTATACTCACCTCCTTTCCCCCCACCCCTTCATTTCTACCCACCGACTCCATCCCCTTAACCCTCGCCCTCTCTCTCCTCCCTTCTCATACTAACAACCCGGGTATTAGCTCACTCTCTCCCCAACTCCCACACCCTCACCGAAAAAATACAGTAGATGTCGGAAAGGCGAGGAGAAGGAAGGGAGAAAAACAAGCTGGGGTAAACAGAGAGGAGGGTGAGGGGAAGGCTGGCAGGGGGACATCTAACCTGCCTCATGGCAGGTACCTGATAATATTCACTGCTGTTTGCCAGCATGGCAGCATGAAATAAAAAGACCATCTATACAGAAACAACATGGGCTGACTCCACCTTTTGACCCCCATACATCTCTGACAAACAGAGAGCTGACAACACTGACCATTGTTTAAAGGCAGATATGGGGGCGAACTATCCCTTTAACATTCATGAATGGAAGCTGTGATCTCATCGGCCATGGACTGTGTGTTTTATGAGTATAAAAACATCAGTACCCTGCATTACTGCTGGTATTCTAGCAACATAACACAGCACCATTTGGGCACTTTACTCTCTGGCATGTATTATCACTTTAATGTCTTCACAGCGCTGTGCAGGAAGTTCTGGCTACACCACAGATACATTCTGAGATAGGAGGGGGGGGGAGCTCTGGGTTGTTTTGCATTCCTTTAAACAAATTACAATCGTCTTGGGCGCTAAGCTCAGGACGAAGAGACGGTGGCTCTGCAAAATAGTCTCGGGATGGAACTTCTGGTGGAACATTTGCACCCCGCAAAAGAAAACGCCACATAGGGTATACATACAGAATAAAATTAAGTTAACTGTTCACACAATATAGAAAGCTATTTAAATCAGCTGGTTAAACCTCATGTGCTCTAACCAGTGTATTGCCGTGTGTACTTTGTCCACAGCAATCCCATTAATTGGTCCCAAAATGTCCCAGTGAGAGAGGATCCAAAACTTTCTTTAAAACTTGCCATTTACAGCGGGCAGCTTGCTAGCTTGAAGGTTTTTGTTTCCCGTAGCGAAGGGATTTTGTGATGAGCTATGCGTTTTATGTCAGGCCATATACTGGAAATGTTCCGCCATTGTTCCAGACTTACTTCTCAGCTAGTCTTTTGCGCACTGTTGTAACGTTCCTGTAGTCACACAGAACAACCTCCCCATGGTGTATACCTAAGAGTTACCTAACACCACATCACATTTGGCTCAGAGGGAAACATCTGTGAATAGCTGTGTGAAAGCAGCAGACCCTCGCCAACAGTCAACAAACCAGAATAGAAGGAACGGCTATGCTAGGAACCAGCGGAACTCAGACAGACAGATAAACATTAAGACACATATAAAGATGGTGATAAACCCTTCCCGGCAGATAAGAAAGGAATTCACATGGCGGACAGAGAGACAGAGAGAGAAAGCACATGTTTCTAAGATGTTTTTGGCGCTGGAGCTGCAGATATATTTATTGATGTGGTCATATTAGACTGTTAAATGTGGAACCACTGAGCAACAGTTTGATCACAGATATTAAATGTCCCATTTCCACAGGCAGATACCAACACAATGGGGGTGGGGATCTGAAGGACTGTTTTCTTTTAGATTTTAAAAAGTGCACTTTGCATTTGTTCCTAAACTAAAAAAGGCAAGAGGAGAGGTGAATGAGAAAAGGCGGAGTGGGTGATTGCATGGAAAAAAGTGGTCAAATTGAGATTTTTTTTCACCCGTCTCCTCCCAAATATTTTTTTTTTTATTCATGTCATCTCTAAAGTCATATTTCTAATGTTCTCCTCATGTGCATTCTGCTCTCTTTACCGCCAAACTTCAGTTATTTTCCCTTTTCTCACTCTCTCTTATGCAGTTAATATCCTGCTTTTACCAACCTGAGCCTTTACATGTCTCTGCGGTGCAACAAAATATCCAGGTCCTTGAGAAATGTTATGAATGCCCTAAAGACAGGGCAAGAACCAAATCTTTTTTTTTTTATAGTAAGCAGTGAAGTGTGCCAGAGGCTTAGATAAAAGATAAATGAAAAACAGAAGGGAATGAGGGAAAACAGGATGGGATACGCCCGGCGGAGCTGAACATGATGGTTGTGACTAACAGAGTTCACCTGTGCAGAACATCTACTTTGGCTGAAGGGAGAGGTGGTTAGGGGAGCAGGAGGCGGTAAAAGGCCAATTCATTCACGCAGGTACTGTAGGTGGAAGGGCCAGACGCAATGTAGCATTGGAGAGGTAATGTAACTGGGTCAGACTCTATTGAGGCTTAACATTATTATAGCAAAAGAATGGAAGGAATGAATGAGCATGTGGCAGGAGAATGAATGCAGAAGTGAAATACTGAAGGAAAGTGCATGAATTTTCATAATTAGGGCATGACCACAGATGTGTTAACTATCCAAACAATGTCTGCAAAAACACAAATTCGAACCGGTCTGGACAGACTCAGTGGTTGAGCAGGTGTACCGGTGGCTGGCGGTCAGAACAGAGAAAAACACCAATTCAACAACAACTCCCAAATAGTTTTAGTTTGGCCCTTAACTGCGAGCTCGAGATATTTCCCTTTCTATTTTTACATCTTATTTTGTTATTGCTCATTGCTGTGATTCACTTTAGAAAAAAACAAATAGACATGTTAAGGCGTAAGTGACTCAGAGAGAAGACAAGCTCGTTCCCTGGCTCTGTCTGTGTGTTTGTGGGATGGAGTATCATGGTCAGACCGGATGAAAGACAGACATTACTCAGGACTGTCCTGTCCTCTGAAGGCCCTGTTGTCCTGCGGCTGTGAATTATGCCATATGAACGTCAACATGGCAATGTGCAGATTTATGGCTGTTGCATAACCATGCAGGACACATGGATTTTCAAGTGTGGTTTATTGGTATTGACTGATTTCATCTTAATCTTTGCACGTGCACAGGTAAATTGTTTTACTATCGTTCTTTTTGGGATGTCATTTGTAATGGATCAATGTAATGAATGTAAAGGATCATGTATCACTTGTTTAATCAGGCCCAACCTCACCTCTCCACTAACTCTTAGCCCTAACCCCATACTGTGCTAAAAGAAATATGGAGGACCAAAAGCTCTTAATACTCTTAAAATAAACATTGCTTTGGCATTGACTTAAACTTTGTTTTAGTGGCATTGCAGCCCTGGTGCAGAAGGGAGATATGGGAACCCGAAGCATGAATGCATTGTGCTTGTATAAAAAACACAAGGTGCGCCCTTTATAATCCCATCTGCTACCAATCAACAAAAAAATGCCTCAAAGCTGTTGTGTGGTGGGATGCACTAACAACAGCATAAAGAACACAGAACTAAGTTTCTATGCTGAACTCAAAAAAGCCGAGCTTTTAGGAAGACAAAAGTGGATAGGCTAGATGCAGTAAGATGTGAGGCATCAGCAAGAAGCATTTTGACAGTATACACAGGGGTGATTCCATTTAAGTGGGGTGGTGGGGGAGAGACCAATCATATTCATATCATAATCATATTTTCAAGGGGAGTCCCCTCTTCCACAGGGACTACGGTAGACTTCAACTGAGACCGGTAAAGTCTATTAGAAGCACTTTTCCGGTGATGGCTGAGCGTTATCGTGCAGCCTCCAACTGAGCTGGACGACGTAGATGTGACGTGAGTCACCTGTCTGAGAGTTGTAAGTCTTCTGGTAGCTGTGCAAAAGAAATCTCAATCATTCCCAATCTTGCAGAGATGGAGAGCGTAGGTATATAGAAGGAGGAGATAACATAGGCACAGGCTAATTATTGCTAACTAACATGCTAGTTAACATTAGTAATTAAACCTTAACACCTAATGTAAGTTGAAACAGCCTGTGAGCTTCTCGTGCCTGTACGGTAATTTAGACAAATTACCTACTGCCTGCTATGGAGTCATAACGTGAGCTACAAGGTAATGGAGCCTTTTATACAATGTTGTGTTTCTTTAGAAATACACAATGGATAAATAGAGTCTTTAAACGCTTCAGATGTAAAGTTATTTGCTGTCAAAGTGACACCAAAATAAATGGCAGTCAATGGAATGCTAACAGCGGGTGATGGCTTGTTAGCAAAAATGGCTCACCCCCTTGGAGTATGCGTGGCTTTTGAGTATGACACGTTGCGCTCTGTCTCTGTGCTTGGACATCAAAACCGACCTCTTAAGCTTAGCTGTATAGGATTGCATGGCCTAGGTGTTAGACCTCGACATTTGATAAAATAAGCTTTGGTGCTTTCATTGTGTTACCTTTGAACAGAGCCAGGCAAAGTGTTTCCACCTGTTTGCACTCTTTATGTTAAGCTAGGCTAACCGGCTGTAGCTTCATATTTCCTATACTGTACCGGATTTCAGCATAACGTAGCAAGAAAATTAATAAGCATATTTCCCAAAGTGTTGAACTCTTCCTTCCCTGCATTTACTTTGTTTTAGTTTTTTTCATGCACCCTTGCAACGTGCCCATCAGTCAAAAAATAACCATATTTTTTCATGTTCCTTTAAAGTTTGATGTGCAAAGGGCATGCAGGGCTGACCAGTGCACGTTTCTGATAAAGAACAGCCTCTTCTCCGGCGATTATTTCATTATAGTAATTCCTGCAGTTGCATGACTCCGTAGAAGTATATTTGGACTGCTACTTCCTCATACTTAATCAATGTTAAGAGGTGGATTTCAGACCTTGAGCCACAAATGACTCATAATATTTGAACACTCTCATCATCCAGAGTATGCTTCTCTCCAAAAAAAAACAAAAAAACTTCTAATTGTCAAGTTGATGGGTGGTGGTGGATAAGTGAGAGAGCTGGCTGTCTGAGTCTCACTTCTTTCCCTCCATCTCCTGTAATCTCTCGCAGCTGCAGCCAACCTGTTATTACAGAAAGATCACATAAGTACATGTAATTCCAATTAGGATATAGTTTGCTTCAGTACGAGGAAAATGGCATCAGGTTGAGCCCTGCATGATTTTGGGTTTACTCTTCAGTGAGAGGTGGTTTCACAAGATCGTACTACGTTCATCTGTAGCCCACGCGTTTAACACAAATAAACTTCCCGTCTATCTAGAAGTCTTGATATAAATCTGCAGGCGGTTCTCAGGAACCATTTGTTACACAACTAAAACACTACACAACATACCATCAGCTACACAAAATAAAACACTGTATAAAGTAAACTTTTGTCTGTATTTTCTTGTGAGTTTTGCATTTTAAGGTATCTATTGATGAGTTTGTGTTCTCTACTGTTATTTATGTAAGTGTTGAGTTATTGTATTTAAAAAAAAAAAAAGAGTCCATCTAAGGACATGCATTGCAAATTAGCTTAGGCTATAAATGCTGTGGTGTGTGACATAGGTCTATGCTGCATATATTGTCCCTATACAAAAAGTATGTATTCCACATATTCACTACCATATGTTCCACGCTGACTGTTGATGTATAAAATGCTCTTGACTGCATAGGGTGAAGGTCGGAGAGATGGGTCTGAGCCATAAAACAGAGGACTTTCACCCAGAAAACGTGTGTTCCTGTCCCAGGAGAGTTTTAATCATCCAAACCCTTAAGAAAGTGTCCTTAAACTTAACTATCATTTCAGCTAGCCGATCACTTTTACTCGGTCACCTTATTTTGTAGGATATCACACAAATTGGTGTGCGTAGGTTTTCTTACGATATCATACATTCATGAGAATGCATCATAATCTGCAATAAGCAAGTTTTGAATTTGAGCTGTGAACATAAACTGACTAAATTATTATTGTTTTATTATATATTATATGTATGTCTAAAGTATGTTGTCAAAGTGTCAATAATTGGGGTAAATTCAGGAGACATTGCACGTGTGTGTGTGTGTGTGTGTTAACGTGTGTGTGTTTCTGTTGCCGCATAATCTGCTACTATTTCTCATAAGAGCACTATCCAATTTTTTTGTTTTTATGGGCTGTTGACTTTGGTGCCCCACTGCTCTTCTGTGGTGCCAACTCTAACAAACTGACCTGCAAGGCATGTGGATAGCACACACCTATTCCTGTCAGGAATCCCACACACACACACACACACACACACACGCACACACAATCAGATAGCATTCACAAACAAGCAATCACAGACTGCGGCTCTGTTTATGAAAGGCCGACGAGTGCAGTAATATGAAAGCCCAGCAGATTGCTCGGCTCTGTGTAATCTGCTGTGGAGGAATTTCTTCGAACCCTATGATGATTGTTATGCACGACCGCAAACACACTGACCGGCAAAACATTTTTTCTTCCTTCTGTATCCCTTTCTTATAACCAGCCCGTCATTTATTTTCCCTTCTATCTTTTTTTTTTTTTTTTAATCATACAACTTTTACCCTCTCTCCAATTCTTGATTGTTGTTCTGTATCCAGTTTCTTCTTGGCTATGTATCCCTGCTCATTATAGAAAGCTGAAGTCAAAAGTCTTGGAATCTACATTTGTTCTTTTGAGGATTATAAACTTAAATGTTACAGCTGTATTTTAAGCTGAGCTTTGTATGCCTGCCTGAAAAATGCAGCTATATAAAAGGGTATAAAAGGGTATATACGGCTGTAAAATGTATGGATATGTTATGTATATAAATGGCTATTCTAGGACCTTTATTTTGAAGGCCACTGAACTAAGGAAGCTAATGTTTGTTTAGCTAACAGCTAATTTAGCTAACCGCTAACAGCACGTAATAACTTTAAAAGACCCTCAAAATAAAACCTGAAAATAAGCGTTAAATATATAACAGCTGTTATGTCAGCTATAGCCTGCTTTTCCCCAGTGTTTAGTTTGAGTTAACATTATTTCAGACTGAATCAAGCTGTCAGCTAGCGGTTAGCCGAATTAGCTGCTAAACTAACGTTAGCTTCCCGGTGCAGGCTAACGGCAGAAGCGTGGAAGAGATCGTGATTGTGCAGTAAATCCTCGTAAAACAGGATTATCATTTTGCGCATGCGCAGTGATCGGGTTACGACATTATTCCACCAATCAGAGGTATCACTGTGGGATTGTTCAGGATTGTGGTTAATGAAGTACTTATCCAAGACATCACGAATAAAAGACATTTATCAAAACAAGGCTGGGGCCCCATGAACTTTTGGCATCTATGTGAGCAAATACCATTACTCAGTCATGTGGTAACTGGTTTTAAGTCGACAACCATCGACGGTTACGATTTTATGGCTTATACTCCAATTGTCAATAGAGAAAATGCATTGTATTTTTACTTCCAGATCCCGCTGTGGGGGTGACTGTTGAGTTCCTTAGTTATCTGTCTTGACAGTGAGTCCAAAGTGGGCTATTAGCTGTGTCACTATTTCTTTTGTTTAACCTCGGATTATCAACTGCTCCACAAAACAGGAATGGTTTACAGACAGTTAACCTAACCCAAGTCAGTGGAACAAGTAGTCCTGTTAGTGACCAAGCTCATCAAACAAGCTTGGATATAGCTTTATTTTCGTCTTTATTTTCCTCTAAAATAACTTTTCATTAAACCAAAATGATGTACATTGGTGAACAAAATGCCATGGGAACAGCCTACTACAGATGAAATAGAGAAACACTCACAAAGCACTAGCCTAGCTGGCTAGCATGTTAGCAGTTAGCTCGCCATCTATCGTTACACAAGTTCACCAACTATCTGATGTTGATGAAATAATCCAACGAGTGTCATGTTAAAGATGATGCCACAGCCTACACTGATGGGATACCTTTTGCAGTGGCAAAGAAATAGAGAAGCACCTGGTACCAATGTGAATCGAACAGAGTTGAGTCAAACCAAATCATGCACTGGAAATGAAGCATTTGTGTGTCGCCCTCTCTTTATTTATCTTTTTTTCCATCTTTCTTTTGCCCCAGCCCTCTATCTTTCTGTCTCTTTGTGTTTTTTTAAATCACATGTATGCAGCCGCTAACACAACGGGCCAAACAACACATTGTCTGCAACTGAGTTGTGACACGCAGTCAGCCAGTGGTACAGAGTGACAGGATGCCACGGGGCCCGGCTGTTGCACCCAACAACCCCTTCAGCTTCCTTCAGACTCACATTCTGTCAGCTGTAAATCCTATTTTAGGATAGCACTGTCTCAAAGAAAAAACGTACTAGAGCTGAGTCCCCAAATGACCAGGGCAGAATAAAGCTCCAAAATCTTGAGTGCTGAGTAGCCCGTTCCTTAAAGCGACACTAGAGAACATTCTGTAAGTAATGTTTCTAAAATCGTTTCAGTGGTTCATCAACTCGTATCAGGGTGAACGGCACTTCTGCATTCGCTTTCTGGCTCTCTATAACCGCATTATGCAAGTTTACCAGATCGGGTAGCAGATCTGTACACCTGTACACGGACCTGGACGATTCCTCTTCCAACCTATAGGAGGACTGATGCGGGAAAAGTTCCCTAGTGTTGCTTTAACAGTAAGTGTGAGAAATGAAGTTTTATTGATTTCAAGTTTTCATTTTCAGACACATTTCAGAACTTGTGAGAATGCCAACAATGGCGGTTTAGACTTTGCCTCACGTCTCCAACAGCCAAAACAACTGTCGTTACAACAGCCATTGGCACTAATGAACAAAGCGTTACCAACCATCTTGACGACGACCCCAGAGAGGATAAATAGCTGGGTTTATCTATGTTCAGTTAAAAAAAATATCATAATTTTTCATGTTTTGTCTGTCTGATACGCTCCGTTTTAGCACCAGTCTCTTTAATCCTCCCAAAAAAGCCCAGCCTTCTCTAAATGTCTGCACTTTTGAGTCTTTGCTCCATCATTGCAGCCAGGGAATGACAATAACGGCATAGTAGCGATACTTTCTACACATACATAGTATAGTTGGGACTTCACAACCGCTAAAAGGAAGTCCTGACGGCTGGTTTAAAGACACAGTTTCTGAATACGGACTATGTGCATTTCTCTGTAGATTAAGCATTTTGATACTTTCACATCATTTATATGGCACCAAAAAAAGAGACATGGGAATCTAGCTTTTTGAAAAATAGGATCTTTAAGAAGGCAAACTAGCTTGCAAGTTTTACAGTGTAGATCTGACCCTGAAGTCATGATTTGATTAGTCTATATCCATTCCCAGGATTGCTCCGTTGCCGTAGGAAATTCCACCGGATTTGACTAATTTAGGCCCGATATCCGTTGCTTTGGGGCTTCCTTTGAGTTTGCATTTTAAACTCCAGTCGATTTATAAGGACTATGGTCCTTTCTCAGGTCTCTGCAGGGTAAATCCAGACAGCTAGCTAGACTATCTGTCCAATCTGAGTTTTCTGTTGCTATTTGAGTTCTTTTTGAGCCTATTTTGCAGCGGCACCGCGGCTTTTCTCTGGCGCTTAGCACAGCCCAAGATGATTGTGATTGGTTTAAAGAAATGACCAGAGAACGTTTTCCTCCCCAGCGCTGTGTAAACTAGCCAGACCCTCCTCCAGTGTGCTGTAGGGGAGGGTGTGATGTCAAAACTGTAACTGGGAGTACGATCTTGTAGGAGCTCACGAGTATCGAGTAGTAAGTTACGGGTTTGACTGCCGTTCCAGGGCACTTGCACGGACAGAAGGTTGTGAAAACACAAGTTACGGGTTGCCTGGAACGCAGCATATCATTTTGATGGACCAAACCAGAGTTGAAACACCAATAAATATTGGTTCAATATTAGTACATTAGCCAGGTACAAAACACAGCACATAATAACTTGATAAACAGATGATATATTTCAATGTTCTGTTGCTGTGATGTTTTTTTTTGTGATCAGTTAGAGGTTTGCACAGCGGACTATAACATGCCAGGGTCTGTACCAATGCGTATTGGTACACTATACATTAAGCAATTATGCATATATCTATACCTATCTACCGCAGCTGAAGCCCGATCACATGGCGCAGAGGATTAGAAGTTAACTCGCCAAGGGAACCACCCACCCACATTACCACATACTTTATTCAAAACTGACTCTGGTATGCATGAAGTGTGTGTGATGCTGAGCTGTGGTCAGATACACAGCAGTGTGAAACCAAAGTAATCTGTCCTCTTTCACTCTCTCCCACACAGTGACTGACCAAACACTAAAGTAGGGCTGCAACTTACAATTTTTTTCAGAGTTAATTAGTATGTTGATTATTTTCTCGATGAATCAATTAGCTTTTTGGTCTATAAAATGTCAGAAAATGGGAAAAAAATGTCAATCAGTGTTTTCCAAAGCCCAAGATGATGTCCTCAAATGTCTTTTTTTTTTTTTGTTTTTGTCCACAACACAAAGATATTCAATTTACTGTCACAGAGGAGTGAAGAAACTAGAAAATATTCACATTTAAGAAGCTGGAATCAGAAATTATTTTCTTTTTTTCATGAATACAACTCAAATGGATTATCAAAAAAATAATTTAAATTAAACTAATCAATTAACTGTACACTAAAGTAGAGGATTTCACCTGCAGGAGGGCTGCAACACTGCTCTGCTGAGTGAGACTCATCTGCCCCCTGCAGGTATACAGCAGTGACTACCAGTTGTAATGACATAACATGATTGGCATCATGGACTGAAACATGTATTAAACACAGAAAATAAAGCATCAATTTAATATATTTAACAACATATGGATCTTATCCAAATGAGTGAGTTCACACTTTATGAGGGCAACTCATTTATTTGGATTTTTGGGCTTCTCAGTTTGTCTCTTTCTCCTGCTTGTGGACTGTTGCCAATGCTGTAATTCCATTTCCTGCAAATGAAATATCACACATTTCCCTTGCGGTTGGACAGGCATTGGTGGGCATGAGAAGTTTAAATTTTTGACACATTTTGGCTTCTCTGCTCACTTTAAAACAACATATAAATGGGAATATTCATGCGAGCGTTACATATACTTCAGTTCCCACAATAAGGTGTATGAAAGCTCATGAATCCTCTTCTGAGACCAGTACTCAGAGTCTTTCCAGGTCTCTGGAATTTTCTGCTATGAAGCTCAATGAGAGCCTCACTGTAAGCCTGTCTCTCTGGAGCTTTCCTGACCTCTCCCTGACTGCATGAGAGCCGCCAGCTAAGACTGGTAATGAGAAATTAGCCCTGACAGTGGTAACAGGGGAGAGGTAGGAAGTGCTCTTCCCTTATCTCGCCTACTCTCTTCTTTCTGAGCACCGTCTGAAGAATTACCTCCTTTCACTCTTGCAGGGAGCTGTAACATCACTTCTTTATTCCCCATCTCGCTCTTTCCTCCTAAGTATTCTCTTTCCCTCCAATCGTTTTCTGAAGGAACTCTTTATCACTCCGTATTTCTTTGCTGCTGTGTGTCGGCACATTGTTACAGTCAGGGACTCAAGGGAAACAGCCAACCTGGCTCCACATGCCTCCAGCTGATCTGGGTTCAGAGGAGGCTGTTAAAGTTGTTGCTGTAGTGTAGGGAACACGTGTGTCTCTTTCTAGTCGGTTTGTGTCTGATTGTTCGGGACTACATGATAAATCGTTATAAAATCGCAGTCTCGTGGCCGGGTTGGCTCAGTTGGTAGAGATCACATGTACATAGAGGTTTATGCCTTGATGCAGAGGTCCAGGGTTCGAGTCCAACCTGTGACAATTTCCTGCTTGTCTTCCTTCCCTCTCTCTCCCCTTTCACACTTAGCTGCCCATTAAAGGTGGTAAAGCCCAAAAAATAATTCATAATTTCTTCTTTTTTAACTCAATTAGGTATAATTCTATATAAATGAGGGTTATTGACCATGAAAATTGTGATTCATACTTTTCCCCGAATCGTGCAGGCCTACGATTGTTGTTTTGTGTATTTTTTTGTTGTTTTGTGTCGCTCTGCTGTTTTCTTGTCTCTTTGTGTTCATTTTGTGTCTTTTTATAGTCATTTTGTGTCTCTTTGTTGTGTTAGGTGTCGCTTTGTAGTAGTTTTGTTTATCTTTGTTTTCACTTTGTATCTCTCTGTAGTCATTTAGTCTCTTTGTAGTTTCTACGTGTCTCATTGTAATTTGTTATCTCTTCGTAGTGTTTTGTATCTCCTTGTAGTTGCTTTTGTCTCTTTGTAGTAATTTTATGTCTGTTTGTAGTCATTTTGTGTCTCTTTGTAGTCGTTTTGTGTCTCCTTGTAGTTGATTTTGTCTCTTTGTAGTCATTTGTGTCTCTTTGTAGTCATTTTGTGTCTCTTTGTAGTCATTTTGTGTCTCTTTGTAGTCGTTTTGTGTCTCGCTGTAGTTGCTTTTGTCTCTTTGTAGTCATTTTGTGTCTCTTTGTAGTTGTTTTGTGTCTCATTGTTGTTGCTTTTGTCTCTTTCTAGTCATTTTGTGTCTCTTTTAAATAGTTGTGTGTCTCTTTGTAGTTGTTTTGTGTCTCTTTGGATTTATTTTGTGTCGGTTTCTTTTTCAGTGACATTTTGCAGGTTCTGCCACCGCAGATCAACACATACACTCCTCTGCACTAAATACCATCATTAAAAAAAGACGGGGAAGCAGGTTCTATTTTCATAAAGCAGCGCTTTAAAACAAATATTGGATCGGCTCTGGTTGGCACACACTTAATAATAAAGGACTCTCAGCCTCAGCCTCAGCCATATCTAGCACTGGACTTCTACTAGGCGCAGCTTTTTATTGAGTTAGAGAGACATGTTCATGGACCAGACTCCAAGTGTGCTTTATGAGGTCACAGGGTTTGTTTTCGGTTTTAAAATGCTCGGCACAGGGTTGATTTTATTATTTTACAGCCTCTCACAACATATAGGATCTATAGTGTGTATTCCCCTGGCTCCATCAGCTTTTAATGACCGCCTAACTGCAATCGCAGCATCGCATTGTTATAGACTCAGTTAAGTATTAATGAGCACATTACTACACTGTGAGCTGGAATGGGATGTTTAGCTAGCCAAAGGCGTATTCTGCCTTGTTCACACATGGGGCTGAATAATGAAGCTCGACAGATTGTGAATTTATGGGCTGCGAGCGACGACATAAACACATAAATAGACATTAATCTTGCTCATTAACAGTATATCAAGTTATGCGGCAAAAACAGGCACTGTGAGCCATCCAAATGTGTGTGTGTGTGTGTGGTTTGACAGTTATTCTCTTGTGGTTGTTCCAGCTATTGAGTGTTGTTTCTGGATTGACCTTGACTTATGTCCAGCTCTCTGAAAAGATCTTTGGACAGATGTTCCCATTAAAAGCTCTCCGGATGTTTATAGCAGTAAAAAAAAAAAAAAAATAGTAATCAGGGATTTTATTGTTGAAGCTAAACATATATGGCGTATACAGATCAGTAATGAAAAAGACCTGGAACATCAATTTACTCATTAATTTTTTCCTTTCCTTTTTTTTTTTAATTTAGAAAACATGAATAAACTTTTCCTTTTCATGTACCATTCCTTTTCATTCCAATCCAGAAATGAATGCCACATTTATTAGGTCTGCAGGCAAAAGCAGGAAACGTGCACAATGTAAAATTCAAGGCAACAGAGACGCAGAGAGTTGCTCTAGTCTCACTACATGTGATATAAGACTGAAAACATGAGCGTGTGGCACAGCTGAATATAAAGTCACATCACATCAGCTCAGAGGACTAATTTCCCCCTGGTGTACAAAGCCTGAGCGGAGGGATGCCTCTGAGCACTTTCTGCGCTGAATAACCTTTTGCTTCCTCATTTCTCCTCAATTGAACCTGCTATCTTTAATCTTTCATCGCTTCTTTCTGCATTCAGACGCTTTCTCTGTCTGTTCTGCCCTTTTGCTCTCACATTTCTTTCTCCTAGTTACCTCACAGCTTTTCGCAGCAGTATAGTGGATTGATTTGCAGGCAATGCTTGAGATTTGTGTGATATGCAGGCAGGGAGGAATCTAATTACAGCAAAGGCATTCATTTCCCTGACGTGTTACACATGCCAACACACAGACGCACAGTAATCCCTGAACATGTTCCTCCTTTGGTATAATGTGTGTATGTGAGCTTGATAAAAACCAAGTAGCATTTACACAGCGGCATATATATAAATGTGCGTGCATGTAAGTGTGTGTTTCTGTATCTGGGTTGCCTCGGCCTCTTTTAATTGCTATTAATGCTGTTTCCATTGCTTTTGAGCCTGTGCGAGCGTCAGCCAGCGCCTCTTTCTTGTCCAGTGTCATGACAACGTCAGCATCTCTGATTTGGTGATATCCAATTAGTCTCTCCCTCTGAGGATAAAACGCTCACAGCTCCAATCTAATAAGTGTTTTCCCTTAATACTGAAGCCTTTAAACCCAGATTACAGCCTCACCCAATCTACTTGCCCCTCTCCTTTCAACCTCACTTTCTGTTTTGCTCTCCTGTCTTTCTAAACCTCTCTCTGTTGCTCTACACCCACGCTGAGCAGTTAGCTCGACTAGTATAACAACGTGGGCATCCTAAAGTGTGAAATAGTTTTTTTCAGGAGGATGAACAAACCAAATGCTTCCCCCATCAGGTCAAGTTTCAGGCTGGAAGCTTTTAAGGAATAAAGATGAAGCAGCGTTTTACTCATATAATAATATTTTTGTTATTTGCTAAGCCTTCATAAGAAATATATCCCCTCAACTATCGTCTTCTCTGCTCTGTAAATGATGTCAACTTTAAGCCTTTTCTGTCTTCTTCTCTCTGTTTTTTCACCTTTCTGGTGTGATTCTCTCCTCAGTGACTCCTGAACTATATAGAGCCCTCCTCAATCTTATTTTTGTGTGAATGGACTCTGATGTTGGATTGAATTCTTCTGTTTTCACTTGAAAGTCCAGTGTTATTTGCTGTGTAGTTGTGTGGTTGTAGCTGGTTTGCTTGTGCCTTTAACTTAGGCTCTGACTTTTTACACTTAAAATGTGACGGCTGTAAATAGTTACAATACATAACAGATGATTTAAAGAGCAGTACACCAATCTAGCATTGTGCTTCTACAACAGTGTCAGACTAATTTACATTCGTAAAAGGATAATTATTGATGCAGCAGAACATACATTCTCTTTACTTATCAAAACCTACATTACCCACAACGCAACTCGACCGCCGACTGTTCCCTCAGAGGTGTAGTAGTGGCTACAGCCTCGAGCTGCTAGCCTCAAGCAGAGACAACTTCTTTCTACTTCCACACCACCCAGATTGGTTTCATTTTCAAACTTGTAGTCTTCCGCCCCGACCACCGCTGACCCAAGTGACAACACTGGAGGACTTTTTCAGATATTGTGAGACTGTACTGACCCCAAAAACGACCCCTTGGGGTGTTTGTGCAAGCAGCTTATAGAAAGTAGGCCTGTGACGCTAGTGTTTTTCTTACCGCGGTGACGAAGCAACATATCGCGCTGAATGGCGGTTAACCGCAACCCCTCACAAGACTAGAGTAAGTTACAGCGAGAATCGCAGGGTGCCATTTTGGTCACTTTTTGTCAACACTATTATCACTTTTTCCCGACATTTTTGTCACTTTTTCAATGTTGTGGGTGCTTTTTTTAAAATGTTTCTTTCAAAGTTATGTGATATTTCTAATGTTGACGTTTTCAGCGCTTATTTCAAAGGCCCATTTTTTCGTGATATAAAAAAAAAAAAACTGAAAACAGGTCAAATTTGACCCGAGGACAACATGAGGGTTAAAGCAACACCCGACAGAGGGAAAAGTTACATAGTGTTGCTTGAGGTGAGCGAGGTCAGTGCCCATGTGGTCGTGCAAGGAGAGCGAGCGGTAACGAAGAGTAAAAAGAGAGGAAAAAGATTTCAAAGATGGTGTCAAGTGAGTTAAAAGTGAACAATATTCAAAATAGTGGTATTACAGCTTCCAAAGGAGCAAGGTGGATGGGGCTTGCCAAATATAGAATGCTATCCATACAAGCCAGAGTTATCTCTTCATGGGTGAATGAGTGCTCAGATTCCCCCTGGCTGAATATAGAGGCAGCTCTTTGCAAGCCTTTCTCTCCAGTGAACTTGCTGGGTAAAAGCCAGAAAGAACTGCCTATTAAAAACAACCTTTTGATAACCAATGTTTTGTGTGCTTGGAGAAAACTCACAAAAATACTCCATAGTACTCAGCCCTTTAACACTGAAGGATAATCCTGAGCTTTTCCCCACATAGAATGGGTCCAAATTTTACACCTTGGCAAAAAGGTGTTGTTAGAATATTCCAAACTTCCCTTTCCCGAGCCACATTAACCAGCTCCGACTGGGGGGTCCCGAGGCGTTCCCAGGCCAGGTTGGAGATATAATCCCTCCACCTAGTCCTGGGTCTTTCCCGAGGCTTCCTCCCAGTTGGACGTGCCTGGAACACCTCCCTAGGGGGGCGCCCAGGAGGCATCCTTTCCAGATGTCCAAACCACCTCAACTGGCTCCTTTTGACGTGAAGGAGCAGCGAGCTACTCTCCTACTCTCCTACGCTAAGTCCTCCTCTCGGAGGACTGAGCTTCTCACCCTATCTCTAAGGGAGACGGCAGCCCCCCCTTCTGAGGAAACCCATTTCAGCCGCTTGTACCCTGGATCTGGTTCTTTTGGTCATGACCCAGCCTTCATGACCATAGGTGAGGGTAGGAACAAGCACAAACAGCTTTGCCTTCTGGCTCAGCTCTCTTTTCATCACAACAGTTCGATAAATTAAATGTAATACTGCGCCTGCTGCGGCAATTCTCCGACCGATCTCCCGCTCCATGGTCCCCTCACTCACAACACCCCAAGGTATTTAAACTCCTTCACTTGGGGTAAGGACTAATTCCCTACATGGAGTAGACACTCCATCGGTTTCCTGCTGAGCACCATGGCCTCAGATTTAGAGGTGCTGATCCTCATCCCAGCCGCTTCACACTCGGCTGCAGTACCGATCCAGTACCACCGAATGCTGAAGGTCATCAAGCCGGGATGGGAGAAAAACGTGCTCTGGTTTTTTGGCAATCGTCTTGGGCGGCGCTAAGCACCGGACGGAGCCACGGTGCCTCTGCAACATAGCCTTGGAAAGGAACTTGTTTTGGTGGAACATGTGTACGTTCAAAAGTTGTTTTAGTCGTGCAACAGAAAACTCAGATTGGACAGATAGTCTAGCTAGCTGTCTGGATTTACCCTGCAGAGATCTGAGGACCAGGTAACCATAGTCTTCAGATTGGACAGATAGTCTAGCTAGCAGTCTGGATTTACCCTGCAGAGATCTGAGGAGCAGTTAACCACCCGAGTTCAAAAAGAAAGCGAAAGGTAAAATTTCCGGCAACAACTGAGCAATCCCGGAAGTGGAACGTCATGGATATAGACTAAGCAGCTTATAATGACTAATATTCCCGTTTATAGTGGCAGTGACCACTTGTGGCCTTTTTGTAATTATGACAGGAGCAAAGTAGGAAGACGATGACGATGACGATGTATAAAGAGTCCGTGCAGGGAAGGATGGGTCAAACAAACACAGGACTGTCACGTGGTACGTATCCCGTGTGAAACCAAAAGTCAACGACTAACTTTAATTTACAGTACATACATAAGTTAAGTTACATCCAAAACACTACTTTACGTATTTAAGTTAACCCTTGTATTGTCTTCACTTTCGGCACCCTCTGGTATCCCTCGGGTCAAATTGACTGGTGACTTATTTGGGGTTTTAAAAACATTTCTGAAATTAAATGTTATTTCAAAATCTATTAACAAATATTGTCTTTATCTCAATTTCAAACAATTGAGACATGTTTAGGGAATGCAATCAGTCTCTACTAGAACACAGTTAAAAATGTGTTATCTTGGAAAAAACAGAAGTGGTCCAGAATAATTTTCAAGAAGTCAGGAATACATGCTTATCACAGAAAATAAGGTAAGGCCATTGATTTTCAAGTAGAAAAAAATCATATTTGTACCATTTTTCTTCTTGTTTGAAATGGGTCAATTTGACCCGAATACCATACAAGGGTTAAGTTACATAACAAGCGTAGGCTACTTATTTTTTAAAACCAAAACACAATCTTTTCCTAAACTTAACCAGGTTTTGTTGCCTAAACCAACTGTGAACATTTCACAACGTTACGTTCAGGTATGAGAACGGGTTAATCTCCTGCCATCAGTAGGGGGTGCTAATTTAGGAAACGCTGTGGGAAATCCTGGTTCATATTATAGGGTAGGAGCAAATAATCCATGTGGTCGTATGGGTTGGAGGACTTGGTATCATACAGCTTCCTCTGGAGCCACAACAAGGCTTTATATAACTTTTTTTCACATAATTGTGCATTTTTGTAGAAATAACTGGACTTCTCAGTTTATATTCAATACATTCAAATGCAAGAGTATACCTCTGTGAAAAAATTAAAAGTTTTAACTATCAACATCCTCTACTAACAGTTATGTTATTTCTTCTGTTACCTTTCTGATTCGTCTAACATCAAAGCTAAGGTCAAGTCTTCACCCGTTGTCTGGACTTGTTTGTGCGATACTGTGTGTTCAATAACATTCTTCATCACTGAGAATAAAAAAACAGTCATCCAAGTTTTCTTATGAAGGAATTCTCATTTTGTCCTTGCTTTCATTTCTGAGTCAAATAACATGAAAGCCAAGGTTGGGGTTCAACAATTAGTATTCAGCATATTCTGCGCGACATGAATCTTCAAGTTTATTCTCTTGTTTTCTTTTCTGACTTTATTGTAATGGCTGTCTGATAGCGAAGTTGTCCACTGCCTTCTTTCTTTTCCCTATGCAGTGTTTTCCTTCCTGCATCAAATGAAATATGGCATATTAATAATTGCACACCCACATGCTTGCTGCTGCACATGTAGCTCACAGCTCGCCTCAGTCTGTGAGGCGAAGAAATAACAGGATTTTATGGCAGAGAGGCCTTATGCTGTGACACAACTTTGAAGGTTCTGCAGTAATCCCAATTTTTAGAGACTCGCTTTGAGGTTTCAGAAGAAAAGGAAGATAGTTTGACAAAGTGGCAGCCAGGGAAGAACACTCTTGCTGTAATTAAAATGCATCGGCACATAGATAAATCAGATTCAGATCAAAGTGGGTAAGATTTTTATTTTTTCACAAAGTGGTTAAGATTGATTTTTGACAAGTTTCAGAATGTTTTTTTTGTGATTAAATTTGTATTTTTTATATTCAGAAAAAAATAATAATGTAAACATAACATTCATGAACAGCTACAAACACACTGGGACATAGGAACAAGTCCCAGGGCCACAAAATCACAGAGAGGAAAAACAGGAGGGAGACAAAACAACACATGTAGAAACAGACAGACACAAGACAAGGGACCAATCACACACGCAAACAGAAGAAAAAAAAGCTACAGCATTGCTTTCAAGGACTCAACAACGCTGTGGCAAGTCTCCAAAGTCTTCCCCCGGGGCTCCACCCACACGAGCCGTCAAACGCTCCAAGTACGTGACATCCAATAGAGAAAGGATCCATGAACGAACGAGAAGTCATGAGGTGGCTTCCAACGGGTTGCAATCATCCTCTTAGCAGCTGTAAGTCCAGCAAACACAGCACGTTTTTTGAAACAAGTTTCAGTATGTTGATGGTTGAGACATTTGTGTCTTAACATGACACCAAATCACACAACTGTAGCAATTACAGAAATTCACCCTGAGATAAAAACACTTTATAAATATCTTCTATGTGATTTTCATCTGACAGACTTTTTGAACTAGGGACAAATACACTGATAGAAACAACGTAAAAGGACATCAATGAGAATACAATCTTCACAAAGTATCCGTGCTTTGAAAAAGAGGAAGATGAGACATAAACAGTTCCTGAAAATGTTTTTGAGAAATGCCTCATGACGACAAACGACATAAGCCAAATGAGATTCAGGTCAATCTGCACTTCAGAGAATTCTTCCCAGTCTCCAATTAGTTCAGCATACTGGCTTAAAGTCTTACATCACTCTGACACACAGGATAATTCCCAGCCTCCATGGAAAGATACCAAAAACAGAAATACAAAAGGACAATCATCCATCCATCCAGTCATCCATCCATCATTTGTTACTGCAATAAAAATGTGTTCATTTCGCAAGGTAAACTGGTAAAAGGAAGCCACGAAACAGTGAACGCAAAGTCCCTCAGTCATCATGCTAATAAATCAACACTATGACAAGATGACTTAAGGAACACAAGCATATTTTTCAAAATGCTTATTCAACAGCAGAGAAATACCATGAAATTGGAGTGCTTTTAATAGGAAATGTTAAGTTTATGAAAAAATCCTATTAATCAAAAAGAAAATGAATATATTTACTACAGGCAAATGCATACATAAAAGAAATTTGCTGGTTGCCATGAAAGTAAAAGATTTAGGCTAAGTTATTTTACACTTCAAAGCTTAAAGAAGCGTGGCAGATAGGAAATGAAAATGCATAATATGTGTTTGCATGAATGAGTAAAATCATTAGTTGCATTTTAAGTCAATTTCTGTAAGCCATGCCATTGAATTTTAATCAAAAGGGAGAGGAGAGGCCTGCGACTAGTGACTGACTGAACTGGAATTAAAATGACTTGTGTAAAATACAAAAGCAGGGTTGTTAAGATTTTAACATCTAATATATATTAATATTACTACTACAACAACAACAACCACCACAACAGCAGTGATCTGCATCACAGATCTTGCAGATCCAACCGATTAAGAAACTTTACAAGAGAAGGTTTTAAAAAGATTGAACAGGATGAAACTGACTCTCAGTAAAGCTTATTTAGCCTCAGTTTTTTAGTCTGGAGGATCAGAAGATCGTGAAATAAATGTTTGACACAGATTACCAAAGCCAGCCAGAAGAGACTCCCATCTCATAGCTGTGGTTGAAAGCCTTGCTGCAATATTTTGAACTCACTGGAATCACAGCAGTGTCTCATGTGAAACAGGAGCTCCTTATGAGGGATCAGCCTGAACTCAATCACATACAAAATACATTTTGGGTGAACATGAATAAATCTGTTTCAGACAGCACTTTGACCATTTGACCACAAAAGCAAAAAAAACTAAACCCTGCTGCTGCTACTACTACTACTACTACTACTACTACTACATCCTAAACCCAACCATCACGTTCTTCTTTTCCTAAACCCAACGGTCCCATTGTTGTCCCGTGTGTCATGGAAACGTAAGCCCCCCCACAGCCTTTTCCTTAACTTAAGGGGCCGTGTTCATTTCAAATTCTGTAAGATCAAGTTGACAAGATTGTGTAAGGGGCTCAGCTAACTTTCATTTAGTAAAAGATATATTTGATTAAGAGTGAGTGAAAATGAGTATGCTAGCAGAGAAATGTAAAATAGTTAGCTAAAAGTAACGCATAAACAGTTGATAAAGTTAGATAGTAACTTGCAATAGTTAATAGCGTCAAGTTGTGGCTCAAAGGTGACTTTGTCATCAATTATAATACCAAGGTATTTGTATTGCTTCACCACTTCTATAGCTTGATCATTAATGAGAGTGGAAGAGAGGGTGGAGGGGGTTCTTTCTAAAATAGATTAACATTTCTTTAGTTTTTGCCACGTTAAGCCCTGTGGGCATACATCTGAGGAAAAAAGGTTGGGAAGCACTGACTTAGTGTATGAGTGTGGATTAGTAAGTAGTCATGCGTTATAAGTAGGCTATATGTAATCTGTCGCTGCTCTCTGAACTTGCTCTACTTAACACCAATAACGGCCCACCACCATCTGACATCATGTTCACCAGCAAACCAGACGGTCGGAGCTCTTTGCCCCTGTTCATATGGGACAGACATTTTATTACACGTTAAGACGTGTGGTCAATGCACAAGACTATTATTAGTCCAGGTGCCACATTATACACATTATACACATTTATACTGATATTTTAACACCTCACGAAGGGTGTTAAAACTATTAGGTTTTCAAAAAGATTTCAATGTTTTTTCAAGTTTTCATCTTAAAAAAGGGATCACAACATCAATTCTTCTCTGATGTATTTTCTCAAATGTGGCTAAGTACATGCATAAATATAAGCATTAGGAACGTATCGCTCTGCGCCCATAGTTATCTTTATTAAGACTATTTCCCATATCCTACTGTAATCACAGACACTGTAGATGGGTCATTATATAGGCATACAAAGCTGCTGGGAATCAGCTTACATTTCACTTTTTGTGGGTGCAGAGAGGATCAAAGCAAAATCAGAGGTGGACTGAAAGCTAAGTGTGTCTGGTATATTTCTTTAATACTCTATAGATATTTTTGGGGAGCTGGCTTAGAATTTAAAAATATAAATTTGACTTAGACACAGAGTGGGAGTTCAGCATCTGAGTCAAAAGTGACAGTAGAGACTGTGGTTCACTCCTGTCTAGACCCTTTTTGATTAAAAAGAAAAAAAAGGTGCTTTCATATGCCAAGAATACTCTTGGTCTCTTTTGCGGAGTGGGAAGCAAACCTCCATACGTCCAACAGATCATATGTAGTTTACTAGAATGCCTGTACTGTATATGTTGGTCCTCAAGCCAAAGAGCTTGGACGTAAAAAGAGTATGGTTTCCTCTGACACACACACACACACACACACACACACACACACACACACACACACACACACACACACAGGAATTCATTTAACTTCATGAATGAACAGATTTGTCATACTTCTAGCTGTAAAATGCTGCCTGTGATGCCAAACATGTCTCACACACACACACACACACACACACACACACACACACACACACACACACACACACACACACACACACACACACACACACACACACACACACACTTTCATTACAGCCATTAAATATGTACTGTAGTTGGAGTTATGAGTATTATGCCATGTCATGGACATCATGCTATCCAGGGATGGCTATGTCAATTGATTTGGCCCAGACTGAAATTTGTCTCCTTGATTAAATTTGGCACAGACATTCATGTGCCCTGGAGGACTATTAGTATACATAACTACTTTGAAAATCTTCAGATTTTTCCTCTAGTGCAACTTTTAGTGAAATATTTCAAAAACTGTTGGATGGATTGAAATGAACTTTGACCTGGATAAAATGTAATAACCTTGTTAATCCCCTGACTTATAGTGGCATCACTGAGTCATTTAGCAAATGTTAGCATGCTAACACGCCAAACAAACACGGTAAACATTCTGCCTGTCAGCATCAGCATATTAGCATGTGAACGTTAGCATTTAGCTTCAGGCACTGCTGTGGCTACAGCCTCACAGAGCCACTAGCATGGCTGTAGACTCATCTTTTGAATCCAGTGTCATGTATAACATGTCTGTAGATTATTATGAAGCTGTCACCTTGGCTTCGTCTCACTTTAAAAACATATACAATATAAAAATGTATGAGATAAGAACTAGAGCCCGACCGATAAAGGATTTTTAAGGCCGATACCTATACGATTATTTAAAAATCCGATATGCCGATATATCGGCCGATAAAAAGTATTTTAAAAGAAGATATGAAAATTAAAGTCCTTTAAACAAAAACACATTAACAAAAAAAAATCAGTGTTGCCAACAGGTATGTTGTAGAGCGCCCTCTGGTGGACAACGCCAATGCTCATAACACAGCCCATTTTTTATTTTTTAAATGTTTTATGATTTATAAAAAAAATAAAAATAATCGGCCATTATAAATACCGGTACTGAAATATTGGGAAATACCTAATATTGGCCAATAATATCGGCCCGCCGATATATCAGTCGAGCTCTAATAAGAATTCAAGATAGAATGCAAAGAAAAGGGAAGAACAAGAGGATGAAACAAGGATCTTTCCTGTGTCTTTGTGAGTTGGTGAGTTTAAAAAAACACTTAATTTGCAGAATTTGGACTAAAAGGTCTGCTTACATAACTTCCCATCAGCGCTCTGTGGTTATGTCATGGCTTTGTCTCAGTACTTGTCCCGCTTCCAAACAAACTATTCCACACACAAACTTTAAGATGTACTCCTTAGGCAAGGTACATTTTTTCTATTGTCTTATATTTGAAACCTTTGTCATTTGACTTCTCCTTAAATACTGAATAGCTACTGTTCTATGAGGATTTTTATCCACCTTGTCCAAGGAAGAAGTAAATGATCTAAACTATCTAGAAGCAAGTCGAGGGCAACTGGAGCAGCTGTTTGTTCAGTTTGTTTGTGTCCAGTAAGAAACATTAGATTTAGTTATGTGACTGGGGTTAATTAGTTAAATCACTGCACCACTGGCCCGCCCACTTTGGCTGCACCTCCCTCAAAGCAACAGCCCCAAACCCGTGCTGTGACGCTCAGACACAAATAGTGATGTAAACAACAATTACACAACATAAAAGCAATTGGAAGACATATTTGGAACATGAGGTGCACTTAGCCCTAGTGTTGTCTTCGCGTCAAAATTGAAAATCAACACTTTTGTTGATGCTTTTTATTGACGTTTTGAACTTTTTCCTCACATTTTTGTCTCTTTTTTTCAATGTTTGTCACTTTTTTTTGACGTTTTCAACACTACGTAACACTAACTTATTAACTTTAGTTTTACAGTTGTTATTGGAATTTATGGTCAATAAACTATTAGAACATTAGAAAAGCAGAAATTAAGAATAAGACACCCCAAAATTAATGAAAGTAGAGAAGAAATCTCTTCTTTCATTAATTTTGGGGTGTCTCATTCAATTTTATAGCATTTGAAAAAATGGTTTTGAAATAGTATTGAGTAAAAGTTGACATATTCCAGTCTGTGATTTGCCAAATAGCGTTGTGTGGAATCAATCATGTTATTTGGGGTAATTAAAAAGAAGACTGATATAAGGAAATGGGTCAATTTGATCCGAGGACAACATGAAAATGAATGAAAAAAAGGTGATGTTTGACCGTGTTGACACCATGGTGGAAGGATATTTTTTTAGGTATAACAATAGCAACACTTTCATCTGTCCGCCAGCTTGAGCTCTTCGGCCCAGAGCAAAAACCTGACGAAGGCAATGATTTGTCAAAACACTGTCTAAATATTAATTACTTAATATGTCCTCTAATTCACTTTTATTACAGAAAGAATTTGATCGTACTAAGTTTCTTTTTGGTTTGTATCAAATTCACAAGAAAGAACATTTAAACGTAATGGAACGAGAGTTTGTTCACAGCTGGGCTCCACACCCCCTACTTGAAAACAGCATCTCACATGGACCTGAAATGACAGCAGGCTGTCTCCGCACAGCAAAGCTGAATGCAGGCGTGCTGAGGTTTAGAGGGATAAGCCCGATCAAATCCTTCCAGATTGATCTTTGACACCGTCTACCCAGTGGGTTGCACTGCCTCTCTGCCATGGCAGTTAGGGGGAAGGCAGCAGGCGGGGTATTGGGAACAAGGACAATTATAGTCAGGTAAGGGGGAGGAGAAGAACTGGAAAGAAGAGGGTGGTGAGGGGATTAGAGGTGAAGATATAAAAGCACAACACGAACAACAAGCTTCACAAACAGAAGACAAGAAGCACTCTCTCTGAGCGGAGATCGGCGGTGGCCTCTTGGGATATCTGTGACAACAGGTAAGAACTTAATTGACTTGACTTACTGATGACATTGTTAAAAACCTATAGTGCACTTTAATCCTGTTTCCATGGTAACGTTACAACTTGTGTGCTGGTTATAGATCAAATGAGTCAAGTCAGCTTTGAACTAGACAATGCAAGAATTCAGATGAGGATGACTTTAATGATAATGACGACTTTAATGCAGATCTGCATTTGTGCATTGCGAGCTAAAAACTGAAAGCGGATACGAGGAACAGATTGAATGCATGAATGACAAGAGTTTGAACACGAGTGAAGAAGAAAAACTATAACAATTTCTACTTATCCTGTGCTAGCAATGTAATTTAACTTGAGGTTGCAAATTAAAAATGGAGAAAATGTGGTGAAAAAGCAAATTGTAGGTTGAATTAAAGATGTAGTGAAGTTCAAAAAAGCAATATTTTGAAGCAAAGAAAGACATGAAACTGAAAAAGAGAAAATGCGTGTGTGTGTTTTATTATGCCCAGTGTAAAGAGGACTGACTTTAGGGGGGGGGGGGAAATCACAGCAACAGATGACCAACATCATGTTGTGCAGCTTGACAGATCTCTACACATGAGAGCAGGAAGAAGACATGTCCTCAGGGGACCCTTTGGAACCATCTAGAGGCAATCTAGCTCTGTTGATGACGGCGGTGCATATGGTGGATTAACGCAATGTGCTAAAAGATTGCCACCTCTGTCAAATTGCCTTAACTGGATTACCAGTGTTAGCAGTCAGGGGGAGGGAGGGAGGGAGGGATCAGGTCAGATACTGCTTAAGATCAGGTCAGAGATGAGGACAAGAGGGACATTTCAATCAAGAGATTAGCATGTCCATGTACAGAAAACAACACCATGTACAGTATAATGTTGGCGCAGCCTCCTTTGGTTAGCAAGAGAGCCGTGTCAAGCTGACAGATATAAACAAAATACATGATGTTGAGTACACTGAATGGAAAAGTCTGATGTCATTGCACATGGTATTGGCTGCTGTCCAAGAAGGGCTGTTAATCTGCTGCGGATCAGAGTGGGATTACAGCTAATCTGGCTGGTTAAATTTATCTGCATAATCTCCACTGATTGGCATTGAGAGCTGGAAGGACACAGGATTATCAGAGGGCAGAGAGATAGAGAGAGGGGAGGAGGGGGGGGAGAGGAAGAGGGAAACTGTGATCTCTGTGTGACGACGCTTGTTCCGTCTTTTAGAGACCCTCAGCAGAAATGAACGCCAACCCCCCTGCAGGAAGCGCCCTCGCCCCGTCTGCAACGGTGGGACCCACCACACCCAAGAAGGGACCACCCAAGTTCAAGCAGAGGCAGACCCGTACATTCAAGAGCAAAGCCCCAAAACCAGGACAGAAAGGGTAAAAGCAAAAAGTTGACGTTCATACAGCACACCAAGATGCATAATTTTCTGTTTTAAAGAAGATGTGTTAAAAATATTAAATAAAATAATTTACTGTTAGAGAATAAAACCGATTGAGTATCTTAAACAAAACACTAGGGGGAGGTGATGTATGTATTAGATCATCTTAAATCAAGTAAGGACTGATCGAAGTGTGGAAATCAACTCAACTCACACTTTCCAAACTGTTTGACAGTTTTTCAACTCTTACAGTGAAAGTAAGTTTCTCCATGTCATAAATGTCATGACCAACCTCTCAACCTTGATACTCTGTCGTTAGTCTATATCTACGACCTTCCACTCCCGGGAATGCTCTGTTGTCGTCGGGAATAACCCTAACCCTAACGGCCGTTACCTTCCTCATTCTTTGTGTTGTAATGTTGAACTCTGGTGGATTCTGGTTACCTGGTCCTCAGATCTCTGCAGGGTAAATCCAGACCGCTAGCTAGACTATCTGTCCAATCTGAGTTTTCTGTTGCACAACTAAAACAACTTTTGAACGTACACATATTCCACCAAAACAAGTTAATTCCAGAGGTTATTTTAAGCGGCACCGTAGCTCCGTCTGCCGCTTATCTCCGCCCAAGACAATTGTAATTGGTTTACAGTAGTGCCAATAAACCAGAGCAGGTTTTTCTCCCATCCCGGACTGGTGTGTAGGCTAGCCAGCCCCTCTTCCACAGCGCTGTGGAGGAAGGTCCGGCAGTGCGAGACTACTGTTGTTAGCCACTTTATTCTACATATGTTTTAAATGCAAACGCACCCGACTCACTCAGCTGTTTGGTTCCTCTCCTGCAGCTTTGGTGACGACATCCCCGGCATGGAGGGACTTGGCACAGACATCACAGTGGTGTGCCCATGGGAAGCCTTCGGCGACATGGAGCTCAGCGACTTGGCCAAATACGGCATCATCTAGCCTGCTGCCTTCCTCGCCTGCCTGCACCTCTCCTCTGTGTTCTCCTCTCCGCCCGGCCTTCTCTTCGTCCCGGCTCGGCACGCCATGATAAGGCTGCCAGCAAACCCCCTAACGCCCTCTCGTCTGTCTACCTCATGCTTCACTCCACTAAGTGGACGGAAAGCATAATAATGTTATTTTTATATTATTATACGATACTGTTTATACTATATATACTTGAGATGAGAAGACGAGAAAAAGAACTCTACGTACCTTATTCCTTTACCCTTCATCCATCTATAATAGTCTTCTCCTGACTCCCCCGCTTCCCCTCCAGCGCTCCTAACCCACGGCAAGCAAAACACTGACTTGTATTTGCTTCTAGCTGTCTATTAAAATGTAAATATTTTGCTCTCAGCGTTAAAACCTTTTAACCTTGTCCTCCACCCTACCTTTTGTACTTCCTCCCACTTTTATTTTGCATTTGTATTTTCTACTCCTTGTGCACAAGGTTACTGTGAACACCAGGGGATGCAAGGAGAGCGTGTGATATATATATGCTATAATGGTGAAAATTACAATGCACTTTCACGTGATCATGGAGGATGAACTCCCTTTTATCCCATCTCTCTCTCTCTCTCTCTCTCTCCTTGCTGCTATCTGAACCCAGGTCCCTCCTGAGAGAAAACAAAGGCATATATTACTTATACGTTTTGTGTTGCAAGCACACTAACACAGATCATGTACTGTGAACTGGTACGTCCTGATAGCTGCAGTAAAATGTGTATATTTTAAGTACTCATGTTGTCCATCTCTTTCTTTCTTTCTGGGATACCCAATACAAGATGAAAAAAGTATGGCCGGTTTCAAATGAATCACATTAAAAAAACAACATGTCAAACAAGTCCTGACTTCATATCCCTATATATCCCATTTAAAACAAGGACTCTCCCAACATTTCCCAACAGTCTTCTAACTCAAATTTAATGACATTTCCTTCTGAGTCTTAACTACAATGCAGTCTGAGTACATCTAATAAAAATTACCGCTCATTTTAAGGCTTCCGGACATCAACACACTCCCACGAGGCTCTTTGTTGGAAAAGGAAAACAAATCATGATATTAACAAGAAACTGTGTTCCATCTCCTCACAAGGAAAATAATTGAAACCCCTTATATTCAAACAGTGAGTCCTAGGGCTTATGCTGTTATGTTTCTGTTATATTAGAGATATATTACATAGAATAATACAAGCCTTTTCAATGACAAACACCCTATGTACACTGCATATTAATAAGTGTCTACAGCCACGCTGGCAGCTCTGTGAGGCTGTATTAAACAGCGGTGCATGTTAATAGGCTTCATTTATCATGTTCACCACATTAGTTTCTACACTTTCTAATTAGCGTAAAACAGAGCACACAGCTGAGGCTGATGGGAATGTCGTTAGCTTTGCAGGTATTTAGTCATGAACCAGTATTGGACAAATTCAAATTTTGACGTAATGATGGAGCTAGATGCCCCTAGAGGCCCTTCCAACTAAAAAGGCTCACCAAAGGTATGGCAATTCCTCCTGAGGAGGACATGAATGTCTGTTTCACATTTCATGGCAATCCAGCCCATTGCTTTTGAGGCATTTCATTAAAAATGAAGAAGAAGCAACCTCATGGTAGCACTACTGCAGATATTTTCAACAGGGGGTCCGGGACCCTAAGGGGGTCCTCAGAGTTACCGCAGGGGGGGCCCCCCAAGTTATTGTTCAATCAATTTGAAAAAATAAAAAAAAAAAGTTTCAAAATGAATATGTCTGAAAATATACATAAACATGAGTCCAACATATTATTAGCAAAACTGTACACAACATTGATGACTTATGGCCTGTAGGTAAGGGAGCCACATACAGTTAAACTTAAGTGTGTTTTTGACATTAAAACATGATATAACATGATAAATATATGAATGCATGTCCATAATTATTATTTTAATAGCTTAGTATTGTATGTACCATCAATTGGTATGTGGAAAGACGTTAGGCCGCCCTACATTTATTTTAATATGTAACCTAATTTAATCCAATATGTGGTGGGTCTCTGCTCTGTCTCTCTTTCAGCTAACGAGTCTCTGAACTAGAGGAAAAGTCAGGGGGTCACCAAATTCAGTAGGATTAATTAAATGTTTGTTCAAAAGGTATTAGCAATTAACGAATAGTTGTTGAGATACGTCAGTCAGGACCAAAGTGGTGAACACAGAGCGACATCACCATCCATAAACTTGGCAACACTCCAATTTTAAGTGTTGCCCAGGGGCCAATTTTTGCAGAATGACAGGATGACCAGGGGCCAGCTAATAAACACACGTTAATAGTTAATAGTATTTAACAGATACATTGAATAAGCATTAAAAGGTGTATAACACCTGAACTCATTTTTTTTTCTTTCAAATGCTATAAAATCTTATAAAACACCTGAACTCAAAGAAAGTAGTAAACTGATCATTTATTTTACTTGTAAAGAGCATCCTATAGAACCATCCGCATCATTTTTTTCCAACATTTTGATTGACAAAACCCCAAAATTCTGATATAGAAACCTTTTGAAAATGGTTTCAAATTAGACGTGAGGACTAAAAGAGGGTTAAATTAACTGAGATTAGTTCGCAGGTGTGTTCTTAGGACTTGAGGATTTTCAGGGTTTAGCCCAACCACTGTTTAATAAACAAGCTCTATTTTCATGATTTTTTTAATGCACTGTGGAAGCTTATTTAGATTCAAAGTGCGTTTGTACAAAAAGAAATTCCCAGTGTAAATTAATATATTTTTATTGTGAATTACAAAATGATCGCCGGGCCCTATCAAATCTTACCACAGATACACGACCACATGGCTTCAGCCAACATCCTTTAATGCTAGGGTTGCTATGGATCCTCTGTCAAAATAATGACCTGCTATCAACACTGAGTGCCTGTTAATCTGAACACAAATGTTTCCCTTCTTCTCATTCCAGCCCAACCTTAAACCAGTGACGGGGATTTGTGTGGGAAAAGAAATGAATGCCATGCTTAAATTCCTCCAGTAATAAGGGATACCGCAGGGAGACTTTAAGTTTGAAATATTCAGTAGATATAATGGACATTAATGTTGTTCCCTACCACACACACACACAGCAAATACGCTTGATGTTCAAAAAGACAAAAGCTGCGTTTTGCACACTGGTGTGACTTTACAGTTGAAGAGTGACTTAAGGTTCAAGCGAACACACCCTGTAAACTCTGTGCTTGTACAGGCATGAGGTGAGGCGTTACGTATGGGCTTGTAAAAGACAACGGTTGAAAGCACTCACACAACTCTATTCTTGACGCAACTCCCCCTGCGGCTAACTCGCCGATTCCAAATGTTGTTGCTGTGATTTAAGGGTAACTAAGGTGACGGCTGGTCCTGTTCTGTATCCCGATGAGACTGGGATGACTCAGTTAAACTCTCACCTTAACTCCCGTACAAAAACAAACAAACAATCTCAACACACTCCCTGTAACTCCACATAAAAGTGCACATCAGGCTATCAGGGGAAAGGGATGCAAATTCCTTTGGGAAATGGGTTCATCACTAGGGAGGGGTTAACTCTCCCTCTCCGAGTGTGACTGTGTGCATCATCACCTCCAGGTGTGTCTGAGGGAGGGACACAGAGAGACAGGAGGGGTCTGACAGGAGGGTATGAGTTGGTCTGCAGGTTTCTCTGCTTTGCCTAAACTGTTGGTGAAAACATTTCTTCTTCTCCCGGGTGACTTCAGAGACTCAGAGACTCCCATTGCTTCCCACCCGGGCTCTTCTAGTGTTCTTCCTGTTACCTCGGGTTGGCAGAGATATGGGACCATCATCCCGACAGGAGGCGCATTAAGCGGCCGTTTATTGCAAGGTGTCCTACCAAACTTTAGTCAAGACTTCATATCCCAAAGGAGAAAAAAAAAAGGTAAGTTTCACTGTTTTTATTATATAAAAGTTTTGATCCTGCTTTGGAGATGCCATCTTATTGTGACATGAATACTCTTTTGTCTTATACTACTGACTATATTGCTGGAATATACAGTATGTGCACTTCATGCTAAATGACAGCTACAATTAATAGGTTGATCAAAAACCTCCATGCCCTTTTTATTAAAAAGTGTTGTGCTCCCCCACCACCACTGTATGAGCTCCTGACTATACAAATGAAGGCCATCGTTAGGGCAAAGTTGAGGGCCTCGGCCATATTTATCGAGTGATAGTCCTACTAAAGGTCATCTTTGATCTCTGGCGCTGAAACAAAGGCTCTTGTTACAAGCTGGAGGAAGTGGCAATCAGCTATCAGGAGTGAATATCTCCCACCTCCAAGCTGTGCCGCATACAAACCTGATTGTGAAGCTGATGCAGTTACCTTTCATGTCTGCTGCTATGTCCCAGCTTCACTTGCTCACATGTTGCAGTTGTTTTTTCCTCCATTGTTATCTCTGACTAACACGCTCCTGTGCCTTGCTCTGGCACGTTGGTGCACTCCCTCCTCCTGCGCTCTTCACTCCACTCCACCTGTCAAACCGCTCTCCCCTTTTTCCTTGTTGTGTTAACCTCTGTGTTATCCTGTCTTCCATTTCATCCTGCTTTGTTTTGCGCCGTTGATGTTTTTGAAATATTGTGTTTTTTTTGTTTCAGGAGAATATATCTTAAGGAAAAAAAAGAGTGTGTGTATCAAAAGGACACTTAAAAGGAAGGACTAAATCCCCCCCCAGGTGGATTTCTCCAAATTAAGATGGCTTTTTTACCAGAGAAGCACAAATCCCTTTCCCCCATCCTTCCCCTCCTCCTCCTCCTTTTCTATGCCCCTCTCACATGTCTATGCCAGTCAACCAACAGCAGCTCAATCAATGCCACAACCAACCCGCCAATCACATCCCCAGGTGGTACTTTCCTGAAGGGAGTGCCAGGCTGCGGCACAGAACTAAACCCCATCTACAGGTACCTGTGTGACCGCCGGGCAGCGTGGGGTATTGTTGTGGAGACCCTGGCCACTTCAGGCTTCCTGTTTAGCATTGTTCTCCTCCTAGCCCTGCTGGTCTGGTCCATGTGTATCTGTATTTCATCAAAGAACCAGCGCAGCAGCATCGGAGGCACCGTGGCCTGCATGTCCATGTACCTGTTGGCAACAGCTGGGATCTTTGCCATCAGCTTCTCCTTCATCATCCGCCTCACCCCTCAGACCTGCCCCACCAGGCTCTTCCTCTTTAGCGTGCTCTTCTCCCTGGCTTTCTCCTGCCTGCTGGCCCGCTGCCTCGCTCTGCTGGGCTTTGCAGCGGCCCGGGGCTGGGGGGAGCCCGCCCTGGCGCTCGGGCTCTCCACCGTGCAGGTCATCATCTCTACCCAGTGGCTGATCGTAGTGTTGGTCCGCGACAAGAAACCTTGCGAGTACAGCCAGGAGGAATTTGTCATGATGCAGATCTACGTGCTGTGCCTCCTGGCTATTGGCCTGATATTTGCCCTGCACTTCCTGCACCGCTCCTGCTCCACATACAGCTACAGTTACACGGGGGCAATCCGCCAGCAGAGCCAAATACAAGCCACGCTGCTCTGCCTCACACTGTTTCTCTCCGTCTGCATCTGGGTGGTATGGATCACCATGCTCATCAGGGGGAACCCGGAGGTGGGCCGCCGGCCGCAGTGGGATGACCCGGTGCTTAGCATTGCCTTGGTGGCAAACGGCTGGGTGTTACTGATGGGACACGGGTTGGCCCAGATGGCCTTCTTCTGCAGGGGGGAGGCCAGGTCCAAGGACATCCCTCTGAGCTTTGCAGGTTGGACCAGCCCCAGCGCTGATATACCAGGACTGGCCAGCCCGAAGCAAGGGAAAGAAAACGGAAGCTATGAGAGTGATAGTGAGAACAGGAGAGGTGAGAAGCTGTCCTCATTAGCCAGTCTGACTGGCGCTTAATTGAAAGGTTGTGAATCATGCGTGGGGGGTTGTACAAATAATTAAAGGGGACATATGATGAAAAACTCACTTTTCAGTGCTTTTGCACATACATTTGGGTATCTGGAGTGCCTATCAACTCACAAACTGTGGAATAAGACATCCCAAGATGCCTAGATCAGAACACATAGGATTCAACAAGCTATTCAGATGTGGCTTCCCTTCCAATGTCTCACAAGCCAATCAAAACAGACTAGGCTTAAAATGGAGCGTTTCAGACAGAGGGGGACTGCAGGTATATTCAGACAGACAGTATGAGAAAAATAAAGTGTTTTTTGAACATTGAAGCAGGCAAAAATTTTCTAGTAGAAACCCAAAATACAAGTGTGATTCCGAAAATGTGCATTAGACGTGTCCTTTAAGTCTGCAACTAGGGGGAAGGGGAGCGTTGCCGCTGCAAAATAACCATGGGAAGGAAATTGTTTTGGTGGAACATGGATACGTTCAGAAGTTGTTTTAGTCGTGCAACAGAAAACTCTGATTGGACAGATAGTTTAGCTAGCTGTCTGGATTTACCCTGCAGAGATCTGAGGACCAGGTAACCATAGTCCTCAGAAATCCACCAGAGTTTAGAACACCAACACAAAGAAAACAGAAGGTGACGGACATCCGGGCGATAAGACCCTAATAAGGCGGTATTTCTGGCAACACCAGAGCAATCCCGGAAGTGGAAGGTCATGGATATAGACTACGTCCGGACCAACAATCAAAAGCCAAAGATATTTCATTTACTACCACAGTTGACAAAAGAACCAATAAATAATCACATATGAGCACAAGCAATCAATTTTTGGCATAGTTTCTTAAAAGATACCTAAAGGACTTAGGATTTAGTGGCATTGGATGGTGAAGCTACAGATTGCAACCAACTGAATTCCGCTCCAGGCATGCATTTCTTTCCAATATTATAGAAAACAAGTCTTCAAGTAACTTAAAAACGTAACCCTATGGAGATATGAAGGGCTCATTCTAAGCTAACGAAAACACAATTTGTTTGACTAGTTATCAAAATAGTTGATTGATCTAGCGACTAATGTTTCAACTCCAAGAATAATAAAAACACCTCATTCTATAAAGCCACATTAACAATCGTATTAGTTGTAAATACCGGCACAATGATGACACAACCTGGCATGCAACCTGATAGAAGTAGAACTCATCTTGTAGCAGTTTTTCCAGAGTTAATGACTTTATAACTATTGTTTTCTGAAATGTGGCCAGAAGAAGCTACTAGAGAATAATAGGAATTGCTAAAACAGCAGCGCCATTAGAGAAGAGTTATAAGGTTAGCAAACTGACTCTAATGTCAGTTAAACAGCAATATCTTTATCTGAAGTTTGCTAAGGTTAGCTAACATTAGCCGCCGTAAGCTAGTTGTCAAACCAGGCCGAGAAAGGCTGTAACCCCTGAGCGTATGTCATTTAGCATTAGTGTGTTTTACTGCTTATGTATCAAACTTTTCATTTGTGAAGGGAAAACGTGTTTTTTTTTCTCCTTTTTCGACCACAGCAGGAAGGAGGGCTGGGGTCTGGATTTAGTCACTTAGCCACTGTTTATTGTGGTGGATTAATGGTTTTCTGTTTTTATATTATTATTATTGTTATTATAACTTGTGGACTGGTGTTGAGAGAGTGCAATAAGGCAGATTGTATTTCATTGCTGTGGTACTCTGTACCAAAGTGCATATGACAATAAACTTGAACTTGAACACTTCCTGTAGAAATAACAACACAGCTAAAATGAAGAACTCCTATGCTACTCTACAAGACAAAACAAAGTAACCAGGGCAGAGTCTGAGCAGCAATCCCAGATTCACTAAAAGCCGTCCTTTATCATACTGGATTAGAACTACAAGCCAGAATGAACATGGAGCCGATATCCAACATTACAAAACGATACCCATTTTCAGTGAGCTCAGCTCTCACTGGGTAAAATGAAGCTATAATTGTTGGTAACTGTATTGTGTGTGTGTGTGTGTCTCTCTTCAGGCAGGAGGACGGAGAGATCGCTGCGATCACCCTACGAGGCGGGATTCGCCGTGACGGTGAGTAATAAGCCATTTTAGGATTAACAATCTGACTTCACATCATGCTCGGCAATTAAGCGCTGTGACCTTTCACTGCTGCAGGCAATTATGGCTCAATCATATTGTAAGGTTAATGAAAGCACTAATGGTAAATCCTAATGGTTATTAACTGCACTGACATGATGAATGTGTGATTCCATGTTTCAGAACATCGACCCTACCAAAGATTACACCATTCCTCGCCCGCAGACCACTAACTACATGGAACCCTATGAGGATTACTGATTCAAGTCTCTCTCACACACACACACACACACACACACACACACACACACACACACACACACACACACACACACACACACGCACGCACACGCACACAACTAGGGTGCCCAGGTGACTCGGGTGGTTTACTCCTCAACGCAGTGGGCCAGGGTTCGATTCCTGGCCTGCAGCACTTTGCTGCATGTCATTCCCCTCTCTCTCCCCTTTCATGTCTTCATCTGTCCTGTCAAATAAAGGCCTAAAATGCCTCAAAAAAATAATCTTTAAAAAAATAAATTTAAATAAATAACTAAAATGAGGCCAGTGGTGGAATGTAACTAAGTACACTTACTCAACTACTGTTCAGGTACCCTGGAAATTCTTGCTGAAGCTCAGCGAGTTACTCTGGCAACGGGTAACGCTGCTCATTAACTATGCCCTTGTAGCCGAGCTGCACCAATCACATCGGTGTATCTGATATAGGCGGGGCCAGTGGCAAGCTAAACAGATGACGACGGTTTAATCTACCAGTTAGCTCTGCTGGTAGCTAAGCGTATGGGGCTCTGGATACGTCACCCCGTGTGTTGTTGTGATTGGTCGTAGTGTTATCCAATTGCCTGCAGTGGGATTTTCAAATGCACGCTTGGTGCCGCCCTTCCAGATGGGCAACCTTCATTGCTCAATAAAAGACCAGATTTGGGTCTGGATTTCCATGCTAGTCCTTAAGTACAAATTTGAGGAATTCTACTTCTACTCTACTGCATTTCAGAGGGAAAAACTTTTACTCTGATACATTAATCTGACAGCTTTAGTTACTTTACAAATTAAGGTTGTTGTACACAAAACATGTAGTTCACTACCCAACAAATAGTTGATTGACAGAACTGTTTGGATCATTTCCAGTTCCTAAAATGTGAAGCTTTTTCTGCATCAAGTACTTGTAGGCTACTTTTAATATTTGAAGTACATTTTCCTGACAACACTTACATACTTTTACTCAAGTAACATTTTCAATGCAGGATTTTTACTTGTAACAGAGTATTTTTAGTGTGGTGTCAGTACTTAACCTTAAGTAAAAGATCAGAATACACATTCCACCACTGAATGAGGGGGACACTATTCAACCTAGCTATCATTTTCTTGTGCAAATGTAAATATTTTCATTGAGTGATCTAAGAAATGTTATTTCAAATGGGCCGAAAGAAAGAAAGAAAGAACCAATGGAGCTTCAGCAGAGTGACTCACTGCTGGTATGTCTTCATGGAGGCTGGATGGCTTCAGACAGTCAGGCTTTCAACTGGAGGGAAATCCACATCACAAATGCTTAGTAGAAGTGTGTGTGTGTGTGTTGCTCTAATACGGTATAGAATAGCACTGAGGTGATAGAAGATGAGTGAAACTGTCACTCTGAAAGTGCCAAACTGCTTAGCTGGAGCAGAGGCAGTAGAGAGGAGAGAGGAAATGAGGAGAGGAGAGGAAGGGAGACCAGATGAGATGAGACAAGACAGGAAGAGGATAGAACACGAAACCTGTCAGCACCGTGGGAGGCTCGTGCCATCACTGATTAACATCTCCATATTCAAAGTTACATTACAATGCACTGAAAAACAAAAACTGTGTTCTGTGTGCACACAAGATGTACAAGATATGTTTCTTTCCAGCAATAAATACTCTGACTTTCTACTGTTGTCAATAAAAGGTTCATCTATAAAAGATTTGTTTTTCATATTTAGGACTGGGTTAAAATACTCGATTCTCCATTTAAAATCGATCTTTGAGTGATCTCATATTGATTAATACAATTCAGAAATCGATCTTTTAATACATGCCTACATTAAGTACTTTAAGCAAAAAACATGGTTGCTTCTAATGCAACTAAAATTTCCCTAACCTGCTGGTGTTGAATGGGGACCTTGTGAATCCGAATCAAATCGATTTGGGGGAATCATTGGCGGTAGCCGGCCCTGATCGTATTCTCAAACCTTTTGCTTCTCCCACTCACAATCTGCTCAGATGGCACACACCAACAGCCAACCCCGCTCAGATCCAGTGCCATGGCTGCAGGCGCCTGCTGCAAACTGGAGGCTCAACCACAGGCAGCAGGGTGTCGTCCCACACTTTAACCACCAGGGGGCAATGTCTGTGCATACCAAGACAAAACAAGTCAAAAAGGCCAAACTTAAACTGAAAAGAGTTGGGTTTTTTTTAACACCACCTCTTGTCTGTGGTATCATTTATACAATAAAAAATACACAACATTTAAGTCCCTCAACAGTAATAGTTTCAGTCTGTTTTTGTTCTCACAAATTGGTCTGTAGTGACTCGGCCACCCACAAAAGTCAATTCCTCACTTCAATAGATGTGGGCTATTCAAACACTCTCTCTGCCCCCATCCTTATCAGACGGCCTTCAATCTCTTCATCCAATTAGCCCAACTTCAATTACTCAGCGAGAGCATGCCATCAAATTGGCAATTGGCCTCTTGTGCATTAGAGCAATTAACAGGGATATGAGCTTTCTCGCCACATCCAACCCATTTACGGCTGTTAACACCAGATGCAATAAAAGATTGTTCCAGATTGTTCCTGCTCCTTGGCAGAGATGAGAAAGTTGGAGTTGGGCGGAAGAGATCATCATTGGTCAATGCAACGCAGCCCAGCGGTGCTAATCGCCGTTGCCTCCATCAATCATCTGACTCACGCTGGCTGTGAAGAAAGAAAAGTTTGTGCTCAGCATGAGAAGTGGTTCTTGGTTAGCCTCTAATGTTGAAACATACCTTCTCTCAACTCCTATAACGTGTTTAATCAGAAACAGAAGCTTTATCTCCTTTTGAGTGTCTATTCACAGCGGCCTCTCTCCGGATTGGATAACCCCATTCTAGCCAAACACTGCTAAAAGAAAATGATAAGCCTTAAACAATCATGGGAAGGAAATACCATAATGGTTACTAGCTGCAGAATCACGACACATATCTGGGAGCGTGCTCTATCGCCTCCCGATAACCTTTGTAGCAGAGCTTTTGGTGCCCAAGCACAGGTAAGAAGTATTCACAGACCAGTATAAAAACCAGACAGTTTATTTATTATATACATTCAATAATAATGAAGAGAATTAACAGAAGGCAGACACAAGGATGGCAATAAAATAAAACGTGAGAAAATACATGTCACTCATTGGAAGAAAAGAAAATCACTTGGATAAATGAGCATTTTAAGAGCATGTGACATTAGAAAAAAAAAAAAATCCACATGCAATTCAAACTCATTTATGAAATCCCTGTACAAAAAACTCCCACACTCCCACTGGGTTGACGTGAGCACAGTACAGGGGAGTTGGAGGGGGTCAGCGGCTGAGGAGAACTTTTGTGTGAGAACTGCTTGTGTGTGTCTGTTCGGGCTCACATCTGTGCTTTTTTTTTTTTTTTTTCCATTCCTGCAGCCTTTTCCAAATTTACTCCAATTAGGAGAGACAACAAACATGCAAAAAGGCTACCGGCCTGACTGCTCAGTAATGATTACACCCAGGGGCGCAGCACAAGTCTCGACCCTGTAGAAAGGCATTTTCTATGGGCCCCTCCCTGCAACCACAGCATCTTTTTGGACCCTGGGTCCCCCCCCGAGTCCGATGCCCCAGATTACACAGACTCTATGCAAGCTGCTGCCTAATCATCAGCCTCATCTCCCTGCACGCAAGATCTTTTCACAGAACATCTATTCGCAGACGTATCATCAGACGGGCCGAAGTCGTGTTAGAGTTTTATGTTCATTATAAAATCCAACCACAGTTGTCCAGACATACCAAATTAAAGTTTTAGGTATTGGATATGGCTGGTGATTAGAACGGCGAGCACAGAGCCACCATAACCCAGATTATTGAAGCGGGGACCCCCGACCCTCCCCCCCCAACACTCTCCACCAGACCTTCACTGAGATCCCTCCTGTCACCTTGCTTCATATAACACCCAAGCTCTTTCTCCCTCCTGCTATGTAAACACCCCCCGCCCGCTCTCCTCCTGATCGCCCTCCTCCAGCACTATGATTTAAATTCATGCACAAATGAATAAGATTCTGGGACTGACACCCCAACCCCCACCACCCCTCCCATTTCCCTCCCTCTCTCACAAAAGCATGCATAGCAACACTTCTGATAATACTTGTAAGGAATAATAAAAGACGGGGGGGAGGTAATGCGCGTCAAAAATACTCATTGGACCTACTGCACACAGTTTTCACATTCATACAAAAACAACATTACCCTTCCTCGAATTGTCCGCTCCAACCTGAGCGCATTAAAAAAATAATAATAATAATTTTCCCGGCAGGGGATGTTGTTATCCTGTCAGCTCATGATTAATGGTTCAGCGTCTCACATTCACCATCATCTCCATAATGTCCCTCTGCTAACCACCCACACATTGGCTCATTGTTGAAAAAGCGTGGCCACTGCCGGGCCACAGGGCGCGTTCGACATTGCGTAGACGTTTCCCTCCGTTTACTTTGCCTGGACTTATCGCAAAAGCAATTCAAAGTATCCTCTCTGTCTTTCTGCGTATCCCTCATGACTCAATCTTCTTCTGATATCCCTTGTCTGCATTGACAGCATGTTTCATGTGTGTTATTAAAATGGAAAAATAAAAATGGGTGGGTCAGATTTCCCAAAAATGCTGCAACCTTTTGAATGCGTTCTGTCTTTTTGTAGATGCTGCTTTTATGACATTTCCCAGGGTGCCCTTTCAACGTTGTGCTGAAACATACAGCTGCAACCCACTGATTAAAAAAACAAAACAACAAACTAAGGTAAAGGCACACACACACAAAAAAAAAAAAAAGATTCAACCACAAAACTAAGAAATACATCAGGACCAAAAATGTGCTTTCTCCAGTCTCTTTCTCAAATCTTTGGAACCAAAAAAGGCAAATAATAGCAATAACAACATGGTGAGTATATGGAGATATGATAAATACAGGACAGAGACTTAGTCTATTAATAGTCTGGCTTGCGGTCGTTTCATGATGCCTTCACACAGACTGGTAAAGGAGGACTTTTAAGGACCGAGCAATCCCAGAAGGCATAATGAAGGATTTTAAAATTAAAAAATGATGTGGACATGTGGTGTTTAAAAATCGATGCATCTAAATAGAAAACCGGATTCATTCTCATTACTTCCAAGACGCCATCACGCGACTGCGATCTCTCTGTTTCGGATGCGTTCTAATCTGGGCTCTTCTGTTGGGATCTACCGTTCTGCTGAGTTTCCACGCACAGAGCCGCCTGTAGGCAGAAATATCTTGATTGGCCAGGAGGGATTCCCATTTGGCTGACTGGCAGATGATTGGTTTCCCGTGTGGGTGTTCCCGCTTCCAATCTGATAAGTCTAGTTCATTTATGTGTTCAATGGGTTTCTTTTTGCCGTCTGACCAGTTCATTCACTGCATCGCCGCTGCAGCTGGAATGTCTGACGGTTTAAGGAGATGGAGAGAAATGGGCCGAGTCCTTTTTTGGAAGAAGTACTATGAGCAGATCCGATGATGAGTCTTAGAGGGGGAGGTGCACAGACTTTTTCTAAATGGACATGCATACAGTTCAAACTGATTCTACGTCCCATCGCGGTGTTGCAGGACACAGTGATACATGGAATATGTGTAGACCAGCAATAAGGACAAATGAAAGGCTCTGTCGCTGAAGATAATGGACAGTTCCAACGCGTCCACGGTATATAGAAGGACAACTTATCAATGGCAGCAAACACTGAATAGATGAAAGAAAACAAACTGAGGTAATGCAGGAAAAAAAAAAAGCCACTTTTTCTTTTCTTTTTTTTCTTCTTGTCATTTTCATGCTTTTTTTTTTAATTCTATTTTTTTTTAAACATTCTTTTTTCGGGCTAAGTAGTGAAATGTTGTAAAATGAAAATTAAAAAAAAAAAAAAAAAAAAATCCCATGCTGCTTTTGTGGTTACCAGGACAACAGTGGTTTCCGTCAGTCAGATGCTCCCAATTCCCTCCGGCTGAATGTTTCGGTATCCCGGCTTTTGCAAAATGACAGGACAAGAATAATTCCTCCATCTTCCGTATTAAGCAGTCCGAGTTTCTTTATTACACCACGATGCTAAACCAGAGGGACGTCTCTGCTGTACAGGGCTGTAGCTTGACGTCAATGTAGTGTTTAAAAACATGAGTACCTTTTATAGTAACGCTGTGCTGTGGCATCATTGTGTGCAGGCCAACACTAAAAGAAAGGAGGAAACCGTATACTTAGTGTTCAACGTAAGTGTGTGTACATAGGTCTGACTAGGGCAGTGGATATACAGTAAGTTCAGAAACTTATAGGAACAAAATAAAAAAAATAATAATAAAAACAAGGGTGTGCAGGATCACACAGGAACAGCAGTCTCTCTCCGTCCAGGTCCCGTAGTGTTTTAAAAACCGTCCTATTTGTGCCCCGTAGTTCAAAGTAGCAGACTCCGGCTTTTTATGAGGGAGACACTCCTGGCAGTTTTGTCATCTTTTCCGTGGCGGCGACAGACAGAGGAGTACAGAAACAAGAGTTTGAGTTGATGATGTGGCATATGATCTCTCTCTTGCCACGGGAAAAAATATATATATAAGAAAACAAAAACACAAAAGTTGTCACTATAGTCCGCCTGCAGAAAAAAATGGAGGGGAGCTGCTGCCAAACAAAGAGCTTGAAAAAGGGTTTTTGGAGCGATGTGAAATTCCTCGGGTGTGATTTGTGGTTTTTTTTAGTAAGGAGCAAACCTACTGTATCCTGCCCGGTATAAACTGGCCTAAAAGAGACAGAAAGGACAAAACAGTCATCGAGTGGAAAAGACATCTATGTATTATTGTTGTGAAAAAAAAATAATTATTAAATGTAGTCTACACACACAGTTATACTACAAATCCACAAATTATACATTTATTCAGTCTGCAAATGTGTACATATATTTATTTGTTTTTTTTTGACCCACTTGCAGTGCCATGAGTCCTTCTACAGACAATGATTGCTGCTGAGGACACACAAGAAAAAAGTCCTATGATGGATCCAAAGAAGAGCTTCACATGGGCAGACCCTCTCAATAATGAGAGAGCTGTGTATCTCAACCCTTCCCTCTTTAAAAAAATACAACTAATGTTCCACACTGGTCGTTTGTGTCGCTTTACTTACCATTGCTCCCACTCCGTAAGCAGCAGCGGCTGGAGTTAAAGCGTGGTAGGGGTCTGTAGTGTACACTCGGCCATAACTAGCAACACAAACACAACATAAGAGAAATTACAGTCTGGTTCTGCAGTGGAAAACCGCTCCCATGTGTACCGAAGCTGGTTTCTGACACTGCAGAGCATCTTTACAGTCTGCACGTCAGCACGCCTGTGTGTCAGTCAGGTTTATGACCTCACCTGTCGCTGTAGGCGGCAGCTGCGGCTGTTGCTCCAGTTACGGCGGCCGGCTGGGCGTAGCGATAAGCGGCGGCGGCGGCAGCAGCAGCAGCGGCAGGATAGCCCCCCTTACACACACACACACACACACACAAGAACTAAGTCGTCTGCCTCTAAGGAAGACACCTGGTTAAGGTGTGTAAATGAGTGGGGGGAGGGGCACCATACAGAAATAGAATATACTGACATTTCATTCTAAGAAATGTTATATATATATGCAAATATTTGTAAGTACCTTACAAAATGATGCATATAAATTATAGAAATACCTTTTCTTTCCTTGTATTTGGTAAAAAAATAACTTTCATAATAAAATGTCCTAACACAGACTATGTATGCCCAACCCTGTTTATCATAAATACATATATATACATTGTATACATTGACAGCTGAAATGCAGTATGTGTCAGTATATTGCATTTCTGTATGGGGAAAGGTGGAGGATGTGGGACAGGAATGCTTTATCAGTGAGACAGAGAGAGGGAATTGGAGTGTCCAGGTTGAGTTAGATTGTATTATTACCACTACGGGAGAGGGGGAGGTGAAGACAAAATGTTCACACAGCTGAGGCCAAAAAGAAAGCTCATTGCCTCATCAACACAGAAGATTCAAGAAATGATCAGATACATCAAGAGAACGCCTACAGTTTGAGGACACTAACAGTCACAAGTTCTAGTGGAGACACATTTATGACAAAAACGGTTTGTTATTTAATATTTTGGGTCCTTTCACATGGATTCAGGAGACAGAAAAAAAGAGAGGAAGATGGGGGGTCACACACACACAAACACACCCACACAGGCCTATGCTGACTACAAATCATCTCCTCGCTCTGAGATTGCATGCATGAACCAAATAACAGTTCAAACCTGTTAAAAGAAACACAGTAAAAGACAACACCACTGCACTTGGGCCTGATCAGAACAGAGCACAGCAAAGCACAACAGAAACGCCCCGGCATTCTCCGAGACGCCCGCAACACATGGGGCACAAGCGGTGGGGGCGGGGAAGAGAAAACGGGGGTTATTAGGGAGCGAGAGCAAGGCTTTCTGGGTGAGAGGAGGGACAGGAGGACATGGAGCAGTAGTACAGTATGTCAGCATGCAGCAGCTGATCAGCACATGCTTCAGTAATCATCCTGGGAGGGGTCGGGGTGGTTAATTTCAGTGAGAGACCATGTTCTCCATTTCAACTTGAAGGATTTCAGAGTATCTCACATCCCAGGCTAACGTTGACTGGACCCTTTCTGCAAAATGATAGCCTCCAATTTTGAAAGGAGCCATGCGAGAAACCTATGGCTTAGAATAACAACAACAGGGTACCCGCAGGATTCTCAAAGTTACACTTAAAACATTTATGACATTTTTAATACCACATAGGATGAAATTTAATACCAACTTCATGGCCATATAACTGAAAATCACTGTGGATTCTGAGCATGATAAAAGAACTATTTACCAAGTAACGTTCCCTGAAGTTATGAAAGTGCTCATATAAGACATAACACAATAAAAGAAAGGGAAAAAGCCAAAAATATGAGCACTTTTTTGTGAAGTGTGTTTGTACTCTAACAGCAAAACAAATAAAATATTTGTAGCATTTAGAACTCTTATGCTATGAAACTAAAAACCCACAATTCAATAAATTTAAACATTAGCCACACAAAATATGTATTTATGGCATTTATTTGATCCTATGATAGAAAGGAAAAGAAAAAATGTGAGATCTTTGTAATACTATGTAATAAAATACATAGTTATTTATGTAATGTAAATACTTTTAAGACCCCGCGGGTACCCTGATAAGCAATAACCCAATTTGCATTTCCCTTCATTTTAGGTTATTTGAAATCTAGGTGTGTTGTCATTTTTGCCCACAAGAGAACACAAGAAAGGAGTTTCTCCAAAACTAGCCGACCAGACAAAAGAGACCAGGGTCTTTTTTTTTTTAACAAACTGGCAGGAAGAAAAAAAAAATACACGCTCAATACAATTTAGTAGTTTAGTAAAACAACCAACCAACCAACCAACCAAACAAACAAAGCCCTTCCCCCCAGTCGAAAAAGAGAGTGTGCATTCCAGTGAGTTAGTAGAAAAAGAAAAGAAAAAAAACTCAAAGCGGTGGTAATTTGGTTTTAAACAACTAAAAGACAACATGTTCCAGGTCAGATCAGAAGATGATTCATAAGATCAGAGGAGGTAGTACAATAAAACAATGCACACTGTGGGTTTGGTGTTGAGTTGACCCTACCTGAGGCAATCTGGGACTAAGGACTGAGTCCTGAAACACTAGTCTATAGAGAGAACAGAAACAACCGTTGTCAACCTGGATACACACACACACACACACACACAGTCTTGTTCATACGCTCAGACACTCGTACGCTGCCGCATCCGCCCACAGAGCAGCCTTCATGGGGGTGTTTCAGACCCTCCAAACTATCATTTTCGCAGCTTTTTTAAAATCAATGCTATTGTATTTTGACCCAAGATGTGTTCAAATTATATAACAAGTGGACGTTTTGTCACAGCAAAATATTAGCTTGAGGCAAAAAAGAACAAAAAAAACCCTTTGCTTTTATCATTCACCTTTATGCAGGCAGCTCTGTGCAGCGCATGACTGGACGCACATGCAGAATCACCCCCAGAGGAAGAAAAAAATAAAAATAAAAATAAAGAGCAGGAGAAAACCGTGAGGGGAGGGATAAAGAGTGTGTCGGTGGGAGGTGAGTTTACTTACATATAAGTCTGCAGCTCCGTAAAACCCATCCTGATACACCACACTGAGAGTGAGGAAGGAACAGGGAGAGAGGGGGTAGAGGAGGAGGGAGGAGGAGGAGGGCATAGAGTGGATGGTGTAGTGGAGGGGGGTGCAAACGGAGTGGTGCACAGCCCCGAGAACCAGAGTGGACAAAGGTCACAACACAGCAAAAAACAAAAGATGGTACAGGAGAGAGAGAGAGAGAGAGAGAGAGAGAGAGAGAGAGGGAGAGAGAGAGAGAAAAAAAAGTAGTTATTTCACACCCATGCAGCATGCAGAGGAAATACAACTTCCATTTAACTCCACAACTGAAACTGAAAACAAACAATAGACTTGTGGGACTAATTAACTTCATTGAACTTCAAATGAGCCCATATTGTGCCACTGTTCCCCAGTTACAAGAAAAATCTAGGTGCTTAAAATGGATGGCTTTACGATGTCTGATAGGTGTAGTTTTTAGTGGAGCCGATATGGAGAGCGTATTTCCTGCAGGTCCCCAATTTCATCTTGTTTAGCATCGTTTGAATACCATCACAGTAAAGCAGCCACAAGGCCATTAAGCAATCAATTGTGCTTTTATCTGAAAATCACAGCAGTCACAACCCCATTAGCCACAGCACAGCAACAACATGCACAGTACACATATTGCTGGAACAGAAGAACAGCTCACGGTAAACCTGAATAATTTGTAGCAAATCTGTGAGCAGGGTGACCGCTTCTGTGTGATGGCTGAACGTGGTTAGTGTGTGTCGTATGCAAATCTGCTGATGGTAGCTTCTGCGAGTTTATTCAAATGAACCCTGAATGGTGCAATCCCATCAGTGTGCCATACTCTACTCTGAATAGCTTGTGAACTGACTGACAATGTGCCAGTTGGAGCGCTGAAGAGACTGAAGTGTGAATAATGTGTGAGCATGAGAGGCGTTTGAGCACAGCTGTATTAAACAGAGCGCTGGTCAAACAGCATCTGGGAAAAGGATTCTGAAAATAGTATTCATGAAGTGTTCCTTAACAGATTTTACTAGGCACTAAACAAAACTGATTTTTCTTTTCTTAAATGTGTTATGTAAAACATCCTGCAGATCTAGGAAAGCTAAAAAGTACTTGACGTCGACAGCTCTGGTTTAGAAGCGTGTGTCTTTCTTACCCGGGGTAGGTCGGGATGGCAGGCTGAGGCACGGCAGCCCGCACAGCACTGTAGACCGGCCGGCCTCGGCCCCGGAGGTGGGCACCGCGGAATGCGGCTGCTGCTGTGGTGGCGGCTGCCGCAGCTGAAGGATAGGGAAACCCTGGGACTGGAGAAGGAGGCAGGGGTGAGGATGGGAGGGGGGAGGAGGAGAGAAAGATGGAGAGGATTTAGGGAAGATTAAGATAACAACGCAGGCAGTAAATGGACCATGTGAATGGGGAAAATAAGGGGGAAGAACCAGGGTGAATTAAGGAAATAAGAAAGAGCAAAGAGAGAAGGGGAATAATCCAGCTGCAGCCCTGAGGGCTTGATATCAATAAAAGTGTCAGCGAGGAGAAATGCTAGGCAAGCGGTGCATTAATATGAATGAAGGATTGGAATGTGATTAAAATGTAAAATAAGCTGCAGAGGCAGAGTAAGGGAGGTAGAGACTGGTCTTACCTGCGTAGATCTCTGGTCCGTACACGGCCCCCATCATAGGACTCAACTTCCACCCCGCTGATCAGATAGAGAGCAAAGGGGCACTTCATTAATATGGGCAGTTTACAAAGAGCAGATGATCCTGCTGCACTTTTATGCACAAATACACACGTTTCACTACACCATTAACCCTGTTATACACTTATTGGTGCCATTCATGGTTCACCCTGTACTAAAGATAGGGGACAATAGTAAAGCACCACAGAGCGTTTCTTTAAAATTGATTGTAATGGCTTCTTCTGTTAAAGCTGCCCAACACAGCGCTACCTTGTTTTCTCTACTCTAAACTCCACTGGAAGCTCTTCCCGTGTTAATACGCCGCGAGGCAAAACGCCCTAAAAGCAACAGAGACACTGGATTCGGCTCTGGCTGCTCTTTTTGTTAGGTGCCTGTGTGTTTTTGTCTTGCAAACAGATGGTAGAAAATGAGCACAGCCATGACGGATGTTGGAAAGACCCGGGCAGATAGAGCAAGTCAACATTGGCAAGACTATTTTAACCCTTATTTTAAAAACTCTTCTTTTAGAAGGGATCAAAAATGTGTCATTAACCGCAAGTTAACTATGGACGGTCATGCAATTTGAATCAATCGACAGCCCTAAGATGTATTAAACACTTAAAAATGTCCTCATAACTACATGCAACTACCATTTAACACAAAAACTAATGATTACATGTTTTGTATTCTGCTTAGAAATGCTCGAAATTGGGGACTAATAAGTCTTACCAGTTGGGTTAAGCTGACAACAACTCTTTCTCTCAGCTGACATCATGGCTGGTAGGTGGTGGTAAAAATAATAACACTAAAATCGCTGACAGCCTTATATAACTTGGTCTGCAGCAGAGCCGACGGGGTGGGGGCTAGATTGTGTATTTTACGCTACCTACACCTGCCTCTTCCTGTGTACCTATGCTGTTTGGATTATTAGGCGAGCCATGCGTCGGTGTTAGTGTACGTGTCATGTGTGGTTGTTACCATAAGGCAGTGTGCTGAGAGCCTCTCCATTAGGGTAGGGGCTGACCATTTTCTTGTTGGTCATCACCCTGGCCGTGGCATTATTCACCTGGGGATGGAGGAGCCGACGGTCAAAGACAGACACAAAAACAACACAGGAAACTAACGCACAAACACAATAGATCACAGGACTAGATCACAAGGCTGATATGTTGTGTGTAATTCAACATGTCTGCTGTTATGTGTCGGTTTAAAGCTTGCTTCCATTTTTTTGTACGTCTTGGTGAATCTCTGAAGTAATAATGTACATTAACTGCTACTGGGTCATTAAACGTGAATCCTGGCGTCATTTGGCGTTCGGGCTCATTTACTTTAACGAGTAGTTGACATTTTCTGCAATTATCCTGGCCTACACGATTAGTCCGTTACATGACCTTGTTTTTATTGTGAAAATGCACAATTGGCGGCATAAAAAGATGGCTTAAGCTTAATTGTTAATTGTTGTTGTTTTCGAGGGACTGTTTTCTAGTAAAAAGAATTGATATCTTTCTTTTGGCTTCATGTGCAATAAATGTGCTTCTACAGAATAAGAAAAAAAATTGTTAAAATTGGACCAAATAAAATGGCTAAAATTTAAAAGTCACTGGCGTCACACTCTGCCGGTGTGACAAATGTGAAAGAATTTAACTCCTGACATGGCTGCAATGAAGTGTAAAAGTGGGTGGGGGCGGTAAGGTTTCTTTTTTAGTCATCATGCAATAACAGCAAGTTGCCCAGTAGAGACTTGGTGATTCATTGTGGAGCGATGTACAGGCTGCCATGGGTGACATTGGTTATGATGCAGCTGTGACTGCACAAAAAGGAGGGTGGGGGCACAGCAAAAGAAACTTAGCTAGACTTTTTTTTTTTTTGGCATGCACAGGTTAAATTGTTTTATTTTTTTAGGTGTGTGTGCATGTTCTGTGCATGCCGGCTGACATTTCAGTCTAATGCTTGGGCTTTCAATCCAAGATGGCTGATAATCTCCTCTCCGAGCTTCAAAGGCTCACACTCCGGTCCCTTGATCTACCCTCGTCTTCCTTTGATGGGTTTTAAGAGAAGGAGATTGTAGCTCTCTGTTAAAACCCATATACTGTCCCAGTGTGATGTTTAAGCTCTACACCAGAGTTTGTGGCGAGCTAAAGATGAATGACCTTTTGGCTAGATGAGGGGAGAGTGTGTGACAAAAAGAAGCAGAGAAAGAGCGACCGAGGAATGAAGAGTGCTTGTGCGCAGACAAGCTGCACTCCCATTAACGAGACCATTAGGGCCGAGACTGCCGGTCGCATTGCCTCTCTCAGTGAGTCATTTTCTTTATCGGCAGAGCTTCATTCTAATGGAAATGAGGTTTACCTCATCTTTCCCTCATTGCAAATGACAAGGCCAGTGGCAAATGATTCAATTAGCCTAGCCTGGCTAGCTATCTGACGCAACTATCCGCGGGCGTCCGAGTGGAGACATTTCGAAATGTAAATGGATTTGATGAATCAAATTAATTAAACCAAATTTGTGTCGCAGTGAAATTGTATCCAGACTTTTAAGAATGTTGATGTTGAATGGAAAGGCTGCATTCACACCGAGTCAGAAGTTGCGGCAAAATTGCCAGTCCTCCCGTTGTGCAGCGGCGGAGCCGCAGGGGATGCCAGGAGGGAAAAAAATAAAAAACTTGAATAAGAATTTGGAGATACGCAACTCAATGTCACAATAATCAGCGCTACACACTGTCACAATAACACAACGTTACGTTATGTTTCATGTGACATCACTCAATTTGCCTTTATGCACCAGAATCAGAAAAGAGATTTATTGCCAAGTAAGTTAACACTCAAAGAATTTGCTTTAGTTGGTTACTGAAAGTAATATGTGTTTTTTGATAGGACCTGGCGTGCTAGTAGCATGGCTAAACGCTAGCACCATGGGAAACACAATGGACTATTTTAGTGACGCTCCTACACCGCGCTAATCGCTGCAACGCCTGATTTAGTGTGAATGCAGCCTAACTGGTAATGATAATGAAGCGTTTAATTTTTGTTAAGGGTGGGTCTTTGTGTGTACAGCATATGCAATCAATGAAATTGGGTAAAAACGGTTGACAGGAACACATGCAAATCAACAGAATATGGAAGGCAAATCTCAAAGGGTTAATAATTAAGAAAACATTCAGCCTCTCTCATCCCACTTTTGCCCTCCCAGTCCAGCCTGAACAATAAACCAGGACAAAATTAAGTCACATTTCCATATGAAATCAAACTTGTGGGGTTTACATACCTAAAAAGAAATATTCAAAAACAAAATACGAGGGAGAGAAAGAGGGGGTGCAAAAAACATTTGTTTGACAAAATTAATAATCATATAACACAGAAATTACACGCAGCCATATATGGGCGCAACACATGACCAAGAGTGAGTAACAAACCAAAAAAAGTAAAAAAATTCAGCCAATCAGCAAGCGTCGGATGCAGCATAGAGACCAATCAAAACATTCGTAGCACTCCCACATCGAACACATACGAGACGAAGATGGGACAGATAAGTTAGGAGGAAGGGATGCAGGGAAGAAGTAAGGAGACAGAGCCAGTCCATATACAAAAAAATTAACAGGAGGACGTAAAGAGAAGTGAAGAGAAAGAGAAAACAGGGAGAAAGTTTACATGAGCAACACAAAAAATAACTAAACAACAATTACTGTTTAAAAACAAAACATATATCCCAAGGTGCATCATTCAAATAAAGCAATTAGATTTGGTGACCATTCTCCTGAAAATCTCAGTATATGTGGTGGGTTGAGAAACAGAGGGAACAGAGAGAGAGAGAGACATAGAAAGAGAGAGAGAGAGGAGGGGGGAGTGAGAGAGAGCAATCCTTATTCCCAAAAAAGGAAAGAAAAATCAAATAAACACGAGACACTATGCCAGGCAGTAGAACTTTGTGTCACAAACTAAGACCAGTACACTACGACTACGACTACTAGTACACAGACAATTCACTACAAGAAAACCAAACCAAAAAGAGAAACATGGCAGTTTAAGAGAGACCCAAAACACAGTAAGGTAAACCCCATATCGGTTTAGAAATGCATATGGTTACAGAACGCTGGCAACACTGATTTCATAAGTGGCCACATCTGAAGAACTGAAGAGTTCCAGTTTATTATGCATTATTTAACTGGCAATACAGTGGGCCAGGATACTGGCTAGCCACTAGATTAGCTCAAGCTTGGATTAAACCATTTTTGTATAGGCGTTCTTGTATTATTCTTTTATTTTATGTACTTATTATTTCTTGGATATTCTATATGGTGCCTTATACCTTGCTGCTGCAGTGCAGACATTGGAAATAATAATATTTAACAGTAAAGTCCATCTATCAATTCATCTATCTAAACTTGCACATCGAGTCCAATTGGCTTATATTTGACAAATGTACGATTAGCTTAAAGCAGGCAGGTCAATAAAATAAAAGAAATTCAAAACCAGAGCGGCGTTATGTGCCCTGCAGCTCGGGGCCTGCGCTCTGTCAAAGCAATCGTAGGCAGCAACAGGGAGCAAAGCTCAATATCATTTGTTGATTTTTTTTGATAATTATTTTCAGTCAAGAAATTGAATACTATATACATTGAGTCCAAATGGAGAATTAATCAGATGGATTGTGGATAGCCGTGTCATTGCATAGAGGAGGGTGATTACATTCGCTCATTCCCAGTGCGGTGTTAATGACATGGTTGGTTGGGGGGCATGTGAAGGGGATGTTACTGCTAAAAGATCCAATCTGCTGAAAGATGCTATGTCTGTCTGTTTGTGATACTGTGTGTGTGGTGCACTGTAAAATTACATAACATCAATAGCTTTCTAGGGCATTACACTGCGTGGGCCTATCACAGTTAAAGTCACTAAATAGGACTAATATTAGAACTTACTGTACACAGTGTACTGTACATTGGACTGTAGCAAATGCCCAATGTCAGGGGGGACGGGGTGGGTGGGAAGGGGGAATCAGTTCAGTGATAGATGTTTGTACACAACTTACCGTTGCCGTAGAAACAGCGAGTGGTTACCGTGGAGACTGACAACAACACACAGAAGTCGTCAGGGAAACAGAAAAAATATAATAAATAAAAGGAACAAATAATGCTAGTAACAAAAGAAACCTAAATACCCCCCCCCCCTCTTCCAGCTGCTCCTCCTCGCGCCGTGTGAAATAAAAACCTGATAGCAGCAGTGTTACAGCTCAGAACAGAATATAAGAGAGAGAAGGAAGAGGAAGAAAGGGGAGAGGGGATGCTAGCTCTCTCGTTGACGATTGAAACGGTGACAGGAAGGTATTCCGTGTTTGGTGCTCTGGAGAACAAAAAGGAGAATGGAAAGATGGGGCAACCTTGTCATAAAGGAATACTTCACCCTCAAAATGACCATTTGACATCAGCAATTATTCACCGAATGATGCCTTCAATTCCCAAATCACTTTTTGGTTGTTTTTTTGTCGCAATCCTTCCACAGTGAACGGAGAATCCAAAGACGGAGAAAGCAACGGATTCATTGACAAAACAGAGATAACGCCAAAATTATTTCAAAACAAAACAAGCTCTGACACAACCCGTGCAGTGTAAGCCAAGTCTCGGCATGCTCGACCCATTTGCTAAAACTTTTCAACACTAGCCCCGATTTTCCACTGGGCGCGCGTCTTTGCTTCATTCCGGTTTTGTTCCATCCTCCACCACGCGGCATCACACACTGGGAGTGTAGATTTTAAACTCCAAGATCTGTGATGTCTTACTATGTTTTCCACCTCTGAGATGAATCTTTTGTCGTCAGTGGTGTTGTAGAGGAGATGTATAAGAGAACGGTAGGGCATCTTTGGGTAAATTGACTGGATGCTCTCGCTGTTTCACCCACTTCCTGCCCGGCCGCAGCTTACGTGAAAGTAGACCTGGCAGTGGAGCAGAGAGCTGCTTTACGCACGCTCGGGGAAAATAGGGCTAACATTTCAGCATAAACAGTCACTCCTTTGCAGCCGCACTGCTTCCTGTGCAAGCTTCTCAGACGAGTAGCGGACGAGTAACGTGTTGTAAATGGTCAGGTTTAGCGAAAATGCACATGGCAAGTACCGAGCACACCACAGGATAAACGAGACTTGGATTATACCGCACTGGTTGTGTGAGACTTTGCTAACAGATATTTTCATATGTTTTGCTGTGGTTACATTACTTCCAATTTCCTCAATGCAAGACTTCTCTCCTGTTTTTTTTCACCGTGAAGGCATGCAACGATAATAAAAGTTTTCTTTATGTATTTGAGGCAACGCTCGCTGAGTAATTGATTTACAAATGGTCATTTTGAGGGTGAAGTATTCCTTTGACACCAAAAACTACTAGCCTCCTGAATGTACAGCAAGGGACTGAGAGGCAGCGAATTGGAAAACCTCCAAGGAAACGTGAGAAGAGCAGATACCAATTCCCATCAGCCGCCTCATAAGAGCAGAATAGTCAAAGGTTGGTTTAACGCTCTCTGGGTCGACCACAGTCAAAAGGACAGTGGACGTATTTTGGTTAGATTTAGCCAGAAATGACTTAATTCTTGTGTGGTCAGGTTTCAGCCACGAGAGAAGAACGCGGGTTTGGAAGAGTGGCTGTGATTTTTTTTCCAGTCACCAAAAAATAACATACTGAAGGTTGTTTGATAGTCAAAAAATAAAAAAACAGAAAATATTAAATAATATATAATATATAAAAAATAAATAATATTAAATACCAAAATAGATGACAATAAATGTAAACAGAATAAGGCGGACAGAGATGATGGCAAAACAAGATGGTTAAAGTTAGCAACACCGTTAAAGATTACTCTCAAACACAAACGGACAGAAAGACAAACGTGACTGGCAACAAGAGAATGAAGTGATAAGGAAGGAAGAGAGAGCGAGAGAGAGAGAGAGAGAGGAGCTGACACAAAGAGGGTTGGAAAGGGCAAAGTGCAAACTCTCTTTCCCCTTTTCTTTCAACCTTTTCTACATTTCCACTCGGGTACAAGCACACACGGATACGCACACATTTCATTCATTGATCGTTTCAAATCATGCAGTAACAGAAAGTTCAGATAACAAAACGAGGCCGGTCAGATCCAAAGCCTTGGGGGGTGGAGCGGGGTTGTCCTTCACCTCAGGCCATCGCCCATCCAACAATTCATAATCTTACCAGTATAAACAATAGAAATAATGCCACTGAACACAATCATCCAGAGGGTTCAGAATGTTCAGAAGGTAAAGACTGATTTTAAGCCCAGGCCACAGTGAGCTGAAGGCAAACGCTAGGGCTAAACGATTAATGTCAACATTTTTTATTCCTCTTTTCATAATTATATATTTGTATATATGTAAGATAAATGCTGGAATAATGTTGCATATCAAAGATTGTGTTAAAGCAATGGCCTATTTTCAGTGGATTTTTCATTTATCCTTATACTTTGCTAGTAAAACGTGCAATATGTAGCAAAAAAATGCAATTGAATCGTAATTGCAATATCTAGCAAAAAAAAAAAAATCGTTTAGCCCTAGCCAATGATGTCCCTTTGATTAGTGTGTGGAGCAGCATTGGTTGCATGCAGAACCACAGGCACAACTTCTTCACATCCTTCTCCACGCACACATCCATGCACTAATGAGGACACTCTTTACTCACCCCCATGCCGAGCTGCACCACTTGTGACACAAGCACACATCTAAGCTATTCTGCTCTTTTGTGTTAAAATGTCTGACTAAAACTCTGCGCTGCGGAGGAGCAGTCACTTCCCGTAACACTCAAGCCACACAGATCAACCGCAAACACACAACCATAGAGCAGGAGTTGGTAAATGGGAGTCTTTAGGGTTTAGTTTTGTCTCCGAGCCCGCCCAAGCGTCATCTCCTCTGTGGCCGCGCGCACACTGTCTGCAACCACTGACGCGTACAAACAGCTGAGATTTTGTCCTTGCCACAGCTGCCACACTGTAGTTCACACTGTGGACTAATCTACAGCAAGCAGACCAGAAAGCTACCTGGAGGTTGGTGTAAAACAAGGTAAACCTTTTGTACAATGTTGACTGTTTGGTGCCTGTAAAATTAAAACAAGCCTGTGTTAACTATAGTCTCTTTATTTTGTCATAATTATTGAAAAATCACAACAGGCAGCCTTCATCTTTATATTGTCACCCATTGAGATACAGGTAAAGGAACGTTGAGAGCAAGCGCATTATTTAGTATTTCATTAGGTAGACGTTATGATTTCCTAATCGAAGTTTGCAGCTGCGCAAATGAAACCATGCAGGGACCCTAATGCACTTCCTGTACAGCCAGTAACTGCAGCATAAGAATGAAACATGTGACTACATATATGTGACTAAATGGTTTGGAGAGATTGCCTATCATTGGCTCTGTAGGGTGTCCTACAGCCAAAGAAGCAAGGCAATGACAGACAAAATGTTACTGCCCGAGGCAGAAAGATGTTATGAGGGAGAACTGCAGAATCATTTACTTGTTAGGACACGCACAATCACAAAGACAGCCATGAGTGGGTGAAAATGCATTGAATTGTGTATGTCTGTGAGTGCATATTAATACCCTTTTTCCATCAAAATGTGTGTGTATATGCATTTTTTTTTTTTTTTTTTTAAACACAGGTACACCTGCTAAACTTGCCATTGCCAGTAGATGAGTATGCTCTGTGTTTTTTTTGGTGGCTTTTCACGCTTAACGTCACAAACGCGGCAGAAAACAGGTGTTAACTTTTCCTGCTACAGCTGTCTGAAACAGTGCATAAAAAAAAAAAACCTGTTTATTCACCCAATATCTTTGCTCATAAACGCTCCTCCGCTCAGACCGGTCGCTCTGCATTCACCATCACTCTATCGCTCGCTCCACTATATATACACTACCTACTGGCTCTGCTATTCCCCAAAAGAGATAACGCTTCTGTTACAACGTAGGATTAGTAAATGAAAGACAGCATCATGGCGGCCAGGAAAAATGTTAAGGTGGTTACTCCTTTTTTTTTTATATTTGTAACTTAATCAGTTTCTCTTTCAAACTCGGGCAGACTAATTTCACATTTGAGCACTGCTTGGGCGGAGACGGGTAGAAATTATGGCGAGTTGAGAGAAGTTACAGACAGAGTGGCAAAAATGGGCTAATCTACTCCGGTGTCCTGTTTCCATGTCTGCCGATGAATTGCTGTGCCTACTGCAGAATCATTTGTCCCAGATGTTATTGGGTGTTATTTATTTTTTGGAAAAGGGGTATAAGATACACAATGTTACACATACAGTATATTATATATATATATATATATATATATATATATATATATATATATATATATATATATATATATGAATGGAGAGAAGCAGGTAGAGACAAAGTGAATTGTAGTTGGGCCACTTACATGGATACATTGGAAGCACACAGGAAACTGACTTCTTCAAAGCGCAGAGTTTTATTCCAGACAAAGAGAAGTACAGTGTAACTTTAAGTACAACAAATGTCTTTCGATTTCATATATGCTACACACATGCACGCTATGGGGCAACTAAACTATGAAAAGAACTACTGACCAACTCCCATTGGCATGCACATAGAATAAGAAAAGTCAGCACTTGGGTGAAGTTGAGGATAGCTTTGTAAATCAAAAGTTACTCTGAAAACTAGGAAATCAGCTACTCAGCCTTTGAGGCACCCAGGTGCAACTGATTTCATGCCAACTAAACAGGTAAGTTAACAGTCCCATCACCACAACTAATTCAACAAATGGCCGTACAGAATAAACATGCAAGAAAACACATCCAGCTGTTTTCAGCACTGCCTCGCTACACCTTTCTATACTAAAATACCAACCATGCAGCCTACATCACCTAAACTCATGCCAGTGGATAGCAGTGAACTGCACAGTCACACACAATAACAGTAAAGTATTGATGTATGACCATGGTATACAGGAAGGCCTATATTTCAGAGTTTCTGAATTATTTATTATTTTTCTGCCAATCTATATCACTTAAAACATAATTCAACAGACTCTGAAATTATATGACCAGTTTAGAAAGCGAGAGTAACGCTGCAACATCTGCAAGAAAGGAGAACTGCCAGATGGCATTGCCTCGAATAGAAATGTCGGGCCCTTTCTCCTCAGTTGAAAGAATGTATAAACACAAATCCACGATTTGTCCTGCGCCAGGCAGCCTTTTGTCTCTTCAAGCCCATGCACCATAAACAGACAGAAAGAGATCCACTCTTCAGACTCCTGTTGCTGGCCCACCATGCAGCCGATACATGACTCGCTACAGCCCAACACCACTACTGGAGTACAACAGAGTGCATGCAAAGTGACGACTGAAAACAAAATGCTCGCTGATTAATACAAGTGACTGATATCATGCACACCGTGGGGGGGAAAATAAACACAGAGTCAGGTTAAAGCAATGCCAGGGACAACACAGCTTGTTGACTTGGCTCAACTGGGAGGGACTGATGCTGGGTTAATTGGCTCCATTCACAGTATCCATTCAGCTTGCTGATTGGCTGAAGACGGAGATGGTGGAGGGAGTACGTTGTACCAGAGGATGCAGGTGGCTGTCTTTTATTCTCGACCACACTGCAGCAGAACCGAGCGTACACAACTAAAAGCCCAGCCAGCCTCACCCATCATGCAGGAACAAACAAACGAAAGAAGGAGAACAAACACGCGCGCACGCACACACACACACACACACACACACACAATGCAGAAATCCTGGCTTGCAGCGACGTGGCTCAAACATCCAATATGGACAACTGGCTAATTGACACCCCAGTTAAAATAAAATAAAGGAGAAAAAGTGCTTTCAAATATTCACATGCTTCAGTTAGAAAAATTAACAATATTTTATAAAAATCAAAATAAACAACCTGAACACACACAGACTTTACATACATATAAAACTCAAGTGCACAGATCTTTGGTAAGAATCCAGACTCCCATAAAGTGAACATGCGTCAGTGTTGCCGTGATTCCCAGCATGCTGCTGTTGCACCAGGAGCCATAAGCTTGTCACAACCACTTAGCCACAGCACCGGGAGAGGGGAACACAGAAGGATTTCTACACTAGGGAAGAAAATAAGAGCATCTGACAGCAATCTGCCATGCATCATCCTTTCACTGCGTTCCTCTCGTGCCCTCCGGTGCCAACTACACAAACACCATTCAAATGTTGCGGGAAAAGTTGTAACATCAGTGTGGCTACGAGTTGCGCATCAGTGGGGGAAAACAAAAAGGTGAAGAGGCAACAGCTTGATGATGAAAGAAAATGCCGCAGAGGAAAAGTACCCAGCATGCCTTATGTAGTGTTCTTGCACCCTGTCCCCAATCATTCCCACCACAAAAACAAAAACAGGTAGGTAACAAGTCTTTTGATATTTGAAAAAATGAACATACGGCAGAGAGACCAGGGAGTGGGATACCAGTGGGCTGCATCAGAGCATATCACTAAAGGGAGGATGGGAGCTAGCTAGCAGTCAGTGATCAAGCAGAAATATGAGTACAGAGAGAAGACAGACGAAAAGGAGAGCGAGAGAGAGAAATTACCTCAATCTTACGACCTTCCACCAGTGTGCCGTGGAGCTTTTCCCTGGCTTTCTCTGCGTCTGCGCTGGTCTCAAATGTCACAAAGCCAAAACCCTGTGGTGAAAAGGGATTGTGGCAACGGAGAGAGGAGACTATGTAAATCCTAAGGTCTTGGGATGCACTCTTGACACTGTTTAAGAGCTAACTGGAGTTTCCTAACAAAGATTCCCCACGTGGCATGCTGACACTGCGAAAACATGCCAAGTGGGAATAACTTGTCAACAGTAACGAAGAATTGTAGTGTGGTTTCAGAGAAACAAATGTCATCTGTGCACTTACCTTTGATCCCCTCTCATTGAAAATAATCTCTACATCCAGGATCTTCCCATATTGCTGCGAATAGATTTGAGGGAAGAAATTAGCAAACATGTATAAGCAAAGAAAGCAGTCAATGACATCTTTGATTTGTCTTTTGGGGACGGCATTACTGCAAAGTCAGAAGATTTGGACATTGTGAGTTATAACTGCGGAGCACTAGGTGTCACTGTTACACAAAAGACGCCTTCCCACATTTCAATGCTTTTCCTTCTTTTCTTTTGCATCAAACTCTTGCTCTGGCCCCCCCCTTTTTTTTTTTTTTTTAAATCTCCCGTTGTCACTAATGCTAACTAACAGAAACACATAACAGCCTATTGCCCTCTCAAGCACAAGACAACACCCGTGAGTGCCTTTCCTTTGTTGACTATTTAGTCTCCAAACCCCACCCTTTGTGAAACCGGCCCCTCTGTGGAGGACCAGGGGTGTCTAGACTGATTTATTGATCCTGTTAAAAATGAGGCCCACATTCCCAGCTCCTTACCCCAAACATCTGCCTGAGGTCAGGGTCCCGGAAGCGAAATGGGATGTTTGAGACGTGGAGGCGTTTGGGGGTCCCTTTGGCCTCGGAGGGGTCTCCCACAGAGCCTCCGGATCCGGAGCCTCCTGTGCCGCACTGTAGGCCCGCCTCACCCTGGGACCCCTCCTCTGTCTTTCCCTGTGTGGCGGGGGGGGAAGAAGGGTTAGTATAGGTAAATGTGACCAAATGGCTTATGATCATTATTTTAGCAAGCTAAAGCTCTGCTACACCTTCTTTTAAACATAACCCAAATGGAAACACCATCAAAGGGCAGAGTTAATGAGTGCACAGTGCAGAAAGCTATATATAGTGTACAGTCTGATATAGTCAAGAAATAAACCGGATAATCTCAACTACATCTGAAATTGGATTATTGTGTCAGCCATACTCACAGCTAGAGCTGCAAAGATTCAATTGATTAGTTGTCAATTATTACCCGCCAACTATTTTGATCATTGATTGGTTTGAGTCATTTTGTATGATGAAAAAAGAAAAGCTCTGATTCCAGCTTCTGTGAACTGTGAATGTTTTCTAGTTTCTTCACTCCTCTGTGACAGTAAATTGAATATCTTTGAGTTGTGGACAAGACATTTGAGGGTGTCATCTTGGGCTTTGGGAAACACTGATCCACATTTTTAACCATTTTCTGACATTCTATAGACCAAACAACTAATCGATTAGTCAAGAAAATAAATGACAGATGAATTGACAATGAAAATAATTGTTGGTTGCAGCCTTGTGAGGCTGTACAGCGGTGCTTTGAGTTAAATGCTAATGCCACCATGCTAATATGCTCATTAAGACAATGCTAACATGCTTATGTTTAGCAGGCATACTGTTTACCATCTCAGTTTAAGTTGTTAGCATGCAAACAATTATAATTAGCACTAAACACGAAGTCCAGCTGAGGCTGATGGGAGTGTTTTGTAGGGGTTTGTGCTTAAACAGTATTGGGCAACATTTTTGACCTGATGTTGGAACTATTTGGAAAGTGAAGGGATCACCAAAGTTGTTGCAATTCATCCTGAGGGCATCGTGATTGACTGTATCACATTTCATGGCAATCCATTCAAAAGAATGAGATATTTCACTTAAAAACTAAATGTGCACTTGCTGCTGTCACAAGAGGAAAATCCGGGGAATCAGCAAAAGGAATTATAGTTCACCCTCTGGGGGACCATGAATGTCTGTAAAAAAAGAAAGTCATGGCAATCCATTTTATAGCAGGTCAGATATTTGACTATAAAATAAAAATGTTAACCTGTTGGTTAAGTCGCGGAGATCCTCTGAAGTCATTAGGATTCTAATGTCTGGGGACCAAATAACGTCCATGGCAATCCATCCAGTATATTTTAGTCTCAATGAAAGTGGTGCACCGACATTAACTATGGCAGTCTCAAGCCAGGGTTTATGACTGTTATCAGTGTAGCACTACAACTGCTATTTTATTGAGTAAAAATAACAGAAAAAAACGACTTCAAGACATCAAGAATGATAAGAAAACAGACACAGCACCACTACAACTTGCTGAATAACTCTACAACAAAGTATGATAGAAACTGCCTCGACATCGCACACATCTAACATACTTCAATTGTTACTCATTAAGGCTTTATCAGGTCTGTGCTTACGTTGTTGTTGTTAGTGGTATTGGTGGGGGCTCCATTAGCACCAGCCCCCAACTCTGCTGGGCCTTGGCCTCCACCACCAAACATGGCCCCTGGGACGAAATCTGTCCCTGCTAGCCCGTTTTGAGGAGGGGGTGGAGGGGGGAACGGTGAAAAGGGCGGGGCCACCAATCCCTCCTGTCCTCCTGTCGAATCCTGAGAGCCCTGTGGGAGTGGGGGAGGGAGGGGGAGGAGAGGAAAGAAGAGAAGGAGACAACTTAACATATGTACTCTGTAAGCAGTGCTTGTAGCGTCCTGATGAGGGCAGAATGTGGGGGTTAAAATCCTGCCTATTAAATTACACTCCTCTCTCTCTCTCCCTCACCACTCAGCCCCTCACCCATTCCCTCTCTGCTATCCTCTCCCCCTCCCTCTACCTCCATATCTCTGACAGGCATGAGTTTTCAGTCAGCCGACCATGAAATATTTACAGCAAACACATCTATTATTAAGAGTTAGAAAATTCAATACACGGTTTGAGATACAAAGATGCTTATGGGATGGATGGACACGCAGGGAGATAAAACACCAACTGTGCCATGTTAACCCCGACATGATTACAGTTACTGTTGCATTGTGTAAATACTTGTTCCTGTATTTTTGGATTTCTATTAGAGGCCATCTATAATTCAGATTAATGGTGTATAAACTGGGACTTCAGCCTCAGGTGATTTTTTTTCTCTCTGCACTGTTACAATTGTATCAGCAGCAGGATCATTTACAGATTCTGTACAGCTTAGCTGCTGCTGCTGCACACACACACACACACACACACACACACACACACACACACACACACACACACACACACACACACACACACACACACACACACACACACACACACACACACACACACACACACACACACACACACACACACACACACACACACACACACACACACACACACACACACACACACACACACACACACACACACCATCTTGCATGTGTGAGTGTGTGAGGTGACTCTGCAATGGTGCTTGCTTCAATCATTTCACACACTCGAGGCAATCTTGTACCAAGTTTCACAAGATCCTTTTAAACAGCAAAGGGTAAAAGAAAGGGAGAGACAGTGGGCGGACAGAGAGATACAGAATGAATATATAAGAAGCGAGCAAAAAAAAAAAAAAGGTTCAAGGCTGCTCTTTTCACATCAGGCCAGGCAACATGACACACAGCATCCAACACCATCAACCACTGGTCTGGTCTCTGTCGTTGACTGGATCTGGGGTGGGTGACGCCTAGAGACACTCGGTCTCCAAGCAGCCTTTTTAATTAGACAGAGTAACTAAGATGCCGCGAAGCAAACGAGCCCTCTCCCGCTCCCTTTTTCTAATCCTGTGGCCTGACTGCTCACTGTTCTTTCGGCAGCGTCTACCGCATAGGTTGTAAACAGCCAGCTGAGGCTAAAAGGCCCATCTGCAAGACAGACAGCTTCTGGGGTTTAGCCCAAATGATAGAGAGAGACAGAGAGCGTTGCGCAATCCAAAAAACAGGAGGGAAAAATCTAGAAAACTCGTCCGCTGCCACTTTTTTTTTGGTGAGGCTGAATGTATGTTAGGGAAGAATGTGTAAAAGCAGATTGTGTTTTACATCAGCAACGGTTTCAGTCACCTAGTGATAAAAGAGAAATCATTGTAAACCTGTTCAAAAAGAGACAATACTATAAGAGTTTTCCCTGCCATCACATGGCTTAGGGCCAGCACCTAAGCATTCTTGTGCACCGCCCAAGTGTATGAACGTAAAAACTATATGGAGAGCATCTGGACACGCCAACATACAGGACGGGAGCACCCACTGTGTTGGCCCTATATGATGGTTCACGTACACGGTGGCACGCATGCACGTTCCCGTGTATTGTTTATTGTAAGGTGGAGGCTGGGAGTGTGGCCTTGACCAATTGCCACTTTGCTCGTTTGAAAGCCATGATGTCTCTCGTTTAATGGTTGGGCCAAATTCTCTGGGCGGACAAATCCGAGAAAGGGGAGGTAACCTTGCCCCTTATGACCTCATAAGGAGCAACATTCCACATAGGCAGGCTGGGGGAACGCATATTAATGTTAAAAAACCTTAAAGTTGCTCCAGAGGTGTGAGACCTCTGACATATAGCAATTGTCTCTTTGAATATGAGCATCAGCTAAATCACAGGTAATGTAACTTCGACCCAGGCTTACTAACTTAAGGTGGTCTGAACTTTAAGGTGGTTCAGCTATTCTCATTTGAGTGACAAGCCCACAAAGTTTTGCTTTAGTGAACTCTCTCGCTGCAACTGACAATTTATGCAAATACATTCACAATGACATCACTAATATGCAAAAACATATATGTCATTGGCACCTAGGCGCTCTTAAAACCCAGGGAAAACCGTGAATAAGCCATTCAAATTCACTGGTTAGGTCTTAGGCTACCTGGGCTAATATATATCAGAGCCTAAGTATACTTGTTAGGGCATGTGAGCTCATAAACATGCAGCAGCCTGTATTGAGCCACTAAGGGGTGTGCCCTATAGGCATATCCTAGCTGCATGCTAGGCAGAGGGAAAGAAGAGAGAGTAACAGAACTACAGAAAAGGGTGAGAACTGAACAAGAATATTTATGCTTATGATTAGATAAACAGGGAATTAGACCTCATTATGTTATGAACAAGAGCGCTCATCTTAGTTTTTAAGTGGCAAAGAATAAGAGAGACAAAGAAAGCTGATCCCTTGAGGCAAAGTTGTGATATTGGGCTATATAAATAAAATGGACTGGTCAGTAGCTGGGTCTCCCTTAACTGATACAGTCTGAACCAACCAGACTCGATGTCACAACACAATGCTCCCACATGATCAGTCATGTGAATTGCGTTTTCTTAAGGGGTAATAACATTTAGGCTCGACACTTCCACGATGCTTGTGACCGTTTTCACGAGGGTTTGTTTTAGCTACCAAGGAGAGACGACAGTGACTTGGATGAATTGATGAACTAATAAACAGGCAGACAAATGGAAGCCGTCAGTGGATTAAGAGTTAAGAACAATACCCCCCTTAAGTCCACACAGGCATTCCTGACCAGCTGACGAAGGAGCAGCACTGCCCTACATGGCAGCATCATATAGTCAAGGGAAGAGAAAGGAAAAAGAAATAATGGAAAAAGAAATGGGGGGCTTAATGTTAAGGGGAAGGGGATTATGGGAAATATTGACAGTCTATTAGGGTTATATCTGGTCCAAACTTTCCAGACCGTATCTTGAGATGATAATAACAACAACAACAACTTTATTCAGGACACAAATAAGTCAAGTACAATAAAAAAGGACAATATTTACAAAAATATAGCAATATAGAGTACAATTCATATGAATTAATTTCTAATTTAGATACAGGATTTTCTGTAAACAAGCTAGGCCGAGCAAAGCTGAAAACAGACGATCGACGGCTTGTTTTTATTAAAGCGACAATCTGATATTACAAATGAAAAGGACCATCTGGAGAAGGACCTATTCATCCATGATGTTTCTCTCTCACTCACACAGACACACACACAGACACACACAGCAGTTGTGTTACCTGAGACACCATATGTTTTTCCATATACACAGAGAGGGGTGGGGGGTTGGGGGGCTTTTCACGGCAAAACCTTTCAAGCGTGCGTCTATGTCTGTCTACTGACTTCAACCTCTAACCACCCAAGCAAACGCCAACCACAGAAACACTGAATGAAAAAGCCAAGTGGTGACACTACTGGAACTCATCAATCATGCAAATTCCTAACAGTTTGTCTATTGGAACCATCTAGCGCCTGTAAAAGTCGCCTGGCTGAAGACAGAAATACTCCTTACAGCTTCTTCTCCCCCTGCAATCCGTCTCTTTTCTTTTCTTGTGGTTGGATAACTCAGTATGCCTGCGTTTACCCCCTTCTTTTTCCCCCTTCCCTCCTCATTCTTGCCTGCCACGCTTGATGAAAGCCAGAGGGAGATTTATTTTTTTTTCCCTTTTAAAACCCCCGACAACCGCCCCTCAAGTCAGTCAAAGCTTCTACTGCACTGTGATGTCCATCAAAGCGTAGGCCACAGCCCATCTCCTTCTACGGTTGCCTCCGCACAGAAGATCCTGTCTCTCCTTCCTGACTGGGGGCCAATCAGATTACAGAAAGGCTGCTCCTTTGAGATACATCAATAGTTCAGTGCCTCAGAACCAGAGGAGACATGGAACGTTATTTGGCAAGAAAAATAACCTACTGGAGAACTTTATGTTGAAGCTCTCAACGCGCTGTAGCGCTTAAAATGTCCCTCTCTGAAATCAAAAAGATGAAGTGTCCTAATGATCTTAAATGCTTGTTGATTCCAATTGAAACTACAGGCAAAAAACTGTCTGCGCCTGCAGCTCCATGGCTGAGCTGAGATCTGTGACATGCAGCTCGGCTGTTTGTGACAGTTCAGATCATCATCACCATCTGCATCATTATCATAATCACACTGACAGCCCTTTCTCTGACACTCGGACTCGCCTTTGGCAGGGCAATAGGACCTAAAAATAAAAATTCCAATGCACAATTGGGATTTCTTATCTCTTCTGACAAATAACAAAAGACCAAAACGTATGTAGTAATGAAATCGTAGATTTAAAATAGGTGTGTTTTCACTAGCAACGAGGCTTGCTTGTGCAATAACAATAACAAAAGCGCCTGCAATGTTGTCATGATAATTATCGCTTTACCAGACAACCGCTAATATGCTAAGAGGAGACGGGGGCACTCAACCATACCAGATGTTTTGGGAAACTTTTGCCGTGTTTCCACTGCACGGTATGGCACTGCCCGACTTAAGTCACTTTCCTTGGTTTTAGTAGTCTTCATTTTTTTTAACTGCAGAAAAAGTAAATTGAGAAATGTTTTTGAATTGAAAAATCAATTTTGCATCAAATCCTGAGCCTAAAAAACAAAATCAAATCGTGACATTTTCTGAATCGTGCACCCCTAGTTACTAATATATGTTGTCGAGGAACTTATGACAGGCGGTTAGAGAACCATTACTGCAAGCAAATATTCCTGACTAGATGCAGACAACCCTCAGCTAAAACAAGCTGAAACTCAGTCCAACACACTTAACCTCCCTCTAGTTCTCAGACTGACCAAGCCCAGAGGCACAATGGGTCATGTGTCAGGGGTACGACTGGCTATGTCGCACTACCGGGCTCACTAGCGACCAAATCGCTCCTACCTCATCACAGACTGACATTTACACTTCCTAGACGTTTCATCCAGACTGATTTCTAGATACATAAGGAATAGCTTTTCACCATAAAAAAACACACAAAAAAACACAATATGGTACTAAAGACAACAAAGACAGAATTGAAATGTTTTAATATGCTTTTCAGTTCCGCAAAAATTATGGTTAAATGAAATCCTGCATTGCTAATTCTGAGTAGATGCAGCAAGAAGATGGGGAATTTGAACACTGCTGTCACGACTTCTGCAGAGGAAGTTCACTCAACAGCACTGACCTACTGCTGCAGTGTATGCTCGGGTACAGCGTGTGCAGAGTTACAGTGCTGCTTGTCATGCAGGAGTAGATATCCTTTAAAAAAAAAAAAAAAAATGCTGCATCCATTTAGGGCTCTACTGCACCACGTCTGTGCATCGCATCACTTGTAATGTGCCTGTCTGTGTGTGTGTGTGTATATGTGTGCTTTGGTGTGAGGTAACATGCGCACTGTTTTTCACACCTCGACCCACTGTGTTCAGCCTTGGGCAGTTGCAGTTAGAGCAGCATTAGTGTTGGACAATATCATTATGGCTGTTTGGGCAGAGGGAGAACGGTTAACCCTGAGGTGGAGGAGTGCCACACAGTGCATTAGCCTACCAATACAGAGGACTCTGCGCTTTGATGGAGTGCTTAACCCATTCTTACAGGTGAAACTGGGATTCTGTGAGATGGGAAGTCACTTTCTAATGTGAGAGTTACAGGAACACCCATAATGCCACATGATAAATTATAATGAATGAGTTAATGGTTAAACTGAGTGTAGTTGTGTGGCAAAACACACAGGTACCTGTCAATTTATTACGAGAGTGCAGCTGTCCCAACTCTGTCCACTTTGCTTCCACGTGCGTGCGCTCACACACACACACACACACACACACACACACACACACACACACACACACACACACACACACACACACACACACACACACACACACACACACACACACACACACACACACACACACACACACACACACACACACACACACACACACACACACACACCTGGGTGTGGATCCCATGCAAATTCCTTGAAGGCTTGCTGTTGTACGCTGGCTCTAACCAAGCAGTCTTTAGGCAATAATATGGGAGGGGTAAAAACTAGGCAGCTTAAATACTCAGATGCCACCTCCTGCCTTGCAACCTACCCAGTGTAACAGAGGCTTAGCTTGACACCCTTCCTCATGGGCCCAGCACTGAGCAGGTGGGGGAAATATTATAGGGATGACGCAACACCTCTGGACGTCAGACAGAGAGAGACGTGGGGATACAGAGGGAAAAATGTCAGACAGCCAGTAACACACAGACACTTGTTTTTGATGAACTGTAAAAAACAAATGAAAATAGACGGGTTCAACGTTTGTTATGTATGCCATCCTGCTGCAGTGATGACGCCGAACTGACAGTCAAAACAGACCAGTTTTCAGAATTGGGCAGGCTCATTATTGAGCCAAGTCCACCCACTGTGAGAGGGTCCACGCAGTCCCAAGATCACGTCCTGTCTCGAACATCTCAATCATTGTTACACATATTCACATTGCGACAGCCCCGTAAACTGCAGCAGGTGTGCACAGTTTATGGCTGTTGCGACGCAAGACAGCTAATGTAGCTAGCTGACAACGTTCATTTTGACTGACAAACTTTTTGTGCATATTGTAATAACTTGATGATTATGATATGCATACACTTCTTGCACAAAAAACAACAACATTTAATCAGCCCTGGAAGTCACACAATATTTAATCCACACTGAACTAACTGTATTTAGACGAGTCACCGAAAATAGAGGACAGCACCATAAAAGTTGAACGTTGACGGAGGACAGTGTAACTTGTGGCATGTCACCTTTCCAGTGCATTTTCACATGGAACTAACGCCCCCAACACCCATCTAGCAACTACCACTGGCCTCCATTTGGCGTCATTCTCTTTGAAGAGGAAAAATGTGTTTACACATGTGCTAGCAGCTGCACTAGCCTGCAGGGGGAGGAAAACAGGGGAGGGGAGAAAGAGGGAGAGTATAAAGAGATAACCAACCTACACCTCTATGTCCCCATGTTGAAGTAGAGGTGTAGGTTGTTGTGACATATAATATTCTACATAGTTAAAACATGGTCTATTCTTTGAATTTTAAGCATAAACACTGCAGTGATTACTATTATTGAGGGTGTCCCAATTTATTTGATTGTAAGATTTAGCTGGCATGTGGTTGGAACTGCAAGTCACGTGTCAACGCTGATGACGTTAAAGTGAACAGGTCAAATGCAGGTAGTGGGTATGTGTGTCTGTAACCAGAAGACATGGCTGTTACTGTGCATTTATTATCAATAATAGTAATAAATGTACAGCAACAGCTATGTGTGTCAGTCTGCCGTAAAAGAGGAGGGTAGTAAAGTACTCCTGGCAACAACTGGTGTGTGTGTGTGTGTGTGCGCGCACAGAAAGAACACTGCATTGGCACCTGTCTCCCTCAATCCAGAGATAGATGAAGTTTAAAATGCATGGACAGCTTGGATGACAGTGAATTGCTTGACAAAATCTCAGCCTGCCCCCTCAGTGCACATGACGTGACATGACAAACGCACATACATATGAAATATGACAGGGCACTCCGTGCAGTCAGCATGGCGAGAACATCCAACGCCAACTGCGTGTTGACACATTGGCGGCTGAGCAGCGGTTGCTACCTCGTGTCCGCGTGTACCTCCCCAGATCCCCACACCCCCCTCTAGGCCCTAAGGAACCCAAGAACAGAGAGCGGGACATGCTAGGACAGAGCCAGAAAACAGCTCTCATCCTCAGGCTGTCTCTAAAGTAGCACAGACACGCCCACCATATGCTAAGAGCAGCCTAGCACACATCAACTGTATAAACATGAGGTGCTGTGTAGAGTCAATATTTTAATATGGTCGTACAATTGTCGTCATTCAGCAGCATGCAACTCGACTGATGCCTCTCTGCACATTGTCTCCACTCCAGTGTCACAAAGTCAAAACGTTGCAGAGCTACAGAGTTGTACTAGTGGTTCTTCCAAACACATTATTCAAGTTACTTGAGCGCAAAGGGTTAAAGCGTGAAAGGAGCAGAGCTGCAGGGACAAGCTGTTACCCTGATGCCTTGCCAACTATCTGACAAAGGCCTCACCTGGGCCAAGACCAAGCAAAGCAAAAACAGGCCATACCATAAACAGCACCAATTATGGCTTCAATCAAGCCAAGCCAAATTAATGAAACCAAATCATTAAACAGTTCTTGCTCATCTAGTTCTGGTCTTGCAGTACAAAGTTGTTCACAGAACGAAGCACTGCTTAAGAAGTGAACTTACCGGTAGCATTGCTTGGTAGTACAGCCCCATCATCGTCTGATCTAGAGGAACAACTGTTGACCAGCTCTCCACTTTCCCGTTCCTTCTCTCCCCTTCCCTGTGTGAGTCTATCCCTCCTCCTGTTCCTCCTCTCGCCTGCCTGTGCTCTAAGACCATGAGCTGACGATGGCTTCAGTCCCCGTCTGTCTCATACATTTAAATTCTCCCTCGTTCACTCCCTCTTCTTCCCCTTCCCTTTGCCGGTGTCCCCTTCTTCCACTTCTCCAACAGGCAAGCCGTGTCTGGCTGTCACTCTCTGCCTCTCTTTTCACCGTCTCGGCGGCCCTGCTGCTCTGATCTCCCTTGGGCCTTTCTGTCTCTCTCCTCCTGACAGCCTGAGTCTCTTCTCTTCTCTTTGCTCTGCGTCTGTCATTCACACACTCGCGTTACACGTCCCCCGCTTCCTCTTGTTCCCGCCCCTCTTTTAAAACTTTCCCTCCCTCTCTCTGCCTCAGTCCCTCCTATCCATCAAAGCATCCATCCTTCCATGTAGCCATCTAACCCTGTTTCTGGATGGAGTCAGAAAGCTGTTGTTGCTGTTTCCTAAAACCCCATGAGAGAGAAAAGGAAGGAAGGAGATGCTTGTCTTCTATCCACGCACTGGCTGCCTGTGAGTGCAGAACACGAATGCGACCCCCACTGCATTGCAGCCTTTTTTTTTTTGATGATTTATTTATTGCGTGGCAGCCTGTCGGCTCCAAAAAAGCAGCGGTAGGTAGGCCAGCCAGTAGACGCAGCTAGCTACCTAGCTGCGTGGGTAGGCTCCGAGATCACCAACTCTCTGCTGCAGCTGCCTTCATCACGCACAGATGGGAGTCTCACACAAACCGGGGGAGCGCCAGTCCCAATTCCAGTATCTAAACCTCAACCTGCACATGAATCTGTATTTCGCTGCATTGCGCCTTTTTCCTTCTGGCTCGGGCTCAGTTCCCTCACTTCTCACCACTGTATCGTTACAAGGCTTAATTTGCAGAGATGAGAGTGCAGTTCCTTGCGCTGCATTTTTCATATGGGAGGGACTGAACTCTGCGGGGAAAAATGCCATGATGCCAAGCTTTCAGACATCTGCTGATGCTGGCTATAACTGGGTCCAGAGGGATGGAGGGAGGGTAAGATAAGTGATTAGAGGGGGTGGGGGTGGGGCAGAAGAAGGGAGCTGGGCTGGAGTGGGGGGATGCAGGGACAAAGCGGCAATGGATGCGAGCGAGAGATAACGGGATAGAGGGATAAATGGATAAAGGGCAGGGTGAAAAAAAGAGCCAGGGATGACAGGATTAAGGCTGTAAGTGAGGAGGATGAGAGGATGAATAGAGGATGATCTGAGGATTAGCGGTACACAGACCGAACACTGTGATAAACACACGCAGCCAATCACACACCAAACACACGTGCACATAATGTACGCAAAGATGTGCGGTGATCACTGTCATGCTGCTGCACTTTGGCTGGCACACAGACACACATGGACTCCAACACCACACACTCATCAGCTAATTTAAACAAAGGCCTACTCCTTCAAACAGGAGCTTTTAACAGACAATCAATAGCTCCTCAGTCCAAACTTTTCTCTATTGGAGTTTCAGGAGAAGGTTGAGGTGAAGGTTGGGACCTGCAATTCCATTTTAATACAGTCTTGCTAAAAGAAAATGCTGAGGTGTGTAGCCTCCATGACTTGTTTGTGGTTAACCCTAGTCATGGGTTCAGCCCATGGGTGACAATGGCACACACACACACACACACACACACACACGCAATACTACAGGCAGTTCAAACATGCATACATAAAACTAGACAGGAGCATTACCAAGACAAATCAACAAGCCCATTCAGCTAAGCTAGGCTAGCGCCATTTGCATGGCAACCAGGAGCTAGTGTGCAGGAGTCTCCTAATGTGTGTGCTCAAGGGCAGAATATATTAGGAGGGACAACTTTTGAATCATTTATTAAACAAATGCAGCCGTGTGCAGTGGCTTTGAATTTAACAGATGACAAGGGGAGTTCAGATGTACTGCGGATCACAAGTGTTCTCGGCCCAGGTGTTTGTCTTACACATGAACCCGGGAAAGGCCAGGAGGACTGCACCGTGAGTCTGATCAGAAATTGCAATGGACTATTGCATGGTTCTGTGCCCTGCAGGCAAGCCATCTTAAATAACTTGCTTCCATTTCTGTTTTCCCCTCTGCTTCACTTCTCTGACTCATCCTCTCGTTGAGTTTTTTGCCTGTAATCTCTCACAATCTCTATTGTTTTTGCTGTCAGATCAACACCAGAACAAAATACCAGGGCTGCCTTTGACTAGAGAAATTCTTAGTCGATCTAACACTCATGATTTTGTCAACTAGGCAATCAGTTGATCGAATAGACAGAGATCTGTGTGCTTTGAGTAGCCATTAAGACTAGAAAAGCTCAATAAAAACCATTTACCATCTTTAAAAACGGACTTTCTCCACAAAGAATCATACAAAAACAACTTTAAATCTTGTGTTTACCAAAGCTGTGCTCTTGGAAATAAATCAATCAGCTTAAAAAAGCATAAGAAATGCTTAATTGACTGAAGAAATCTTAGTCAACTAAGACCAAAACGACCAATTAGTCAACTAAAGAGGGGGCCTGAAAGCTCTCAAACTCTCACAGTGCTGTCCTCTTTAAAGTCTCTCGCTCTCTCACACTCTCAGAGAGCTGTATTCCCAAGAAAGGAGATAGCAAGAATTGGAGAGAGTGGGGAGAGAGGAGAAAAAAAGGATATGTGATGGGGGGGGGGATGAGCCCTGTGAGGAGCTCCCATGTCCCATGTGATTTGGGAAAGGGAAGCTGGGGTGTACAGGCACACAGACCAACACTCCCCTCCTGTGGCACTGCCAGAGAGCTGCACATCCCAAACACCAACTACAAATGCACGTACACATGCACGCACACACGCACAAAAGCTCTCAGATAAAGAGGCCTTTCTCATAAACACTCTCAAATGGGGTTTCGCGTGTGCATGTGCACACGTCCACACGCGAGCACGGAGCTGGTCTGAGCCGCTCAATGTGCTCTGCTGCTTGGAGGTAGATAAGAAAATAGGCAGCTACCCTGCCGCTACGCTGCGCACATAAGGCACTCATTACTGAGAGCAATATGCAGAGGCACTTAGAATGAGAAAGAGACAGAGCGACTGAGAGTGAAGGATAAATAAAAAAATAAATGAGAGTATATTGTGAAAAAGTCCTGCGAACAGAGAGTGCAGAGCTTAGTTTTAAACGGTGGTATCGAAATTTCTCTTTCTGGCGGGTCAAGCCTTTGAAAGAGAGGCTCAATCACTACCAGTTCTCCTTTCATCAATTCTTCTAACAGCCATCATTTATATGCTACCATAGGCTGTAGAAGAGGAAAGATATCGAATTGTCTGGATAATAATGTCCAAGTGCAACAGAGCATGCTACAGGACTACATGGACGACACCGCGACTAAGAGTTGGTTTCTAAATGTGTGTACGAGATATTGTATGCACAAATGTCACACTGTTGGACCACATTTTAGAGGAAATAGAGTACTAGAACTATCAAGAGTGCAACTATCCTTTTACTGATTCATTCTTGTCTCAATTTTCTGACACAACACTGGATATTGTCTTTTACATCCCTTGAGAGAGAAAAAGACAACCTCAATGAGCATTTGATTTGTGGTTCTTCAAAGTTGGCTAGGTGGCTGAAAATATCTCGAGTGACTCAAGGAATCGTGTGATACATTATTTTTTGATTTATTATTACAGAGGTTTTGCAAGCCGTCACTAATCTCTTACCTGACTGTGGGGTGGGTATCCATGGAAACCGGGGTTTAAAGGCTCATTGTTCTGAAAGAGACAACAGGAGGGAAGAGAGCGGTGTAAGGGACTTGGCTTTTGAAAAACCAGTGAATGCAACATAACAGACCAAAACATTAATATTGCAGGTGATATGCACTCTTAGACAAAAATCTCCACCTAGTTGGTTTTCAAAGAACCTAGAGAAATAAAAAATATATATACATAAAGCGAGACGTATTATTGTCACCTGTCTGTATAATTTAAAAGCACAACTCAAACTATTTTAAAAACCTGTGCCCTCGATTACAAAAAAACAGAAGTACAGAAGACACTTGGCTGGAGGGAAAAGACAAGAGGAGTGAATGAAGTTAAAAGTTAACCGCAGTCTGCGTGGATGCCATGACTGGTGAACCACAACGGCAGAGCTTTCACATCCAGCCATACGAACCAATCAAAATCCACCAGCAGAGGGTGCGCCCCCCAACCCTCGCCGACCCTGCACCAGAAACCAGTGTTGTGGTTAATTGCTCCGTAATTACTTTTAATTAGATTATTTCTGTCTCCCTCTCTTTTCTCTTCAACTATTGTTTTTGCCCCGTCATTTTTGCCCTGGCGATGGCAGCCATTGTTTGCTGCACAGCTAAGTGAAGGTAAGGAGGGGGGGCAGAAGGAAAGACAAAGAGGGGGAGCAGGAGGAGGACTGGAACAATGGGGGTTAACCAAAACGATATTTTGACAGCAGAGAATGAGAGGTGACGGCGGCAAAGTCTAGCCTGCTGGCGTGCCTTGCAGGGAAAACATAAGCGCCCAGTGAGACTCATGCCTGTGCTCTCCGCAAGGCATGAGTCTCACAAGGCGAGGAGGGGAGGGGGAGAGAAGGTCTGAGGGGGTGAAAGATAGATGTGCGTGTGTGTATGTACGTGTGTGTGTGTTGGGGGATGGGGTGGTGTTCCAATAGAACTGCTGATGTTTTTATTACATTTAATCTGCAGGACCGAGGAGCGGACAAAATGTTTTGAATCCATGTTCTGCACTGCCCCCCCTCCAGGCCTGAATGTATTCATCCATTCAGCAAACAGCTTGAGTGTGGGCCGTGTAAAGCCGCGGCAATGGGTAGGGCCGATTTGGCTTCTGAAGAGCGTCAACAGAGTTAACCCCTTGGCCCTGACCTCAAGCTGCCTCCTGCGGGAATCACTTCCTGATAGCATTCATACAGCCAATCAGGGCCAAGGGTCTGAGACGGAGGGCCGCGGCGACAGCAGAACGACATACCGTTTGCTTAAACACACGGACAAAGGACTAGCTTATGCAGTGCTCTTTGAGAGTCTAGGACTTGGAGATTTGTAGGCTAAAACAAAAACCAGATGTGGTGATGAGGTGTGGATGAATAAAGGAGTGTCTAGACTAGAGGGAAGCCAAGGGGGAATGAGAGCACGCGATTAAAAACAAAGGGCTCCAATGTAAAGAATAGGTAAGAATGAGAAACAAACTTTTCTTTTCTCTTCTCTGACTCTGTGTGTATTTGTGCCCAGACTTGGTGGGCCGTCCTCCATTTCCCCTGTCTAAAACAGCCCTTTCTTTGTCTCCGCTCTCCACTTCCTGTTTCATCTGGAACCAATTTCCCCCTCGTGCCTCGTCCCCAGGGGGAACACTCTCCTTGGTGCTCCGCAATTACAGGGGAATGGAGGGGCTTGTATTCCGCAAAATACTGTAAGAAGCGGCTGGTGCTCACCACGGCACAGATGGAAAGGCGGTATAAGGAAGCTGTTCAGAGCTAAATCTCAAGTATACAAAGCCTTGGGCAATGTCAACGGCAATGAGAAAGCTCTTCCTATTCTGAATTAAAAAAAAAAGAAAAAAGGATGCATGTTGGGAGTACTGTACTGCATTTCAAATATGACTGCACTGTCAGTGCACCAAAAAGTGGAGCTGTTTGTCCTATATATCACTCAGGGGTTGTGATTCAAATGTTGAGAATCAGTCACAAAATCCAATTTTCAGTCCAAGTGAGGGTGAAGCCGCTGCACCAGCTACATAAACGGGGAGGAAAAACTGGAATGTCAGTGAAATCTAAACCAAAGCAACACCCAATCGTCAAATTATAGAGTCACTGTTGGTTCTACAGTGGACAGAGTGGGAAGAAGAAAGAAAGGAGGAGTAGTAGTTTACGTAGAAGAGCAGGAGGAGGGAGAGAGTAGGGTAGAGTTTAGCAACATCTGGAATCAATCCGTCTGCGAGGGAAGACAGAGGGAGGGAGCGGGGTGGATGGATGGGGATTGGACGGAAGAGAGAGAAAGAAAGAAGAAAAGAAGGAACATAATGAAAATAAGGGCAGAGACAGACACACACAGGAGGTGGAGGAATGTGGGGAATAAGACGACCAAAGCCAAGAAAAGGGAGAGAAATATAAAGCATTAAAACATTTGCAAAATGGAGACATGAGTCATAAGTGAGGAATGCCATGTGATTTATATTTTCCTACAGGGCAGGGGATTGGGGCTCTGAACTTGTTACTAGTATTCAGTATTCAGAGACTTCTTGGTTACACACACACACTTGCTTTTAAGTATACTACATGTCTGCCTGGTGCAAAAGGCACCCTCATCAATGCCTGCCACACGTTTTGTTTTTACAAAAATGAAAACTGAACATGGCATGCCGCACTAAGCCTGTCCGGGTGGAAAGCTGGGCTTTCGTACTGCACTTTTGTACATTTCCATTAAGTCAATTCCGTATAATTTGTGAGCGAGGAGGAGCCTTTGAAGGCGCCGGCTGGCTGACTGTGAGGGATTCAGACTGCACTGGCAGGGATCAGCAAAGCACAGAAAACCGCTCTCTCTCTCACGCGCTCTCTGTCCCCCTCTTTGACTCCACGGAGGGCCAAACTGAAGGGCGTCTCTCTTGTTTATTTTCACTCTCTCCAACTTGCTATTTTAGGAGAAGGAAAAGAGTTGCTGGAGCAAGCGGGTAGGAGCAGGACAAGAAAAAGGAGCAGCAGTGGTGAACGAAGGCAAAATGACATGAGGTCAACAGATGGTGGGGGCGAGGGAGGAGGGGAGTAGAGTAATTAAGGGGGCTGCTGCAGACATCCAGAGGACCCTAACAGAACAGCCTGAGGATATGGTTTGTGCCAAGGTTTGGCTTCATTATGGTCCCAATCATATCATGTAATGTACAAAAACTCCCACCTGCTCCCAACAGCACATCATTACCCAAAATCGTGACAAGACAGGAGGTGTGAAGGAGACTCAGGAGTCAGAATCAGGTCAAATTACTTTTTTTTAATATAAAAAGATTCTTTTTTGGGCATTTTAGGCTTCTATTTACATACGACAGCTGAAGACATGGAAGGAGGGAGAGAAGGGGAATGACATGCAGCAAAAAGGCCGCAAGACAGAGTCAAACCTGCGGCCGCTGCGTCAAGAAATAAACCTCTTTATATGGGCGCCTACTCTACCAGGTGAGCTACCCAGGCCCGATTACTTTTAACAGCTCCACTAACACCACAGGTTTTGAGAACACACGCAAAAAAAACAATCATTTATCAAGTGTAACACCTTGAGATTCTTGGCAACCGTATGCCCAATATTACCGGATACTCTATGAAGACAACCAATCACAGCTGAATGGGGGAATGGGGATGAACTCTGTTTGAAAGGATCAAAAAAAAGGTATGAAAGCCAAATGACGAGGTTAAAAAAAACGACTATTAAGACCGGCAAAATGTGAAGACACAATGACAACCAAGATGGATCGCAGTGTGAGTGTACCCACTCTCACTAAGGTCACACTGGAAAGCTAAAACGTATCTTTTTTTTTTTTTTTTTATAGTTAAAGTGTATGTACTTCCTAAAAGAGTAGGAGACACCTCTGATATGAACAGGATGCAAGTTAGTTTTTTCCAAATCTGACAGTAACAAATGTGGCTGAGGAGCAATTTATTAATGGCTGTCTCCTCTCTGTCTCCTGTTTGGCCTTTTAATAACAGACAACCTGGAGTTAGGAATTATGCAGGTGCTGATGTGTGGGCCTATGTTTAGCACTCTCTACATCCATGTACAACAGCAGACAGTCCCCTCTGCATTGTTTTCATAATGCTTCCGAAATTAAAAAAAAAAAGATACTTTTAACTATGTGTCCTTTGTGGAGTCTGTATCGTTTGCTGTGAGTAAGAATACCTGAATTACTTCAATGCCAGCAATAAATCATGAACCAAAAACCTGTCTTTTCTTTTTGGCCCTGGCCTTGCACCAATAAGCTGCTTCATTGTATTGTCAGATCTCATGATTTCGGTTTGTCGCGTCAAAGCCTGTAGCGCACCATGGGCGTTGTGTTACATCGCCAAATAATTTAAACTAGAAAACCCATCCATGCAAGGTTTTGGTTTGACGCTCTAACATTCTCCAAAGCAATACTTTTAGCGTGTATAGAGCCAACAAATTTTCACACGTGAATCGGTAAACTCATAGTCACTTATATTGGTCAGAATTGAAATCAGGATTGTTTTTACACAACTACTTATTGGTTCAGACACACATCATGGAGCGAGTCTTGCAGATGATGTGTTATTGCTCCACGTCAAATTTCTCCGTTTCCCCGTCGACGGAGTTTGCTCTCCCCTTCTAGTTCACCAAACGCTGCTTCTCTCCCTTTTTTTCATTTTCACTGATTCTGATTTATAAATGCCGCCAGATACCACAAACAGCAGCTCACTGACTATTGGCTGAGCAAGTTTAACCCTCGATGTGAGGGGCGAAAGTGCACGGGTCATTCAAAACACAAGACAAAATAAGGGGTTTGTTTACAAAAGGATACATTTTTTTCTTCCTCGATCACATTGTTCTTGTGATTTTTCATATCCATGACAGTGTGTCAGCCGTGACAACACTGTGGCAGTGCAACCCAGACGACCCCATGTAAGGGAAACATGGAATTGACATTTAACTCTGTGTGTGTGTGTGTGTGTGTGTGTGTGTGTGTGTGTGTGTGTGTGTGTGTGTGTGTGTGTGTCTGTCTGGGAGGAGATGGGAGCACATGTGACAGTTTGGGGGCAGCCTTGGGGAGGGTGGGGTAGTGACATGATGACCATAAAAGGGAGCGTTAACATGCGAGTGTCGTGTTAAGGAGCTGAAACCCGCGTGCTTTACAAGAGTACAGAGAGAACATAGATAGATAGATAGATAGATAGATAGATAGATAGATAGATAGATAGATAGATAGATAGATAGATAGATAGATAGATGTTATATTTTCTTCTCTGTATGGTTCCTTTCCTCCTTTGTTCTTCAATCTGATTATTTTTTTATGCTTCGTCAATATGGCCGTTGCACAATAAAGCATGGTCAATTGAACACCCCACACACACACACACACACACACACACACACACACACACACACGAAAGAGAGAGAGACAGAGGAAAAAAAATACGTAAGTTGAGCAACTTTGTGTGGAGGACTTTTAGCTTATCGTTGCTGGTTCAAAAGTCAAGGGTGACTTTTCCCCTGTGCTAGAGCTCAAAGTTCAACAGCACTCATTAAACAGCAGGAGAGAGCCTGACGCTAGGGTAGGTAGGATTGTGTGCGACCCTCTGTAACAAATATTAACACCTATCAGTACCTGTCTGCCTCTTTCCCTTTACGGGGGATTTTTCTTCTATTCCGTGAATAATTCAGGCGGCTGACTTCTGAGGGACACTTATACAGTTACACACATAGGCCCTCTGGGTACATACAGGTTACTACTGTAGCTATGCAGCCGCTGGGCTTAGCGGCAAATATGAAAGGCAGCCATAGCATTTCACCTTGCTATTTTACAGTCAACGATTAGGGTCACCAAGCACTGATTCTTTTCATTAGTTTGTAATGTTGCAAAGTTTAAGCCCATAAAATGCTGTACAGTTTGTCAGACTTGTCAAATAAAAGTTCAAAAAAAGTGATTTCATAATAAGTGACAAAAGAGAACTTTAAAAGCAAAACATTAAAAAAAAAAAAAATAGTCAAAACATATCCCAAGAGAATCCTTTAATGCGTTTTTATGGCTGTACCGAATCAGCTTTCTGCTGCTTTCAGTATTCTGCTAAAGCACAACGCATTGCTGGTTGATTTAAAAACAAAAGGAAATAATTACCAAAATTATCGAACAAATTAAACATGAAATTGAATATAAAAGGCAACACTGAAAAAAGAATGACCGTCAGTTTTTGCTGATAGTTTCTTTCAACCAACACAAGGAAGGTTTTTGTTGCTATTTGGTTATTGTGGCAGTTGATATTGCAATACAACGATAAAAAAAGACTATATACTGTGCAGCCCTACTACAAATAGAATAATAATAATAATAATAATAATAATAATAATAATAATAATAATAATATACTGCACTGCATTTGAAAGTCAACAATATGAATGAAGTACTAGAAACTATTCAGTACAGCCCAGCCTGTTTTCCAGGTCAAATAGTCATTTTTCATTAGAGACCATTATATTTTTCATTGGGCTCCTCAAAAAAAAGTCTAGAGACAGGCAACACTCGTGGTGAGCATTGTGCAACCAAAATGATTACAGTGTGATTTTTGCGTGGACCTGTACCAAACAAAGACTTTTCCTTTAGTCTGTAGGATACAATCTGTCCGTTTCTATCAACCCACCGTTGTCTGCCCCCCCCCCCGCCTTTGCTCTGGCCCGTTAAAGCGATCAGTCTGGTTAATGCCCTCTCCTAAATGAGCTTTGATCTAGTTAGCGCGACACAAAGCCTCTTTACTGCCAACGATAGGACAAATCGGCTCTCCGAAACAGAGAGAGAGAGACCGGGCCGAGAGGGAGTATAAACTGTACTTCCCCTGCATCCGAGTGGACCACAGCACTGCCATCAATACTACAGAGAGTGGGATGAAAAGAGATAGAGGAAGCACGAGACAAGAAGGAGACAGGGAGGACAAGAAGCAATGAGACAGAGGTGGATTTGGGACACACACACACACACACATACGACTGATGGGCGATGGACCGAGAACGGATCAAAGATGGCAGGGGGTTGGTGGGACAGCAGAGAGAGAGAGAGTGTGTGTGTATATGTGTGTGTGTTTTTCAGTGTGCCTCACTGGCACACTGAAAGCCTGTGTGAACCAGGAGTCAATTAGCAATCTGGAAATAAGCTTGGGGGAGAAATCAGAGGACAGCTAGAGGGGAGTGGGGGGTCTGCAGTTTGTATGAAGCAGAGCGGGGGAGGAGAGCAGGACCAACAAAAGGGAGAAGAGCCAACACTCCCATTTATTTTTACAGTCCTGATTTACAGTCAACCTGGAAGGTCAGCAATCCACTACCTCCTTTCAATATGAAATACTATGGTAATTGTTGGGTGCATCTAGTCAAGGAGCATCCACTGAACTCCTCTTCTTAACCCCCCAACCCCACCAGCACGCATGCAGCATCAGTGAGACACTGCCATGCAACTACCATGACTGCATTAGCCTTCAATGTAATTTTCCTTTTTTTATTTACCCATTGCATAAAGTGTTTTCAACCATTCATCATTCACAGCCAATCCTCCTGCTTATCTCTCCCCCCCAACTCATGGTGTCATTCCTGCCATCCATCACTTTCCTCTCATCCTTTATCATGGTCCCTGATGGATGCAGACTAATGGCTCCGGTTTCCTCTCTGTAGGCTCTCTCCTTGTTTCCATCCTATTTATTTCTCCGCAACACCAATCTATCCACCAAGGCCACATCTATGGCTGCAACCAACAATTATTTTCATTATCGTACAATCTGACAATTTTTTTGATTAATCGTTTGGTTAAAGAAAATGTTGAGGGAAAAAAAATAGTAGAAAATGTCCACCCCTGTTTCTCAAAGTCCAAGGTGATTTCATTAAATGTATTGTTGTATTTGGCAGTCCAAAACCCAAAAGATATCAGTTTAATACAATATGAAACAGAGTAAAGCAGGAAATCTCCATATTTATGAGGCTGAAAACATTTTCTGCCATTTTTGCAACTAACAGCTAATCGATTAGTCCATTTCAAAATCGTTGGCAATTATATTTCTGCCAATCCACTAATCGTTGCAGCACACATTCTGAGTCTCCTTTCTCTCCTGTAATACACCCAAATATTGTGTCCATTCACTTTTTTATTGCTCACTGTCCTCCACTTCGTTGCCCCCTCACTTCTAATGTGGATCATATAATCACTTTATATTCAACCATCAACTCATTCCTCCCTCCCCATCTCTGCTCCTCTCCCTTTTTATTTTGCAGCCTGACCCCCAGTGCCCAGCGATCAATACAACTGATTTGCAGCGAGAATCCTCCCCATGCCACGCAGCTCATTGTCACATCATCTTTGCCCGGCGGGCTTTAACCTTTCCCCATCATCAGCATCCGTCCTCTATGATGCTCGCCGAGCATCATGGCATTACCCAGGACCTATTTGTCATTGCTGCAGATCAGCCGCACAGACCATTTAAAGTATTTTACCAGTTCCCCTGGATTCAATTACCTGCAGATGACCTCAAGCCATGTCCGCCTGCCCTTCGACTACTGTTAGTGCCGCTTCCCCAGGACTAAAACAACAGACGTCAGCTAAAAATGTTCCTCTCTGCTGTTGGATTATGGACACTTCAAAGCATACAGTATGCGTGTGGGTGTGAGACTGATATACAGTGCATGTGTTTATGAGAGAGAAAGAGAGTGACAGGAATAAAACAGTAATAGATTCAGTCAGCGCACCCCGTGTCTTGGCGGCAGTCCTCTGGTCTACTGTAATATACACAGATTAGTCCAGCAGAGGCAGGAATGGTTGCAGATGCTGTCTCAGCAGTCGAGTCATGAAAGCAGGGAAGACCCATGTTAAGGAGGGCCCCCCTCTTGTTCCTTCAGCCGACACCAAAAGGCTCTGTTCTTTGTCTTTCACTGTGGTGACCCCTCCCCCAATCCCCGTCTGCCTCTCTCTTTTAACACCTAGCAACAATCAGGGGGGCATGGAGCGATAAATGGCACATGCTGTGTGTATCAGGATTTGATGCCATGACTCACTGTAAATCATCATCACATTTCTGAGTGATTTCATCCATGTCAATAATAAAACACCGTGGAAGTAAGCAGTGGCTTACTTTCCGTAAGAGGATGAATGGGGGTCTGATCTTTGCTGTGGTGCCTGTCATAGCAATGGAGCCTGTATCATATTACCTTTGTCTGGCTTGGACATGCTCCCTCTTACTGAACAGCTAACCACATTTTCCTATGGTCACACTTTGGTGTTAATTCACCAGTCTCGCATTTAGCTTCAATTGAAGCATTTTCCATTCGCTGCAATGATGCATGATTATATTGTATCTTAGGAGAAAAAAAACTGGGGGCCTGTCAAAACATTATCATCATTCCCTGCTGATGCTTGGGAACAAAGCTTTCACTGAAGAAGAAAAAGAAAGGAGGACGGCAGATGATACTTTGTTACACATGAAGCTGAGATGGAACCTAAACGATACAGATGTAGCCTACTGTACGTGTTTGCATTGCATTCTTACCTGTCCAATATCACCGACAACACTCCCGGTTCCGTCTATCCTGGGTCTTTTGCACTCCGCCACGGCAAAGTCCGTCAGGGCAGCGGCTGTTTGAGCGTCGGGCTCCGGGTCTCCTCGCTTCATCCCCCGGACAGCTGCTGGACCCCCGGCCGCGTTTGCAAGGGGTCCGGCTGTCGTATCAATGTCTCTTTCCATTATTCCCCGACTAACGGGTATCATTATAGATGCAACGTCGGTCGACATTAACATTGGACGGCAGTCAACAGTCAAAAGTCTTGTTTTGTACCTTTTCGTTTGATTCGTCCACACCTCGATATTCACAAACGATTTGGCTTTTCCAAAAAAAAGCGTAGACGGATAATACTAAACTGGTTTACATCAATATGGGCAGCTGGTCCTGTTTATTGTCTAACTTGGCGTTAGCTATTCGAGTCAGAACATTATGACCATGCCAGGACTCTGGACAAAGCTAATTACGTACAGCTGTTTCTCCCCCTTAAAAAAAAAAAAGAACAACGACGCCAAACCTTGACCTATTTTAATAAAGATCCCGTCCGACTCTTGGATGCCTGACAAGCTAATTAGCTAGCTAAAATTAGCTAGCTTACTAGCATTACATTCCGCTAGCTCTCTTTATAAATGTGGCTCGGGATAGCACACTCTCGCAGCCAATAATAGAAAATGTTGGAAAAATTAGCTTCGCGTAGGTTACTACTTCTCCTCGGAGCAGGCAGTCTTCCCTCCGCTCGCCGCTAAATGTGTTTTTGCATAAAACCCCTCTGTTGTTTCTACCAGCGGTTGGTTTTTAGTCCCTTCTCGTCACACCGTCCGTTCCCCTCGCCGTGGTCTGCTATGGATGTGTCTTGAGCGTGCGGACTTGGCTGACGACGAACACGATTTCCTCTGGAGTCCCAGTTGGTGCGACCGAGTGTGGAGGGAACCCGAGTGCGCTGATCCGCGGTCAGATTTGTCTAAGGACACCGGGAGCAGAAAGGACAGTGAGGCGAAGTGGGCTGGTCTGAGGTCTGCGTTTCCTCTGTCTTCTCCTTCTTTTCCCTACTTCCCACCACCGCCGTCATGGCTCCCCCTCCTCCTTTAGCCTTACGTAGTTCAATGTTTAGCCGAATTAGAATGAAGATGTTACTATTTTGCTGTTCATAATAACACTGCGAAAAGATTTACTTCAAATTATGATAGAATAATGAAAGTAGGCCTATAATAAAAAATGTCTACAAACAAAACGGACAAAAGGTATATCAAATAAAAACTACAATTTACCACAGGAGTATTTTTTCACATGCATGTTTCTTAAGTACATAAAATGATAGATAGATAGATAGATAGATAGATAGATAGATAGATAGATAGATAGATGTATGTGTGTGTGTATATGTATATATATATATATATATATATATATATATATATATATATATATATATATATATATATATGTGTGTATATATATATATATATATATATGTATATATATATATATATATATATATATATATATATATATATATATATGAGTTATAGCCTACATTTATTTATTTTAACATCCACAGGTCTGCAAACGCAGTATCATAACACAATGTATAATGTCTTTACAGTCACACAATAAATTGTAATTTGGAAATTATTTAATGTAGCCTATTTGCATGAGAGTTTAAATCCCAATTGTTCAAGGCATTGTGATGTACATAAATACATTATAGGCCTACATTCAATTATATTTAGTTTTTTCTATGCTGGAGCATGGCTAAATTAACTAAAATAAACTCACCTAATAACAAAAGGTTTCAAGGACGGAAATATAATACTAGTCATAATATCAAAAGTCCTGCAGTCTCTTAGTTGGGTTATTTTGATGGAATGAAATACAGTACAGTCATGTTTTTTTATTTTTTATTTTTTTATTATTATCTTTTTGCGCCCCCTGGTGGGTCTTACATGATAGAGCGTCTGAAGGAAAGGGCATTTCTATCTTGGAAGAAGAAAAATCTCTACTCTCTTGTAAAATCGTTGTCACATAATTCATAAAAAAGTAACACTAATCACATAAGGCTGCTGTTGAGTCGAAAGGTTATAGTTGCAAAGGTGCGCTAACTGAGAGAGGTAGGGGAATACATTATGGAGCAATGCTGTATTTGCTGTCACACACACACACACACACACACACACACACACACACACACACACACACACACACCCACACACCTTTGTGAAAAAAATCTGCACTGAATTCTTACTTTACCGGCCTGCCTCCAAAAAAGATGATTGCTGTCACTTCAGGCCGACTGTCGATGTGTAAGCGTTTGTGTGTGCATATAGAAGCTAAGGGTGTAGTGTACTGTGTGTGTCCTTTTTTTTTTCTCTCCCTCTGAGTCACTCACTCTGTCAACCTCTGTCTCCTGGAACCTGTCCCTCCGCCACCCACTGAACCTGCAATGATGGACGACAGGTGGGGTCACTCCACACATCACTCCACAAAGCCGCCTGTTTCACTAACGGAGGCTGCAGTGAGAGCTCAGAAGCCATTACTCTCTTTCACACATGCCACAGACCTCACAGGTCAGGAAAAGATATTGGTTGTGAAAAATACACCATGGTATCTGTAGGAACATCTGTATTTCATAGTGGCACTGTGTTTCTCTTATACAGTTCCTGTAGTCTTCACATTGCAAACTTTAATATATATATATATATATATATATATATATATATATATATATATATATATATATATATATATATATATATATATATATTACTAATATATATATATTATATATATATATATTATATATATATATATATAAAACACCATGTAAATATGCCAGAATTAGTAAAAATAACTCATTCTCATCTGTAGTCCCTAGTTTTATTACACTATATATATATATATATATATATATATATATAGATAGAGAGAGAGAGAGAGAGAGAGAGAGAGAGAGAGAGAGAGAGTAAAGAGGGCAGTACATACACATACACACCTGGACTCACATAAATACCTGGACACTTCACTGATAATTTATGGTAAATGTCTTTTTATAGCCAAAGGTGTTATTGTTATTTTTGTTATTGTTATTATTATTACTGTTATTATTGTTATCTTTATACTGTCTTTTTCTTGCTGAAAACTGCTGCAGTCATACAGCACTCATATAAATACTGGTAGCATATGTCCTTTAGTGTTTTCACTTAGTCGAGCAACAGAAAAACAGTTAAAACTATTTCATAAACAATTTCAGTCATTCTCAAGCAGAAAAGTCAAACATCTGATTCAATTCTGATAGTAAACATATTATATTTGGAGGCTACAGGAAATGGTGATGGGCATTTCCCACTATTTGCCATTATTATTTGATTAATCAAGGAAATAATCAGCAGCTGAATGGATAATGATAAAAATCAAGTTGACGGCCTAGAAAAAGGCACACACGCTACTTTGTAATTTCACCTCTCATGTATCGTGGTTATATTCATGTGTGCAGGGTTGGCTGATGTCTTCACTTTGGGGTTAAACAACTTGTTTGTGTGTTAACTGAGTTTTCCGGAAACCACCAAAACTTTCCGAGCACATGCGAGCATGACGTGACATGTTCACTGCACACAAACATTGCTGAAAAACACACACCTTACATCTTTATACTCCCACAAAAGATGTGGATCTTACATCTGTAGGTAAAATGTGAGCTTTCTACCAGTCTTTGTTTTCTCACATTTTGGTGTTTTTTTAGTGAATTGTGTTTATTCTCATTGCTTTTTTCAAGCTATTCGCACATTTAATACTGCCTTTTTATACTGTACTGTGTGTAACTAGAGGTAGAGGCATGAATAAATACAAAGGAAGTGTGAGTGGGTGGGTTGGCACTTTCATTTTCTGATTACAGTAGTTTACCCTTATTTAACAGAATTATATGACATGCATTATTATTATTATTGAATGAGTTGACAAGGAGAATATGTAAATCAACAGAGCCAGGAGTCCAGAATTTGCATGAAAGTACTAGTCCTGATAAAATCAAGGTTTATCACACAAACAGTGTCTGTCGGCCACTACAAGGGTGCAGTGCATCCTGTTGAAATGTGTAACGTGTGTGCGTGTGTGGCTGTGTGTGTGTGTGTGTGTGTGTGTGTGTGAGAGCTAGCAAGGCCAGGATTTTTAAAGTGGGGTGGCACAGGGGGGGACCAATAATCAGTCAGCATAAAAATCTACTTAGAAATATATTTTGGATAGGATAGAACAACACGATTCAATTTTGATAAATAAATAAATAAATCACATTCATTAGTAATTTATTGTTTATCCAAATACAATACACATTTCTATGGGCTCTTAAGGCAAAAATGTGGATATGTTTTATATTATGTATATTAATTGGTCATGTGACAAGGGCCGGGAAGGTTTTTTTGTCACAGAACTGTATAAAAATAATGTGCAATACACTCACGATAAACTTTCCTCAAACTTCAACAAAGAAAACCTTGCTGTACACAGTTTTCAGGTAATAGGAAACAGAACAGAGAATAAAGTGCAATACACAATTTATTTTTTACAGCAACAAGTGCTCTACAGTGAGTTTAATGTTTCTACTTCTAACCTGGCCTAAAAAAACAAAGTACACAGTTGCCATACAATGTGTTGTTCATATGCATTTACCAAATGGCACCAAATGGCAGCGATTGGCAGGACAGGCAGCAAAGTGACAGGAGGGGATCATATTTTTATGTTCTCATCAGGGCTTTAAGTTTCACATTGACCAGAGTCAAAATTGTCCATTACTCTGTTGATATGTAGCCTACTTCTGCACGATAAAGAATTTGAATGGGCTACAATGTTAATTTGGCCCTACATTTGTCTTTGAATTCACTTGATATATGTGATTGTATCACATCAAATCATTACAAAAACAATGTTACTCAGCCTTTAACATTCCGTAGCTCTGGTTTCCTAAAGTTTCACTCTTCCTTTTCATGTTCTTCTGGACCCGCACCCACTGTACGCCGCCGCCTGCTCATAGGTCATACCTCATGTCTGTCACGCCTCTCAGCCAATGAAAGACCGCGCGAGGTCAAAGTGGTGGGACATGACGCAAACTGGGGCTGTATAAAGAGCACGCAGCAACATTGGTTCAACGTGTATCCTGTAGCTGTTCTCTTACCGCAAACTGCCTGGGTGGAGAAACCTCGAGAAGCGTTAATAAATCCAGGTATTTGCATTTGTAGTTAATCTCCTGTGTAACATGGCTGCCATATCACTCAGCGATGTAGGTCTATCTAAAGAGAAGAGCGCTGTTAAGCTGTTTAAACGTATTACCAATTGTTCAATACATTTACATATACATTATAACCCTAAGAAGTTTTAGTAGGCGTTTGTAGTATGTGTATATAGATACATATTTATTTTTACAATATATACAAAAATGATGTAATTTTTTTTTACCGTGTCCACACCTATACAGACCTCACAAGTAACGTTACACGCGGCAAAACAGCCTACTTTTCATCATGGCACTCGATGGATGTGGCCTCTTCTGCAAGTATACCCTCATCATTTTCAACCTCATCTTTGCGGTAAGTCTGCCAAATCGTGTGTGAATATTGCTGTTTTTTTTGTAAGTTCCCATGAAAGAAAAAAAAAAAGGAAAATGGAGTTTGTCAGTTGGCTCCTATTTGGTTTCGTTTCTGCAGAATAACAACCAAGGCTACAGCCACTTTAATGTATGGGAATGAACAACACTTTTCAATGCTTAAAGATGTAATACCTACTTTCTAACATACTTAATATACTTACTACTATACTGTCTTAACAACCAACAAGGTGAAAGGAAACCAAAAGAGAGGTGACACTTATTACTCTGTTTTAACCTGCACTTTTGTGCTTTTCATGTACTGTCTTGTCAACTGTTGCATTGTGTTTCAGTGTATTTTGGTTGTTTGCTAGGTGGTAACCTAGTAGTCCCACAACTGGTTTCATTCTGTGACTTTGTTCTCTTAAAGGATGTTTTGGTGCACTGACATGCCACCTACAAAAATATAACATCTGACCAAAACCATGTACATATTTGAACATGTAAAACCAGAGAAATGGTTTTATCTTGATTTTTGTGGTTTGGCAGTTGTTGGGCTTTGCCTTTCTGGGTCTCGGCTTGTGGCTGAGGTTCAGCGAAAGCACCAGCGGCATCTTTCAAATACAGGACTTCAACTCAAGTGCATTTAAAATAGGTCGGTACATAAGCCACTCACATTTGTCATTTCTCCCAAAACAATGCATGAAGATATATTCAACTCTAATAAATATATAGATATTTAATCACATACCGTATCTGTGTCTCTCTTTTGTTTTTATTTTATTTATCAGCTGATTATATACTGATTGCTCTCGGCTCAGTGATGCTGATTGTGGTGGTGTTTGGAGACTACGGTGCCTGCAATGAGAAAAGATGTGCTCTGCAAGTGGTGAGAATTTCCTAATTCCTTGTAGCCTCCTGTTGTGCAATAGCCTGACTTTCACAATAGACAGATGGCAAAAGTACTGACTTCTGACTGAGCAGCAAGATATAAATTCAGTTGTGATTCTGTGAGAATTCACAGCTCCAGGTTCTCTTTTTTTAAATCTTTCATTTAACATTTAAAGAAATCTATTTACATGTATGTGTGTGTGCTCAAATATGGCTTCTGGAAAGAAAATAAAAGGATAACATATGAATGACTTTAATTAAGAAGTTCCCTATATTTTAGAATTACGCAGCACATTGGCCAGGAGTCATTCTTGATGCATAGTCCACTATCTCAAACATCTCTCTCAGATAAGAACATGTTTGGGACTCTAACGAGCTGTCTCGTAGTGGTGCATCGAATGCAATGTACAGTAGCCTACTGTGTTGACAATTAGATTGAATTCGGAATTGATGACTCAAACAATAATAATGTTAACTCAAGTGAAATGATTTGGAACTTGTTAGTGAGGACTAGATTAGGACTCTATCTAAAGCTGATTCTGGTTTCCAACTTGGCCGTTAAAACACGGACGGAGACAACTCTCTTTTGATGCTTTATTACAATCAAACAGGACAAACGTGTGTCTGTTTCTCTGCAAATAACATTGTAAAGGCTACCATACACAACCGTGTGCACGGATTATGAATCTGATTCATAATCATTCATAATTAAGATTCATAATCTTGATAAATGTGAGCAAAGTAGGAAACATATTCACAGGTCCTCCAACCTGGAGAAATAAGACTGGTCTCTATAGCAACCGGCGGTGCTTAGACGTCTATAAAACTACAACACCGACACAAAAATTTGTTCATTTAATGATTAAAGAAGGTAGTGTCTCCAAACTTCTGTTTTAACAGTAAGCGCTGTAGTACAACTAGGAAGAGACAAGTTATAATTAAGGTAAGAATATACTCCAAATAGAATATCTTTCCTGTTTTGCTCACGTTTATAAATCCTTGAGCATGGTTTGTTATGAATCCTTTTCTCAGCTGACCCCAGGGGTGCTCCGTACTTTTTCTTTTCTTCATGTGGCGAGCGCGCCTGCTCACGGTGTGAGGCGCGTGTCCGCGCTATTCTCCAACATGATGACCTCTTGTACAAAACTAAAGTAACGAGTCAATTTTATAAAATGTAAGGAATAGAAAGTACTGATATGTGTTAAAATGTAAGGAGTAAAAGTAAAAAGTTGCCACAAAAATAAATAGTAAAGTAAAAATATCTGAAAAATCTACTTGAGTACAGTAACGAAGTATTTGTACTTTGTTACTTCCCATCTCTGACAATAGACATACAGTACTGTAACTTCACGAAGGAAGTGCAAATCTAACTTTGTGATTATTGGAAAAACCTTTAAGCTAAAATCTTTGATTTGTGGAAATGGCTAATATTTAGTTTTGCCCGTTATGTCAAACAGCAAATGTGACAAACTACCTCAGGATAACTTCTACGTAATCAGGTAATTCAGTGCGCCAGTGCTCTCAGTTCTGCGTAAGGCAACAAGGCCCACGCATTTAAGTTTACGCAACTTGGTTGACTTACTTTCTGATTCTTGCAGGTTATGTTCATTTCACACTAAAGTTCTTAATAAAATGAGAAAATACTTTACAATTGCTTTTCATTTGTAGTATTTAATTCACACGTTAATGAACATAGGCTTTACTATGTGGTTATTTCATGTAGAATCTTTCTTAAATTACGAGAAAACATGCTGTATTGTTAACGCGATATAAAATGACGTATGTCGGGAAAGAAGATTTTGGCCATATCACTTAAATGACCTGACTACTATGCTCACCCTGCCTCCTCACCAATGGATAAATGTCAGACAGTCAAAGAGTTATTAGTACACATGTAAGGCTAAGATATGTAGCAGTGATTAATAGGCACTGGTCATTGGAGATGACATGGGTGAGTTAAGCAGCTCTGTGATGTTTGCGGGCGGCTCAGAAGACTGAAATACGAAACCTGGCTGAAAGCAGACGGAGCACAACCAACCACAAGAACCAATATGTATGTCCCTTTCTTTTAAAGTGCTCATATTATGCTCATTTTCAGGTTTGGAGTTGTATTTAGAGGTTATACCACAATAGGTTTAATTTAAAAAAAAAAAAACACCATATTTTAGTTGTACGGCACATTGCTGCATCTCCTCTTTTCCCCGTGGGCCCCATCTTGCAGCCCAGCACGGTACAAAGCCCGATGCAAAGCCTGATGCAAGTGTCTTTGCTATTTTAAGACGGTCCAGCGCTCATCTTTGCGCCCATGGGCGTGCTAGTCTTACAGAGAGATGTGTTCAGGTGATTTCTTGTCGTATTGTAAACATTTTTCCGCCGTCGAACTAGGAACCGGGAACCATCATCTTATTGTGGTGAAGAGGTTTGTGTGTCCTTATGAACCTGAGGGCTGTGTTGTCTGGAGCTTGGTGCTCCTGGTGGGGTATCCCATGGCAAAGTGGTTTCAGGTGAGGGGCCAGACAAAGAATGGTTCATTAACCCCTATGAGTCACAGAGAAAGAGGTGAATCTACCCTGCCCGGAAGAAGCCCGGGGTACTGTCTGAAGAGCTTGTCAAACCGCTCGGGGCGGGTGCGCTGCCACATGGGTGGCAGTGAAGGTCAGGGGCCTCGACAGACCAAACTTGGGCGGCAGAGGCTGGTTCTGGGGACGTGGAATGTCACCTCTCTGTGGGGAAAGAGACAAACTTGTGCGGGAGGTGGCGCGCTACAAATTAGATCTGGTGGAGCTTACCTCTACGCACAGTCTCGGTTCTGTTCGCAAGTGAAGGGACAATGGAGCAGGAGATTGGTTGGGGAATCGGCGCAGCTAAAAGATCTGAGCCAGAAGACAAAGCTCTCGATCTACCAGTCAATTTTCATTTCTACCCTCACCTATAGTCAAGAAGGTTGGGCCATGACCGAAAGTACGAGATCCAGGGTACAAGCAGCTGAAATGGGTTTCCTCAGGAGGGGGGCTGGCGTCCCCTTAGAGATAGGGTGAGAAGCTCAGTCATCCGAGAGGAGCTCGGAGTAGAGCTGCTGCTGCTCCTTCGCGTCGAAAGGAGCCAGTTGAGGTGGTTTGGACATCTGGTGAGGATGCCTCCTGGGCGCTTCCCTAGGGAGGTGTTCCAGGCACGTCCAGATGGGAGGAGGCCTCGGGAAGACCCAGGACTAGGTGGAGAGATTATATCTCCAACCTGGCTTGCGAACGCCTCTGGATCCTCAGGAAAAGGAAGTTTGGGGTCCCTTGCTGGAGCTGCTGCCCCCGCAACCCGGCACCAGATAAACGGACAAAGATGGATGGAACTAGCAAAAGTGAATGTGGACATGCCCTCAACACAACTGTGCCATGCACTTCACGCTGTGCGCCTAGATTGTTAAAACAGGGCTCTGTGTGTTGAGCTCTCTTTTAGCTACAGAGTGAGGCATCTCACTTCAATTCCATCTTTGTTGTGAGATGCCCATATGCAGTAGCTAGGTAAACACTACTAGCCAGTCAGAAGCAGAGTATGGGGGAGTGCCACGTGAGCATCATAACTTGTGTTACAAAGTGAGGCATGGTCATTACGGAAGTAATAGAGCTGTTTGGAGCAGTTTGTGAACAGTGTTTTCTGTTGGAGATGGTAAGTCCCTTTGGGGTCAACATTGGGATTTTTCACTTTGTAAACCTTTAACGTGCACCAAAAAGATATAGAACACAAAGGAAAAGAAAAAAGCCTAAAGCATAATGAGCACTTTAAAATCAAGGGACAGGGAAACCAAAGAGCTGTTAGACTACTTTATCAAATGGGAATCACAAGCTCATTACAGGTCCTATATAAAGTTTTATGGGTCTATAAACGCAAGTAAACTTTAAATAAGTGAGGTAGGGCACTTTTAAGAAGAAGGTCAACTGTTTTCTTTGAGACAGATTATATTTAAGTTATCTAGTAGATGACACCAGCTGAACACACATTTCTGTGTGTGTGTGTGTGTTGCCTGTAGATTGTTGTGCTGAGATCACTTGTTTGCTTTTCCAACTTAAAATGACACTAAACTAAACTGTAAATACATGTCACTCCCTAAGACATGAATCAATAAATGAGGACCATGTCTACAGAACAGGACAAGTTTTACTGGTTGTACAGTATAAAATAAAGATAACAGGAAAACTTTCCTTTCACTTCTCTAATTCGTCCAGTTATGTCTCTATTTCTTTACTTACACGGTCACACCGTCGGAATAGGCACACACGTCATGCGCTACGCTCCGTAGGGTTTGTCATGTAGTGGACTTGTGCGCTGACGTGCACTAACATGTTCAAGTGGCACAGTAACTGGCCAATGAAATGATCATTATAGCATTTCTAGCGAGCTCTAAATCGAACACAACTAAGCCACACAGCCAACGGACGGGATGAAGCGCTCCAGAAAACAAATTACATACTTATCGCGACATTTGATATAACATTGCGCAACGTGATATCGCAATGTCATTGAGTCGATATATCATCACCCCTAGTTTACATACTGTAGCATAAAGGCGGGAGGCTGAGAGGGGCAGACTTCCACACCGATGAAATCCTCTGACTCATTAATGAAACTTCTGCTTTAACTTCTAAATCCTTATTATTGTACTTAAGAGTTTTGGAGTTATATGGCTCAGTGGCCAGAAATGAATATATCAACTCAATGTTTTTTTTTTTAAACTCTTTTGTAGAGGTTTTATTACAGAGTGGAAAATATTGTTCATTAAAATATTTTATATTTTTACAAAACGTTCAACATTTTTCTTACTGGTTAAAACCAAAACAAGCATATATTTGCATATCCTTTTATTGATGCACATGCATAGTAATTGGAGAAAAGTATGTTTGTGTTCATCACTTCATTAAGAAGATAATTCACTATTTTCTTTTCAGTTCTCCGTCCTTCTGACCCTTCTGGCATTGGCTGACATTGCTATTGGAGTGGGTGCTTATTCCAGTAAGAAAGAGGTAAGAAGAAAATGGAAAAGAAGGGACACACAAACATGATGAAAAACTAGTCCAATCATAAATCAGTAAATACCCTATATTTATGATCATAACATTGTGTTTAAGGTTGGACCACGCATTGTGGAGTTCTACAGTAGACTGTATGCTCTGTATTTGAATGCAGAAGACCCAGTCATTGGTGCCACTCTCACATTCATCCACAACATGGTAATCACAAACTTTATTTCCTTCCAGTTTGATTAAAAAAGCAGTTCTAGTATTAACTTGCCTTAATGTCTTTTTGAACTTGGTGCTTTTTCTTCCTGACATGGAAGCATGAAGTGATAGCTAGCTAGAAAATAAAACAATTATGAGATCATATGAATAAATTGTGTAAAATATACAACAACAAAAAAAATCTCGAACATGATCGGATGATTTGAATGTTCCTAATCTCCCTTCATCTCCGTCCTCTGTAGCTTCATTGCTGTGGAGTGACCGGGGTCGTGGTGATAGAGTTGGTCAAAAACACCTGTCCCAAAGCAGATGGGTTTTTGAGAATTTCAAGCAGCCTGTAAGTTGGAGCAAAGAAACTAAGCGCTTAGAATTAACATGTAGACTCTGGGTTAGCTACAGTATAACAGCTGCTCCTGTCTTGGTCTTCCTACAGAATTGTCCTGCTAAGATCCTGGATACCTTTAACAGCAATGCACCAGTGGTGATGGGCATCTTCGTGGGAACGGGAGTTCTTTTGGTAAGCAAATGAATTGCTGCACATATATATATACATTAATATTTCAGCTCAAATAGGCTGAAAGAAAAATTAGTTTACAAGGTTATAACAAAATAATGAATTTGCAATGGCTCACTGATTTGGGGTTTTATAATAGTTAAATAGAACTAACAGTTAAATAGAACATATATTAGGGTTGTCGCCAACGATTATCTACCGATTTGTTTTTCCTCGATTAGTTGACTTAACGATTAATTTGCATATTCTAAAAGATTTTTCAACTTAACTTCGGAGAATCCTTATTTTTACTTAAGTACTTGACATTCAACTTAAAATGACTATGACATGGATATATTTAATCACTGGAGTAATATGGAGTTAGGATAATATCTGGCAAATGTATTTTTTGCATCACTCACAACATACAGAGTGTGGGGCAAGGAAAATAACTGACTAATATTCAGATACCCTCCTCCAGAATCGCTTTGTTCTTTTTCAACAAGAAGAAAAAAAAAAGTCAAATTTGCAGGTCGCACATGCTATGAGAAAAAAAAAAAAAAAAAAACTAGTTGCAAAGGTGTGCACGTCAATCTCTTTAAGAGAATAGCAGGGCCTTGTGTGTGTGGGTGTGTGGTAAAGCGGGTGAGAGAGTGACGGCAATTATCTTCGGAGCGAGTAGCAACTAGAGTCAGAGTGAAAGAAACAAAATGTCTCCCTGTGCTCTCTGACCCACGGTGGGAAATCTGCAGCAGGAAAAGTTAACCCTCTCCTTGATGTCACGTTTGTGGAGAAGGAGAACCAGGAAAAGAGTCGGGGGAACTGCAACGCTACCAAGCCACGGCCGAGCGATGTCCTTCGCTGTGACGTGTAGTTATAGTTTTTGAGAGGTGCATGTCAGGCTACGACTTAAAGTTTCCAGCCATGCTAGCAGCTCAGTGAGGCTCTTTTTAGCTGTGCTTTCAACTACATGCTAACATTAGCATGTTTAAATGGCCACAGTGACCTTCAATTGTTTAGCCAGTATATTTGTCAGGCCTACTTACTTACTCTTAGTTTAGTCTGTTAGCATGCTAAGGCTGGATCTGAATATTCATTCGATGGGTAGGTTATCGTTTTTGAAAATATGTGCATGCAGGCTGAAATTCACAGCTGCGAGCAAATGTCCACTACAAGCAGTCTGTCTGTAGAGGTCGGTCTGTATGGTTATATCATAGCAGCCTGGTGTCGTCGTCAGGCCATTTGATCAAAATGTAATGATAGTAATGTCACGGCTGTGCATAATGCCAACACAGCAAGGCACCGGCTGGCTGAGCATTCATTTAAACACTGCGTCGGTTTTCACTCATCAGACCTTCCGGCAATAACGCACGTCTTTTCCTTTTGTTTTGAATGCCTGCCGCAAAAAGTGGAGGTAGGATTACAGGCCCGTCCAGATGAAAGTTTTTCAGAGGCACATACAATGTGTTCTCAGAAATCCTTGCTATTAATCGGCAAGATGACTAAATCCAAAACAAACCCACAAATGTATGACAATACATGACATACAATGATGATAGCCATCGTATCATGTTTTGATGTATTGAAATGAGACGCAAGAGCCGCTGGCCGGGTGAGTCGTGCAATACACTGAGATTTTGAGCCAGGCCAAAAGCAGTTAATGTCATTTATTATATTTTTCATGCGAGAAAGTCACCATGTACATTCCCAATATCTGCTTAGTTTCTCCAAATAATTAAGGTTCAGAAATTTGTTGCACTGTTTTCAGAGATGAGGAATCAGGGTTGTCCTATTCCATAGAAGATTGTAACCACTACTCCTTGTAATCTGTACCAAGGGGCCAATCAAAAAGCAAGGGGCATTTGAAAACAAAGGTTAGGGGTAAAAAATAAGAAATGGGATTGGGCCAAAGTCAAACCATAGTCTGAGCCGTCTTCAATACAACTCTTGCTGTTCATTGTAAAGTGCTTCAAAACATGTCATGCCTAAAAACCCAAACTAATGAGCCTGAAAACATACTCTACATTGCAACAGTACATAATGTAGAACTATCTAGTATTTAATTAGCATCAAACAAGTCAAAACTGATGTGGGGACAAGAATATCCCAGCTGTTTCTTGCTTAATATTGTTCATATTTTAAATGCCCATTCTAATCCCTCTGCTCCCCTTCATCCCTCTGTCTCTTTACTCCTTGTTTTAAAAATGCTTTCTTCACCCCCCATTCTCCCCATCATTGGTTTTTCAAAGATAATAGCTCTGATTTGCAGCACAACGCTCAGCAAAAAGATCAGTCAGTCTCCCTCATCTCCTCAGTACATCATCCTGACTCACTCCCCTTCTGTCATGGCTAACCCTCAACCATCTCAGTGTGAATTTGTCTCCTCCTCCTCCTCCTACCTTGACCAGGAACCAGTCTTCTTCACCCCTCTCTCTATTGCCAACATCCCTGTGGCTCAGTCTCAGTGCGCTCCTGCTGGTTTTCACTCTTAATTTCATGCCGTCTTGATTTTATTCCGCAACACTGGCATAGAAAATTCACATCTATTCTCTCTTCTCTGCACTATCATCAGCTCCCTTACAGGAAAAATCCACCCTAAATGGATTGCTTTTACATAGTACAGGAACCATTCACACATATTCATACACTGGCCGAGGCTGCTGTACAAGGTGCCATCCTCTCATCAGAAACGCACACACAGACACACATGGCGCATCATCTGGGGCAACTCTGGGTTCAGTGTCTTGCCCAAGGACACTTCAATCGAACCACCAACCTTCCGATTGGCAGGCGACCGCTCTACCGCTGAGCCACAGCTGCTGAAAGGGAGAGAGCTCAACACACAGCGTGGAAAGAGCTGCAGCAATGTGCGGTGTTTTCTGAAAATTAAACCACATAAACCTATTCTAAATACAATTATGAACCTGAACCACTTCCGACAAGATTGGAAATTCATTGTCATTTTCTAGAGATGCAGATATAGACAGTTAAAAGAAAACATATCCAGGGTTGGATTTTACCTTAAGTGTCTACTTTTTCCCTCATAAGTTTAAATAAATGTATTTTATTAATACATATATATTAATATTTTTATTATTTTTATTCTTTATTCAAACTTCTCAATGTGTAGCTGCATGATAATGGGTGGCATGGGCTGTAACTAATTCTGTGGCTGGTGTAATCCTGGAGATGATGAGATTCAGGAAGCATAGGGGACACCCGCACTGCTTTGTCCCATCACTGCTCTTTACTTCCCCTACTCCCTCTGTGTCTGCATGACAGATCATTGCCTTGGTCTGCACCATTATACTCCTGAAACAGACCAAGAGAACCCAGCAGGAGATCACTGCGTACTATACGACTGTGTACTAACCAGAGGATTCGGTTTACAACCCTTACCCATCTGACTCAATGAGGACCAACGCTGGATTTCAGGCTCAACCAGCAGACAAATGTTTACAGATTTTCTCTGTATGTCAACTATTGAGAACACTAGTTTTACCACTCAACTAGAATTCTGTGTAAGTGAATGTTTTTTATCTTAAAAGGTCACACTGTGCTAATAATTTGACCCATTGTGAGCAGATCTGTAGACAACCAATATTTTATTGTGCTTTTGCTTTAATAATCATGCAGTAACTCTTGCTGAAATGGATGTTGCTTATAATTGGCTATTCCATCTGTCACAGCTAGACATTCACTGGTTTAGCCTGACAGGCCTCTATATCACTGTGGGCATGCGATAAGTAATCTGAGGATGAGAGTGTGTAATAACAAACTTCCATGTCTGTTACATTTTAGCAGTTTTGTACCGTAATGACACGTCTGCAGAAGCTTGTGTTTTTTCTTCATGTGAAAGAGTTAAAAACTCACTGAGCCACTGGCAAATACACTGTTTAAACTAATATTCTATGTATATCTAAAAAAGGGATCATTCAAGTCTTTTAAATCTATTTAAGCTTGGCACGTGTAAGGTGTGGCCCTGAATCATCACAGCAGCATTAAGCATGTCAGGGAAAAATGACTGAACAGTTGCCGCTTACTTCACATTCCTGCTAATTTATTTTATGCTATAGGAGATAGAATGGTACATTGGTAAACTTTGCATAAATTGTATTATTGTACAAATTTTTTATGATTGATTGTCCAGAGCACCACAGAACTGGTCAGAAAACAAAGTCAAAGGCCTTAATATTCTGCGGCCTTTCCTCAGTCACTGTTTGCGGTGGTTAAACCGACATAAACATGTCAAGTGGCATGTTTTGGACCTGTGAACCAAGAGCTGCCTTCCTGTCAACCATTTATTGCAGAGGGGAAACGCTGTGCTGGTAACGGACGTTAAAGATATTGTTTTAGGTTTCCTGCCAAAATCTTGTGACCAAATAGGAGTAAACTTAGTGTCCCGTTTGTGTATTGCTTGTTTTCATTCTCTGCACTCTGTAGTACTATTGCATTGCACTTTGTCGTCTTTAAGTTCACAAGTTTTTAAATAAATATATTCCATTGGGCTATCCCCTACTTTTCCACAAAGACCCGTGTTTGTCATTTCCATAAAACAAAACAAGAGTGCAGTTGTGTGAAAGTGTTTATTTCATTTCACACGTCACTGTTAGGACCTATGAGGACAAAAAAGGGAGAAGTTATGTTTATGACGTACAATTCCTAAAGACATACAGAGCGGCTAAAGCTGATGAGTCCCATTTTTACCCACAGTGTGTTTGTCCTTTTACCCATTTGATTCTTCTGAAGCCTCATGTGGCATATTGTGTTGTCGGCTTTTAGCAGAGGCATTCTGACTGTAGATATCTTTGGAATTATGCAAAGGGAACTATAATGACTTAATTGGTTAATGGGGAAAGGACAATTATGTAGCCACAAAACATTTAGTGCATTCAAAAGGAATCCATCTGTGCAGCTTCGGTTGCGGCTATTTGTAGGGACAATAGTTTTCTGTTGCGTTAAACCTTTTAAGTCTGGAACCCACAAGTCTTCATATTATAATGGATGTATATATATATATTTCTAATTGATGTACAAGAACCTTGTTAACATCCTGACATACGCGCCCACTCCTCAGTTTCTCCTGTATGTTTCCACTGTGTTGAACTTACTGTAGATGCAGCCGACAGTGCAGTCCCCATCTGCAGCAAAGCACACTTCTGTCAGGCACAAGAAATAGATCTGAGAGGAGAAGAAAGAAAAAAAGACTATAGGAAAAACAATGAGAGGGTTTTACTATGCAATTACAGTAATAACTATCATTTCCCATCTGATTGACCCGAGGTTCAGTGCTTTTAGATACCAGTCACTCTTATGGGATTACTGGTATAGCGGTCTTGTTTAATTGGTGTCTGTCTTGTGTATCTGTATTTTATTTATTTTTTAATATATGGACTGTGAGTCTAATAAAGGCTAGCTATCTATCCAGCCACCTATCACATGTAGCCACCATGTAGAGTTTTAAGGCAGCCTGAACTTGAAAGCACCGCGCAAGTCACTCAACTCACTCTAAAATTGTGTGTACATGTTTAAGTGGAAGGTACCTCTGGGTCCTCCAGGTGAGCGCATCCACCTTTAGCCATGTAGGAGGGACCTTCAGAGGGCAGAGGCGGGACGCCATCAATTACGATCCTCCGGGTGTGGTGGGGGTCAGAGTGTGGGGAAGGAAGTAGCTGTGAATCACCCCGGCCGGGACAGCTGAACAACACAGCGGTGAAAGTTACAACTGAAAATCTCTACGGAACAAATAACAGGCAAAAAGCAGCATTCGCTCTTTGGGATTTACAGTTTGGATTGATCAGTTTTTAAATATTTTGTAACAAGGAAAGACTTAGTTTATAGGGGAAATGCCGACTTCATGACAATGAATGAAAAGGGGGTTTCTAAATTCCATGTGACTCATCTCTGGAACATGATTGAATATCATGTGTCATGCAACGTGGCCAACAGAACCTAGTTCCCACCCAGCGTCTGTCAGATCAGACCAGTATCACATTCAGGGCTCGTCCAAGGTCTTGAATGTTTGAAAAATGCTTCACATTTCATGTTTTCAAGGTTAGGAATAGGCTTGAATTCAACACTTTGGTCTCTTTTTAACCCCTTGGTGTATATTTAATGTAAATATACAACTTAACTTATATTGCCTAGTTGCTTTAATATTTTAAATGAAACAATCCCCAGATGTGATAAAGGCTTCCGGAGTCTGAAAACATTTGGTTTAGGTACCTTTAAAATGCTTGAAACAAAACCATGCACATTGATACTGTGATAAGGCTCAGAACTTCCAATTTTCAGATAGTGTATAGATTTATTCTTAATTCAATTAAAAAATGATTTGAGTACACACACACACAGAAAGAGAGAGACAGAGGGACAGAGACAGACGTCAAAAGCTTGGTGTACAATAAGAGATTACGATCCTCCGGGTGGGGTGTCAGAGAGTGGGGAAGGAAGTAGCTGTAAATCACCCCGACTGTGGTGAAAGTTACAACTGAAAATCTCTACAGAAGAAATAACTTTACATAAATAAATAAATTTACAGTTTGGATTGATGAGTTTTTGAAATATTTTGTAACAAGGAAAGACTTAGTTTAAAGGGGAAATGCCGACTTCAAGAAGACAATGAATGAAAAGGGGGTTTCTAAATTCCATGTGAATCATCTCAGGAACATGACTATCAAATGTTACGGCAACGTGGCCAACAGAACCTGGTTCAGACCCAGCGTCTGTCAGATCAGACCAGTATCATATTTCAGGGGCGGTCTTGAATGTTTGAAAAATGCTTCAAATTTCATGTTTAAGATTAGGAATATGCTTGAATTCAACACTGGTGTCTTTTTCACCACCAAGTTTATATTTTATGTAAATATATAACTTAACTTATTAGGGCTGCACTATTATGGCCAAAATGATAATCACGATTATTTTGATCAATATTGAGATCACAATTAATTATCACGATTATTTGTTGATTTTATCCAAAACAAATCGTCACATAGGCTATAACTGCTTTCACATCCATATTATGTTTCATTCTTATGTTGAAGTTATACGTTGTACAGCTGTCCCGTTTAGTCTGTCCAACGCGAACGACAGAACAAACAATTCATGCCTGTATGACATACCCATCGTAAACCAGCAGCCAGCTGTTGTAAGGGGCTGGAGCGTAAGCCAGGCAGGAGTGAACCAGAAGCACCAGGCCGGGCTCCGGGGGGGCCACCAGGCTCACCTCCACATAAACTGCTTGGCCTCGCATCAGGCTGAGGGGCAGGTGGGCCTCAGGGTGGAACCTGGTGAAGGACTCATCTACACGGGAAAGAATGGAACATTAAAGAAACGCCAAGTCTGCTGCTCAGACATCAACTGGTTGATTTTAAACAGCAGATGAAAAATGTCCAAAGACACAATGGGCTATTTAAAAGAGGATACGAGGGAAACCAATCCTACAGAAATGACGTACTGTTGCCCTTGTTACCAAGTAAGTTGCCAAGTGCTGTGTCCTTTTCTTTGTCTAACAGGGTCAATTTAAAAAAGGTGCTAAATTTCATGTTTCTTTCCCTTATATTTATGCATCCTGGTTCTATTGTGTAATGGAAAATTACACTTAACCAATGATTTTCATATTAAATCATTCATAACAAGATCTCCAATGCCTCTCCGAGTATATGACTTCTGTATCTTTCCTCAGTGTCTTCTCCTTGTAGGAGACAACTGAATTTGTTATGTCTTTGCATTTGTCCTCCAAGGACAAATGGCATGAAGTCTGACAGAGAACAGTTGTCTAAAGCCGTGTTTATCATAGCAGGTCCCAGGTCGAGACCATAGCCTATCCAAAGAGACAGGATGTTCTTTTTCAGCCAAGATAGAATGACCGTTCGAGAAACTTGGGACGCACGGAGGGCAGATTCAGAAATACGTAATAGATCCAACTGTCTGCCTGAGGTCCACTAATTGTTATGTTTAAGATTACACTGTTCTCCAAACAAGGTCCCCCCCCCCCGGGGGCACTGGATATAAAGAAGTGTATTACTGATTGCATTCACACAGAACTGTTGTCACTCTAACTTTGTGCTTCGTGGGAGCCGTTCTTGTCACTTTTGGTTGTTCTCTGCAGAAAACAAAAACCTTTCAAAGACTAAACTTTGATTCAGTCTTTATTCTGTTTCAGAGTTTCACTTCCAACCAAATTCCAACCCTCGCTGTACAAGGAACTTCCACAGTTCCTTAGATTATCTCTCCAGTTATTTTCGTTTAACATACTATCTATGTAACCGAGTATACACTGATAAAGAACCATTATATGGGCCAAAAAAAACCAAAACAACGTTTAATACATAGAAGACGCTCACCTGTGGCAATTCTCAGCTGCACAGTGACAGTGGCTGGTGTAGACTGAACGGGGGGTGGAGGGTGATCCATCACATGGAGCCTGACTTCACCTGGGCAACCCGGGGAGGAACTACACTTCACCATCAACCTACGGAGCAACACAGGCAGCAGATGTACTGAAGATAGTCGGTGATGAAAACAAATCTTAACGGCGTGTCAACATCCCAAACTACGCCGAGCATCTTTGACGCAGCCATTATTTCATAATGCTGTGTGTCAAATCGTGTTTATTTTGAGGTTTGATTTGGTGTACATTTAGCCATCTTTTTTTATTATTATTTTTTTTCCGCATTTTTGGAGGTGGAGATGTGCCTGCGTATATCCAGTGAGGTTTTGTGATGGCAGCTGCATGTTCCTGATGACAGCGCAGAAACCAACAGACACACCTACAGCTCAGTATTCCATAGTGCAGGAACTTCTGTATCTGTAGTTGACACTTTGAGATTGCGAAGCTGTAAATACCTGTGGCAGGAGAGGTGCTACACATTGGGATTTATTTTTGGTGCAATTTAATTTTCTTCCATTTTGTGTTTGTTTTCATGCCTCTATCCATAAGAAATGAAAATAAAATAAGCCCGTGTTGGAATCAAGGTGAGAGCATCAACTCCACCTCCCGGCCAAATGCCATTTGAATGTTCGAAAATTCCTGTGATATCAGTATTCACAAATGTTATTGTTGCTTTTAACTGATTGCATTAGCTTAGTTTTAGTGGTCTAGAGTAGTCCGTAGATAGTTAGCTGTGGATTATCTTTCTAGTGTGTTCTGGTTGAGAAATGAAATACCTAAAAAAAGAAATAATTTACACCCAGCCTGTAACAGACACTTAAAATGGTTTTAAACTAAATCTAACTCATACAGCTGAGGGCTAACCAAATGCCGGCCACTAGTCCAACGTTTGCAATGCAAATGTAGGCCTTCGTAGCTGAACGAGAGTGAAAACAAAACATGCCCAAAAATAGATGGCGACTAAAGATGTCCTTTTAAAATAAACTTAATATCTTACTCTAGGTTTATATAAAAAGTTTATTATAAAAAAAAATAAAAAACAGTAATGTCTTACCTGACAGGAGAGTTGACATGGACAGAACTGGGGTCTCGTTGAGGAGAATAGATACCATGGACTTCCAACAGATGAACCACTGTCTGACCAAACACCTTAAAAGAATACAATATTGGAAAAATGACTGACATCATTTCACAGAGCCAACAAGAACAACGACGGGATGCATGTTTCTCCCGTTATCTGCAAGGGATCAGAAGTGAGCTTGGTCAAAGCATCGCTCCATTTGGCCACAATCACCAGTCACCAAGCATCGGCACAATGGCTCCACATTATGTGGCAGACATACAAGTGTTCCTTACATGAGAGTTCACGCCACAGCCATCCAGAGGGACAGCGTAGAGGTCGGGGTCAGAGGTCAGCTTCTGCAGCGTGCAGGACACTCTTCTGTGCTCAGAGGGATGAGCGGGGGGGACCACTGCGGGCTCCAACACGGAGTCAGGCACCGGAAAGATGAAATGCTGTCCCATTGTACAGTCTGCACACACGCACAAGCACAAGCCATTCCTGAGCTGCTTTGAGCTTGACCACAGTGAACTAAATGTGTGTGTGTCTATACTTCAATATTAAGGCTGGATTTGAATCAAAACAAGTTTTTTTTGGCGCTAGCTTCCAGCCTGACAGCCCACACAATCCCTCATTCAATTTTCAGATTTTATTCATTGTCAAGACATGTGCTGACGGGATCCGTTTTGGGAGAGACTCACCCTTCACAGAGTACGAGTAGCAGCCCAAAGAGGCGCTGCAGTCAACATCTGACACAGGGCCAAGGGCAGAGGGCGAGGCGGAGGGAGTGTACAGGTTGGCCCTGAGGTGATCTGAGCGCAGAGAGTAAACAAAGACAGGAAGGCTGGTTTTACTTGAATGCTTCCATTCAGCAGCATTAGAGGACAGATTCATCAAGTCAGAATTGGTTTTCCAGACAGGTGTCTAGTTACAGGCTGTGGATTATGTTCTGCCCCCTCGTGGTGATCTGTAGTCAAGACACGAACACTGAAAGCTACATCTCAAACATGCATATAACTTTATACATCAGCACCACAAGATTTGATAGCTGCTGGAATTTCTAAGTCACCTTTCATTTCACGATCCAGCCTCGCTTCTGCTTCGTCTCCACCAGGACGCCCAAAAATATCATACAGATGTTGCTGAGTGATATAATGGGAATCAAGGCTTTGATAGAGGCTGTGCACTGGCTGAGGGATGCTGGGATACCCTGCTTCAGCAGCACGGGCAAGCCAATTCGCCCAGCTCTTATACGGGTCTGAAGGGAGCTGAGATTCTGCTTTTGATGCTTCTCCTTCAGAGTTCATCCTGCCTGCAGGATGTAGCGCCTGGCTGTGTACAGACACTTGAGGCTGGTGGTAGCGGTGGTAATAATAGTAAGGGTGGAGGGGACCATTGGGAAAATCAGGCGTCGACTTTGTGGGGGGAGTAGCGGTTTGATGTTCGCAATAGAACGGACGCTGTGGCGGGGAAGAAGAGGCTTGGTGCAGTGGGTCCAAAGATTCTTTGGATAAAGTTGATGACGCGCGATTATCAGGTCCATAAAACATCCGATAGTGATTATAAGGGTGGTAGTAGTAGTAGTACGGGTGCGGGGGAAGATTATGGTTGGGTGATGGAGTGGGGAATAAGTGTGGATCAGAAGCAGGAACTGCAACAGCATCTGCCCGGGGAGGGTGAGTGGGAGGGAGGAGGGGCTGGACGGCTTGACGCACAGAGGCAGAGTGCTTATTTTTGTCATCCAGCTCTGCTTTTAAATCATTGTTATTAATACCATTTTCAGATAAAAGTCGATGTTTGATCCCTTCTGGGCCATTTTTAAGAAAGTTATTACTATTATCCAGCTGGTGTATGTAAGGATTTAAGTTGTACTGGTCGTGAACGTGTGAGGAGGCAGGAAGCCGATGACCAAACGTGCTCGGCTTTGTGTTTCGATCAGACAAACGGGTTTTTGTAGACGCGTCGGCTGTGAAAGGAGCCAATCGTTTGGCCTCGCCCAGAATAAAATGCGGAAAGTGGTAGAAGTAGGGGTACGGATAGGGCTGTGGAGGATGAGGTGTATAAGGTGCAGAGGTTTTGGGAGGACTTGTTGGAAGGGTGTTGGGATGAGCGGCAGCCTCGGTCCAGGGCTGAATGAACTGGTGTAAGTCAACACTGCGGAGAGCCTCAGACTGGGGCACGTCGGGAGGCAACACAGGATATTCAGGGTTATGAGGATTATTTAGAGAGCGTTCTCTAGGCACCTCAAGATCAGGGTTTTCGGGTGGGCCAGGAAGAGGGATTTTAGGGTGATGGTAGTAGTGATAGTATGGATTGAAGGCATGGCTGGGGGGCTGGAAAGGAGGTTCAACTTCAATTGCAAAGCCTGTATCTGGGGTGGGAGAACGTGCAGCACTCTCAGAGTGAACTACGATGGAAGTGTCTTGCTTTTGCTGCAGATCTGGATACGCCCGACTTGAATCCTCCGTATCACCTGTTAATGAAAGAGAGCTGTGGACCCTGAAATGTTTATAAGACTCCCTCACAGGAATCTGGTGGGGGTAGTGGTCAACAAGCGGGAGAGGCTGTGGAACAAATGTAGGCTGAGGAGTCAGAGACGAGGGAGTAGGAGGGTTATTTGGATCACGTTGCTCAGAGCGAGGATACTTGTGGTGATATGTAGGGTGGGGATAGTAAAGCGGGGCCAGGTAGAAAGGCGGAGCCCAGGGAAAAGCCTCCGCAGGGTCTGGCACCTGCTCTGTTGTCCCTCTGGTTAGAGGAGGAGGGCTGTTGACCAGAGGCTGAGGGGTCAGTGGGAGTTCTTTATGGGTGGAGACAGGACAGGCCAGTGTGAATGTCTTCTCTCCCATCTGAAGAGAAAGTGTGTATTTTCCATCCTGAAAAAAAGATGAGATTTTCTATGTGATACTGAATAGAAAATAACCACACAAGATGTGTTTAGGACTGGAAAGTAAATGTCTGAACTCAGTATTTAGACATGCTGCAAACATATAATCATTATAAAGTATTAAGTGTGTTTACTTACTTGACATTTAATTTATGGCATTTTATTAGTATTTGTATTAATAGCTGATGTTCATTTCTTAAAGCTAGTTGGATTCCCTCAGATACACTTTCTCCATCAACACATTTTACATGAATACAAACAAGATTTTAAAATACCTAGCAACACCAGACGCATGCTATTGGCAGCTGTGAAGTAATTGCTGAGTGAGTCATTAGTATTCATTCAAAAGCGTTTCAACACATTTTAGGATAAAAGTACTACGGGGACGTTATAAACACATTCTGTGCTCTTTCACGCACTGAAAATTATATTTTTTCCTTAAAATCGTGACTTTCTGAAATTCACCTTTACGGTTATGCCGCATGTAATGAATGGAGCAGTGAAAACCAGCTCCGCATCCTGTTTGGCCAAAGTGTAGCCACACCGCTCAGCCAACACCACCACAGGGGTCCATTCTCCTCTCACTGTAGGGAAAGGAAAAATAAATAGATTTATATAAATAAATATACATTCTTTTTTTTTTAAGTCTAGAAAATTACACAGGTAGAAAATCATTGAAGTGAACTGGGTGCTAATCACGATTGATAGTTAATTTAATACCCTAAATAAGCAGTGAGAAATGTATAAAAAGTAAACTAAAAAAACTCAAAACTAAAAAATCTAAATTTTTTTAATATACAGACTACATTAAACTACAGAAATTAAAGGACTTGACATTCCAAGAGACGCCGCTATGCTGTAATTCCTTCACACATCGGACACTGAAGTACATACATGAACATACAGTCCATTCTCCAACCATGTCTTTTTATGTAGCTACATACTTTTTAGACATTCCTGGCCAAAACTAATTATACCTAACAACAAAAAAACCAAACTAAAATTGTCACCCATTCCATTTCCAAGTATGGAATGCATATACAAAAACAGAAGACTAAAAAAGGCAAACGGCATCGGGGGTGATCATGGCACCCCCTTGCCTCCTCTTCTGGCCTGTCGCCTTCTGGACGACGATACTCTGCTCCTCCGTTTACTTAAAAAAAAGATCCAAGTTCTGTTTTGTTCCACAGGCCATCAACCTTAATGAATGACGGTCCTGTACGGAAACAAGGTTCTTATTTTGTTTGTTCTTTTCCCAGCCGGTCTGTGCACCCCCCACCTCCCTCCTCCTCCCATGTATGAGTGCCTTGGTCTATGCTGTCTGTAGTGATGTCTGTCAAAAACACGTGTTTTGTTATTGCTGCAACCTACTTTCACAATAAAAAGGATTGAAAAGTCAAAACTAAAATAATATTCATATTTACCGTTTACCCTCAGATCCTCTGCAGCATGGTGTCCCTGCACTCTGACAGTCAAACTGTGCGGGGAGCAGCAGAGGGAGGACGGGCCCACGGCCACAGGATGGATCCGAGTGGCTGGACACGACATCTTGACCGGAGTCCCTCTCCACAGCAGAGGCAACACAAAACTGTCATCCTGAACACATGTGGTAAACAGCCTTCTGACACTCTTACAGCTGTTGCCCAAAACATTTTACCATTAGATAAGAGAAGGCATATCTATAATTAAGAAACAAGTTTTTTCCTCAATAAATAAGCATTCAAATCATACGTCAATCCAGTTTACTCATGAAAGTCCCTGTTATCTTGTCTCGCTGACATCTGGGTGTATGGAGTCATTTTAGCCGAAATGCAAGATCTTAACCCTGTTACTAACTACAATTATCGCAATGTGGTTGTATGCCTCTGCCGAACAGTCAAGTTGCAGTTTACATCCATGTCTAACCAGACTCATAAAATACTGTATGTAGAGAAGACTTAGACATAATAAAAAGGGACACGGACATGCTACAATCACCACAGTTTCATTATTAGTTGCATCAATTTAGTATCTGGCCTAAAGTCACAATCTCCCATTCTGTTCCTGAGTTATGGTGTTGAATAATGGCCAGAAAAGCATTTTTTGCATAACATTATGATGTCACAGTGAAGCTGACCTTTTAGACCTTTGTGTGAAATCTTGCCAAAATTAGCACGGGAATTTTTGATTTACAGCCCAAAATGTGTATCAGTTCATCCTTTTGTCAAAGTGGATGTTTGTGCCAAATTTGAAGAAATTCCTTCCAGGGGGTCCTGAGATATCACATTCACAAGAATGAACACACAACCCTAATAACATAATGTCACCAATGGCGCAGAGGTATAAAATTATATTCTCACTGTAAAGACAGGGAACAATAGGCTGGGATTAGAAATCAGCCTTATGAACACCAGAAACAAAAGCTAAACTAGTCAAGATTCAGAGTCAGATTTCCAACAACATGTGATCCTTAAAACTTGAGCACCTGAGACAGAAACAGCTTTTATTTATATAGCTGCTAGGGCTGCACGATATGAGATTATTTTGACTGCTATATTGCTATATGATTCGCAATATTGGAGGGAGTGATCGTTTTTGTATCATTCTCATTGAAATTTAACACTGAAAGAAGTTTAAATGATTGTAGTGTGATTTTTGCAAGGATTTGTACCAAACAAAGATTTTTTTTCTTCTTTAGTCTGTAGGATAGGATTTGTAGGCCGGGTGTCTCTGCAGCACCACAATACTTAGAATACACATATTTTGCTATTAAATATGGCGCAAGCCCCTGCGATTTGAATTTTGCACTAGTCCATATTGCGATTTCGATACAATTGCCATACCTCCTGTGTGACATGGCAGGCATCATACTGAGCCATCAGACTGAGGTCTCTCCATGTGGTCTGAACGGAGTAGCCACACTGTGGTGGCAGCCGGGACAGGGGCACGGATGACTCATTCACTGAGACACAGAAAGACACCAAACCAAAAACCTTAATTTCAGTCTTGTGACAAAAGCAATGGGAAAATAGATTCCAGTTGCTGCTATACTGTGTGGTATAGGGCTGGAATGCCGCTTTTGTACGGTGACCGACACGGGCAAACGCCTTGCAACTTAAGAAAACACACACAAATAGACGATACACAAGACATCTTCAACATCTTCATTAGACAAACATCTTCATTAAACTAAACATGCACAGCATTTAGCAAAACACGCTGCAAATACACTACAAAACCAAATACACAAACGCGCTACACATATAGAATCAGCTTTATTTGCCAGGTATGAGGACACATGAGGAATTCTGCTTTGGATCATCATTGCTCGCCCAATGCATGCTGGTTAGATTTGTGTCCATCTTGATCTGTCGTCATGCACATATAGTCAGCGATAACCTCACGAGATCAAGGCGGACACAGTTCTGAGACACAGGCAGCGCCGTTGCTTTTCACCGACTGCAAGACCCAGGCGGACCCAGGGCATGCTGGGAAACGCTGGCCTCTCAGCTGATTGGTTCAGAATCGACTCACCATGACGTTTTATTTAAATTTTAATGTTTTTGAATCAGAGGGATTTTAACTGCTAACTTTGGCTTAATCTGTAGAGAACACGTGTTGTGTGGCTGATAGTGACGTTTAATCATTTTAAGTCAGATTAAATTTGTTCAGATTACGAATCATCTACAGTCCGTCAGTGTCAGATCACATGTAGAGCATTTTGAGAGCTGCTCTGTCTGTGTACAAGCTGATATATGGGTCTGATAACATTTTATTAAAAATCGGACCACAGGGGTTATGTCACTTGCTGTTCAGCCTGAAGCCTGCAGGAATCTGCAGGAAACTGTCTGACTTGTGTCACCGCCCCCGGCTGCTACCGCCTGCTCTCATCCACTTTATAGGTGAGGCGCAGTTCATCTCAAACAAGCCTATTAAGTCTATGTTTAAAATGGCTTTTCTCTCGTTTGGTGGGTGTGTCTCTAGTTTATAGCTCAGGTCACAGGTGATAGTCAGCTGAGCCGTGTGTGACACACACACACACACACACACACACACTCTCTTCCCCAGGGAAAAGAATCAATTTCCACACCCTCTATGTGGTAGAATTCAAAGCTATGTGGAAGAAGGTCACTATCCCAGCCACAGAGATGGAGTATTTGTAAAAAGGAGAAGCTGTAGCCTTACCTCTGTCCAGCTGGAGTTGTACAGCTCGTCTCCTCCTGACAGTGAGGGTCATGGCGGTGTCTCCACACTCCACCAGGGGCTGCAGCCTCTGCCAGCTCTCCTGGGAGCCGCGGAGCCGCTGACCTCTGGTCCTCTTCTGGCATTCCTGAGCCGGACCTGGTAAACAAAAACAAACCACCTCAGAGCTCACAACGCAGAATACAGTATTAGTGTCTTTATATCTGTAGAACATGAAGCAATGGTTAGGTCTTCTAGTAAAGGAAGCGCTCACTGCAACTTTAATTTCAGATTCTGTGAAAGAATGATTGATATGCAAGGATGATTTGTTGAAACTTTCTATCCTGATAACATGTTATTTTTCTTGAATAGGCCTCCATTTTCTTTACTTTTGCTTTTATGGAGGCTTGACATTAAAAAAATGTGTGAAACCTCCTGGTATCATGTGTATAGACGGGTAGTGGTAACAGCTGTATTTGAATGGCATACTGTCAGCTGTCAAATACTTACTGTACCTCAACATGTTACACAATTATCTCAAGGCACATATACAAAAAGAAATGTGCGGTTTGTATTGCCAATTATGTGCTGCAAGCCATATTTCTTACCCTATTTATCTGTTTTATATCTCAAACTTAAGAGCTTACAAGGCATTTTAAACACATCACATTGGACTTTGAGAAACTGGGACTGACATGTTTCACTATTTCAAACATCAATTAATCGAGAAAATTATTGGCAGATGAATTGCAGCCATACAGTTAATGGTGGAAATATGAATTCTGTGTTAGTTTACGACAACAAACATCAAAGAAGAGGAAGTAGAACTTGTGGGAAGACCCCAATATCTTACCTGAAACGGCGGAATCTGCCTGGTAACCCACATTAAGGTTTGTTTCCAGTTGACCAGGAATATAAAACTTTCCGGGGATGACATGCTCAATTTCCCCTTCGTTACAGTGTTCATTTGGAGTGTTAAGTGAAGAAAACATCCACTCCCCCTCGCTTCGTTTCGCTTTGTTACGGTTTTTGAAGCTTTTGTCAGTTAAACTGGACGCCATTTTTGGTTTGAGTGTCTTTTTAGGCCCACCAGAGGTTCCAGTCTGTGTCCCGTACCTGGGTTCTGGGACGTGAAAGTACGGGGGGTTTCTAGAATCTTCTCCCGGCTTCGGGTCCGAGTGTGGCCGCTTTCTGCTCTCTCGGTGAGAGGAGTGAGTGAGGCCTTTGGTCGTCAAAACGCTGCTCCTGTCATTGCTAAGAGCCAAATGTGAGTCTGGCTGGGAGGAAGCCGCTGACGTTAAAGGTACTGTTGTGATGGTGAAAATGAGAAGGACACCGAAGCAGTATCCTTTTTGTTTCAAACGCATTTCAAATAAGAGTTTCTCTCTGCGCACCAAAACACGGGGACGGAGTCAACAACAGCAGTGTTTTTGTAGACTTCCTGTCATCACACCTGCTCACTAATTAATGGCCTTAATGAGTCAGGTGCAGAGATGGCAAAGGTACTTCCCGTACTCAAGTAGAAGTACAGATACTTGTGTTAAAAATACTGATTTAACTTTGTAGTATCTAATGACCTGAATCAGGTTCTGTTCAAATCAGTCACTGTTGATGAGCCAATACAAAGGGTTAATGATTTCCATTTGATTGAAAAGGAATGTTTAGGTGAAAAAGTGATGAGTGGATAAAGATGCATGTGATGTTATCCAAAAATGTGACCTTTACTATGGCCACGTGGCCATATGTGGCATATGACCTAAACATATCCTATATAAAGTGCTTCTAAGCTATTGAAAGGCAGAGTGTGTATCTGGTGGAGACAATCTTCAAGCTTTTTCAGATTTTGTAAATTGGCGCTGAATCTTTGCTATAATACATTTTTTAATCAGGAAACAGGCATCCTTATCAGACACATCATCCAACATTGCTGTTCAGACACCACAACCTCAAGTAAAAGTAACAAAGTACAGGCTTGGAAATTTACTTAAAAGTATAAAAGTAAAAGTAGCCTTGCAAATGGCAACCATTTTTTATGCAAAGCTACCTGGACCACACACATGTTACTAGAGCGCAAGCTGAGAATCTTTAGTGGACATGGATGCCTACATTTTAAATGGATGTCTGCCAATAGGCCTAAAACATCACATATGTGATTATTGGGACAGAGACTGGGACTCCAGGTTAATAAGATTCTGACTGAGCAGCAAGATATGAATTCAATTGTCATTCTGTGAGAATTCTGTGTATATTCCCATTCGATTAGATTGAATTCAGTATTGATGACGCAAACAATAATAACGGTAACTCTAGTGAAATTATTTGAAAATGCAGGTGGCACATGCACATTAGTGGATAATTCCACTCGTTAAAATGTATTACTTTTAAGTTGAATGTGTAAAATGATCAGCAGTGGAAGGTGACTAAAGTGCATTTACTCAAGTACTGTATTTAAGAAGCCAATTTGAGTCCTCTTAATTGAGTATTTTACATTTTCTGTTACTTCACAGGCCTACTTCCAATATTAAATTAGTTCATTTTTACTCAAAGTACATTTATCTGGCAGATGTAGTTTGTTCGTTCTTTAAAGGTAATAATGATTTTTTACATAAAGATTAAACCAGTGGTTACAAACCTTTTTGGCTTGTGACTCTTCACAAAAAGATTTTTAAAAAAACAGTGTGTAGTGGGGGCCTCTTTTCTTGTTTCAAATATCTGTAAACTGTTAGCAGATCCTCCAAATTCAGAGGGATTTATGTAAATAGCTGCGAAAAAATTATAGAAAGTGTCCCAAAAAAAGAAATGATGTTGTCCACCCCTCATTCATAAGTATTTACAATTAAATAATGTAATGTATAATATATATATATATATATATATATATATATATATATATATATATATATATATATATATATATATATATATATATATATAATAGAGTATCTGTCACAAAGGCCAATTTCCTGCATAATAAGACCTTTGACTTGAGTAGTAGTAGTAGTAGTAGTAGTAGTAGTAGTAGTAGTAGTACATGTCTACTTTGAGTATTGCCTATTAAAAAAACTTTTAACACAGTCTACTTTTCTGGCCACTAGAGGGCGGTACTATATTGCACTTAGTCAGCAACTGTAGAGCATAATTTTTACTGATACATTCATCTACAGTAGACCTATCCACACACACACATTCAAGAAATATTAATAATGAAAATGAGTTAATACAACTGACCACATTGAATAGCTGATTTCTTGTATTTAGACATAAATTTACTGGAATACATATCTGTCCTTCTGACAGCTGTCTGTTCTTTGACCTTTGCCCTATTTTCAAATAATCTCCTCTCTGTTTTGTCCAATTGAACCTATCATCTGATTTATAGAACTAAGTCACACAGTGAGTCACGTTAACTTGTCCTCCTAACTCCTGCATACCATTTACATTCATTTGCATTTCATTGTTTGGTTTTTATACACTTGAAAGTGAAATCTCTATTGCCAGTGTTTTTCCCAACTGCCATCTGGCCAGAAAATAAATGAAGTTTTATAAACTCTGGATGTTCCATCTATTCCTGAAAAAAGAAGACAGATATTGTCTGTAAACTACTATACGTAACCATACTACAGAGAAACAAGAGCACTGTTAGTTTCCTGCCAACTCCACCATCTGATAATTAGTGACTCTGTCAAGCTGTGATCAGTCGTCACATTGTGGTCATGATGTTATCAACTGAGAGCAGACCAGTTATGTTCTCACAGTTTCTCACTTATAAGGGCTGTCTTTCCACCTCTACCGCAACGCTAGGTTAGAAGACAGCAGGGAGGAATCAGATGAACCACACGGCCGCACAGTTTGAATGCTTCGAACAACTACACTTAATAAAGAGGTTCTGAAGCTGTGTGTGTGTGTGTGTGTGTGTGTGTGTGTGTGTGTGTCATTGGGGTGAGGGGTTGATCAGTTGATGATGGGCGCGGCAGTAAGATGACTCATATTTGGAGTTGCCTAGCTACAGCCAAGAGTTGTTTTCTTTAGACTTGGAGCAAGAGTACAGAGTGTGTGTGTGTGTGTGTGTGTGTGTGTGTGTGTGTGTGTGTGTGTGTATGTGTGTTTGTCTGGGTTTCATTGAAGAGCGAAGCGTTGTGCGGGCGACTTAAACACAAGGGTGGCACTGAGCAGGAAACAGGAGGTGCAGAAATGTTCCCAAAGAGGAGAAGAAATCACGTGAGGAGTTAAATGTAGTAAATCTAAGTGAGGGAGTGTGAGAAAAAAAACAGAGTTCAAAAAAAAAAAAAAGAGCACTCAGGGTGAGGAAGTGAATCAAGATAAAAAAATAAATAAAAAAACCCTGGAGAGTAACCATGGAAACATGCCGGCACGACTAAATAGGAGGAATTATTTTTCATTGAATGTAAACGTTGGCTTAGGCACCACAGTCGACTCACACAATGTTCGCACCGCTGGAAGCTGTACTGCAGCCTTCAAAAAGTTGAGTGGCTCACATTTACTACTCAATATCCACCACGTCTGGGTGATTATAGACTCCTGGAGCTGCTCCTGTCTGATTTCTATTCAAACCACAGGCAGGCAGCCAATAGGACACATGCAAATGCTTAAAGAGAAAGTAACTTAGCTGCATGTTTAGCATATTCTTTGATGTCTTAATTTGATTTTGATTGCTCATTCACTCAAAGTCTACCTCCTACATAGGTTTTTTTGTCTGCACTACTATTCCACATTTCTTCTCTAGTTCCAACATTTTACAACAATTCAAACACAATTCAGCAGTATATGTAAGAAACAGGATATTGTTTTGATAATATAATAATAATAATAATAATAATAATGTACTATAGCACCTTTTACACAAATGCAGCTCAAAGTTCTTCTTTATATTGTACATATAAAAACATTGTAAACAGTGGCAAACAAAAGAATACAATAAACAGGGTGGAATACTATGCATAACATTTAAAAGAACATTCAATTTAGATAAAAAATAAACTCCCAATGAGATTCAATATACAAGGATAAAGACAGTTAACTTTGGGGATCATCAAAATCAGCTTTATTGGCCAAGTACGAATGTGTTCACATACAAGTAATTTTACTTTTTAAATTGCTCACAATGTGCTTACACACATACCAATTTACTGAAAGATAGAAATAGACATACAGCTGATAACAAGGACAACAAAGGTAAACAAAGATAGCTGTTATCTACATACATTGTATATATACAATTGTTTTTGTAAATTGTAAACAAATAAAAATAGTGCAAAGAAATAATTATTGAATGGGTAATGTAATGGATGACTTTATAGCATAAAGTGGGTTCTTAAGGATATGCATGCATGTATATACAATATATACAGCGTGTAGGATTCTATTTGACAATGATGAATGCCACTTTAAAGCACATTGTGTATTTTAAATATATCATTTTATATTTGTAAGTAAATGTTTTAGTGTTGCAGGGTTATGGTAACCAAAGAAACTTTTCTTGTGACTGGTAGTTTTGGCGTAAAGTGATCTGTTGCACCTACCTCGGGTAAAGTTGTGTTGTCTGCATAGCTATTAAAATGTACACTGTGTTGATGTATAATATAGAGTGAAAGCATTTATAATGTAAAAAGGAGCGGACCAAGTATTGAACCCTGTGGAATACCATTTGGAATGTAATGGCTATTTGAAACACCCTTACCAATATTTACAAAAACAACTGTGGGTCATTATAATCCTAAATTGAACGTGCTCTTTTTTTGCCCACCACCCAGTGGTTAGCTTGACTGAACAACTTTTTGAATATGCATGTTTAAAAAAAATGCCTTTCTTTCATCACTGATGGACTGAAGCTGAGTTTGCCTTTAAATAAAAAGTTATTGTCAGGCAAAAGGCAAGGAAGCTCTGTGTGTGTGTGTGTGTGTGTGTGTGTGTGTGTGTGCGTTGTGTCTCCAGTGCCTGTGGCAGTGTGTCACTCCCTTAGAGGATGATGAGTATGCAGTATGTATGTACAATATGTGTCTGTTTTTTTCTCTACCAGAAACTAGGGCCATGTTTCACATCTGATAGAGATAGATGAGGTTTTGTACATGTATGTATGAATGTAAATGTGTAATGTGTAATGTGTAAATGTAAATATGTGTGTGAGTGACATGTCTGGGCAGTAGCTTCTCATCCAAACCAGCCTTGTGACACTGGAAGCAGGGGCAATGGTTGAAATTTCAAATAAGTCAGTAGCCTTAGGTGAGGTGAGAGTTACAACAAAAGAAACAACTGACACAGGCCCTTGTGTTTTTGCTCTGCCTCGTTCAAAAGAACACACACATCCCAAAGTCTATGAAATAACCCCTGCAAATCCTGTAAAAACACACTCTGGCTGTTTTTCTAATAGGAGTTTAGAAATCTCAGTCTGTGACATTGTGTAAGAAAGAGAAGGAATGAACAGAGTGAGACAGTCAACCACAGACAGAGAGCTTTACTATTGTGTAAAGCAGCAGTGACTTGGCTGTGGTCAGGTTCACTCCCATGGCATGCAGGCACCGCTCTGCTGGCTTTGTTTCACACAATCGTGTTGAAATACTCCCTCACTGAGACTCTTTACAAACACCTAATCAAAGGATTTTTATATTCAACAATGACAAATAGCAATCTGTGCTGCTATAGGCCTTGTTTGTCTAAAACTAATTTATATTTTTGGCATTTCGCTAATGCTCTTTTTCAGGGTAATTTAACATGTGTCAAAGAGATGAATGTCTAACACTGCCAACTTTACAAACAACCAGTAATTAAGAATGCAAGACTCAGTGTCACAGCTTTGATACTACAATAGCGGAGTGCCTGTTGAGGCTGTTGGAAAAGTTACAGTAATTGCCCTATTGACAGGCCACAATTCATTTTCCACAATGTAAAATGTCAAAGTGTATTTCAGTCATTTTGGAATAGCAGCTCTTTAATGACCCCACAGTGTGTCGTAAACTGCACACTTGAACTAATAGAACCTGCCTGAAATAAAAAATCCTGAGAAAGTATTTATCATTAGTACTTTTGCACACAAACTTTTCAGATCAGAAAATATAACTGTTTCAAGTGTTCCTTTAGGATTCTGGTTTTTCTGGTACTGCTCATCAATGACAGCATGACAAAGGCCTGATTGTTGAGCAAGGCCTCCCATTGGACTTCTTCAGGAGTTACACAGGCATGTGATTTGTCAACTTGTATTTGGAGGAAAAAAAAAAGACATGTTATGGCTAAGCTCCTGATGCACACTGCCGTTTTAACTCAGAAAAATGTTATGACTGACTGATCAATGACTCATGCCGTTTCCTCTCCCAAAAATTCACCACAAACTAAAAAAAAACCTGGATGTTTCTTGCATAACACAAGTCCACAGGCATGTATATTGGTTTCACTCAATAACTTTCAAGTCCTGCTGTGTGGAACAGGCAGGAGGGAGTGCCATATCGCACTGTTCAGTACAATACAAACCTCGGTTTAACTCAGCTGCAAGGTTGGGTCGACACACCCAGAGCAGAATCAGGTCCGACTACATTCTCTAGTCTCACTTCTCTCTTTTTCTCAGTTAAGGTCTCTTGTCGTTTTCTACGTGCTGTATTACTCTCACGTTGTGTTTCAAAGGCGGTTGTACATTACATTCATTTAGTGGACGATTATTTCCCAAGCAGTCACTCTGTTGAACGCTCATAAATAGCCCCCACCCTTACACTGAAGTCAGTCAACACTGTTCTGCTCATTGACCTCATGTATATTCAATCTTACAATTACAAAAATTGTTATTAGTATATTTCCATTGCACTGAACCGCCTTGCACTATATTTATATTTAAATCTTAAATCTCAAACTATACTGATATTGCCTGATGCATCCCTCTCTTGTATATTTCTTGTACATTTGTAAATTCTATTGTAGTGTTACACTGAATACTTAACAATATTTTTTATATTTTTACTATCCTTTCAGTTTTTATTCTTTATACTGTATGTTAAGGGAGTGTTGTACTTTGAGAGCAAAGATTAACTAGAGTCAAATTCCTTGTTTGTTTACGCAGACCCTTAATCTTTCAGATTTGGGTCTGGAATCCCAGGCAAGAAAACCTGATTCTGATTCTGAAGTGAAGTGAATGCTACCCCAAAATTGCAAATGGTTGAAGTAGTAGTAGTTGAAGATGCATTTTTTTATATAATCTAATGTAGGGCTGGGCGATATGCTGATATATATCTTCAAAATGATATAAAAATGTCTATCTATATATTCTTCTATATTGTTTTCATTGCAAGGTAAGGTAAAACCCCCCAAAAAACAGCAGCAGCCGAATTGTGTTAGGGCAATATTTATGTCATATGTGTCACTTTTTTGCATTGCAATTCTCGCATGTTACGTAAAGTTTTTAATAAAATGAGTACTGTAAATACTGGACATAAAATTAGATTAGATTATACTTTATTCATCCCACAATGGGGAAATTTCCTTATTACAGCAGCAGCATGCAACTATTTATTTATTTATTGAATTGCCAGAAAATATATTATGACATACTGTATATCATTATCAAGCTGTGAAATGACCTGTATCAGGATAAAACACTTTGGCCATATCTCCATAATCTAAATCAGATTGCACAAATAGTAAATTTCCTGAAATCATCACATGCATCTTTTGCTCGCAGGCATGCGGGGAGATGTCTGTCAGCTCTGGTGGAGCTGTGTCGGTACGTGTAGTAGACGTAATGTAGATTTTGACAAGATTAGGCAACTATATTACAAACCGGAATTGCAAATTTTCCATTGGCTGACATTCTTTCCCACAGTGTTTTGGGTGGGACACTTTGGACGTTAAGTGTGAACAAGGTGTGGCGTCTAATTCAGACTGTTGAAGCTGAACGGATGGATCATACTCATTTGGCCTTCTTAAATAGAAACATGGGTGGTATATATTTATTTACTGCAGCTCCCACAGAGTCTGATAGCGTTGTCATGGAAATCCATAATGTGCATTAAAAAGGGCGCAGAAACCTGAAGTGTTACCATGGCAGAGGCATTGTTTGGTTTAACATTTCATTGGTTATGTTTAGCATTCCAGCTTCCTGAGTTCCTCTGATGAACATATGAAAAAGGTTATTTCCCATGACAACCACAAATTAAAATACACGCTATTCATCTTAGTTTTGACAAAAGGAGAAGAGCCTTGGTTTGATTACTAATGAAGACAGACACCAGGCGATAGTGTTGTTGTTTTTTGGATGTATGTGTGCATGTCCTCCAAAAAAAGCCTAAAGCTAACTAAAAGATCTATCTCGCCCCAGACACGTTTCAGGACCATTAAAACACGGACAAACCCACTCAGAAAAAGGTTTTTTCTCTAAAAGCCATAACTGCCACCCTTGATTCTTGGAGCCTGGCCAGGGACCCCCTGCCCCCAAAAAGCATTAAGTCTATTTTTATATTTTTCTCTCTTTCTTTCTCTCTCTCTTGTTCCCTTTCTTTCTTTGCTCTCTATCCAATGCCCTTGACCCAAGAAAAGCAGGCACACATGCATGCACGGCGACTCAGTGGTTAGCACTTCTACCTCCCAGCAAGAAGGTTGTTGGTTCAAATCCAGGTTGATCCGGGCCTTTCTGTGTGGAGTTTGCGCTGGGTGCTCCGGTTTCTTCCCACCATAAATCCACGCATGCTAGGTAGGATTACAGTTGAAAATTAGCCGATTGGCCAACACTGGCGCATTTACAGAAATGTTGATTGAGGTGCATTGTCCTGATAAAATAAATACATCTACACACAAGAGTATTACAATGAGATAGCTGAACATTATAATAGCTAAATATTATGCCCCTATCTTTTGATATTGGTCTTTTGTGTGCTATTTTGATTTGTTTATTTGTCTGTTAAGTTCAGTCTAGTTTACACCTTTTGTTGTACACGTACAACGAGAATGTGTGACCCCGGCAGAATGTAGCCACACAAGTAGCCATGGTATAAACTCTGCAGGCTCTGCTGCCTTTTAAGATCACTGACTGTATTGGCAGGTGAATTATTTCTGAAGCCTGTTATTATCTTGCTGCGTCATACCTGAGGCCGAGGCAGCCTGACATGATACTGACCAGGTACTGTGCTGAGCCTTTGACTCACATTTCTATTTCTGCATATTTTTATACTCCCCAGAAGCAAACAAGTTGGACGTAAGTCTCCCGGTCCACACCAGTAGTGTATTTGTCCCTCTCTATCTACTTGTGTGTATCTGACTTCCCTCCGTGACTTATATTGGTGGTCTCGCTTTCGTATTCTCATATTTCTATCCTCATAGTTTTTATTTAACTACCATTTCACCTTCTTTCAGTGGAATGTTTTTAAGCAGAGAGCACACATACATTTTCTTTTTTTAGTTTTTCTAGTTTCTAGTTATTTATGGTCTCTACTTAACAGATGTCCCCGCCCAACAACAGTTTTAAAATCAAACCACTTCGTAAAACTATATAATCTGATTACAATAAAAGCTGTTTTATTGTGCTTTAACTATACTGTGTTGTAGGGCTGGGAGATATGGACAAAATCTTCTATCCCAATACATAATTTCATATCTCAATACAAATAAATGTCACAGTATGGCATGTTTTTTGATCCGATAAATAAACAGTCTATATTAAACAACCATACAATAAAACCTTTTGTTGTATACTCCTGTGTGAATTAAATTTGACAAATGAAAGCACTGAAAGTATTTTCCTATTTTATTAAGAAACTATGTCATGCGACTCATTCAGTTCAAGATTATGTAACTCTTGGTCTGAAAGACACAGCAAATCATTGGAAATGTAAGACAGAGGACGGCCAATTGCTTCATGTCCTATGGTCCTGTGATAAGGTCCAGGAATATTGGACCTGGACACATTATGATGGATATCAGATTGCAAGGACCCAGGTCCATTCAGCCCATGATTATTTGATCTGGGAGATGGGTCGATCCATAAACACATAACAAGCTGGTCTAGACTAGTTTAATGATAACCAGACAGATTATTTGAAGAGGAGGAAAGAATGAGGGGGTGCAGTCAACCCAGGAGTGGGCTTGTGAGATAAATGTCATAGGTCATTGGTTTTCCAGATTGGATGTCTATACTGGAAAATGGGGAAAGTCTGAACTTTCGGGCTCCCAAGAAGCTTTGTGCTGGGTAGAGACGTGTATGATGGGCTGATGGTGTGTGTTGTCATATTTTTTTCTTATTGTCCATTTTCTTACTATTTTGTTGAATGGTCTGAAATGTTGTAGTCACTGTGTCATCTTTTCTTGATTTTTGTCTGGGTGGGTGGTGATGACGAGGGGGGTTTTTATGTTAAAAGTTGTGTGTTATCTATTAGGGTGTGTGTGTGTGTGTGTGTGTGTGTGTGGGGGATTGAGACGGCATAGGATTGAAATACTTTTCATTGCAGTACCGTAGCGATCTTATATTATATACGCGTTGGTCATTTTGGCTGCTTGACTATCCCATTTTGCAGCAATACAACTGAAGTGAGATGAACAGACAGAGAAATGTATCTTTTTTTGAAGTTGGAAAAAAGGTAATAAATTGCAGTATGTCGCGTAATATTGCAATATATTTACATTCGCAGTAATATCTTATCATGATATGGTTATCGTGAGGCCTCTGGTGATTCCCAACCCTATAATCTATGTTAAAAAATAAAAAACAGCGTGCGCCCGGGTAGGTCAGTTGGTAGAGCGGGCGCCCATAGATAGAGGCTTACGCATCGGCACAGGGTTCGACTCCAACCTGCGCCCCTTTCCTGCATGTCTCTCCCCTTTCATGTCTTCAGCTGTCCTGTCAAAATAAAAGCCTAAAAAATTGATAATCACACAAAAAGAACTTTAGTGCAAAATGAACATAACGTGCAAGGACCACAACCTAAAGGGTCGTCCAAATGACGTAGATATTGCCGTAGTGCAGGTTGGACGCTGGTTTTTCGGCATCGCGATGAATACAATATTGAAAAAATATAGCCATTTTTATATCGTCATACCACTCAGCCCGGTTGTGTTGTGAAGTAGTTAAAATTCTGGATGTGTACAACATACAAATAATGCAAGACACTATACTCTTTGGCCTGGTTCTCTGAGGACAAAAGTAGCATGGCTTTTTGGAAACCTTTTGTGATATATTAGTTATGGTTATTGATGATAAGGGCTTGGATATTTACCCCGTGCCCCATTGATGTCAGTCATTTGCCACAGAGAGCATGTGGCAAAATGTGAGGAATGTTATGTAATATTATTTATCTCAGGGCTGTTAAAAGATTCTCCCTCAAACTCAGCTAACGCATGTGATCTGTTCAAAAAGCAGAGGACTTGTTGTGACTCACTAAAATCACTGGGACAATACCAATCAACACCAGCTATGGAACAAAGATGGGGATTAATAATTAATGAACTTGCAGCAGTGTGAAATGTTCTTTAACACCCTGTTTCAAATTCCTCTCTCATTGCCTTCCTGTCTTCTTCCCTCCATTTCCATCCCCTCCCTCCTCTTCCCTCCTTTTCGCTCACTCAAGCTATGACTTGCACTCCTTTTGCCTCCACCTCTTTCTTCCTCGGAACCAACAACATTCCTTCATCCAGAAACTGCTTCCTCTCTCACAAAAGCAGGGGAAAAAAAGTAGGGCGGTGATTCCGAAAGAAACACTACACTTATGATTTGTGCATAGTGCAGGATTTGTGTTTTTTTACGCGAGTTTGACTGCTTGGTGATACACAACAGCAACGGCGGTGATAGTGATTAGGCCGGGGCTGCAGTCTGTCGCCATGGCAGCACGTGGACAATCATTGTCAATAGTGTTTAATGTTATGGGAGTTCCCCCCTCAAACATTAGTGTCATAGTGAGTCATCAGCTGCCCTCCCTGGCAAAAATCACCACCACCAGGCTGAGTGACAGAGACGTGAGACACTGAACACAAAGGGAAAATAAATATTGCCTGGCCACAAAAGTTGTGGAAATAGTGGCTGGCAGCAGCCTTTGCATGTGTGTAAAGTAGGCAGAAAAAAAGAGAGGGTGGGACTGGGAGCAAAGAGTAGAGTGGTGGGGGAGGAGAGGAAGGGATTATGTGATCTAGCAAGCCACAGGCTTGTCTGGGGTGTGGACTTAAAAAGAGGGCTGGGTAAAAGTGGGCGGACGGTAGTTCCTAGTGTTTGTGCATTTAGACTCTGAGTCTGAAATTAGTGATCTTGAGAGCAGGAGGAATTAGACCTGAAGAGACACACAGCCGTCAAACAGTAAGTCAAAGATTATCCTTGTGCTTTTCCAGTCCCTCTGTATGTTCAATTTCTCTAAAGATGCTTCAGAAGGATGAATCTGTGGTATTTTAATAGAAGTTCTGCAAGTTTGTTTTAGTATTTTCTGTTTTCATTTAAGAAAAACAAGTGTGTGTGTGTGTGTGTGGGTGTGGGTGTGTGTGAGTACTTTCTGTATATACCTGTTCACCTTTACAGGCAACTATTCTATTGAATTACAGTAACTCCATCTTAACTAACCAGGTGAGGCTGCTTTCCAGTTGTGCCCAGTTCCTAAAGCAGTGCTAACGTGACTAGTTTGAATGTATATTATAGTTTTATTTCTTTAAAAAGAGTACTTTCCAGCTTGCTTTTTTGAAGATTTTTAGCATTCTGAAACCTACAGTAGCCTTAGCCACATGTATTCCATTTTGCGCAATGGAAAATGTGTCAAAGCCAGGCCAGCTCTTAAAAAAAAAAAAATTCCCAGCAGCAACAGTTTGCACGTCTTGTGTCAGACAAGAATTTGGAAGACGTCTGGATCAAAGTATTTCACAAATGTGTTTTGTATTAATGCAACTGCTGGGCTTTTAACTTGTTATAGGCTTTGTTTTGACCAGAAGTTGTTCATTAAAGTTTGCTCGTCTTGCAGAAGACACCATAACTCTGGTATTTGAGCTCTCAGAGCTCCAGGCAGAAATCATCCAAATATTTAAAAGCTCAATCTATCACTTCATTGTAGCCGTTTGAAGCAGATTTGTCAGGCGTGATCACATATGTACCAGCGTTACCCTTGCCTGCTCCGTTTTTGTATATGTATGTGGTTGCGTGTGAGTGAGCTGGCGAGCATGCGAGAGTGTGTGTGTGTGTGTGTGTGTGTGTGTGTGTGTGTGTGTGGACCCAGCCAGGGGGATGGGCCAGCTAGGACGCTATGATAGCAGGTATTCTCTACAGTTATTTTAAGGAGTGGCGGGGTTCTCCAAACACAAGACAAGCCCAAACTCGCCATCATCAGCTTCCTCCTTAACACACACCCTCTATCTCACAGGGTCTGTTTCCCAACTGATTTTGTGTACTGATTTGTGCATAGAGTGTGTTATAGAGTGGGGCCTAGACCTACTCTATCTGGAAAGTGTCCTGAGATAACTTCTGTTATGATTTGACACTATGAATACAATTCAAATATAATTCATTGAAAATTGAATCCGCCTGCACAAATACACCCAAAAAAATAACCTGCATTTGCTCGACAGGAACATTATCCTGACGTCTATTTGCAGGCATTTCACTCGGAGTGGCGTAGCTGTAATTCAAAGTAATTAGAAGTTGTGAAGCCACACCCTGAGTGGATGCCAGGCTTTGGCCTTGCTTTGTTGCTCTGAGTGTGTTCATGATGGTGTGTGTGTGTGTGAGTGTGTGTGTGTGTGTTTTCCTGGTGCTGTGATTAATGGCTGGCTTTCCGAAACCCGGCAGGAAGTGTGGAGCCTTTGTTATTGGCCATATTTGATTCTTTCTGCTCATAGTAGCTGCAAAACTACTCCGTGTGGGTTTGTGTTGTTAGCTTGGGTAACAGTTAGCCCTCCAGTTATATGCATAATAAAATGGTGAAAAGTGGTTTAACAAGTTTCCTCTCTCTCTCTCTAGCATCGTCATCATGCTGATTCTCCTCGCTGGCATCTTTGTCCTTCACATTATAGGCATTATCCTCCTCCTGGTGGCCACCATTGACAATGTAAGCACATCTTTACTTTAACTGCTGGGCATTTCATTACAACACACCTGTCACACTGCGACACTCTATACTTCCCCACAGCCCCAAGGGATAATTGTCCCTGTATAATCCCTAACTTCCCCATAGTTTGAGCGTTAGAACTGCAGAGCTGAAGAGTTATGAGCATCTCTTAGCACGCTGACAGACAACAAAGTGTTAAGACGTATAAGTGATTGGCTGCTCGCCCCTCGGCCATCACTCGAGGCAGCCATTCCTTTTTTATTGTATGTCAATGGGCCGCTGTCTTCTCAGGGCCACATATTTGACATTTGGGTGACAGATGGGCCGCCCACGGTGTTGTCACCCGGTGTCACCGAGTGCATCTGTGTGTGCATTTAAACTGCAGCCAAGGTGGCATTCAGATGGTGCACACACACACACACACACACACACACACACACACACACAGTAATAAATGTTGCATACCAGAGAGCTGTGGAATGCCAAGGTGACAGTCGGATGAGCATTCCTCCGTCTGATTGCCTTCAGCTTCCCCTCAATACATTTCAGAACACAGGGTGAACACACACGCTGGCGCAGCAGCTTTGTGTACACACATTCCTGCTTTAAATTCTCCACATTTTTCTCTCTCTTTCTCCTTGTATTGATTCATTCATGTTCCTTGTTGCATGCAGGAAGGTTGTCCATATTGAAAACATGATCTCAGATGTAAAATGTTGTTGCTCTGCCCTTTCCCCTCAGGCCTGGTGGATGACTGAAACTGTGTCCACTGATGTGTGGGCCCGCTGGATACTTCAAAACGGAGTGTGGAACCACACCGCTCTTCCCACAGGTTCACACTACCCAGAGGGTAAGCCACACCCAATGCCCACGCTGCAAAGAAGCAATTACGAGGATGTGTACACTCAAAGTCATATTTAGTCCTCAGTAAAACCCAGGGTCTGCCGACAATGTATGATTGATTTACTACACCAGTGGCTATAATAATGTCTTCAATTTTTTTTTAAACATTTCTTTAAAATATTGAATATTTATGCTTTGATGACCAAGATTAAAATTAAAAAAATATATCTTTTTGTATAATTTATTGACAGTTAAATGCTCAAAAATGTCTATCAGGCCAGTGTGGGTGGGGTTTGGTCAGATTTGATCACACCAGATTTGATTTAAATATTGTTCCATCCTGATACACAATGGGTTTATCCAAATGATTATTTTCGTATTGCAAATTAAGACCAGTATACCTCCAAAAGTATGTAAAGTTATGGCTTTTTTCCCCCCAAATGCCATAACCGCTCTGAACTCACACATCAGAATCAGAAATACTTTATTGCATATGCACCAACTTCACAGGCTAACCCCCAAACCCCGGACTTTCTTCTACTCACTACTGTGCAATATTTAATATTTAATACCCTTGATAATATTGATAATTACTGTGCAATTCCATTACTGTGCAATACCTGTATACTGTGCAATATCATAACTCTCATTGTCTAATATCTATCACTCATTGCATATGATCACCACTTTGCAATAACCCACACTGCATATCACAATGTATATAAAACCAGACTTATTTTTCATATATATACTACTGTGCACCTTACCCCCCACACCTTTTTTGCACTACTTATATTATTTGCTTTTAATCTCATTGTACATGTGCATAGTGACAATAAAAGGCATTATATTATATATTATATTCTAAAATCATGCTTCCATATAACAAAGAGATCAAGATTGTGTAGCAAAAACTGAAAGTAATAACTTGTGTTTATCTCCTGAGTCTTATGTAGTTTTGGTTCAACTTTGATATACATACAACGCTATTGTTTTAAAATCCTTGCAGTGTGTGAACGTAACATTCCTGCCATTGAGCAAACGTTTGACTAGATTTTTACAGAAATACAGAGTTACTGTGGCATGTCCTGGGTGTGTCAAGTATGATGGCGATGATGATATATTTAGGATACCCTCCCCATCCTGTCACATCCCATCACATCATTGTGTTGGTCTCTCTGTCTCCCTCTGCAGATTACCTCCAGGCAGTGCAGGCCAGCTCAGTGCTAGCGTGTATATTCTCCGGCCTGGGCATCTTTGTGTTCGTGGCTCAGCTCTTCACCCTCCAGAAAGGACAGAGGTTCACCATCTCCGGCATCTTTCAGCTCCTGGCCTGTGAGTAGCTTTGTTTTGTTGCTTATTTCCCTCTCTCATCCCACTTTCCAGAGTTTCTGCTGGTTTCACCAAGTCAAATTTAAGACTTTTTAAGCCCTTTTTTTTCAAGCCAAGTATTGCTAAACTTGCACTTCCCAGTAGCTGTAGAATAAAATCAGTTTTTTTGTCTGTGATACAATCCGAAAAAGACTCCCGCCAATAACACCAAATCTGATTGGCTGCAATACTGTATAAGTTGCATGTTGGTCTCATTTGTAGTCATAACACAGCGATATTATCATAAAAAGAACACCACAGGATTAAAAAAAAAAGAGCATTATGACATTTAAGTCTTGTCTTTGTTCCCTGCCTTCCCTCTGTATCCTCACAATGCTTCATTTGTCTCTTTCTTTACCCCCCTCACTCCAGGCCTGTGCATCATGATCGCAGCCTCCATCTACACAGACCGCTTTCACCTGGACGAGAGTACCGGTTGGTATGGTCACTGCTACATACTGGCGTGGGTCTCCTTCGCTATCACGTTCATCTCCTCCATCATTTACTTTGTGCTACGCAAGAAGACAGCGTGAGACGGACACTAGAGCTAGCTCCAAACCAGCCCCAAACCCTTTGGCTGGATCTACTCTTTCAGCTGAAATCTGTTTTTTATAGTCACAGATGGTGTAAACGGTGTTTATACTGGCTTGTTTTGGACACATCAGATTTGCGCTGCTAGTGTATATTCAGCTACAGATATAACCTGTTGCTCCTCTCAAATATGTACCAGTGTTTGATTGAGTCTGCTGTTAGACAGACAGGGTTTCACAATGTTAGGCTATGTTCACTCTTGGTGTCTTTTTTTTTTTTTATTTTATTTTTTTTTTTATTGCTGATATCGTCTGTTTTACATTTTAATCCTATGGAGTAAACCGTGTTTTCAAAAAAGTCCTGAGTGCTTTTTTAAATGCCACTGCCAACTATTGTTCTCGAGCTCAGGGCATCTTTTTGAAGTTGAAAAAGTTTTACTTTTCTAAAAAAAAAAAAAAAAAAATGTGATAACTAACGTTAGTAGCACCTCTCTCTCTCTCTCTCTCTCTCTCTCTCTCTCTCTCTCTTTCTCTAGCTCACTCCACCGCTTTGTTTATCTAACGTTAGCACCGTTACACATAGCGCTCTAGGATGCTTTAGCAGTAGCTAGCTTTAGGAGTGTTCATATTTCGGCAATAAAAAGGTAAGCTCAATCAATCACAGTTGTATTTGAGTTTGGGCTGGATTTCCAAGGATTAAGAATAGTTTTGTTATTAACTGAACAGATTTTGCCTGACGATATTAAATGCTATGATAAATTAAGATCAATCAATATTTCCAATATTTTAACAAAAAACAGGTTGAAGAGTAAAATCTGGGGCCTTTTTTTGTAATGTACATTTACATATGGATATTTAGTGTTGGATAAAATGGGCAGAGTTTACGATTTTAGTTTATTTTTTTTCCTTGTTATTTTATTGTTAGTTGATGGATTTTATTTCATGTATCTGCTTTGGTTTTAACGTCACATAATGCACCGCTAATCAAACAGAGTGTTACCATGACAGGATGGCGTCATCGGCAAAGCTGTGCAAGTCTTAAAAGTCTTTCAAAAACAAACACTCAACTGTGTCAACTGTTACAGATTTGTGTGTGATCCAAGGAGATATGTGATGGATGATGTATAATATAAAATCAGTAAAATAATACAGCGTGAGTTTTTTTTTTAAATTATTTGTGAGTAGGAAGACATCAAACTGGAGTTAGAGTGTGGAAGTGCAACACCAAATCATATACAAACTCTTACACTACAATACAGAGCTTTTTTCCACAAATATGTCAGATTAATGAACCCCAAAGAAGTAGTATGACTTAACATAATTTTCTTTCCGGTCCATTGTTAATGCAGATTTTGAGTTCCATTAACCGAGTATGTATCAAACTTGCCATTTTACCTAAATCCACTAATCACATCTCTTGTCTGGCTTTTAATCCAGCAATGTCATCTCTGTGTGACAGAAAGGCAACTGCCTTGACTCTTAAAGCGTGACATATAATAGGCCTATGTAAATATGTTCTGTTTCCCATAATGCATCTGAATGTCTTAGGCGGTTTTATTTTTTTTGCTTTTCTTCTTTCCCCGTTATCGATGACAGTGAAAATGATTTTTACGTTGTTAAAACCTAATTTTTACAATATTAAAACAAGTTAAAAAAAGTTTCAAGTTTTCAAGTTTCATCTCCATTTGTCAAGATTAGGAGTATGGATAGTTGTAAATATGCTTAATTATGATCTATTGTCTAATTTGTTAGAATCATTATTTTTAATTTGAGACTTGCAGACAAAAAGCAGTGAAATGTTTCAAATGATGATCAAATTTATTACAATTATGTGCATTAGCCAAAGGAAGATATCAGAAGTTTAAACTGATAATTGAAAATAGTTTTTAGTAAGATTTGTTTCTAAATAATACAATTTATGAAGCATTTCTGTACTGTATGTTCAGTTTGTAAAACAATAGTTATGACACTTTCCTTCTCTATTAGAACTGAGTGATTGTTATCACAGCTGATTCCCTGGATTCATTGGGTCACTGGACGGCTTAATTCAGACTTAAGACTCACTCCACTGGTTCAAAGTGGGCTGTAGTCCTCCGGCTCGTATTGGCTCTCCTGGTGTCCCGATAGGCTCAGGTGGACGGAGACGGACGGGCTGTGTGATGGAGACGGAGAGGGGAGCGAAAGGCGGTGGAACGGGGATGCAGGTGCAGGGTGGGAGGGGGGAGGAGCGAAGGAGTTGGAGTGGGGGAGAGGCAGGGAGTGGGAGTGCTTGAGCTTCGGACCGGAGGCCGGTGACGCTGCCGTGGGGGGCTCGTAGTAGGGAGACAAGTGGGAGATCCGGGGGGGAGACGGGGGACAGGCCAGGGCTGGGTTAGCGGGGGTGTAATAAGGTGGCAGGAGCCCCACGAAGTTAAAGCTGCAGGCGTTGAGGCTGGAGCCGTGTCTGGGCCCCACCATCAGGACCTTCTTGGTGTAGTTGTTCAGGGTGGAGACACCGGCGGACATGCAGACAGTGAAGGCAAACCAGGCCATGCTGACGGAGACAGAGAGAAACAGGAAGCAGGTGGTTCGCTTGTGTTTCTGTGTTGACATGCAGAATACTCAGTCCATTTAGACTTTAACTTGAGGGAAAAACTTACCCTGGAAATCCAGAGTTCTCGCAAGAGCACTAATTTGAGCGAGTCCCTCTGGCAAATGAGTAATGATGCTCATTACCTATACCCTTGGAGCCAAGCTGCACCAATCACATCAGTGTATCTGCTGTAGGCGGGGCCAGAGGCGAGCTAAACACTACATTGGTTGTAGTCAGAAGTGTCAAAAGTATAGATACTAGGGTATAAAAAGACTTCTGTAGAAGTATTAAGTCAAGCTTTTTACTCAAGTAAAAGTGTAAAAGTACTGGGTTCCAAACTAAGTATGAAAGTAATGTAAGGGGAAAAAAATAATATCAATATGGTTTTTCAAATTAAACGGCGAGTTTTGTAACCAATTAGCTTGTCATACTTGGGTGTGCAAAGCATACAGCACATTCCAAAGGAGTTGTTTTTGCATCCAAACACTTCTAAAATTTCTTCCAAGTACGGCCAAGGGATGTAGAAGGGTTGGCTGGTCTCCCTGGTTACCAAACTCCTCGCTGGTGCTTGGTTGGGACATTTCGCTCGAGTTCTCTTGAGTCTCTGCCACGGACATCTTTGCACTAGGCTACATACGTCTGCTGCTGTTTCCTTGCTGGAGTGTGACGTGATTTGTGTCATGTGCAGGTGCGATGGATCGCGTACCAACCAATAGGGTGTCGGAATGGTATATGTTTATACTTCTCATCCAACCACAATCAAATTCACTCTATCCGGATGGCGCGATTTATCTGGATAGGTTTTTTTTTAACGATGACAAGCCGGAATGAAAACAAGCCAAACTGAAATAGGAGTAACAAGGCTTTTTTTGAAAAGGAATAGAAAGTACAGATAATTGCGTGAAAATGTAATGAGTAGTAGTGAAAAGTCTGTTGTAAAATAATTACTCCAGTAAAGTATAGATACCTAAAATTTCTACAAAAGTACAAATACTTCGTTACTTGAGACCTGTGGTCGTAGTGTCAGCCGATTGTGTGCAGTGATATTTTCAAATGCACGCTTGGTGCCGCCCCTCGAGTTGGGGCATTTTCATTACTCCCAGACCCTTAATCTTTCGGATCTGGGTCTGGATTTCCAGGCTAGGAGAAACTTGGAAAACCTGAAGAGCATCATTTTCTTCTTTTTCAAGAAAAAGAGACAAGCTCCCAGCGGAGGGATGTGCTGCTTTGCTGTGATATGAAATGGAAGCACCCCCCAACACACACACACACACACACACACACACACACACACACACACACACACACACACACACACACACACACACACTTACTTACATTACTTCAAGATGCAATTACTGTCAACTACCAAATTAAATCAATTTGAGAAGATCTGGGATTGTTCTGAGTTAAGTTAGTCAGGCAAGAACCCAGCAAGACAAGACAAGACAAGACAACGTGCCACCATACAGATGGAAACTACAAAGACGTGCTTGCAAGTAAATACACAATCAAAACCCTCAGTGCACTATGGTCCAAGTCTGAAGAGATAAATTGACCGATTGTATAAAAATAAAAAGTAGACGGCAAGTTTTTTTTTTTACTTAAAGGAACAAACAGAGCTACGAGTTCTGAGTCACATACATAACCCAGAATTGAAGTAACGTCTGATCTGAACCCAAGAGAGCAAATAGAATAATACATAAAGCTGGTTATTATGAATCAATGAATCCCTTTATTATAAGTTCCAGAATCTTAAAATGTCTACGTCTTTTATATTTAAAATCCTTGGAAATAATGTTTCGAGTTGTCAGCAATGACCTTCCTGTCTGTATTTTTTTTTTCTCCTCTTTTTTAAAGAGAAGGATATTATAATTTAAGACGGTTTTCTATCTTTGAAACTGCTAAAGTGAAGACTAATGTAAAATATAGATGTGTTTCGGTTTTGGGGGTTAAATTATGGAATGAACTTGAGGAGTACGCCGCTGTTGAGTTTCAAAAAAGCTTTAAAATCTAAATCAATTAACGGTTAGGAAATAATTTGAATAAAATCTAAATTGTATTTCTAGTATTGTAAGCAAGCATTTGATTTAATTTAGTTTTGTTGGATTTCTGGGTGGTTCTATTGGGATTATGGGATAAGATATGCAACAATAAGCATTGGCTTATTCCAAAGCTTATTCCTATTCCTTTTTTCGGTTAGTTACGGTGGCAAATTGTGGGAAGTAATTGTTTCTTTCATGTATGTTAACCAAAATAAAATGATTCATCATCATCATAATAATAAAACATGATCTGGTGCTTAACCCTCATATTGTCCTTGGGTCAAATTGACCCATTTTCCCATATCAATATTCTTTTTAACTACCCAATTACCCAAAATAACATGACTGATTTCACACAATGCTCTTTGGCAAGTACAACTCTCTACTTTCATTCATTTTGGGGTGTCTTTTTCAATTTTATAGCATTTGAAAAAAAAGTATTGAGTGAAAGTTGAAATATTCCAGACAATAAATTCCAAAAATAACTGTATAACTAAAGTTAATAAGTTAGTGTTACGTAGGGTTTAAAACATCAAAAGAAAGTGATAAACACTCAAAAAAAGCATCAAAATTGTTGGAAAAAAGGGACAAAAACGTAAGAAAAAGTTAAAAAACATTGATAAAAAGTGTCAACAAAAATGCTGATTTTCAATTTTTGACGGGAAGACAACCCGAGGGTTAAGCTTAACCAAACCGCGACCGTTTCTTCTCTGGTTCAGATACGAGGATGAAAAATGATCTTGTGGGTCAGGGTAGGAATAAACACGCTATATTGCCGTATGGCTTGTTGGACTCGGTGCAGTCTATGTCCTGAAGTGTTTAGTACAGTGTGTTGTATGAACTCACTAGAACGCCCAGGAGTAGCCATAGCTGTGAGGTTTGAAGTCTTCTGGTCCCATTGAGGCGGTGGTCTGAAACACCTGCATGAACATCATGTGACCCACCATCCCAAGCAGACCTGGGAACACAGAGGGAGGAAATATACCAAAGTGGTTACATCATTTAAAAGGTTTCATCTACATTTCAGTACTTGCAAGAAAAACCAACAAGAACTAAATTTTCAGCAAACATATCTTTCAAGATTATTGTAAATTATTCAAATAAGGATTTTCATGTTCAAAAAGGAGTAGGAAGAAGTTTTACCCCCTTTTACTATTTAGTCTTTAGTTTTATACAAACAATTTAATTCTTCACCTATTCATACATGTATACTTATACAGTGGCTTGAGAAAGTTTACACACCCACGCTAAAGTTGATTAAAAAGAGGAATAAAAAAACATCTTTTGGAAATTGATCTTAATGCCTTCATTTAAACAATTTAGGAAAATCCAAGCTTTTAAGGACACCAATTTTCATTGTGAATGAATAATGTATAGTAAATATATAAATGTTCTTTCTTAAAATACAGGGGGCATAAATATACACACCGCTATGTTAAATTCCCATAGAGGCAGACACATTTTTATTATTAAAGGCCAGTTATTTCATGGATCAGGATACTATGCATCCTGATGAAGTTCCCTTGGCCTTTGGAATTAAAATAAACCCCCCCCCCACATCATCACATACCCTTCACCATACATAGACATTGGGAGGCATGGGGAACTTTCCATAAGATCATCTCTCAATGCAAGTCAAACCAGCTACTAGGCTAACTGAAATAACACCATGCCTATCTCTATGTATGGTGAAGGGTATGTGATGATGTGTGTGTGTGTGTGTGTGTGTGGGGGGCTATTTTAATTCCAAAGGCCAAGGGAACTTCATCAGGATGCATAGTATCCTGATCCATGATATAACTGGCCTTTAACAATAGAAATGTGCCTGCTTCTATGGGAATTTAACATAGGGGTGTGTATACATATGCCCTCTGTATTTTAAGGAAGAACATTTATTTATTTACAATACATTATTCATTCACAAAGAAAATTGGTGTCCTTAAAAGGTGAGATTTTCCTAAATTTTTTGAATTAAGGTATTAAGATAAATTTCCAAAATATGGTTTTTATTCTTCTTTTAAATCAACTTTAGCGTGGGCGTGTAAACTTTCTCAAGTCACTATACATACATGCACGTAAACCTACTTACGTGCACATATACACATGCATACCCACATACTTTTTCATTTTTCTTTTCCAGCTAAATCATCAGCTATCAGCTAAAGGAAACTGGTAAAACTGGTCGTTCTTTGTTTTTTTTTATTAAAGTCTTATTCAACTACTGTATGTATCCAAAGTGAAAGCTGTACCTCCCAGGACTGTGAAGACAGCAGCGAAAGCGTTGAGCAGCTGGCCCCAGCGCTGCGTGGAGGGGCAACAGGTCCGGATACACAACTGGACGGAGAGCAGTGTGCAGCTGATAAACAGCAGGCCGACATACATGATCTCCAGCGATAGAGACAGCCACATCATTGCTGTGGAAGGAAGAGAAGAGGCTGAGCACAAACACTGATGAAGGTTTGGATTTATTTATTTTATTTTATTTTTTTACAGTCAAACAAGAGCAAAGTGCCCACAAAAGAAATGCATGAGAATGTAATGAATCTGATTACCTTTTTCTGATCCTGGAGTCAAAATATAAAACCCTCGACACTTCTCCTCTAGGAATCAAAAAACAAATGGAAATGTACAGTAGAAAGCAACTCAAACATGCACAATAAATAAGCTTTATAGCAACAGGAAAAGGTGATATTGGCCATGTAATGTGTTTCCAAAGATGGCCCCTGCCTGTATACGTGAACGGTACTGTCTTTATAATCTTTTTAATAAACTGTTTGTACACTTACAAACTTCTCAATGCTTTGGTTCACATGTAGGGCCCTCATTATGCTCCCGTGGAAGTGTGGTGCTATTTTGAGCCATGTTAGTGGTAAAGAAATAGAGATTTCTTTTTACTTTACCCGTGCCCCGACAACTACTATAAGCTAATGGGCGGTTTGGGATAAAACTGGTCAAATTCAATTAGCATGAAAACATATCCCAGAGAACGGTCGTCTCGGTAACCATGTGTTATTAACCCCTAGGTTCATTTTGCTCCGGATGTGTCCTTTAAAATTCCTTTTAGGTGAGACAGAAACTACGCACTATAGCTTTAAGGGGACCCGTGTTTTAATCTTAAGCAAAGTCTGTTTTTCTAATCTTAACTAGTCTTTTGGTCCGCGTGACGCTCACATTGTGTCGGCTAAACTCAACTGCAACGGCCTCTGAACTTAACTGTCGTGTGACCAGCCAGGGGACGCCTAATTCCCTAGGATATCATATGAATTGGTGTGCATAACTTTTCATACGATATCATACGAACTCGAACCACTGTCCAGTGATATCTGTATCGTCACCATTGCTCCTCCATGTCCAAGAGGAACTGAGCCTGTATAGTTGTGAGCCTGTAGTTGTTGTGCATTTAGATGAACCCACTGCGATCTAATTACTGTGTGAATGAACCAGAAGGAGGTAAAAGTGTTTACGTGTCCTGCAGTAATCGGATGGGATGAGATTATGAGATTTGTTTGGTATAAATCTGGAAGGATGGGGCCTACGGGAACAATCTTGGTAGCAGCACAAAATGAGACTTTGTCAGTGTGTCTTGTCTTTCATTTCACTTATTAAATTTCAACATGAATGTATTTGGTTTTCACCCTAAAACTAAAATGTTCTTACCAGCACTGCTAGCAAAGGCTATTAAAAGAGAATTAAAAAAATAAATAGAAGCAACCTGTTTTTGTTTCTGCAGGCAGTTAATCTTCTTTGTGGCTTGTTTACCAATGTGTTACATGACAGCTGCAATAATCAGCGTACCGTATTTAGCTCTATACTATGGTGACCCTGAAAGCTCAACACACCAGAAAACAGATGCAAACAGACAAAGCGAAAGGAACACACAAAATTTCAACCACTTGACAACACGCGTGCAGGATTTAAGATAGAACAATGCAAAGTAAGAAGACTATCAATGTCAAGTTGGTGAAAATGTTTTCTTCATTTGCTTGTGGTTTGGTTTTTCTCACTTTGCAGTGTTTTTTATTGTCTAAATGCTGTGAATGTGTTGTTAAATTGGTCCAATTGGGGTAACAGTTGCCATAATGTTTAAATGATTTGAAGCAATAATGGCAGGAGATTATAGGATCTTGATTGGTGTAAATCTGGAGGGATGGAGTTTACAGCGAAACACTCAGGAGCACAAAATGAGACTACTGACCCTACCCCTTGATAAAAAGAGTATTGTGACAGCCCTTAGTCTCGCGTGAACGCGCAAAACCTAGGGGAAGGGGTAAGGGGTAAGATAGAGAAATGAGATTCAGCCTTAGTCAGTGTGTCTACTGTAGATTTTTTGTAGTGGCGATTTGTCCACAGACTAAATAAAATCAAACTCAAAACTCAAAATCAAACAGCCACTGAGGCACTGAAGGAATGAATCTTATGCAGGGAATAAAAACATTCATTTTCCAGTTTGTGAGGTTTGTTTCTCCCATTTTGCCACATAAACAATTTAAGAAAAGAACAATCTCTCTCTTATGTCCTGGTAAGAAGAAAAAAAAAAACATAAGCCCACCCTGATGTCTACCTGGTACTATCCCTGCTCACCCATATTATGTAACTTCACCTGCTGGCTCAGACCATAGACCGTTAATATTAAGTCTATAGCTTAGACTCACTACCTTCAAAACAAAAGCACAAACTACTCAAAAGTTACTAAAATAATATATTCTATATCCGCAATGTTCTACATCTGGATTGCTCTGGTGCCGCCCAATATTGCGCCAGATGTACTTCTTTTTGGCCGGATGTCCGTTACCTTCCTCTTTCTTTGTGTTGGCGTTCTAACCTCCGGTGGATTTCTGAGGACTATGGTTACCTGGTCCTCAGATCTCTGCAGGGTAAATCCAGACAGCTAGCTAGACTATCTGTCCAATCTGAGTTTTCTGTTGCCCGACAAAAACAACTTTTAAACGTTCACATGTTCCACTGAAACAAGTTCCTTCCCGAGATTATTTTGCAGCGGAACCGTGACTCCGTCCGGCAATTAACACCTCCCAAGACCATTGTGATTGGTTTAAAGAAAAGCCAAAACCAGAGCAGGTTTTATTCCCAATCATGGAATGCAGTGTGGACTCGCCAGACCTTCCTCCACAGAGCTGTGGAGGAAGGTCTGGCAAAGTGAGATTACTAAAATAAAGATACTGATTTCATAGTCAAACTTAACCAGCCGTATAATTCAAACAAAACAGAAACAAAATAAATCAGTAAATATATATAACTAATAAATATAACAAAACATTGAATAGTTCAATTTTTTTTTATTTCAACATAAAAGCTTTTTGTATTCATCCCCAACATGGGTCTTTTCCCCCTCCACTTCTAGCAATTCCATTAAAAAAAGAAGAAGGAAGACAACCTGTTTGTGCAGGAGTTAGTCAGTTAATCTTCTTTATGTAATAATCACGGTACCCTATTTGGCTCTAAATTGCAGCGACCCGTAAGCTCAATAAACTGTGACTTAGAAAACAGATGCAAACAGACAAAGCACAAGGAAATGAAAAAAAAAGAAAAAAAAAAAGTGACCAAGAAAAAAATGAAAAAATTCATATGAGCGTCGGAACAACACGATAAGTCATTATATTACATATAAACAGGGCTGACGAAAGTAAATGTTAGGTTGATGGTAAGAAACTTTTTTATAAATATAAATTTCTTTGCTCACATCCATGTCACATGTAATATGGTATGTTGCTGTCCACGGAGAGTGACCTAGATTAGTTAGAAAAGTTATTTATTAGCATTAACCATGATAACAAGGTCAGGTAAAGTAATATTGTCGTGGCTTGGCCGATTTGAAAAGGTGGCTAGGAAGAAGACTCGTAGATATGGATTTAGGTTATATTAAATATCTTTAGTGTTTTTTTTCCAAATGTACTAGTTGGTGCAGGCAGCAATTTTGGGACAACTTTTACCAAAATTGAGTTTCAAACTGGAAACTGCTATAGTTTAAACGCTCTGAGCAATAAAATACAACACATCTTCTTTGTAGCATCCTTTTTTTTTTTTTTTAACCATATTACGACTAAAAGCTTACGAACACACCAAAATCGGAAGAACGACTTCTCAACTGGGGAAATGGGACCATCCGAGGAGCACGTGAATGCAATATCCATCCACCTGGTAAACGTACGTCCAATATTGACTTTTTTTTGCTGTGTTTTTGGTCTCCACCACCTGCTATCTGGAGCTTGAGCACGCTTAACAGCGTTCATGTGAGATTGTATGTTAGCTTAGAGCTGGGCGATATGGAGAAAATCAGATATCACAATATCTTTGACCAAATACCTCAATATCATTATTGTGGCCATATTGTAGGGTTGACTATTGGTGCTTTAACAAAAATATTCTCACAGTGAGAATTTTTCAAATAACTTGGATATAATGACTAAGTGGGTAAAGGCAAAGAATAGAACAGCTAGCACAGTCTGGTGAGTTCAGAAAATGACATCACTGTACTGTAATGCAGCCTTTAAATTTTATTTATTCATCTTAATTAGTTATTGTTAGTTAGTCGCTGGTCTCGCATTGCCAGACCCTCCTCCACAGCGCTGCGGAGGGGGGTCTAGCTAGTCCACACAGCATTCCGGGATGGGAGAAAAACATGCTCTGGTTCATTTAAATTCCTTTAAACTAATCACTTTTTTTGTTAGAACGTGTGCACGTTCAAAAGCAGTTTCAGTTGTGCAACAGAAAACTCAGATTGGACAGATAGTCTAGCTGGAAGTGGAACGTTATGGATATGGACATGCTGCGCGCTAACTTTGTCTGCAGTAGTTCACTAAAAACTGGTAAAATAAAAACAAAACAAAGTTTTGGTCCAACAATATTCAGAATTCTACGAAACAAAATACCTTCATTAATACAACAAGAAGGACATTTACGTATAGCTTTTGTAGCAGAGGCACATGAGGAGGATTGGTGCTTGCTTTCATAACTAGTGCCAACCATTACCAAACGCTGATTGACTGACTGATTTTATATACTGGTATTTGACCACATAAGTCGGTTGAAACTTTTGGCTGGAATTCCAACTCAATCTTTTTTACAGTCTGTTGCAAATCAGCCACAAATGAGACAGTGAAAACCAGCTGATGTTTGTGAATCCTATTAACCTTTCTCTCTCTGGGTTTCTAATCCATAATTGAGTCATGCTGTTGAAGTCTAAATCTCTGTGAGCAGAACACACACTGATAATAATCCTCTTTGGGCCAAGCACATACCCAAACACACACTTGGTCAGACACACACACATACTGTACACAAAATACAAATTAACACACCAATGGCCTTAATTCATACCATCGTCTTGGCTCGCCTCCCCTGTGACCCACTTCATTGTCTGTTGCACTAGTGCCACAGTTGTTTCTGTGCCAATCCTGATCTCACCTCAGGAATATAATATCCTCTCTACTACACACAACCTGATCAGCAGCGGGAGAAGAAGTATTCAGATCCTTTACTTTAAAAGTATTAATACCATCCTGTGAAAATACTCTGTTACGTAAAACTCTGTTAAGTAAAAGTCCTGCAGTGAAAATGTTGCTTAAGTAAAATTATGCAAGTATCATCAGGAAAATGTACTAAAAGTATTCAAAGTAAAAGTACTCAACGCAGAAAATTACTCTGGAAATGATGAAAAACATTCTGTCAATCAACTAAGTGTTTAATCGTCTAATCACCAGCTGTACTCGTAGGCATAAATATTATTGGGAGATTCAATATCAATTATAATAAAACATTGTTTTTTTTATAAAACTACATGTGTTTTGTGTTCAAAAATCTTAATTTGTAAAGTAACTAAAGCTGTTGGATGAATGTAGTGGAGTAAAGAGTACAATATTTCTCTATAGAAGAAGAAGTGGAAAGTGCCATAGAAAGAAAAGACTTTGGAAAGCATGGAAAGTACAAGTAAATACAAGTACAAGTAAATGTAGTTACATGTGGAATGTACTTAGTTCCACTCCATCACTGCTGATTAGCACATATATGACCAGGGCCATGCTTATGAAATCCCTTACGATAATACTGATTGTTCACTATAAACATGGCCACATGTATAATAACTGAGGTCTGTCAGCGTTTCAGTGTAGATGTTTTCGCATAAATCCTGTGTTCTCTCAATTATTACTTTCCTCTCCCTGCTTAATCCTTTTCAGGGTCACTAGTGTGACACATCTGGGCTTTTTTTATCCTGTTTGAAAGAACCCGAGCAGCGTTGACAGCACTTCCTTAAAATCAAGTCAATTGTGCCTTTTGGACAATTCAGAAATCTGGTTTTAAACCTCCAAACTTCTACTTGTAGTTGCTTTATAAAATTTCACTTTCTTTGGCATCCATCCAATTATCCTCATTCATTTATCAAATTATTGTTTCCAAATTCAGATGATCATTTTGATGGTGTCACTTCTTCTCTGTGTTGTTTTGCCTTGTTTTTGTACTTTGACTTTGACTTGATGTCATTGTAAATCAATGATCTCTCGAGTATAAATAAAAGGTTGAATGAATGACTTTTGAGATCAGGTTTGTGTTTTAATCTCAGCTGATGGACAGGGGATTTTTTTTCACGTCACTTTGTCACATTTCATCTTTTGTTTTCTCAAGAATATGTTTCTAGATTTCTACCTATGGTCCTTACCCCACGCGTCCGTGTAGATGTTCTCCTCGCAGATGAGGAACAGGCCAGTATGGAAGGTGGGGAAGACGAAGCGGTCGTCCCCCGTCACCCAGGAGAACTGGATGGTGGAGGTGTTGGTGAGGCCGGGAACGGGGATGCAATCGATCTGCTTGATGGGCGAACAGAGTGGCTTGGGCACCTTCTGTTTACCCACGCACCAGTAGGAGGACATGAGGGCAAAGCCCCCCGTGATGAGAGACACAACAGTCTGGATGAAGGAGAGGCGAGGGGAGCGCATCTGCTGCAGGAACGCCATCACGCAGGGTTTAAACGGGGGCTCGGGCTGGTGGAGGAATGGTAGGGATGGAGACAGACGTGCATTTTAAGAGAGTCAAATATTCAAAACATTATCCAAAAGTGGCATGTCAGCAGTGTATGTTAAATGGGAATATCGGAATATAATTTTGTTCTACTTGACTTCTGGTACTATAGAAGAGGATTATCACATGTGAAAAATGTCAGAAGAAAGTCAAAATTCTGAGAAAAAAAACTCAGACTATATCCTTTGACTTAAGAATAAATAAATAAATAAATAAAAGTCAGATTTCTGACTTTTAACTAAGAACTCAAATAAAAATGTCACGTGGCCCTAACCCTCCATATGGTACACCTCTATTCTTGCATGTCACTAAAAATATCATCAGCATGGTCCTAGTTTCCAAGGAGAAGCAGCTCTGCCCAATTGTCTGAGATGATTAGCGAAGGTGTTTGAAAGTGAAGGTGCGGGGGAGCCAGAGGTTTTTACATGACTAATCACATTAAAAGACAGTGACAGAAAATCAGCACACTAATTGGTGGGAAGACAGATGGCAGAATCAGAGGAAAATAGGTGAAAATTTGCTGTCGCCATGGAACCTCTCCAGGCGACGCTCAAAGCCAATACTTCTGAGCACTTGACGTCAAAGCGGTGAATTCAATTTGAAGAAAGGAAAAAAAAGGAAAGCACTCACCTCCTTCTGCCTCTCTTACTTCGTACTTTGTCCCCAGTTCCCTCATCGGGTTCAGCATGGAAGGTGAAAGAAACATCCGGCCGTGCTCCCCAACCCGTCTACTCTCCCTTTCACTCTTCATCAGATGGTGAGAGTGATGGGAGGACTGTCACACTGACCTCTGCGAGCAGAGTGACTGTCAATCAGACACAACTGAGAGCATAGCACACACACACACACACACACACACACACACACACACACATCTTTAATCCATCCGTATAAATCCAAACCAGATAACTGTTCCATCTGTTTTCATTATGATTCCTAGACTCATTTTGATCTATTCCATCCATCTCCTCCTGTTATCTGCCCTCATCCAATTCTATCCAGCCTGTAAAAGCATGCAGCCTCCACTGTTATGATACTCATAAATCATATTTTTTTTGTAAATGTGATATTTCTACATGCCAAATAATTTACTAGTAATTGTTGTAGAGTCATAGAAAACCAACAGAGCCAACAGTCATGACATGCATGCTGCTCATTCTGTGTAACTGAATCTGTAATTGAAAGCGGTGTGTTCAAAATAATAGTGTTGTGTTCAATTAGTGAGGTGATTGATTCTGTGAAGAAACAGGTGTCAACTGTGGCCCATACTTAAGGAAGGAAGACGGCAAATGTGCATGCTGGTTATAGCTCATTTCACACTGAAATACTCCGCAAAATGGGTCGTTGCAGACATTGCTCTGAGGAACAGCGGACTTTGATTGAAAAGTTGATTGGAGAGGGGAAAACATATAAAGAAGTGCAGAAAATTATAGGCTGCTCAGCCAAAACGATTTCATATGCCTTGAAATGGCATCCAAAGCCTGAATGCAGTCGGAAAAAAACAGTCAACTACCATTCGAATGGATGGAAGAATAGCCAAAATGGCAAAGGCTCAACCAATGATCAGCTCTGGGAAAATCAAAGAAGACTTAAAGTTACCTGTGAGTACTGTTCCGATCAGAAGAAGGCTATGTGAAGCAAAGCTATCAGCTAGAAGCCACATTGCTGAAAACAAAGACATGTACTGAAATTTGCCAAAGGACACACTGACTGGCCAAAGGAGAAATGGTGCAACATTCTGTGGACTAATGAGAGCAAAATTGTTCTTTTTGGTTCTAAGGGCCGCAGAGTTTGTCCGACGACTCCCATGCACTGAATTCAAGCCACAGTACCCTGTGAAGACAGTAAAGCATGGTAGTGCAATAATCATGTCATGGGGATGTTTCTCATACTGTGGTGTTGGGCCTATTTATCACATACCAGGGGTCATGGATCAGTTTCAATACATCAAAATGCTTGAAGAGGTCATGTTGGATTATGCTGAACAGGAAATACCTTTGAAATGGGTCTTTCAACAAGACAATGACCCAAAACACACCAGTAAGCAAGCAAAGTCTTGGTTCCAGATTAACCAGATTGATGGTCTGGAGCAGCCAGCCCAACCCAGTGATGCAGAGGAATTGTGGGATGTAATTCATTCGTCCTGGGCTGGAATACCTGTTCACGGGTGCCAGAAGTTGGTCAACTCCATGCAACACTGATGTGAAGCAATCCTAATAAATAATGGTTATGCAACTAAATATTAGTGAAGTGATTCAAAGTAAAGCAAACCTTTGAGATGTCTTTCAGTTTATACAGTAAATGTTTGAGTTTGTAAAGAAAACAGCCTTATATTCCTTTTTTCTTCACTTTCTGGTTCAATTTTGGTCATGTTTTGATTTGGAATTAAATGTGCAGTGTTACCAATGCATTGGTATTATGGAATTTAAAGGATATTCTAATGATTTTGAGCATTATTCACTTTTTAAACACACTACTGTTATTCTGAACACAACTGTGCATTGAAACACAGAGAGGCAATCTAACCAATGTAAGACTTCTCTACTCCTACCCTGTGGCAACGTCTGCACAATCTGGTAGGGTATCACGGTCCTACTGTAAGCAGGGTTCAACGCTAAGATTTTTTTTTTAACTTCTACAAATAGTTTTTTTCCGACGAAAAAAAAAAAAAAAAAAACACGTTTTGAAAAAATTCCTTAAAACATTTTTAAATAAAAACTTTTAAAATAAAAACGCCCAAAAGGTGTTAAAATAAAAAAATCCGTTAAGTCAAACACAAAACATAAAAACATCAAAAGCGTGTCAGAAATGTTGAAATAAAAACGTCAAAAGCCTCAAGCACCAACTCAATTCTTTATTGGCCAATGAGAAAAATTTAACTCAAATTATTCATCAAGCATTCTCCGACGGGTGCACGAGCACGCTAATGTCATTTATATTACAAAGAAGAAACGGGCGAGTTCACTAGCCTGACGTGGCGTTTTGCTTCTCTGGTGTTATGTTTGGACCCCGTGTAAGCTATTGCAGCAGAAATTATACACGCAACACTTATGTTTTTGTCTCCACTTATCATGAGCTGAACTCAAAGATTGTTCACAAATCTGTGTTAGTGATTATTAGTTGTTATTATTAGTGATATTGCGGGGAGGGAGACCCCCACAATACAGTAAAACTGCACATTTTAGTGAGGCCTTTTATTGCGGCCAGCCTGAAGCACACCTGTGTAATAACCATGCTGTCTAATCAGCATCTTGATATGCCACACCTGTGAGGTGGATGGATTATCTCGGCAAAGGAAAAGTGCTCACTAACACAGATTTAGCCTTTTGTGTAAATAGCAAAAGTCTTAGATCTTTGACATCAGCTCATGAAAAATGGCGGCAAAAACAAGCATGTGCATTTTGTTCAGAATAACATGGTGCCAACAGCACTTTACCCAATCATGTAAATGCCACAATTGCTTTCATATTCCATGACCATTGCATTTTAACATGTACATTATTTAAACTTTTACCTCCACTAAATCAGACATTTTAGTTTTAAAGTAAAATTTTTCAGTTTGAAACTGACAGGAACACAGAATTGACCTGGTCCAACATGTTCTAGATGCAAGAGTGCATTCATAACCGGTCTTCTAAAGACAGAATGGTTATGAGTTATGCACTCCCCTCAGACTGAAAAAGCAGAAAGAAGTAAAGTAGTAAACGTGGTAAAGAAAATGGGGCAAAGAAATGTCAAATGAAAACTGAAACCGGTAAAATCACCGGTTTCAATTTTCATCAAGTTTTATCAGTTCAACAAAAACATTTTGTAGAAATAAGCAGAGGAGCGTATTTGAAGCATTTTTTTTAAGTGTATTCATAATTCATATACATATTGACAGGTTTCTAATACAGCATGGTCTTCTCAGCTTGACATTTTTTTTTTTTTTACAAGAACAATAAAAAATGATAAAGACAACACCATGTACGACTCACTTTTTAAATTTTATGGCAATGCTTCTTTTGAATGGACTTTGCATCTCCCGATCCAATCGCTGCTGTGTCACTAAAGAATAAAATCATTCAGAAGTACTTGGTAAGGCTTACTCCCCATTGGCCAGTATGGTTGGCCAATCACAGCTGTTCATATGACACCCACTCCAAAAAGGTTCCAGTTTCCCAAAAAAAAAAAAAGTTTTCATCACTGAACAAGGGACTGACACCTGTCAGTCAAACGAGACTTCCTATGTAGCACTGGTGCACACAGTACACAGTTCAACAAACAACGAAAAAGCTTCAGTGTCCTGGTCATCTTTTTTTCTGTAAGCATGGTTAAAGATGGCGGACACGCATTAGTTCATAGTGTTATCTCCTCCTCTTACAAGGCTCGGCCCTTCTTTTTGCACATTACGAACATTTGTACTTAAAAAATAAGCTTGTGTCCATCGGATTTCTCATGAATACTATCTGTACCGTAAAAACCCCGTGATGAAAAATAAGAACACTTTTCAAAAAGGACCAAAAATGGAATCAAAGCCCCAGATATCGGCATTTTTTTCAGTTTCTCTCTTTCTCACTGTCTCACACACACACACACACACACACACACACACACACACACACACACACACACACACGCACGTGACTTTTGAAAGGCAACAGATGTCCGTTCTCCAAGGCAATAATGTCTTTGTGGCAAACTCGACCCTGACATTCCAGACAACATCACTCTGGCTCCTCCCTCTCCAGGAATGAAAGAAAAAAAATAAAAATCAAATCCAATTCATGGGTTGACTCAATATAAAGTGAGATACATCCATTTCATTTTCATGAGTAAATACGGATGAGGATACAAAATAATAATGAGGACTAAAATAAGAACTGTGGTCATCCTTACATCATAAAATAAAAATACTGCTTGCGAGAGGATACAACATTCTCTCCTTATCTTGTCTCGGTTCGACACCCAACTCCCAATACGCCTCTTCAAAGCAACCAAAAAGAACAGCTAAAAACACAGGTAAATGATAATACAGAGGATGATAAGCAAGAGTTTTACACGTTAAGGGTGTCGGAGGAAAATCAAAGTAAGCCTAGAGAGGAAGTTTGTTCTTTTGTTCTCTACAGAAAAGATCCTTTAGTTCCTCCATCAGTTTTGACGTCTCATTTTATCCCACATCGAGCTTTGTTGTTTTTTTCTTTCACCTGTAGCTCCGTTCCTCTATGTTGCATGTCCATGTTTTTTTCTTTTTCTGCTTTAAAGTAAAGAGCAACAATTCTCTTAGGAAAAAAAAAAAAAAAAGGGTTTCTGTTCTCCATTGTCTTTAATGTAAATAATGCTGATTCCCGTTGAGAAATTGTACATTCCCTTTTGTTGTTCTCCGTCACAGTCCTGTCCGTTCACATTTGGGGCAGCTTCGCAAACAAGTCTCATTTGTCAGTCTTCTATTGTCCAAACTAACCTAGGAAAGGGAAAACACAAACAAGCTGAGGTCAGTATTAGGGGTGTGAATCGTCACTGGTGTCACGATTCGATTGCGATCCTGTCAACGATTAAAATCCATTCAATATCACGATGCGTCACCTCCTCAATATTATTATCAACTCGGCAAAAAGAACAAAAAACAAAATGCCGCTTTTTTGGGACACTGTATTTGAAAAGGATACTTTTGTAAAAATAAAAAAATAACTTAGAGATCTTCATTGTAAAAGGGTTTAAACAATGTTCTCCATGCTTGTTCAATGAACCATAAACAATTAATGAACATGTACCTGTTGAGCGGTCAAAAAGACAATAACAGCTTAAGGGCGGGAGGCAATTAAGGTCACAGTTAAAGGAAAATGTGTAAAGATTTGTAAAGACACCTTTCCACTGACTCTAAAAAACACCAAAAGAAAGACGCCCAGGGTCCCTGCTAATCTGCGTGAACGTGCTTTAGGCATGTGGCCAGGGCAATACATTGCAAAGCCTCCACTGTGAGACGCCTGACCCCCAATTTCCACCGGGTGCAAACGGATGCAGATCCGCTCCAGAACGGCGGCAGAGTCATTAGGTTTCCATTAAAGTCAATGTGTGCATTTCCACCGACTCTGTCCCAGCTCCAGAGCTGCAGATACACAGCGCCTCTATTTCTGCCGGATGGCAGAGAGCTCTGCAGCAATAGTACGGGACAGGAAGTCGAGCACAGAAACAAAATAAAACTTAGACATTATTAGAGACATTGGTAGAAGCATGCTGCATTGGCTCACTGATGTGGATGAGATATACTCCCTAGGTATTGAACCTGGGTATTGAATGACGAGGCAATTTTCAATACTCAAAAAAAAAAAAAAAAAAAAAAAAAAAAGGTATCGATATCAGTATTCAGACAGCTGCAGACTTGTGTCGGTGGCATGGATGCCCAAGGGGTTCCAGTGTAGGGAAAGTGGTTGCATGTTTCCACGGCAATGCATTGAAAGTCATGGTGGCGCAACAGGTACGGCAAGTCCGCAGACATGAAACACAATAAAGTATGTCCGAGCGTCCTGGACGGGTGAACTGGGACGCCATTGCCTACTTGTTGGTTAATAGGTAGGTCAGAAGAAAAAAAAATCTAATTTAGCATCCCTTTCATAAATCAAACAGCTTTTACCAGGTGAGCTTCACGCAGATCAGGTATCTACTGCTATGTGGCTGGTTACAGTAAGAAATATATTTATAAAAACGTGACGAAGTAAGGGGAAGAAGTTGAAATCTTGAGTGAAATCTTTAGCATGCCATCAGCATTCTGCTGTGATTTTACAGAAAGAGAAATAAAATGAGAAATATGGTGTGTGTTTAGTTTCCATGAGGACAGGCTGAATGAAAGTGAGGGGGAGGTAGTGAAAGTCAGCACTAATGTGAGGTGGGGAGTGTGAGAGCAGGAGTACAACAAAGAGAAGAGTAACTATTGTATTGCTGTGTAAAATTAAAATTGTCTGAATAGGTAAAAAGGTATACACTGGTTGCCCTGAGGCAAGCAACTGGTGCCCATTGACTGAATGCCCATTAATGAGAAACCAGTCTCCCACCAAATAATGTTTCCCCAGATGAAAATGATCGAAGGTGGGGTCAGTTGGCTGCAGAACAGCACGATATCATGTTACACAATGAGGGAAGTTGTGTTTTTCAATCTACTTGATTTTTTTCTTCTTTTTTTAATGGATGCAGCATTCTGGCACACTAGTTCCCACTTTGAAAAGCCTTTCCAATTTTTTGAAATGGAGAAATAATAATAAACATATGCTTGGAAAGCATAGAACACCCAAAATGTTTGGACTATGAGAGACACACACACACACACACACACACACACGTCTAAACTTACAGCTCCTAGACTCCTGTGTCTCTTCATCTTCTGCGTTTCTCTCAGCCTCTCTCCGACTGCTCCAGGTACACCGTCTTGGCTGGCCGGATGCTCTGGGTGAACTGAGTGAAGGAGTGAGGAGTTGAGAGAGAGAGTGAGTCACAGGGAGAGGGGAGAGAGAGGGACAGAGGGAGTAAAAAAGGGAGTGAAAAAGAAGATGAAAGAGATTCAAAGAAATTATGAAGAAACAGTGACTGTGTGGTGAGGAATAGGGCTGTCTATTCCAAATTAGAATGTATATTCCGATGTAAAAAACAAAAAACAAAAAACCAGACATTTAAACATGTTATTCGAATATTGTGCAGCACTTCTAGGGCCGGGCTACTGCTCCCTAAACATTTAGCTCTCTGTCTGTGTGTTGTCCGATTGAGCCCAATCATCCAGAGAATTCAGCGAGCGAGTGGGCATGTTGACGTTTCGGCTGGCGCTACCCGGAGTACACAAAACAACTAGGGTGAAGACGCCACAAAGACGCCAACGGAAATGTTTAACTGAAGAGAAGACTGGAATCAGGAACTGTCAGAAAGGGCAGACACTGAAACTGTCAGACAAAGACAAGAAACGGCAAGAGACTCGGCTGTTTATGACCAAATTACGAACCGGACATGTGACGCTGTGTAATTAGCATCACGTCCTGCATGCGAGAGAGAGAGAGAGAGAGAGAGAGAGAGAGAGAGAGAGAGAGAGAGAGAGAGAGAGGTCATGTGTATTTGGATCTTATAAAATAAATGTTTATGTTAAAAACCTATACCAGTAGTTGTCTCCCATTGTTTTGGTTTGCCCTGTTATGGACATAATTTGCAAACCTGTGTGTTTTTTTGTTGTTTTTTTTTTTTTTTTTACAAATAATATAGACCAATATCTCCTGCTTTACCTTGTGCTTCGGACACCGCAGTGAGAAGTTATCCTCGTTTAGAGAGCAATCTGTTAGAGGGACAGAGAATATTAGTACGAGACAGATATTGCCACACAGAGCTCTTACTGTAAAAAAATATATATATTTTCGTTTTAAAACAGACACAAAATTCCATTATTAGACAATAGAATTTTCCATTAATTCATTATTTTTACACCGTGCCTGTATTCAACGTATTCACTCACCTGCTTCAATAGCGCACAGGTAGTGGTAGCGAAGTGTACAGCCTTTACTGTAGCAGCCCAGGGTTGAGCCAACCATCTCACAGTACGAGCAGGACTGAGCAGAGACAGAATGGCAAAGAAGAAATCTATAAAAGCATGTCTTATGTCTTTTAAACAGTAAAAGTCAATATGAGAAAAAGATAAATAGAAACAGAGGACACTCACTGTTTCTCTGGCACCATCTAGTGCCTCCTGCAGGCCATACAGTCTCCCATTGACAAGATACACTCCACTGGTCCATACTATGCATCCTTCGTGGACCCACAGCTCCTCCGGGTCCATGGGCATCTGAGGCAGCTGGGCGAGTTGTGCCAAGGGTCCCAGGGAGTCCAAGGCTGGCGGAGGGGGTTGAAAGGGCAGGGACGCCTTACTGTTGGATGGCACCATTCTGGGGGAATCGTCACTAGATTTGTGCCTCCTTTTAAAGCGGGGGTGTGAGGTCAACTTTCTGTGTTGGGGTCGTTGTTGGGCTTCTTCTTTTGACGGCTGCAGCTGTTGCTGGATATGCGGCTGTCGCTGGTCCATCTCGAGGTCTGGCTCTCTCTTAAGCTCAGGGATAGGCCGGATGTCTAGACTCATGTCCCAGGTTAGAGATGTTGTTTTACTGGTGTAGGAGGAGAAGGAAGAGGAGGAGGAAGAGGAGGCACTGTTGCTGAACTTGCCAGTCATGTGCATCATCATTTCCTCTCTACCAGCTGTGGGGGCAGTTCTGGCTGTCATGGTGAGAGGTATTGGGTTTGAATCAAGGCTGATGGCATAGTCACTCTCAGTTGGGGGCTTGGTAAACTGAGTATCTCTTGTTTGCATGTCTTGGATGGCGCTCAAAGCATTTGAGCTTATGTCTAAATTTGGTCCCATTTTATTTGTGCCTGTGGTTGCTGGACATTGTCGGACTTGGGGCTGGTTCTTGGGGAGCTTTGCTGCATATTCAGCTGGATAGAAAGGTCCATAGAGATCTCCGAGGTGCTTGTAATTTGCCCATTTCTGACACAGGCAGCAAAGCAGGCGGCCAGAGTGATTGGTCTCTGTAATCACGGGGCCTGAAACAACATAACCAGATGAAGGAAGCGCTTTTCCTGACTGTAGTGTGGTTTCCACCTCGTCTGTCTCGCCTTTCTCCGAGTCTCTGTCTCTCCTAGACAACTGGGAGGAAAGAGCTGAGGTCAGGAGAGAATCAATTCCACTCCCGCCTGCATTTACAATGGTGCACACTGCCCCGATCTCTGGTACTTTATTCTCCACATGAATGTGTGGAACAAACGGGCCCTTTCTATTAGGATCTATGAATACTCTATTTGTGCCAGGGCTCCCTCCTGCCCCTAAAGGTGTATCTGGGTCGTCTTTGGCCCCTGGTGGTGCCGTCGGTGCTGCTCCTCTCCTTCTCCTTCGCTGTCGTCCTCTGGCTTGCAGAGAGCCGTCTTCATCGTTCACACCTTTGCGTCTCCTTCGCACAGGTTTGACCTCGATCTCTGGGGGTGTGTCTTCACTCTCGACATCCACTTTTACTATCTGGGTTAAAATAGGTGGGGTCAGTGGGGGAGTGTTTTTATTGTCTGACAGGGGGGGTGGTGCTGCAGGTGGTGGTGGTGAGCTGCTGGTAGTCTGCACCAACGGTGGGGTTGTGGCAGCAGCTGTAGTTGGAGTGGTTGGAGCCGCAGGAGCACTCTGAGTTGTGCTCTGAGCCTGGGCTTGAAGCGGGCCCTGCCCCTGTGTCTGGGCCTGGTTCTGGGCCCGTTTTTGTTTATTCACACTCCCTACGGGCCTGCCCTTCTTCTTGCCAGATGGGAAATAACCTTTAGGCACTGAACTCTCTGATAGCTTAGAATCTTGTGGTGACAGACTGGACCTACCAGAGGACATCTGATGTTGCCTATTCAGCATGTGTCCTTGACTATGGTGGGGTGGGGTGGCGCCATAGTAGTCACTGCCAGGGTAATCATCAAACCCTATGCCAGATTCTTGAAGTTTCTGCCGAAGAAGGTTAGCAGCAGACTGCTCTCCCCTTCTTGTCTCAAGCTGCTGGTAAGTGTTGGTGAAATGTTGAATGTCCGACAGGGCGGATGAAGATGGAGGTGGGGAACCCTGGACTGGGCGGGGAAGAGGTGGAGGAGGGGGTAAAGGTCCGAGCAAGGTAAAATCCTCCTTGTCACCAGATGCTGATGCCACAGCGGCTCCTAATCCAAAGTCAAAGTCTTGTTTTAGGGTTTGAGACGTCTGATGAGGATCACATGGGTAGGCAGATGGAGGTAAAGGCCCAGTCTCATCAACTCCTCTGAAGGGAATCATGTCATTTAACGAGTGACTTTCATCCATGTAACTATCGTCCCCTCCTGCAACCCTAGGGAAATGCGCCACATCTTGGTCCTGTGAATCATTAAATGCTGGTATTTCTGAGTGAGAGAAGCCTGGGTAATGATTTGACTCATCATCAACATGGCCTGCTGGCTTTTTAATATTTGGTGTGATTTTCTGCACTATTGCCTCCAGTTTTAAACCGCGTCCTTTCCTGGGAGGCAAAGCCTTGGTATTACCACTTGATGGAGAAAGAGGTTGTAAATAGGTATTCTCTCCGGGCAGAGGGGAAGAGAGCCTTGGACATGGGATATCTGAACTGGATGAGTCATCTTCGTTGTGATGGCTAGACTCAGACTGAGCCCCAGGGGAGTGATGTAAGTTTGTGGCAGCCTGGAGTTGCCTTTTGGCGGGTATAGGAGAGATAAAAGAACGAACTCTCCTCCGCAATATTAGTGGATTTGTGTCTCCAGAACCCCCACCTTTAGTCTGACGCTGCACCTGTTGTGGCTGAGTTGAGTTGTCAGCAGAAAGCTTAGTGGAGCTAGGTGGAGGAGGTGGGCAGGGAAGTCTGACTTCCATTGCAGCCCCTCTGGAGACCTCGGGTTCAGCAACATTTTGGTTTTGTGGTGGAACAGGGATGTGTGAAGCTACAGGAGCAGGAGGCTGTGTTCTGTAGAAGGAGTCTCCTTCTATCATTGTAGAGCCTTCCCTTCCAGAGTGTGTTGACTCCCACATTTTCAAATCAAAGAAAGCGCCTTGATGATGGAGGGACATTTTGGTTGCGTGTTGTTCACCTGGCATGTCAGTTTGTGACATCATTCTTTGTCTCTGTTCTGATTGGCTGACTTTATGTCTTCCTGGAGAAGAACCAGGCTGCATCATCATCTCCTTCGATGGCCTGTTCATTGCTTTTACCCAGTCATTCATGTCATGTGGGTGATGAGGGGGACCACGAGAGTGAGGATACATTTGAAGCTTGTTTGTGGCTTGAGTCTGGGGGGATAAATTGTGGTATGGATGGTGGGAGGGAAAATGGGGGTTACTGCGTGGCATCATATTCCCTTCTCTTGTATCTCCAAATCGATATCCAGGAAAACCGCTCCCACTGCCAGTTGATAAATCAACACCGTGAAGATAGGACTGGTGCCTTGAAGGTGAAGATAAGGGGTTAGTGCTCAAAGGATGAGAAGGCAAGGGTGGAATATCAACATTACCTCGCCTGTAGGGGTCAGCATTCATTACAACAGATGAATGAACAGACTTGGAATGATACTCAATATCAGCCTCATTAGCTCCACCACTGCCATGATGATCAGTTTGTAAATTTGCAGCGTCTGGGCCAGCGTCTTTTGACGTTGTTTCCATTTTCACTACTTGTTTCTCTGCAATGTCCTTTTTACTCAGATCATTGGCTGTTGATGGAGAGGAAAATGGCTGTTGAATAACAGAGGCTCCACTCTGACTTTTCTCCCACTCCCTCTCTCGGTCACATTCCCTGTCCCTCTCTGGTGTGCCGCGTCGGTTTGGCGACACATCACAAATGACGGAGCGCCGCTCTGATGGGGCTAATATGGAGCCTGATGATTTTTGAGACTCAGTTTGACCAATGGTGCCCGTTAGCGGCTCTGGCTCTTGCAAAAGGAGCTCCTGCACAGCCGAGGATGGAGTGGACACATTAGATAACACTTTTCTCTGTGGTAGAGAATAGTCAGCTAAGTTGATATGTTTTGTTGGGGGTTGCTGAGAATCTGTAGCCTGTGTTAAATGGCTCTGGGACACGCCCACTTCAGTTTTCTCAGCATTTTGCATTATCTTAGTAATGGACACTTCGGACTTCACTGACAACTGAGCATCTGTGTTAAAATCAGGCTCTCTTCCATGCCTCTGGTTTGGATGTGGGGGCTTTCCAGAGCTACCCATTAGTCCAGAATGAGCCGAAACCTCAGCTATGCTATACGGGTGTCTGGTTTGAAACGGTTGTTGAACTTGGAGATGGGCAGGAAAGGCCTGCTCTTGTCTGCCATAACGCCTATCTAAATTGTAACCTTGAAGAACCTCTTGCAAAAGGCTTGGAAATTGCTGGGAATTATCCTCATGACCTTTAGCTCCTGCTGCGTGCCCTCTCTTCACCAAAGCCTCTGCTACAGAACCAGCATATTTTGGATGCACAGGGCCATAACCAGCTTGTGAGTGTTGGTACCCTAAGTATCTGGAATTTGAGTCCATAACACCGGCTGGGCCAGCCCTTCCTCTATTTTTCATTGACAAATCTGAACCATATGTTGATTCTGGGTATCCGTATTTATGTGGTCCAGACTGGGGAAGATTTTGAGGCCGTCCAAAATTAGATTTCTGGTGAAGGGAGGAATATAAACTCAAATCTACACCTTCCTCCCCATTATGACTGATTGACTCTCTTAAGGAGTGTTTCTCTTCTTTACAGTTGTCTTGGGGATGCTTGCTTTTTCCAGTTTGACTTCCCTCAGACCGAGCCGAAACAATCACACCAACACTACTGGCACTCTGCTGTTCCTCAGATGTGTGCTTTTCTTCCCTCTCATTATTGTGTAATCTGGGTGCAGCGTGCAACCGGTTTTCTTTGTCCTGACAATTTTGTGAGTTTACTTCTCCATCTCGCTGCGTTTGGCTACTACCTTTCTCGGTGTTGTCAAGTTCTCCTTCACTTTCATTTTTGATGACTTCATTTTTTATTTCTGTTGTCCTCCTGTGACCACCTCTGTGGTCATTATGAGTTAGACCAGACTCTGAGACACAATTTGGCTGAGGAGGAGGAATACTGGAGGGGGTGGATGAGGGGGAGGAGGAAACTGGAGGTGTTGAATGTGAAGTTGGGCCAGTCTCTGACGAGTGGCATCCAAAGGATGGAGATGAAGAGGGAATTTCAGCTTCATTTGCTTTTGTTTTGGAAACATTTTGTTCTTTTGACGGTGAATCGGCGGGGACTGCTTTTACAGCTGATGCTTGCCCAGTCTGTGTTTGACTCTGACAGGGAGCCTGAGTACCAGTTGGTTCTGATCCACTGCTTGCACCACTCATCTGCCTCACTCTCCCATGTTCCCCTTCAGAAAATGGCTCCTCACGCTCCACCTTGGTCCCTGACATCAATGAGGAGTCTTCATCTGCACCAGCATCTAAGCTGGCACCATCACCGATGCCCAGTGCACTTCCATTTTTAACTGTGCTAGTGCTTGATGCTGCACTTGCATTTCGACTCCTTGGTTGTGATGGGGACACGCCATGTATGGTCTGTTGCATCTGCCCAACATCTTTCCCCTTCTTCTGGGAAAGCACGGAGTCGGTGAGGAGCATGTGCTGTACTGTGTTTGGTAAATTGGCTACTTGTGAGCTCAAGGCATTAAGACTATTTAAGCCAGCATCCTGCATTTTGTCTAGTGGAGAGGATGAATAAATAGAGGAGCCTTCCTCTCGGGATCCAATTCCTGTGCCTGGACCCAATTTGTTGCGGCCTGTTGGAGGAAGATTGCTCCCTCCAACTGCACTCATGCTGTGAGCTTTATGACTGCCACTGCTACCACAACTACTGATGCTGCTATTTGAGTTTGGGGTTGGACTTAACTGTGGCATGGTCTGCAGTAATCTACCTTGACCATGGCTACTTCGGGGGTTTGATGTAGGAGGATGTGAAAGACCATAACCTGAGGGGTTTCCGTGTACATCTGAGACACCCATTAAAGGGGAAGGAGAGGAGCTACAACTGGGGGAATGCACTGCGGAGGCAGCAGGTGAGGGGTTGGATATTGGGCTAAAGTTTTGGTTAATTTGGGTTTGTTGAGTATTGGGATGCATTGGGGATTTGGTTATTTCTTGAGATGCTGCTTGAGGTGTACTGGGATTGGAGGCTTGATGATGTTTAGCATATACAGAGCCTGGAGATGGGCCCTGGTGCTGCATCTTGAGAGAGTTGTCATAACCTACCCCTAAATTGTGCTGTGAGTTGCGGTGCTGTAGTGTGGCTTGCTTGTGAAGTGAAAGTGTCTGTTGGGAATATCCAGGATAGTTTGAAGCATGGTAACTCTGTTGAACATTCTCCATTGGCCCCACATTGTTAGCAGCAACTGAACTGGAGACTGAGTTTGAACTGGAGTTGACACTGGGAGAACTGTTGACTTTGGGATCGAACCCGGTGCTAGCAGCCCCGTCGAGATATCTCTGTGGAGGGGGGCTGTACATTCCTGATGACCCTGTGGATGCTCCACCCTGTGGGGAGTAGTGCGGGTACTGAGGGGTCATTCTGTGCCCAGAGTGTGGATAGCTCCTATGCTGCTGTCCGTGGTGGACAGCGGGAAAGGTTTGCCCATGCCGGCGGTGCTGCATCTGAGAACCTGGAACTGACTGCATTGCAGCATTCTGACTCATATTGTACTGATGAGAAGGAGAAAACGCTCCAGCACCAGCACCTCCACCTGAACCAGCACTGGGGCCATAGTCTACTGGATATGGTGACATCAAGCCAGATGCTGGTGCAGAGCCAGATCCAGCATGCCGGTACTGGTGAGGTATATGTCCATCAATATTAGGGTACCCAAATCCTGCCCCATAAGCCATGCCCCCCCTTCTGTGCCTGTCCTTTCCACCCATTGAAAAATAATAGTCCATGGCGTCCTTCCTGTAAGGGTTGTTAGTGTTGCCGCTGTGAATGTTACTCTGTGTTGGCGGTGCCTCCACTGCCCCTCTGTTTCTAGCACTGTAAGCAAGCATGTGACTGGCTTGACTGGGGTGGTGATGGCTTCTGTGCAGGCTCTGCTGTTGCATCCCTGCGTAGTCATCTGTCATCCGTGGGGAGATCTGAGGGTCTGCTGGCTGAGGGGGATATGGCGTTCCCCCTACAGCCCTCCCACTGAACCCCGGGGGGAGAGAAGGGGGAACTGGGCTGTTAGAAAAATTCTGCATTGTTTTCCCAAGTTTGGATTAATAACGGAAATATCTGTCAGTGTCTATACCAGGGAATGCTTCTGATCAGAAACTGGAAGGCTTACGGCAGTAACCATGAATGACAAAGAGAGAGTCTATGGCCTGGCAGTAAAACAAGGAAATGCTTTGAAAAAGAGTTCAAGCTGAGGAATATATATCGCAGATGTTTTTTTGTTGTTTTTTTTTTTTTTAGAAGAAGAAAGTGGGTAGGGCACTTGAACAGACTATGCTTTATCAATATATGAAAAGGCCAAATGGTAAAAGTCTTACTTCTTCAATGTGATCATGGTTTGGTTGTTTTCACATGTAAAGAAAAAAAAAAAAGAGGCTAACTTTACAGTTGGGTCTTGAAAAATTGAATTTTCGAAAGAAAAAGAAAAGAATACGTGTAGAGAAGCAGGTTTCTATGGCATAAAAATACAAGACTAAAACTGTGCAGTCCTTTCCATGAAGCTGAAGCAGTTTGGCACTGAGCAGGCAATGATATCATGGATGTCTTACACACCACCACGAGAGATGTTCAACCCCAAATGTCTTTACATGTATATGCTCCACTATAATTACAGCTCAAGCGAACAGAGTTACGTTAGGATTGAATTGTGTTGTGGTCCAATAGCATTTTGTGCAAAGAAATCTCAATAAAACAATTGAGAATGTGTTCTGTCCCAATAATCAGCAACAAACAGTTTGTCAATATGTTTGCCAGGACCTGACTCACACCTGTGTGAGACCAAAACTGCAGTAACTCGAATCAAGAGGTCTAAATACAGACCATCATTAAACACTCCCAGAGGCAAACACTCCATTGATATTCTTATCAGCTCTTGGATGCAGAGAGTTATACACTTTGAGATGTTCTTTTTCTTGGTCATTCCCTTTCAAATGCGGTCTTCTTTTTTTTGCTAAGGCATGCATTAATTCATACTGTAGAAGCCTCTGGTGCCTATTTAGTAATTGTTCTTTCCTTGATGCTGTGTTCAGATTCTTCTTGGTCCTCTCCTGTATCTTCAGCATGTAGCTGTCTTACCTTTGTTTCTTTCTGTCAACCATCACTTTATTCTACCTAGTTCCATGGCAACAATTTTCCAAAAGGAGGGTAATCCATTTATTCCACTTCAAGTTCAGTCTATTCAAGCTCCCGTTTTCTCTCTCTCTTCAGTATTTCCATGCAGATACGTTTTTTCCAGGAGCTGGTGACCAGAAGCCTTCACAACTCTGCAAATACAAAAGATGAATCAAAAACATTAGCATACAAAAATGAAAAGGTGACATGTATTTACTATACATTGTGCTCCGGCTGTTTAGAATAGTTAAAGAGACATGTACAGTGGTCATACGATTACACTGAACTAAAAGCTTTTTGGGGGTAATTTAATATTGTGTTTCACTTGAGAGAGGAAAAAGAAATGCAGTGGCAGTTAATTACAACATATTTATCAATGCAACTATGAACATTCACGGAATTAGTTTGGAGCCTTTGTGCTTACAAACTGTGAAAAAGTGCTGATATAGCATCAGATATTTCAGATTACATCAGCATTTCCCACAAGAGATTTTTTTTCATTTACCAAAACCAACAATAATGTAAACATTACTTCTTGTTGCACACACTGTCCATTCAACTTAAAAAGGCTTGTTGGCCTCATATTAACGCTCCTGTTTTATTATGCTCTGAAAGTACAGCCTTTACTGTGGTTGGAGCTTTATCAATGCATGCCTACGCTGTCTTTTCTGACTGATAACAAACTGAAGAGTTGCTAAAGAGAAAAGTGGGTAAGCAGCAGCATGCAATTAAGGCAACAAAGTAACATAGACAAGTCACAAACACTACTTCACATGTAAACAAACAACCCTGTGGAGCCAAGACAAAAGTAGCCAATCTCCTACCTCTTTAAAATTAGACCAAAGACCATTAACGTTAGTGTTTTTAACTTGTTTTAATGGCCTTTAATGATTATGGGTGATCATTAAAGGCATGCGCCATCTTTATGGGGTCAGTATCCATAATTGCCATGTGTGACACAAGCCTCTATTGTCTCCCTCAAATACACTGTCAAATGGTTAACGGCCCAGACACAACTTTGGGTGACTTTTCTTACGGAAGTGTCGACTTCCAATGAGCCACACAATAACAAGCCCTCAGTATTGGTGATTACAACTATTAATATATGGGTTATTTGTCTGTCAATCACTAGTGTGAACGACCAGTGTAATGTTTTGTTCCACTGCGGAGAGAGTAATGAGCAGTTAAATAATCATGGTAAAAAACAGGACCAGGATGGCTACAAAACAAACTGGTAATCCTTTTTTAAGTCAAACATACAGGTTTATCTTCAAGTGTCGCATCTAATGGTCAAAGCTTGTGGGTGATGCAGTGTAAAATTGGAAGAATACTATTGATCTCTATCTGTGTATTAGCGCATACCTTGATTACTAATTAATCACAGCAGCTCACTGTTCACGGCCAGGCAGCAGCATTCACAATACACACAACAGTGCAGCATTAATAACAACTGGCTCAATGCAGTCTGTCAGCAAGTCAGTCAATTGCATAGCTGCCTAATTGTTAAAAGCTTATGCATGGAAGCTTATTTCTGCCAATGTGATGAAAAAAAAGCTCTTGTAAGTCATTATAATCAATTAGTATCTCAAAATAATTAGAATTATGACATGCTGTAGTATCTCTAAATAATGACTGTATTTTTTAAAAAGTTTCTCATTATTTTTGACATACTATCTCATCATTTTGAGATACCAAGTCATTTTTAGAGAAAGTTTCTCGTCATTTTGAGAAAGTTTCTCGTCATTTTGAGAAAGTTTCTCGTCATTTTGAGAAGCTTAAATCACTATTTTTTAGATCTTCTTTTAGATACTAGACTCATTATTTTGAGGTTTCTCAATATTTTTTTTTATCTCATTGGCGAAAATGGACTTCCTTATACGCAATATATTTTGCATATGATGATCAAACGCCAGCTCTGTCATATTTTGATGGTTTGTCGTCTCATCAGATTGTCGTCAACACAAACACTGGAATTTTGTGCCATATAGCTGTATATCGTAGCTAACGTTACATTGGCCAATACCAAGGTCTACGCAATACAATTAGCTTTGTAGTGCTGCCTCTTTTAGCTTTGTACGGTTAGCGTTATAGCTTAAATACCTCACATAACGTTACTGCAAATTAAATATGCGATGTAACGTTAGCCGCATAGTTAGCTAAGCTACAACCACTAGTTAGCATCCTAGCAAACCTTGCGTTTACAGTATTACAAGCATTTGAGGAGCTGCACAACACGATAGTTATAGCAGGCTAAAGGCACGGGGCAGCCAGGCAGCATTTAGCTACAAAAGAGAGGTGATTAGGTGCAGATGTTTCCCCCTCAGACGTTCAGTGGGGCTGTGTGTAAATGGGTTAGCTAGCATAAATAACTGGTGTGGGTACCGCATCAGAAAATTATCATCACGCAGCCTGACATTTTCCTTGAATAAACAGAGCTAATGTTTGCCAGTGAGAGGCAGAGACAGGCTAGCTAACACACTCTAAATGCATACCTGAATAACGTAGCAATACAAGGCCCCTCGAAGAGTGAAAGGCTGTTTTGTGACAATCCCGCTGCTGTGGCAGGAAACCCCAGTCTCGAGTCGACTGCTCCGCCGCTTTTCCCTCACCCTTTTGAGTGCAGACAACCCCGACCAGCGGCGGCGAAGTCGGGGGGCCCGTCACGACACTCAGATCCCGGGCCTGTCTTCCGATTTCCCCTTTTTTCTTTTGTCCTCACCTCCAAAAATGATGAAGGCAGAGCACAATCGGGGTGCCTGTAGGTCCCGTAGCCAGTGAGGTCCATACACCCCCGCCCCCTCCCCTCTTGTTCCCTCGCCTATCTCTCCCTCTTTCACACACCGCTTAGGTGATTCCACCTATCTCGAACTAAAATGAAACACATTGCCATCTAACAAGCCTCTACTAACACATACAGCTCTCAAACCTCCGTTTCCGTCACTAAATTACATTTGCATGCCTTCATCAGTAGCTCGAGCTATTCGTTTTCCTGTTAGACTACTGTTTTTTTTTTCTTGCAACAGAAAGACCGCCTTGAAAATGCATACACACTCATATTCCTGCACCCCCTCCCTCATCTCTCTCCATCACCTCCCTCCACCTCCCCTCCCTCTCTGAAGCCTGTGCTATTCCACTGATTCCCCCCTATTTCTACCATAAAATCTAAGATTATAGTAATATTGCAAATGCAAATTTTGCATGTCTGGGCTCAGGGTTTTATCACAGCTCCTTTGTTCTTATTTCATCTCCAGTGAAAATGAATTATGGGTAGCCTTAATGAAGGCACCAGGGTACAAAGGCAATATGGAGAGGAGACAGGGCTGAATGGAATGGGAGGTTATGTCTGAAATGAGTCAATAACAGATAAAAGACAATTTGTGAGCAAATAGGTATGCCTGCACTAGAGAAAGATTGCAGTACAGCTTGTTCAGTTTATTATGGTCTCTTATAATGCTGAAACGCAGAACCTATTGTACACACATTGCAGCTACATTGTTGTTTCTTCAAAAGAAAAGCCACTTAAATCATCACCATATAATATCCAGCCATTTGTTAATGTTTGACACGACAAGCTCAGAACATCATCATGGCCAGAACAACAATGGAGGTGCTACAAACAGAATCCTTTTCCCATTTAATTCATTGTGTTGTCTCTGCCTGAGCTTATCTGCTCTCACACACAGGGCCAGTGAGTGCAATGCAGACCCATCACACTCTCCTACCATCATAATGATGTGCCCTATGCCCCCCATCCATGGGGCTGCACTTTTAATGTACTGCAGTGTGTCACACGTGCACGCACACACGCTCACACACATTTCACTACGGCATATGTACATAAAAAGAAACCCCCACGTGAATACGAAAACACACATGCACAATCACAAAAATGCAGTCTCAACAGTTAGCACGCATATCTGCATGCAGTCTCTCACATGTCAATCACAAGAGTCAAACCTCTCAGTTTCTAAACAACAGTTCAATACATTTCATTCCCTTGCAGATACACGTCTATTTCTATCATGGTTGCCATAGCAACTGCATCACAGAGCCTTAACTGTGGATAATTTTTAGGCTACGCATCTACACTTGATTTTTTTACATGTGCAATTTTCACGCAGACAATTGTTTTCCGGTACAGATCTTAAGCCATGAATGACTTGCATACAGTCGTGTGCTTGTTTTGCCACTAAGTCAAAGCGAAAGAGCTGAGAGGCGAGATAAAGGGCATTGATACTCTGGGCCAGCAAGTCAGCCAGCCAGGCCTATCCAATCAACAGGAACGCCTGCTGGGATACACACAGACTCTCTCCATCACGGACAAGGGCACCAAATCTTCTATAGAGGAGACTCAGCGCACACGGTTGGAAAGAAAGCAGATGGTTTTGAACACACTTAATGCCCTCCACATCTTTCTTTCTTTTTCACACACACACACACACACACACACACACACACACACACACACACACACACACACACACACACACACACACACACACACACACACACACACACACACACAGAGCCGTCCGTCTTTCAATTTGCTGATATGTTTTGTTTTATAAAATTCAAAATAAGAGAGCATGTAGCAACACTATAACATTTCTTTAAATCTGCAATTAACCGTAAAGTGTGTATAGTGTAAAACCAATGTTTAATGCATCAAAAGGACTCAGGCTTTCATTGCATTTTCATTACTGGAAAGGTCTCAAGGCTGCGATGCATTGTAGCTAATGATTGTGTGTGCTAGTGAGAGTGTGTGTGCATGTGTTTGCGTGTGTGTGTGTGTCCCAGCACTGAATCTGCTCACAGGAATGGCTGCATTGTTACAGACCTTGAAAAAATATGAGAACTAAGTATAAGACCATCACATTGACAAAGTCTTACACAAACCAGCCGTCGGTACAGCAGTCTCCATTTCCATTTTTACACAATCTTTCAGAAATCTGAACAAATATGTGCACTACGTAGCGAAAGCCAATATGTAAGCCCTCACACAAATATGTAATGCATTGCCCTTGACAGACTAGTTAGAAGCTACTGAATAAGCCTGTGGTGGATAAAATAACCAACACTGACTCCATTTTGAACGTTGATGCTTTGATAACATTTGTAGGAATCACTTGTTCCCCACAGCCTTTCACAAAATACTGTAGTCCTACGTAGAGTTATGTTAAGTGTTTGTGGGTTTATACATATGTTATATTTGTTTTCACTGGCAAGGACCACATCTCTAACCAGATATGTTTGAACAATTTAATAATGAATGATGATAGGTATGCAAGGCGTGAAGTCACTTGTAGTCATCCATTTGCTGACTGCGTTGTGGGGAAGCTTTGGTAGGGAGTCCATCCCCTAACCCAGGCACGGCAGACCCCCCCCTTAGGACCTAAAGGACAGCTCCTGATATTATGCTAGGTAGCTTTAATATATGTTGTGAATTTTTTATATGTGTATGCTGGAAGTCCCATGGTCAAAATTGGAGGCACTTCAAAAGATGGCTGAGAATGACAGAGCTAAGATCCTGTGGGACTTACCAGATCCTGATACTGATAAAATCATGATGGCTAACCAACCGGAGATTGTGGTGGTTGATAAAAACAGCAGAAAAAAGCAGCTGTGACAGATGTAGCAATCCTAAGTGACAGAAGCAACATCAAGAAGAAGGAACACGAGAAGGTCTTAGAGAGGAGCTAGAAAAGATGTGGAAAGTGAAGGCAACGGTGGTGACAGTGGGAATCGGAGCACCGGGACTGTAACCCCCAAAACTGGGACAAAGCAAACAAAAGCTACTGCACAGAACCCACAGTCTCCATGGCCTCTGGTAGAGGACCCAAGCTTAGAGGAAGGAAAAAGACCGCACAGTATGGGGCGAGTGGGAATTATTTTGAGTATTAAAACTAAATACAGCCAGGACAATATTAGCATCCTGTTGTATCCAATTTATACAGCGACGGTGAATGACGTGCCTCAGAGCAGCAGTGATTTGCAGTTTCCTTGATGACCACATGGAGTCATACAAAACAAACATGCAGCTGGGCTCTTATGCTCAAAAGCTGGCCTTGCATTACAGCATATATACACACATATATATATATATATATATATATATATATATATATATATATATATATATATATATATATATATATATATGTCTGAAATCCCAGTTCATCAATCCCTTTGAAGTGAATGCTTCTAAAGTTATGCTTTTGGTACAATTTCACAGTCTTTGATCCTTCCTTCCATCTGGATTGTCCTACAATATCACAATTAGTGTCCCACGGACATTAAGTATTATATGAGTAGAAAGGCACAGCTTTGATAAAACATTAGTTGAAAACATAATTCTGAGGACACAAGGAGATGAGATCCTGAACTTTGATTGCTACTCGGTGTGGTAGAGCTTTTACAATCTCAGTGAAACTTTTCTAGATCAAAGAGCATGATGCAGCCCAGTTGCAACCGCTCCGACTCTAAATCTGTGACCTTAACAGAGTCTCATGATGCAAAGATGTGTATTCCTCAAAGGGACATGAGTGGTACATAATCAGTGTTCCCTCTGTTCACCACCATTAGAGTGATTGTTCCCATCGAACAAGTGATGTTTACCAAGTCTAGTAATCTAATAGCATAAAAGGGTACACAGCATCTGTCCCACTTAACACACACACACACACACACACACACACACACATTCAGAATCCTCCCCTAAATATAATACAAACTAAAAATGATATAACACTCGACAAAATTGAAACAATCAATACTACAAACAGGAAAAACACAGAACATACAAAAATATATATAGCAAGCAAAAAGACAAAAGCAAACCAAAAAACAAACCTAGAGTAAGTCAATAAATACAATCAAAAGAAGTATCCTGCCATAAGGTTTACAATGAAATGAGAAACTTCTTTTTTGTTCATATCTACCTCTTTTTGTTTAATGTTCACCTGTTTGTCATACCCAAATTGAAAAGCTTATAACAGAAGAAATTTAAGGCCAAAATGCATGTATAAGGCCTACAGTCTTCTAGTGTCTGGGAATGTGCTTGTTTAGCATGTGGTTAAAACACATTCAGATTAAAGACAATCCCTTGCTTGTTCAACCAATGTGCAAGGTATCAGTGGCCAGCACATCCCAGCAGGGGGAGCTCTCTGCTAATGTCCATCACCGCTCTCACATAATTCTCTCCCACACTGGGGCCGGTTGCCACACTCTCCTCGTCTCCTAGCAACCGCAGAAACCCTGCCTCCAATCACTACGGATACCGGGAGGGATGGAGGGAGGGTGGGAGACTGTGAAAGAGGCAGAGAGGGGAGAAGAGGAGGAGAGGCTGGCTAGGCATCAGCATCCAGAACAGCAAGGAAATGCAGCGTTATTTTTAAAGCATATTTCAGCAACAAGGCAATTCAAAGTGCTTTACATAAACCATTAAAGATCAGTTGAAAAAACAAATTAAGGAGACTTTAAAAAAATGCTAGAATGGAATAAGACGGGCACGACAACATACAACAATAAAAGTTACAGTGCAGTGAAAGAAATTAACAGTTACTTAAAAAACCCAGTATCAAAAAGAAAAGACTTGATAGAAACAAAGAGGGCTGCAGCTAGCAGTGATTTGAGATTGTTTTGTCAGATATTTTCTCGATTAATCCATTAGTTTTTTGGTCTATAAAATGTCAAAAAATGTCAATCGGTGTTTCCCAAAGTCCAAGATGACGTCCTCAAAATGTCTTGTTTTGTCTACAACTCAAAGATATTCAGTTTACTGCCAAAAAGGAATAAAGAAATGAGAAAAAAAAAATCACATTTATGAAGCTGGAATCACAGAATGTTTTTTTCATAAGAAATGACCCAAACTGATAAATCGATTATCAAAACAGTTGACGATTAATTTAATAGCAGACATCTGATTAATGTCACGTCCATTTCCCGCTCTTATTTTGTATTTTGTTTGTTTTCATGGACTTCCTGTTTGATTTTGAAATTCACTGTTTGTCTGCCTTACAGGTCATTTGTCTTCCCGTCTTTGTTTTTTTTTTTTGTGTGATTACCTGTCCCCGCCCTAATGTGTATCACCTGTGTGTAGTTGTCTTCCCCAGTCCCAGTATATATATACTCCCCTTGTTTCACGTACCGGTTGCCAGACTGTTGTAGTACCTCGTGTGTCTCACTTTCCAGCGTTTCCCCCAGTGTGTATCTTTGTCCAGTGTTACTAGACTTTTGTTTTGTACCTTAACCCAGAAACAGGAGGTAACCTTGCCCCTTATGACCTCATAAGGGGCAAGATTCAAGATCGGCCCATCTGAGCTTTCATTTTCTCAAAAGCAGAGCAGGATACCCAGGTCTTGGTTTACACCTATTGCCATTTCTATCCACCTGGGGGGACCATAGGCAGGCTGGAGGAACTTTCACACCTCATAAAGTGAAATTTTCATGCCATGGGACCTTTAATGTGAAATGCTGTTTGAATTTCTAGAAACTTATTCCTGCCCTGGCTCTGTTGTGCTGGTTCCGACTCCATCTCAACATCTATCAGTGGTGATAAAGCTAATTTTTTCATTTTCATTGAGGCTTCTAGGAAATGCATGTAGTTGCCTTAATTTATAAGATAGTGGATAAACTCATGAAAAGATGTATCGTCATGTAATCCATTGATTTCAACAAATACCACCTATTTAAATTGTAGGTAACAGAATACAGCTAGTCATAATTTGTTTTATGAATACATAACGCCGGTACATGTATTCTGTTACTCCCCAACACTGTCCCTAGATGACCTGAGAGGTCTGGATGCTTCATAATGTAGCAGCCATCCAGTGCTTAATAAACCAACAGCAGCAAAACTGAAAGAGTGCAAAGGTACAAAAAAAGTTGCAAGGGGTTTCAGCGGGGGGTCATGTTGTGTGGGGGTCTGATGAATCATGGAGTCAAGGATCTCAGCGACATTTTGGGATCATAATTCAAATCATGCCAATTACAGAATGTGAAGTGGAGGAGAGTGATTGCCCCAAATTTAGCCAATTTAGATTGTTTTGAGAGTCCCCTTTGCTTTGCCTCCACAGCTCATGCCCCCCCACCACCACCACCACCTTCCCCCCTCTCTCTTCTTCTCCTCTCACCCACCTTCTCCTGTAGTCCATTAAATTTGATGGTGCCATCATTGTCATCTCCGCTTCCTCCTTGTGAATCGTGACGGTTCCTCTGTGCTTTATCACTCCGCTCTTCCTTGCATGACACCTAAAGAGACAAAAATGTGCATGCAGTACTATCCTACATTGCATCACACAGACGTCACATACATTTACACAGGTATGCTGGAGATGCAACACAATTTTTTGGGGTAGATTGCACTGGCCAGTTTAGATTATGGGGGGGGGGGGTCATATCGTATTGTCACAAACTCTACATTGTGCTTTGGATTGTATTTTAAAGGAGGCGTTTGAGACCAGATTCTACCCATGTAATGAGGCCTTCATGTGGCAGAGGACCTGTATGTGATCACAAAGAAAATAAAATGCACTTCACACACCTCCACATGCTCATCACTCACAGTCACAAGCTTTCACACACCCCTCGTGATGCAACAGTGACCTTAGACACTGGATCTCTGCATCTTGTGATTACTGTTCATTTAAAGAGCCACTGTTCAGCAATAATGTATTATTTTATAGATGAATAAAAACATCTGAGTGGATCACACACACACACACACATATATATATATATATATATATATATATATATATATATATATATATATATATATATATATATACATACATATATATATATATATATACATATATATATACATATATATATATATATACATACATATATATACATACATATATATATATATATATACATACATATATGTATATATATATATATAAAAGTCTTTATAGTAACAAAACATGTGCAATATTAACATGCATGTTAACAGTGTGTAACATTGACACTAATAGTACCACTAATGAATATATAAGTAACCTAACAGTTTTTGAGCTACTACTACAATTATTTCTGTATATGGTAGACTAGAAGTGTTAATACTGATATATTATGTGATTTCATATGATCAAAACTCATTAAACTGGTTGAACATTGTTATACAACACCATTCATTTCCAAGTACATCCTGTGCTTCCAAGTGCTGCCACAGTATCAGACAAATACATCGTTCTTTAAAGAAACCTGTACCAGGAAGAGCGTCAAGTTAATGTACGCCTGCAAAACTTTAACTCTGAGATGAAGGAGGGAGGGACCACATGTGTATTTGTGCAAGAGGGGTTGATAAAGAAAGAGAGAAAACGCTGGCTGCTGTTGCCGAGGTAACCATATCCCTGGCCTCTCCTCCTTAACCCATTCTCCCTGGCACTTTCTTTTCACCTTCTGTCTCTCACTTGTTGATGTCCTATCATTCCATCTGTCCCTCTTTTTATCTCTCTCTCTCTCTCAAAATCCATTCGTCTCATCTTGATTATTCATCTTCATGTCGGCACACATGAATCATTCTGTGCTTGAGAACAGTAACAATTTGTGCTAAACTGTGTTAAGTATCAGGAAGTCATTGTTTCACGGTATGTGTTATTGATAATTTGAAAACTTTAACACATGGGGCAACAACATGACTGCTTTAATGCAGCAAAGTGTGGTTGAGTACCCTGGAGGAATACATGCAGACAATATTGTGTGGTCATTTTAAATGATGTGAACGTTATGTTTGAATAAATGAATAATTTCCTGTGTGCTCAGAAGGTATAAGCCTAATGCCAGTGGTCAGAAAATAAGTTGAAGGGGAAACAAGCAGTCAGTTGGAAATAGTTTGACATTTTGGTTAATATGTGTATTTGCTTACTTACCAAGTTAGATGACAAGATTGAAACCCCTCTCATGACTGTAGGCTACTCTACAAATGAAGCTAGCACCATGCAACAGCAGCATGTTAGCTTAGCTTAGCACAAAGACTAAAAACAGGTTGAAAAAGTTATTTTCAAAGACAACAAAATCCGCCTACCAGCACCTCTTAAGCCCACTAATACAATTCACGCAAAATTACAATATGTAGTTGTTTCTACGTAGAGTTATGTGCTAGGCTATTTTTTTTAGCTGGGACGAGTTACTTCCTGGAGTCTACACTGATGCCAACCAGTTTACAACCTGTCTCAGCTTAGAAATAGTCTGGCACATAACCCCCTGTAAATTGTCATACCTAAACTTTGCTTCTTCTTTTTTTATACAGATTTAAGAAACACAGCCATGCTAGTTGTGTCCCCTTATTTCCTGTTTCTGCGCTAAGCTAAGCTAACCTAACCTAACAGGCTGTAACTGTCTGGCTGTGGCTTCATATTTAGCGTACAGACTTAAGAGATTTTAAACTGTAGGCAAGAAAGTGAATGCATGTATTTTACCGAAATGACAAACTATTCCTTGAAAGTTATTGCAACCCAGTTCTAATCCTGAATTTGCAAACTTCAGGCAAAGTCAAATCAAACTGAAATTCACAAATGAATTAAAGCTCACTCCTGTGTAACCAGGGCTGTAGTACTATTTATTTAAAGGTGATGTCACGTGTGTTTTATTGCTGTTGGGATTTAAAGACCATTTCAAACAGTAAATTAAAAAAGTGTACATTTATACAATATACACGCACAGTTAAGTTGTGGCTGGTTTCAAAGGTCATGTAACCCTTGTTCTTAAGGTGGAAAGATTACATACATTAGTTACCATAACTATAAAATGAAAAGATGTTTTGCCGCCTTTTCATCTTTACTAGTTACCAGCCAGCTATAGACTGAGAAAAAATGAGCAACCTGCAACTTTTAAAAAGGAATGTTTTAATCTATACAACTTGTATGTCAACATGACAACTTGGACCATTTCATTTGTTTTTATAGTCTCTCTTGCATAACATACATTTAAGTGATAATTGTATTTCCAAGCGCTTAAAAAAAAGGTGATGGGTCCTTGTTCCGTTGCACTCTGGCAGAACTATGCCTCTGTGTGTAACCATTTGATATAATGGACGTCTGCCAGTGCAAAATATGACATTTAGAGGTCAGAAAAAAACCTGTGCCAATTTCAACTCTTGCCAATTTCCAGTATTTACTCGGTTGCTCTTCGAATGCGGCATCATGAAAAACGCTTCCATCCCCATGAGCCACAATCGTGTGTTCGATGAACAAATGCAGTCTCCTAACACTGCATACATCATGGATGCTGGTGTGTGAAATGAGTGGCTGATGTTCAATGCCTACAGTTTATATACTTTATTTGATTATACATTACAAGTCAAATTTTATTAATTATTAAAACAGATTAGGACATTGAATGAATTATGCAATTCTAAGGGTACATTTATTTTTCAAATAAACATGATTCACATGCTATAAACATGCTATTGTTGCTGAGATTGAACAGTACACACACACACACACAGACACACACACACACACACACACACACACACACACACACACACACACACTACGAACAAGTGTGTGCGTAGCTGAGTGTCATCACCACGTGTCACATATGCCTTACATTATACCAAATGTGGGAATTAAGTCAAATTATTATTAGCATAATAATAATAATAGCATTATTGGTATCTAACAAACAATATTACTGTAAATAATCTACTCTACATTTCATTGCTGTCTCAGACACATCTCCCCTCAGGTTTTCTTTGACATAACATATCCTGTTGCTAGGTAACTGTTAATTGTTAAATGCAGGTACTTCATAAAGAGTAGAAAGGAAGAGGGTAGAAAAAAGGTAGGAGGGAGAGCTGATACTGGTTCAACAGACACACACACACACACACACACACACACACACACACACACACACACACACACACACACACACAAATATAGCAATATTCTGCAAACCAATGAGTCTTCTAAGGTCAAAAGTTTCAAGGATAGAGTGGATTGTATCACTGAAATGGAAGCTTGCTTTATTGGACTTATGGAAGTGCTGTAGATCTTCTGTCATGATCATCTGTCCTTTTTACCCCTCTTCTCCCTCCATTCTGCTCCCCCTCTCATTCTCCATAATGCAGTGAACTCTCCTCCATAACTCACTGGCCCCTCTTTCTTTTATTACCCATTGCCCCTCCCACCACCACCACCTTTCCCTCCGTCCTAATAATTCAAGCTGACGCACAAAATAAGGGGGCATTGGAGAGAGAGGTGAGATACGGAGGAGAGAGGTGAGATGGGAAGTACGGTTGAAAAAGGTTAGAAAGAAGGAAAGCAGTCTTTGTGTAAGAGAGTATCAGGTGAAAGATAGGAGAAAAGGAAGGAGTGACAGGGCAAAGCAACGCAGACGGACACAGAGGGTGAGAGGCAGATAGAGAGAGAGGTTTTGCCTCTGACTGGCTGGATTGGAACTGTTGAATGTTTCGGCCTTCAGATGCACACGCGTCAGTGTCTGTTCAGACTGTCCCTCTCTAAAAAAAACTATGTTTCATTCAGCTTGACAGTAGTACCACACTGTAGCGCAGTTGTGGATATTTCACATTAAAAGCGGTTTGAACTGTTTTTTATAACAGCAAAACATTGTGTATCTATTGGAGAGTGATGATAAAGTAGCTTCCTCCTGGCCGGTGCCTGCAAGTGGATGCTGGGGTGGTGGTGGGACTAACAGCGGGCAGCGATACAGATGCAGGGCAGTAGCTGCATTGACAAGGCAGAAATAGAAATTGTGCAGCTTAAATAGCCCGCCAAATTCAGGGGGTGTGTTTGGTAAATGATACGGGGAGTGAGGCATGTCACATGTGTATACGCAGTGCAGCTCGAGTTGGCTGCCTGAACTAGCTCACCGGTGTCATCCTTTTTACCCTCACACCTCACTCCCTCCATCAATAATTTAATAAATCTTGCTCACCAGTGTGACTGAAAAATTAATGTGAGCTAGGAGTCGGTGGGCAGCGGTCAGGGGGTGGGGGGTTCCAGAGATGATGGATGAGGAGGTGGGTGTCATCATAGCTGGGTTGGGGAGACAGGCGGGCTGCTGAGTGAAGGTATAAGAGCTGAGAGCAGGTCAGATATTTAGCATACAGAGTGGATTCTAAGTTAGTTGGTTATAGACCAAACCACCGTGACTGACACACCGTGACTTGTGGCTAACACCAAAATCACATCCAGGTAGACAACTGGCAGTGGATTTGAATTGCGGAGATATGGGAAACTGACAAACTTGTTTATTTCTGTTGTCATTTTCAGCCATTACTGTAATGTTTAAAGCTATATAGTTATAGCTATAGTGTGTAGTTACTGTCATCCCCAAGAGGAATTCTAAGTAATGACAACATGACACAAGCCTTCCGTAATCAAGCACCACCCCAACCCCTCTTCCACACAGTTGCTAGTAGCCAAGGAGGACACAGAATGAAGAGGTAATTATCTTCACTCAAGTTTCTGTGCCCGAAAGTTGCCGGACAACATTTTCTAAACACAGCCATGCTGAGAAATAGAGAGAAAGTTTAGTGAAGCTAAATTAGCTATGTATCAACTCATTTGGCTTGAATGTAACAGGCGTTCATTAATATCAAAAAGTAATACACTAAAGCTTTGAACATGGAGGTCCGACCTGTCTGACAAAACTATCACTGCCCAATGTGAGGAAAGTGCAGATTTGAGTCGTGCGTGCGTCACTTTACGACAAGTAGCATATAAGATGCTAATGAGAGACTTCTGTAATGTCAATACAGTAAAAATGGACCTACTTAACAAAGTTAGTTCACTGCTGGCTACAAGTTAGCATCAAACACAACAAAGGTTGTCAGTTGTTGTCAGACCGTGTTGTTTATTCTTACTCTGTCACATCACTCCAAGCAGCGTCAGCAGCTGACTTTTCTTAAAAGGCAACTTGCTCACTACTACAGTAGTCTTGATCAAAGGAAGTACATTTCCAGGATAATTGTCTGACTGTGTGTTGCCGTTCTCAAACTCCATTCACTTAGGCAAACAACAACAAACTTTGAGCTAGCGAGCTACACACTGAAAATGGCAAGTTTTGAATTAAATTTGGATTGTGCAACAAGGCAGGCCTGCTTGGTTCTTTTGGGGAATGATTGTAAAGATTTACAAAACATATGTTTATGGCATTTACTCCCTAACTGGGACGTTTTGGGACCAATTGGTGGGCTTGCTGTGGTAGGCTGCACACGCAGGCTATTTTGCAGAGCCACAGTCACTGCTTCCAGAGCTTAATTGTTTGATTGTGATTGGTTTAAAAAAAATGCACCCAGAATATTCCAGAATGAATCTGTGGTGTAGCCACACCTTACTCCACAGCTGGCAATGCGAGACTATTACCAACTTCAGTAATCGGCGATCAGGAAATTGCATACGTGTTGACAGGTGTGTGGCAGAGCTGAGAGCTTCAACACTGACAGAAACTGTTTGAGTGAAGTGTGGATGTGTCACGGACGGTGCAAAATAACACAGCTTGAGCACGAAATGTGTTTGTGGAGCAGGTTTACTCACCCAGGACGCCCATCCTCCATCTTTTTCAAGCTGAGAATGTGAGAGAGTACCAGTACCTGGAAAAGTATCAACCCCTGTAGATACTCTATGTCTTGGTCATTTCATAGAATGGGGCAGTAAAAATCTTAATGCATCTTTAAGTCACTCTGGATAAGGATATCTACTTGTTAAAATGTAAAAAATATAAAATTTACAGACTTCACAGACTTGAACGGAGCTGTTCAACAATAAAAAAAATAAGCAGTTTTCAAGATGTGAGGTGTTTTTAATAATGTGAGAGGTCAAAACATCTAATCACACCTCCATATTGAATATGTTTTCTTACTTCATGAAACATCATCATTCAAACTTGGCTAGAAGCTGGTTTTTATACAGAATAAATGAAATGTTTTAAATGCATAAGGCTGAAAAAAGAGCTTATGTATATCCAGACATGAGTAGCTGAGCCAAATGCACATGCTTTGATTTTCTCTGGCTGTTTTGCTTGTATCCTCCTCTTATTATTCATACATTTCAATACATTTACACAAGGCACCTGCTCAGTACAAGCACAATATTACACTATTGGTGACTGAACAGCGTCAGTGACTGCTGCTGCGAGATAAATGCCCTTTTGCTGCAACAGGGGAGGGTTCTCTTCATTGACTTCCATCAACCAGATTTTTCAATCTGTCCCGCTTCCCTGACCTCAGGATAGTTATTATGCATTGTAAAAGGCATACTCCATCTCACTGTTGATCTCTCTTGGATAAGTACTTGTAAAATCATCATAGTGTGGACTGACATGGCTGCCAGTTCACTTTGACAACCTTTTTTTTTAAGCTATAGTGCGTAGTTTCTGTCGCCCCCATGCGGAATTCAAAGTAAAGACTTCACGCAGTTGCTAGTAGCCTTTATCCCGTCAAATCAAGGAAGGCATGTAGAATTTAAAAAAAACATGGACTCTTCAGAGAAGGTAATTATCATGTTATTTGTCTCCAACGCTGAACGCTGCTGTTGTCCTTTCTTAGTGGTGACGTTAAACGCATCACTCGAGTTTCTGCTGACTACACCGTTATGAAAACATAGCCATACTGAGAAATACAGAGTTTTGTGGAGCTGATAGGCTTAATTACCAATTCATTTGGCAATGGCTTGAATGTAACGGACGTTCATTATTTTTTTTTAAATAGTTGGCACTATAGCTTTAGATTTGAGAGAGAACTCACAACAGGAAAGACTACTGTTGGTGCTGCACAGTCCAGCATGAGCAGGGATGGTGTAGGGGGAAAGAGGAGAGAGCAGCCTGAGAGTACCCTGAGGGGGCTGGACGGCATCAGCAGGGTTGTGTGGAGCGCCAGCAGCAGTGTGGGTTGTTGAGGGGGCAAACCCAGACCCAAGCACTCCACCACACAGTCACCATATGGCCCTCCTCTCCCCTTCTTCCTGGAATTCCTGTCTGAGAGAGAGAGATTGTGTGTGCGACAGAAAGATCATGCATTTAAGGGCCCTTTCACTCCTGCTGGTCCGGAAGTTTGATCCGAATCAAAATCACAGGTGTGAAACCTCCCCTGGACCACGGTTTGGACCAAACTGACCGAAATTTGGTCTGCAAAAACAAAGGACTCGGTCCGGATCAAACTCAACCATGGTTTGGTTTGTGAAATCATTTTTTTTGGATGGTTCGGACCAAATTCAGGAAGGTTCTGTATTCCCGCATTAACAACTGAGACAAGAAGACGTAGCAGAGAGAATGAGCCCCCCAAGCACAGGGGTTCAGAGGAGACTACGTTATTATTTGAAATATGGTCTGACATAGAGTAAAAATGTTGTTTTCGTCTTACTTGGTAGCAACAGAAATACTAGCCATGAGTATAGTTGGTGCAGCAGGTAATAATGCTATAATAAAAATAGAGTGTTAAATCTGTTAAATCATTCTTGTCGAGGTCAAAGAGTATTGTCTACTCGCCAAATTGACAACATGCTGATGTCAGACGCACGTCCGTTTACGAACCAATCAATGTCAAGTATAGGACACAGGCCACATACTGTAGAGCATGACGACAGGACGCAAGTATGTCATGTCAAGTTCTTTAGTTTGCTCGCGGAATTGCAATGTTAAACCAAAACCAAAACTAACACAATGTATTAAAACATCAACTTTGGTTCAGGCCTCGTTGGGGACTTTGAGGTGTTAAAGGTCCCTTAGTCTGTGAAAGAAAGTAAGAAAGGGGAGGAGGACTCAACGAAGGGTTTCAGATTATGCAAGCGTGTGTGTTACGAGAAAGTGCGTGTCACTACAGTGGGCAGGGGAACGTGAGGGGGTGAGTTCTCTGTCACATAAATACACCAGCAAAATGAAATGAATCCAGAGGATGCAGTCGTGTGCGTGTCAGTCGAAATTCAGAGGTAAACACAAAAAGATCAAAAAGACTCAGTGCCAAATGCGTGAAACTTAGTTTTTTTTTATTATTAATACTCAACACTTCATTTTGTTCATCATGTACAAAGAGAAAGAATAGTCTTATTTGAGCACTTATAATTGTAGATATCAATATTATCCTTATTAAAAGTACCTTAATGTTAAATTTTTTTTTTTGCAATTTTGTCATAACGTGGTTAATTTTGTTATTGAGATTACTTTGATAGTTTCCATACAAAAAAAAAACAAGGTACATGTTTCACCGCAGTATTCAGTATTTACACAACCTGTACAATTATTTGTTTTTGTGTCGTTTTCTGTTCGTATGGTGTAAAAATTTGGGTTTTTTATTATTTCAAAGAAAGGGGCCACAAAAAGAGAAAATAATGGCCAAGAATAATATTATGTATATCATTATGTATACAATTGATACTATTCATATGTTACATGTTTGTCAACCCACAGTAAATTGAATCAGGCTATGTAGTTTCAGTGAAGATGGGAGTTCACCTTGTGAAATACATTTAGTAGCAACCCCTTATGTCATTTTTCATTCAGCTAAAGCAGTCCTTTCTTAACTGTACGAATGAGGAGGATGGAAAATAGCAATATTAAACAAACAAAACTGTACACAATTTAATAGAAAATGTCGCATCAATATAAAGCAATATCAATGCATATTAATACATGTACACACAGATAGAACTTTAAAATATGAGTAACCAAGTTCTGCAATGAATTAGGGTGAATTGGAAAATTACAAGCAGCTAAATTACAAATTGACCTTCACAACAACTCAATCATATAATGTCACAGTATAATCCTTCCTATATGCATGTGTGAACACGTAATTAGCAACTCAATATGCTAGAAATACCGATGTCAAATATCTTTTCCTCAAAGACACACAAAAAAAATAGATTTTCACGAGTCAGTTTAACCGGTACATCGATCCCTGTAGCCGACCACGTCATGCTCTTATTTTGTCCCATGTGTCAGTATCCCTGACAGACAAAACACGCGTCAGCTGAGGTGATATTTACATCCTCCACCTTCAGGATGTTCCAGCCCCGCTGACTTTGCCACGGCCGTGTCTTGTGTTGTAAAAATGTGACACAGTGTTGTTGTTTTTGCTCTACGCGACCCATTAGAACAAATGTGTTGTGGCATGCTCGTGTGCAGAGAAGTGAGCCCGGGACCGATTCGGCCGTAAGGGAAATAAAGACTTCTTGACGAGTCGTGCTTTGCTTTGCGTCACTGCCCGGCCTGCACACGCTGGCTGCAGAGCAGAGCAGAGCAGCTGGAGGTGGTAAAGGCCTGATGATAGCATGTTTACCACAGTGTCAGGTGCACCTTGACTTCCCAACCAGCAGCTGGGTAATGGCCCTAGCTCGCCCCTTTCCAACGCAGGGAGAAAAAAAAAAAAACAGGAAGTGATGAAGTAGCACATACTGCGTACAGTAAGAGCTTTTTTTTCTGTTTGGTCATCTTGTTTTTTTTTTTTATTGCAAATAAGGGAGGAGGAGCGTGGTGGCTGGTATGAAAAATATGCAAAACTACACAGAGTTTACGTGCACGGATACATTTTTCACTTTTCAATCAACCCTCTAGACATGAAAGCAGTTGAGGAGAAAAACAGAAGAGAGATGAATTTGTTCTCTCAGGGCAGAGGCGAAGATTATAGAGACTTATTGGAATCAGTTCCATACAGAAGTGTGTGTGTGTGTGTGTGTGTGTGTGTGTGTGTGTGTGGGGGCAGAGTTCTGACTGCATGGGGTCAAAATTGCATATGTGCACAACAAATTCTATTTCCAGTCTCGTACTGAGAAGCAAGCACAAACATAAGTCAGTATCAGAGGCTTACTGTCTACTGTGATAACAGTTTAGCGATATGTGAGCTTGACTATAGCAACAGCAGTTGATTCCCCTGAAGCAAAACTCTACATCAAATGAGACATGACAGAACAAATGTTGCACCTTTTAATAATAAGGGGTTGCACAAATGCATTTCAGCTTCAAATGGATTCTCAATGAGATGAAACTACACTCACGCTTGGTTTTCCCAAAAGATTGTGTTAAAAATCCTCAGCAATATTAACGCCATCAACACTGGGGACTGTCCAGCGTGCATGTGTGTGTGTGTGTGTACGCATGTGTGTATTCCTTTACCACAGTGATGTCTATCCCAAACATAGAGAGCGAAGAGGATAGGCCAGGCCGACGATGGCTCTAAATTCTGTGTGCAATAACCATTAAAAAGCCCCGGTGAGAAAAAAAAAAAAAAAAAGGGCAACAAAAACACAAATATCTTGTAAGTTTTTAACAAGGATTGCTGCTTAAAAATGAAGGATCACAATATACTGCCTCTATATGCAAATATCATCTATGTATACATGTAATATTGTATTCCATAAATGTGTAGATAATTGAATTGATCTCAAAAAGCATGAAGAGCTTACCTTAAAAGACAGAATCTAACACAATTCAAGGGAAACTTAGCAAAGACTCCTAAAACTAAACTTTCCCCCTTTTTATCACCAGACGTCTACACCTACAGTAAAGTATCCTCGATTTCCAACACTTTAGTGAAAATATAAAATAAAAGCATAATTCTTAACATAATAAGTATACTGATTGGTAAACTATTATAATTAAGTAAACATGAGACTTAAAGTAAAAAGTTTCAATTATATCACTTATGATTAGTAATATTTGTGTCTTAAGTATATTTTTGCATAATTTTTGTCGATGACTTTTTTCGTTTTTATCAGTTTTTTTTTAGCGTTTTGTTTATTTCTTAAATTGCTGTAAAACATAGTGAAAGTTACATCCTGTCTGTCTGTTGACTGTACAAAGTGAAAAGAGTTTTAAATATATTATTTACAAGGAAAAGATTGAACGTACAAATGCTGACACTGATTGGTGCCCACTCCAAAGTCTCTCTTCTTCTGCTCCTTCTTATTTCCCCGTCATTTCCTGTTCTCCTTGTTACACCGTCTCGCTGATAATGGTTGACCTGAACTCTCGAAAATGTGTGCGTATAAAAAATTCCAGAGATCCCAATCTATTCATTAGGAGAGTCATGGGGTTGCGGGGCGGGGTAGCGGGGGATCAATGGATGGATCAGTTTGATTTAAGGCTAACTCGATCAGTCTCACTTTGATGGTGTAGTCTGTGGAGCGAGGGAGGAGTAGGAGGAGAGGCTGTTGAACTTATGAATAGTTACCAGAAAAAGAAAAAAAAGCGGTTATCATTCAATCGTGATTTGCTTCCTTCCACACGCACGCACACAAGCACGCAGGCCAACCTATTACATTGGTGCATTTAGATTAGGGTATAAGATAAAGATCACACTCTACACACTCCAGCAGCTCCAGTCTCAGGCCAGCACTCCTTCGCAATCTCCCGCAGCCCTTGAACTTCTGACGCCGCCAGCTAATCGAAGATCAAACCTTTTAATAGTACATATAAATTTACAGTTAATATGATGAGTCATCATCAGACAGCTCCGGGGGAGGCATGGTGATGGGATGATAAGGCATGTCTGCTGAAGAGTCTGAACCTACACCGAGTAAAAAGGTCCTGTGCAATACAATGAGGCCTCTCCAGCAAAAAAATAAATAAATAAAGACTATCTACATCAGTTAAAGTGAAAAGCCAGAAGGCGTTTGCAAGATGGCCGCCTTCCAGACGCCTGTCAGTGTCAGAGAGGCCTCTCTCAAATCGACATCCTCCTCGGCTCACGCTTTAATCGGCGTCATTATTGTCACGGGGCAACAACACTTTTCCTACACATTTTTTTGTTTTTGCCAACATAAACAGCAGTGCATATATTTATCATACACAATGTACAAACAAAGCCTTCTGTGCGCGCCTCTCAGACTGCTTACGGGAGTGAATATGTAACGCCTTCTACGAGATACTGGTGACAGGCGGGTTAAAGAAATAAAGGTGAGTGCCTGGTGACTGTTATCATGTAACCTGAATAAAAGAAGCGGTCTAAAGGCTGCCGTGTTGTGAAGTGAGACGCGGTCGGTCTATCCGTGACATCCTAAAAATCCATCTGGTTCGTAAATCACTGCCCACATTCGACATATGAAATCGTTTTCTTACGAAGTTATAAAAGAGCTCCTCTTGTATCTAAACCATCAGCTGCAGCGTCTCAAAGCCTTGCTGTAAATTTTCACTGCAGTTTCGGCTCAATAGAGAGAAAGAGTCACCGAGGAGCCTAAAAAAAGCATGCCGGTCCGTCCCGGTGCTGACTGTCGCTCGCGCGAGGACGGCGTGTGAACCGGAGGACACATCCACTGGAGACCATTAAGGCATGTTCTTCCTCTCAGCATCTTCAGCTTTCGGACGAAACGCGTCGATCACAGTAACACGAGTTCAGACCGACAAAATCTGCATGTGTTTAAAGTGTGTGTGTGTGTGTGTGTGTGCACTTCATTTGTAACATCTTGAAACATCAAAGAAGGATCTGTCAGCTCTAAATGTCTTTCCAGATCCGTTTTTTTTCCCCACAAGGAGCAAATGAGTGTATGAGCATGAAGTAGAATATTCTACAGAAACCATTGAAAAAAAAAAAAAAAGAAGAAGTTAAGGACTCAGTCTTTCTGGCTTGATGGTTGAACTCAGACCAACCGTCCTGCTGCCACAGGAGGCAGACAGGATACAACTACAGGTACTGAAACAGTAGTGAAATATACCAACATAAAAAAAAACTTAAGTGATTTCATAATCAGCACTAACATCTTTGTTATTCACAATGTTATCAATATTATTGTTGTTTTTATACCCTGTTTTTTTTCTATAAGAATATCTTATTATCATTCATGATTGTATTTCTCAAAGCAAACAAGATCAGCTCATTTGGCGTTGGGGGATGAGGAGGAGGGAGGGAGAGGGGAGAGGGGGTGGGGTTAGGGAGGAGAGAGACGAGACGGGACGGAGAGGAGAGGAGATGGACAGGCCAGGTCTGTCTCCCTCCAGAGAGAGAAGCACGAGTCATCTCCTGTGTCGCGGCTCCGGTAAGCGTGACAACGTCTCCGTTCTGCGGTGACACAGGGGCAGATGGGCCGCTCGCTCTCGCAGTCTTTTCCTCAGAAGCGCCTCGGCGGGAGCTCTCGCATCGACAGCCAATGGCATCGCACCAGGCTCACACGTCCAGTATCAAACTCAAAGATGAGCTGTCGCCTCTTGGCGATAATCACCGAGTACATTGACTTCTGCGTCACTGGTGGGTGAAAATGATGGACTTGGGGAGGTGAGCGCATTCGTGTGATGTTGAGGAGGGGATGTTGATTGACCGTGAGTGGACAGAAAAGTAGAGTCACTTTGGCCGTTTCTGAGAGGGGGTTAACATCCCACACCTCCTCAGAGTGTCCTGATTTTTTAACCCAGATTAGTTTTTTTTGCTAAAACAAGATATTGTACTCTTATTTCTCTATGTCACAGTCTCTAGCTCTCTCCTCTCTCACCTAATCGTGCTGTCCCAATATGGGCTAGGGTTGCAGTGTGTGGACAGTGTCTTTTAAAATCATCCCTGATCTCCTAACACTAGTACATGCCTCTATTCCACCCACTCCCCACCCCCTTCCTCCCTCGCCATTGTCCGCTTCCCCCTCCCCCTTTTTCTGTTTTGTTCTCACACGTCAGACTCAATGCTGGAGAGTTTCTCGTACACATGGCCATTGCTTCCGTTGAAGGGACGCGGAGGGCCCACCCCCAGCATGGAGCCGTGGTGGTTCATTCCACCGTGGCTGAGCTCTTTCGGGAACCGGGGGGTCACGTTGGACATCACCCCGGCCGTGGCAGACGCCGGCAGATATGACGTCGTGCTCATCTGGCTCCTGAAGTCACTTCGGCTGTTTTTGGCAACTTGTTGCTGCTGCTGTTGCTTTTTCATGTAATATTGTTTGGCTCCGTGCATCAGACACTGGTCGTCCCCAAAGGTGGGTATAAAGGGGTTTTGGTTTACCCTGTCGGGGTAAAGGGATTTGGATAAAGAGAACCCTCCCCCACCTCCTCCTTCCATCAAAGACCTGTCCCGGTCTTGCATGTCTCTCTCTCCGACGGAGCGGCGGTGGAGGCCCTCGCCGCCTCTGAACAGGCCGAATGGTGAGCCGGGTCTTTTACGGCCCTCACCTGCGTAAAACAATGGGTCCCGGTCTCTTTCCCTTTCTCGCTCCGAGCCCCCGTGACGCTCAAATATGTTTGCGAAGGGGCTGGAGCCCTCCATGTAGCGTTCTTTCTCCTTCAAGCTAACACTCCTGGGTGGGGGCAGCATCCCTCCCATACCCGCACTGCCCATCCCTCCAATTCCCCCTAGGCCCATCAGACTTCCCATCCCACCTGACTCCTCTTTCTGGAGGTCCACAAACGCGTCATACGAGTGCTGCCGCCTCAGTGGTTTGCCCAATCCTCCACTCTTTCTCCTCTGCTGGCCCTGAGGTTGAGACTGAGGGCCTGCACCCATGCCACCTCCTCCTCCTCCGCCTTTCCCTCCCCCCATCTGTTCCAAGAGGTGGTTGTTGTCCTCGCTGATATCGTAGAGGGTTCCTGTCTTTTTACAACCCTCACAGCGCATGCAGGTTGCAGAGCTGGGGCGGCTGTTTCCTCCGCCTCCAGAGGACCCGCAGCTCATACCACCACCGTACCCAACACCCCCACCCCCTCCTCCATGCATGGACATCTGCTTGCCCACTCCTACCCCGCTAGCCCGACAGTTCCTGCACTCCCACTCTCCCCCTGCCAGCCCAGATCCTCCCCCACTCTTTGAATCTGACTTTTTGGGTTTGCCCTTAAGAAAGTCATCCACTGGAACCAGGGTGGTGCAGGTTGCCACTCCTCCATCTCTACTCCCAGGGCCCTCCGTCAGGTCCACATGTTCCCACTGAGGGACGCCCTCTTTGGGCCGAAACTGGTCCAAATAAAAATCCCTAACGCTCTCCTTTTCTCTGAAGAGATAGGAGTTCCCGTCGTTGTTACCTCCTCCACCTCCTCCTCTCTTCCGTTCAGCGGGCAAAAGTGGTGGGGAGGTAGCGCGGTGGCCGTGGTAATGGTGGTGGCTGATGTGGTAGGGTTTCCTTCTGTAGCCCAGCTCAATCTCGTCCAGCTCCCGTCTGGACTTGGCAGAGGCCGGCCTCTTTTTCAGGCTATCGCGGTATTGTTTGCGCTTCTTGGCATTACCCTCCAGGTTCCCATAAGTTACTGTGTGTGTGGAAATGTCCGAAACATCTGAGCGTATATTCCCATCGTCATCTCCTCTCCCTCCACAGTAGCCGTGCCCAGGGATAAACGTGGAACTTGAGGCACCTCCCTTGAAGGAAAACTTTCCATACAGGTCTGGCAGGCCTCCTTTAAAGCTCTGGCCTGAGGGGGGAGTCTGTCCAGACAGCAGGTCAAACTTGCTCATGTTCCTGTGGGTCAGTGCTGAGCATGGCTGGGTGGTGAAAATAGGGGCCATCCCTCCGCCCAGGCTGTCACAGTCGAACATACCCCCCTCCAAAGAACTAGCACTGCCCAGACTGTGGGGCCTGTTGGGCGCTGGTCCGCTGAGCCCCAGTGTTGAGCCATGGTGGTGCAGGTAGTGGTCCTGGTACAGATTACTGTCCTTCAGGTGGAGGTTACCAAACGTCCTCTCCACCTCACTGATGTAGTCGCTGAACATGTTGTCTTCCGGGATGTAAGGTGGCTTGCAGTCGGAGTGGCCCGCCAAGCTGCGCCGGTGTTCAGAGATGTCATAAACTGAGGATTCCCGGCGGATGAAGTCCAGAGCGCTGTGGGGTGAGCCATTCACCCCCGACAGGGAGGCCATGTTCTTGGCGGTGCGTAGGAGACGCATAATGTTGGAATGGGTGTTGTTCATGGTGGCTGATGGGGAGTTCAATGCCGAGCTGCTCTTCTCCTCAATCTGCACACCGTGGATACAGCTGTAGATGCCCTGTGTGGGGGAAATAAAGGCATTAAATAGTGACATTTGGTACAGTTACAGTAACCCCCATTATTTACTAATATTGTATTTTAAGGTGACAAAAACAGACTGCACCCCACATTTTACAACCTAGATGACATAAAGTGAACACAGCTCTTTCTGCTGATGCCGTCAATCCATTGTTCAATAAACACAATATGTCATGTAAAAACATTGGTCATTTATAAGCAGTAACCTGTAGTATATTAGCTAGCCTGAGATAAACTGAGACAGTGCAAGACAGCATACAGTATGAAGACTGATATAAAGAGGATAATGCAGCTGCATGGTGATCGATAAAGGCAAAGGGGCTGAAGAAAAAAAACAGGTCCCACTTGTCAATACCCGTTAATCAATGTGATTAGAATTCAGCTGAACAATATCCTCCGGCAGTTATTAAACACCTCGGTTCCACTGGTGCTCGACGCCGCAACACAATTCCCTCCGAAGAAAAACGCCAAGCCAAGGAGAAACTGGCCGTGCGTTAAAGTGACAACAAAGATAAACTGCTCCATTTGCATTCAGTGATGTACGATACAATATTCAGATAAAAAACGATTGTACGGAGGAGAGAGAACCAGGCATGACAGATGGGGGATGGTATAAGGATCAGATCAATTCCACACAGTGATTTAGCTCAGTTTTTGTGAATGTCTGTAGATGACTGTGGAACTATAGGATGCTTTTGATCACTGTTAAAGATCAATGATCAGCTGACCTCCGACCTGCTCGCCACTACAGCGGGCAGGACAAGTTACGGGTCAGCTGGCTGTCACATTTTCACTGCTGTTGAGCTACAACTCTTCCCAACGTCCTCCTTTTATCCACTAACTATCCACATGACTTGATGACCCACAGCTCTCCTTTACCTCAACGCTCATTTCTGCTGGTTAATTAGCTCCATGGTCAGCACATGCATCTCAGCCAAAAAGGCCTTCATCTCTCATTCCGCTTTTATAGATAAAGTTATTACTTCTTTCAATTTCAGTCTGTTAACAGCTAAGTATGTAAAGCCTGACAATGGCTAAAACCAAGAGCGGTTAACATAAATACAAAAGGACTCCTCATATTTAAGATATATTGGATTTGGATGGAAATCTTGAGGTGGAAGACAAATGTAAAATATCACACAGGGTCCCCCCCCCCACTTAGAAGCAGCTTTCAATGTTTATCTGGCCCTTTTCTGTCTCATCTGTGTTTCCTTTTTCCATCTGCCTGTTTATATAACTTGTCATCACTTCACATCTTTTGTTTTTCTTCTTTTATTGTCTTGATTACACCCCACCTGCGGCCAAATCTGTCACGTCTTCCCTCCCATGACTATCTATGACAACATCCCAGATTTTTTATTATAAAGCAGGTTGAGGTGGTATATAAATACAGTGAAACTGTGCCTTTAAATGAGCCTTCAGGACTTCTGTACAGTTGTCATGTCACAACTATATTATATATAAGTAGAGGGTGCCGCTACGGTGATGTTACAGTCAATACCCCGGCTGCAATGGTGGTGCAGAGACACCCAAGAATCCAGAGGTTGTAGACCCAAAAACGCTGACCAATCAGAGCAGACTGCTTTTTTGGGAGGGGGGCTTAAAGAGACAGGCGCCAAAACAGTGTGTTTCAGACAGAGGGTAATTACAGGTATATTCAGACACAGTATGAATAAAAGAATGTTTTTTTTTATATTAACTTATATTAATGTTCTAGTATAAACCCAAACAACCAAGTATGAACCTCAAAATAAGCATAATATGGGCACTTTTGAGCTTTTTCTTTCATAGACACACACAAATAAACAACATCCACAATTGAGAACAAAAAGTTAATACTGTAGTGCATCAAATCTTGTGAATGCTGTGTTCAGATTTTGCCTACTCCACATGCCCACATAATGTAACAGTTGGCAGATTGCTGCTACAGTAGCTGATTATTTGGACAGGTGTGTGTGTGTGTGTGTGTGTATGTGTGTGTTTGTGTGTGTGCGTGCGTGTGCATGTGTGTGTGTGTGTGTATATAGCAATAACTGTGGCCTGAGGGTTCCTAAGAATTTTCAATCCACCAAGGGATTGCAGCAAAATCTATAAGTGATTACACTGGTATAGAGAGGCCGGAAATCAACAAAAAACTAGCTGTCCCCTAAGTATGAATTGCATATACTGTAGAGTGCCTATTGTACATGCTGTAGCTCATAATTTAATACTTTGTGTGTGGTGTACGTATATGGTGCCTATTGCTAATCAACCTCGCCGTGATGTGAGGGCTCTAAAAAGAGGAGTGATTAAACCTATAATACATTTACAGTTCTGAAGTCATTAGAGGCTTATTTTGCGATATAATTAATTTGTTTCAGTGTAGCAGGTGGGACCTGGAGGAGCAGGGAGTCAGGGGAGAGCCCTGCCGAACCCCCCTTGCAGGGAGGGAACGCTAACCGACCATGAAGCCATGACCGAAGCCATGTGACCCACGCCAACCGTGACAGATGTCTCATTTTTTACATTGCCAAGCTTAAATGTTAATTGCGGCAATAACAATAAAGTCTATTGGATTATGCTGTGAAATTAAAAAAGCGGAATCAATCTGAGTGGCAGAGCGGGGGTGGGGGTGGGGGGACGACGACAGAGAAATGGCTGAGGGTGGAGAGAAAACAGTCGAGAAAAATGAGAAGAAGACGATGTAAAGCTGTGGCCGAGTGTGGAAAGATAAACTGTAATTTCGACTGTTCACAATGGCCGTGCCCAGTGCTACATGAACACTCTCAGTGAACATTGCCCCTGAATATTTTAACATACTGAAATCATCTGGCTGTAATTGTGGACATTCGGCATTAATTTACATTGTCATTGTAGCAAAGACAGAGGTGATTTCTGTAAACGAGAGCAATCGCTGGATGTTACATAGAGCATAATTGCTTTCAGATCCAGTCCCCATACACATTATAATGATGTAATAATCAAAAACAACACCAAGCAGCCTGTCTGTGGAAATGAGAAGTCAACTTGACATTTTTTTGCAACTGTTTTTTCGTGCTGCTTCTATACAAACAGACACGTACACGCAACTATAAACAAGGCGACAGCAACAACGTGAAATTAACACCATACAAAATAATCAAAGTTGGGCACTGGAGCGTAATATTAGAGCAGAAAGGGGAAAATGTTATATTTTTGTTTTTATTTTTTTCGTAGCCTTGCTTTCTTGGCACAAGCAGGCCCGGCACTACAGCAGCGTATCGAATGTGTGTGTGTTTATTTGTGAGTGTGTGTGTGTGTGTGGGGTGGGGAGTTGTGTGTGTGTGTGTGTGTGTGTGGGGGAGGTGCTCTCTGCTATAAATTAGCCACGTGGTTTAGCTTGCAGCGGTTCACCTTCAGAGGCACGCAGTGAATTACACCGAAGCCATGTCAAAACAATTGGAATGCAAATCAAATACCTCGGGGGTGACTTTGGTCTCCTGGGATCCAGTAATCTACCCTCTCCGGTTGTGTGCCTGATTTTTGTTGAGTGAAATATTGATTTTGGCTCAACGGTTTTGTAAATATTTACCCCTACAGACGTCAGAAAGGCCTGACCATCTAAACAAAAAGGTAAAAAGCCCCTGATTTCTGTTTTGGAGCTAACAGTTATGGTCTGGCTACATGCTTATATACAATTTCAGCAAATCTAAAGCCTGGAAGAATAAAGCAGAGACATTGCAGACAAGCAATGGTGGTTACTTTACAGACAGGAAGGAGTTGGTGACTCAGTTGTAAATTAGAGACTTATAACCTATTTGGATGTTTTGTTAATAGAAAATTCTTGTGAGAAAGTGCAGCTGCCATATCATGCTAGAATGCCTCTTTGTCTCTCTATGTATTTGTCCTTTAATTACTGATTTAAGGAAAGAATATATTAAAGCAATAATTAAGTTTGGATGTTTTAATTCCTACTTGTGGATTTATCTTTTGCCATCAGATGGGTTTAACACTATAACGGGATCATGGTTGAAAAACAGTGTAACAGTAGCACAAGTAGAGATAAATCAAACAGTCAGCCCAGTTTGACTGTACATTAGCTGAAATTTGCCACTGAAAGCTACACTTGGTCATACCAGACACAGTGAGTGTATTGAACGTTGAATATAATGAACGTTTCATTTATGTTGCATCGTCTCTTTTTAAATAAGTAAGTATAAAAAAGCTATAAGTAAAGTTATAAGTAACTGAAAAGCTGAATTCAAATTTACTGTATGTGTTTACACTTACTTGGCCATTAAAAGTCATTCTGATTGAGGGTTACGTGGTCATTCATTCATATCTGCCACTGCAAAATTTGGAAAGTGTGCCAAGTAGTCAAGTGTGATGCTACTGGGCTTTTGCTTGATTTGATGCTTGAAGACACATGGTGTAAAAATGCATCGGCTCCCATGTGCTGGCTTTGTCCTGAACAGAACTTATGGCAATCTGAATCTGTCAAACAGAATATTCATTAAAAAATACAAGCCATGGAAAGCTGACAACAGTGTCTTACCTTGCAGATGGATACATTCATTGTTTATTCATTCATTCTAACAACATTTTGGATACCAGCTTTAAAGTCAGAGTAGTTTTCTGTCTTCCCTTTCCCCGCCCTGTCTCACCCTGCTGATGGAGAAGACGAAGCCGGGCTGGCCGGAGCAGACGCCCATGAAGCAGAAGCGCAGCTGCCAGTAGAACCAGTGCTCGCAGATGAAGGTGATGAGCGACAGAGCCATGGCAGCGCCGAGCATGTAGAAGACGCCGGCCATGTTGTCCACATCCAGCTGACTGGACATCACCTCGTTCTTCTCGTGGTGGCAGATCCCAGTCAGCCACAGGGACTCCAGCTCCTCCATCTCACCTGGATGGAGAAGTCGAAGAGGGGCAGATGAGAAGAAGGACGGTGGCGAGGGAGAGATTGGCAAAGAGTTGATGGAGGAACAACAAGAAGGGAGTGGGATGGAGGCAAGGAAAGGAGGGAGATACAGGGATGGATAGAATGAGAGACAAGGAGACGAGACAGAGGACGGGGGCATGATGACGACATGCGGAGAAGTGTTGTTATGATTCGTACGGGAATTGAAATAAAGAATAACGGTGTGAAAAAAGTGGGAAGGAATGTTAAATATAAAAGGAGAGAGGAGGGACATGATGTAATAACAGGATGGGTATCGGAGGACACGAGGGATGGAGAGATGATGCAACAGAAGAAGGGCGGAGGGAAGATGGCGGGCAGACGGTGGGAAGGGGAGGGGGTCATGGGAGTTAGAAGTGAAATTCAGCCTTGAGTTTCGCAGTAGGCTTCATTACCGACAGGAATAGAGTAACACACACGCCATTGCTCATATGTTAATTACGTTGATCTTTTTTCCGCTCATGTCTGCAAATACTTGTGTGTCTCTAAGTGTTGACCACACAATATGTAACAGCTTTAACATGTGGATGGACAGTATCTATGCAAACTGTAAAAGACAAGTGTGCGTGTGTGTCTGTGTGTCTGCTCGTCTGATGCTGGTCCCTGAGCTTCTAGACTCTTTTGTGGGTCACCTTCTGTTTCATCACGAGCTGTTCTCTATCACAGCCGACTATGGCAGGACGGACGATGCTTAATTAATCATACATTCAGCCGTTGTCGCTGAGCGTCAGCGCGATTCTTGCACCGGAGCACTGGCTGGCCTCTGAGTATCAACAAATATGCTCCACAGCATACAAAGTCAGGGATAAAAGCACCACACACACACACACACACACACACACACACACACACACACACACACACAAAGATACGGACACAATCACACAGCAGCTCCTACTTTATATCTGCTGAGAAACCGACTGTGAAAGGCAACCACTTTGCAGCTGTTTTGACATGTTAGTGGCAAATAACACGCATGCGTTTGTTTGAGAAGAGTGCATTAACACAATGGCGTTGAAGTAACCCAGCAAACATTGTGACGTGGAGACCTTGTTTGGATCCCAATCAAGACCCCCAGTTAAGGTCCAATAATAATTCCAAAATAAAAATAGTGCCGTTGTCCATGACGTTACCTGGCTGTCTGTTGGACGTTCTAGCGATGTTAAGTATGTCATTACCAACTACCAATCAACTAAGTCCATAAAGTTAACCGCCAGGACTCAAACCCCAGTCCAGATGCAACAGGCCCAGACTGGCCCACAGGAGTGGGGGTGATTCCCGGTGGTCTAGCCAGCTGATTGGCCTGAAGTGACAGACCAGTGTTAACCTTAGAGAACCTGCAGGGCCTCTAACGATCTAAGAAATCCATTGGTACCAACCAAGTCCTTACCATGTTACGCTTATGATAAGCTATCTGGTGTCATATTTACTGTAGAGACAGAGTGGTGTCAATTGTTTTTATAACGCCCCAAGAGTATGTCCCAAGATCTATTCCTTGAACTTTTACAGTGCCCTGCTCTGTAGACAATAACGCAAACGCATAGGCATCAGTTTTGTTGGGGATGGGGGGGGGGGAACGCGTACACATCAGATTTCGTCATGAGTCATTTAGTACTCACCACTTTTTTTTAACACCTCGAGCTCAATTTAGTTAAACAAAAGTACATAACACATTCTTGAGTGACAGATGCCAACAAATCCACAAAAATCTCTATTCCCACAGGACGGGCACAGACACAGCCGCCCTGCTGCTGAGCTGGCTACACACTCCTCTGTTCACAACACTTCCTGTCAGGACGTTCTACAACGATTAACGTGAAAAAGCTTAACCTGGTTTAATGTACCTAAACAACAACCACTGATCACCAAATTTCCCATTCAGCCCTGGTACCAGGCCACTGGGCTCTCCACGTGAGTCTGATCGCTTTCTAGGCCACCAGGATGGGTGGTGGATGGTGAAGGCGTGGCAAAGTGACATTGAAATCCTGAGAGGGGTGAGACAGGGCCGCTTGGTTCCTGTATAAGTGCTTTTGCAGTGGCACAAGGGGGGATAGTACTGCAAGCTGACCCATATTCAACACACACGTACAAATGTACACACACACACTAGTCTCACCTACATGTTTGAAAAATAATCAAACTATAATTGATAAGTCAGAAACAATACACACACAACACTCTTTTTCAATTTCATGTAGGTTAGTAAAAATGTAAAAGTAAAGTAAAAACTATGTTGTATCTAGTCAGAATGATCTTCACACACACACACACACACACACACACACACACACACACACACACACACACACACACACACACACACACTCTTTCTTGCTTACAAACATTCTCTAGGCCCTCTCATTTTCAGAGGCCTGACCCATATTCACATGCGCGCACACACACACACACACACACACACACACACACACACACACACACACACACACACACACACAGTTAAAATACCCCGAGAGCTATGCTGGCACCCCTAACTGGGACGCACTATAGTGGGCCCCGGAGGGCCCTTGGTTCAGGATGCTCACAACACGCTGGACCATGCCCAAATAAACTAGCAACAACACACATGCAAATTTACTGTACACAAGCACACACACTAAACTTCCATTACATTCCCCATTGTGTATTAAGCTGTATATCAAAACTGCACATTGTGAAATTAGACAGTTAGTCAATAACCTGAGTGAAAAGCTGTTGTGTTTGACATTTGGACTCGTTTATGACAAAGAGTTTTGCTTGAAACCATAAAGCATGTACTATACGAGTTAGGAAGGAACATTTTGAATGCATTTCCATCCATTCTCTCCTCGTTGCAAGACTCATTAATGCTCCAGCTAGAGCTCACAGGAATGAAGTGTTTGAAAAGAACAAGTCCTGGAGAGCTTGGACAGACTCCCATAAAAGGAAAGCATGATGATAAAGCACAGGGCCCCTATGGTGGCGTTAAATCTTAAATTATATTCCTTGCAGCGCTGCCTTACCTTTTCAGTCTGTTCTTAATATACGTGAGAGTGGGATTACATGTACATTTGACGTGCAGTGCCGCAAATCACCGCGAAAAGACCCTAAAATCTTACTGTCTGAGAAGCCTGTTGTTGCCTGATTTTAGAATAGAAGTTCTTCAACATGTTATATGTTACGCTAAAGTACATGAGAAGTAAACTTAGCCACTGTAATTTGTCCCTATGGCACAGCTTGAGGCAGGATTTGTTCAAAGCATATTTCCTCGAATTAGCTCTTAAAGGATAGTTCATGTTTATTAGCCTACAACTTTGATCTTATTTCTTTAGGTTTGGCTGTTGTATCATACTGGTTATTATAACTTTGTACTCACCAAATTAACCCCATCTCCAGTGTCTAAACTCCATCGGGGGGGATTATCTTGGTTTCCTTACCCGTTTTGCAAAAACAATGGAGTCTAAAGCTCCAAAGACTGTACATTTTATTATACTTATGTACAATAAACCTTTGAATATCAGCAAACAAGTCTCTCCTGATTGAAATACCACTAAATATAGATGATCTCAGCACAAATGTAATACTATTATATATTATATTCCTCAATCTCAAGACTCAAGCGTGTTCCAGATCTGCAGTCCCCTACAAACTAATGGTGTCAACAAATTAAAATGTGTCAAATTAATTCGATATACCAATTTGATCGCAAACCAGCATGTGAATTAGGCACAGGTTTTTATTGGCTTTAGAGCCTGCTTTATTCGCATGAATGCTTATAGCAAACTTCAGATAATTTGATTGACAAGTGGATGGAAACAGCTTGTGTTTCTTGTCCCAACAGACTTGCTGCCATGTTCTTGCCATGTAACTTGTCGAGTACAATGTTATTATAACCCCAAACAAAACAGTGGTCAAAGTCAATAAAATACAAATGAAGCCAGACTTATCCTTTAAAGTTCTGTTTCATTCCCTAGGAAAATATTGCATTATTTCTGTGACTAACTCGTGCATCTTTCAAGTTATTATTTATACAACTCATCACATCAGCACAGCTGTATGCGTGATAGAGTCTCTGCTTGCTGAGTGCATTGAACCGTCTTTGAATAAAACAGCAGAGGAAACAGCAGGCTGTCTCACCGTCTCCGAAGAGCTGCAGGATGGCCAGGTCCACATGTCTCTTCCAGAGCGACTCCTTCTGGATGGCGATGCCGTACCCCGTGGTGGCAAAGATGTAGCCACTGCCAATGGTCACCAGCTTGCAGCCTTCATCCCTGCCGGCCATGTAGTTCAGTACGGCAGCGTCGTAAATGAAAGCATCTAGTTTGCTAATGAAAGCCAGAGAGTGAGAGAGTGAGAGCGAGAGAGAGATGGAGAAAGACAGAGAGAGGTAGGTTACAATTAATTAGCACTGAGGAGTCAGACATCCCAGCTACAGCCTTCCAATTAACCTGCTAAATAGCACTAAGCTGCTGATAAGTGTAATAGACTTCCACTTGGTTTGCCAAAGGCTGGAGCTGGCATACAGACTGGTGAAAAGGCACACTTGATGAAAAGTGAAGAGGAGGAGCAAAGGTATTATTGGAGTTATTCAGCTACGAAATGTTTACATAAATACAAGTAGGAAAGACATAAATAGGCGTTTTAAGCCTTTCTTTAACTATTTCCCCCACACTTTACTCTCTATTACAGTATAATGACCATCGTTTGAAACTGCCAAGCTTTAGATTCCCTTAAAATAATAATGACATTAGCAATAACATTTAAATTCAACCCCTTAATCATTTAACAGAGTAAAAAACTATTTAGGAAATGCTAAAAATGAACAGGTTTTTAATATAATAAACTACAGCTATAAGACATGCTTACATGCCTGAAGCCAAGGCATACACATAAAATACAAATATAATGTTCAGTATCTCTAGATGATTGGTTCCATTTTGGTAAGAGGAACCTACATTTCAAACATATAAATTGCATCCTGTAATTTGATTTTGTTATTAAAATCTTTGTGCAGTTTCTCACCCGGCCTTGAGAGAGGCCAGGGCCTCGTTGACGTTTCTCTGATGAAACTTTGTCATGTAGCCGTGCATTTCTGGATAGTTGTTCCTAATGTTTCTCTCCGTACTCCCATTTGGGACAGTGCCGAACCGAAACGGAGGAGAGAAGTCGTTGGGACTCTGAAACTAAAGGTGGAAGACATGAAGCATGGAGAGAGAGAGAGAGAGAGAGAGAGAGAGAGAAGGAGTCATGTTTTAAATAAATCACAGGTGAGGAAAAAGAAGACAGGGTGGCACAGCATCAAAAAGAAACCTTCCATCTTACCTTTTTGTCTGAGAGACCAGTAACCTGGTCCACATATTCCTCCTGGATCATGAAAGCAGCCAGGTTGGCAGTGTAGGAGGCCAGGAAGATGACAGCAAAGAAGGCCCACACGGACACCATGATCTTACTGGTGGTGCCTTTGGGGTTCTGCACCGGCACAGAGTTGTTAAAGACCAGCCCCCACAGCAGCCAGATGGCCTTACCGATGGTAAAGGACGGGCCGTGAGGCTCTGAAAGAAACACAGCCGTGGTTAAAGAATACATGATGGATCAGCTTTGGTTTCCAAACCAATGCGTGGAAAACACAGTTGGTCTGCTTTTACTGGGGGGTCCCCAGCTGAGCACTGATTTTGTTTAGTAGAATTGAACTCAATGTCGCATTTATTTGATTCCTGTACTGGTCTTAAAGTTACAGTAGTTTTTAAAAGGCAACAGATTGGTCCTGTGATAAGGTCAAGGAATTTTGCATTTACGCTTAGGAAATCATTAAAATGGTGGTCATTTGTGACGATCATCTTGAAGAATCCCATCGGCTTTTTGCCGAGGGAACCAGGGCGATGCTAACTTTCTGGTTGGCCTACAAAAATACGTCATGCCTGCAGCACTCTGTATCGACTATAGGCTATTCATATACTGTACATCAGACATGTGAATGTAATTATTACATAATTCATTTTTGGATAAATTAAGTATTGTGTTGGTCCAATTCATCCATAAGCTGGCAGCAGACTGGTTTATTCCAGCCATTATGCTGTGACACGCAGTTGGTTCACGTTTGTGTGGGTATGTGTGAGCATTTGAGAGAGAAAGAGAGAGTGTATGCAAGCATGTGGGTGTGCATTGTTGTATGGGGCTTTTGTTCATGGACAAACTGGCTTTGTCGTGCCAAATATCTCCTTTTGTGAAGTTTGCAAGAAAGTTGCTTAAATGAATCGGGCAGAGAGACTTTACAAATCTGCAGTCAGGCCATTGATACATTATTGCATCGAATCCTTTGAGTCCAAACTTCGATCTGCACTCTTTATGATACCAAACTCCCACAGTGCTACGAGCAGATAAAACAAGGAGGCACACAGAAGAGAACAGCGCTTTAGGGAGTGAGTACATCTCCTCCAGAACATGAACGATGAATGAAAAAAAAGATAGCCATTGTCTATATATAGCCACATCAGAGCAAGAGTTGTGGGAAGACATTGTTTTTTTTGTTTTTTTGGCTGGGGAGATCTAACACAAAGCTAGCCTCTTGCTGTCAGAGCTAAGACGTGATTTTGAAAATATGGAAATACATGCAAATGACTTGTCTAGTGTGAAGGAAGCAGCACTGGAGGTGTGTTGAAACCCAGACAGTGAGACACACCTGTAAATGATTTTTTTTTAAAAGCAGTGTGGAGGAGGAAGAGGAGGAGAATGAAGTCATTGGGTCAGCGAGGACGGCTGGTGTATATTTGGAGGTGGCCTGCAGTGTGTTTGTGTCAGTATTTGTGCACATTAAGACAATTAGTACATAAACAATCTGCTCTGGTAATGTTCCAGATGGATCACATTGACCTGCAAAGCTGTACCCGTGCGTGCTTGTTTGTCGCAAACGAGTAGTTGGAGTTACTCATCGAAAAACTCTTTCTGCGGAGGCCCAAATTGACCGCCGCCATAATGTTCTCTGCATACTTTGAATGCTCATTCGCTGACTTCACAAGCAAAGATGAAAGTATTTCAGTGTTTTTTCCTTCTTTGAATGTTGTAATTTGGAGGACAGAGAGCACTTGATTTGGATTTCCACCATCAGAATGATTTTCGATTGCCAAAACTATTCTCACATGCAGGACCTTCAAGTTGGCTGCCAACCATTCTCCCATTCAAATGCTATTCAAAAAATTAGAAAGCTATTTAATGCCAGAAAATTGAACCCAACAGGCAACTTAACACCGGGGAGTGCTGGTACTGGAGTGTGTGTATGAGCCTTTATCATTTAATTTATCAATTAATCAGTGCAAATGGTAGCTCGATGCCACAAGAACGGGACAAAGTATTATTAGAGGCATCTGCTATGGTTAGAAGTGTGATTTTCCTAAACATCATTACTGCTTATCAAAAGACAACCTGTCAACTACAAATGTGCTTATATAATTTGCTTTTTGATTTTGATTAAATGTAATTTGCTGCTTGGCTCATGCTTACAGGCACACATTTTTTAAGGGATTTAGTCCTAAATCCCCCAAAAAAGGCTCTTTCTTCTTCTCTATCCAATGAATCATCTCACAACCGCTCAAATTTTAGGATATTCAGTAATATTTAATAGTAGGCCAAGATAAATCTAGCTCTACTTCATAAATAGCTACAAAATCATACTTAGTGATGCTGCCAGGCAAAAACCTTGTATATCCAAAACCGCTGCTTTGAAGAGAATGAAAAAAGGCAAATCTGAAAATATTTTATTGAGCTATTTACCTCAGACAAAATTAGACAAAATTGCCTCATCAGTGGTAAATTATTTGTTAAACCAACAGACAGACGTAAATTGTGAATTAAAATGACGAAATATGGAAATGCAAGGTTTCTGTCCGACAGCGACGTTATGCATTGATGCATAAGCATTAATAATGTAATATGTAATTATACATATCAGTCACAGGGGCCTTTTTCTGCTAAACGAGTACTTTTGATACTTCAATTATATTTTGGTAATCACATTTTGGTACTTTTACTTAAGTAAAGGCTCTGAGTACTTCTTCGACAACTGCACAGTGTAAAGGGGTTTGGGGATTGGGGCATACAAAACATAAGACCATTTATTTATTATTTGGAATATTTTAAAAGCTTGTGCATCTTGTGCTTCAAATCAGTGTGGACTTTTTCACTATTTATGTATGTGGTGACCATGAACCCAGTGCTTGGAGTTGCCTGCAGCATGTTCAGTATGAAAAATGTGTCTGCAGATACCCTCAATGTAAACGCTTCGTTGTCATGTAGATAAATGTAATCTCGACAGCACTGCTGCACATATCCTACAAAACAGATTTACTGCAGAGTTCTGAGAAGTCTCACGTTAATTCCAAAGTAATACGTCACTTTTAGCACATGTTGAAACGGTATAATTTCTCCGGTAAATTCAACCTTAGCGTGCCCCCCCCCTCCATCTGGTGTGTTCTGAGCGAAAAGAGTGAGAGATGAGGGAAGCAGTGTGGCTCAAAGACTGGAAGAGAAAATGTCTGCATCCACATACAGCTATATCCTCAAATATATATTCCCCCCTCCCCCAACAGGTACCCAGCCTGTGTCTGTGTGTGTGTGTGTGTGTGTGTGTGTGTGTTTCGCTGTGTGTTGAGCAGAAGCCTCTCACCTCTGCCGTCAGCCAGACAGCGGTTGTAGCCCACAGGGCTGAAGTACTCGAATATAAACACAGCCATTGCTGACACCAGCAACAGCATCACGAACATCATCACCCACACATCCGCACTGAAGGGCTCTGGAGGGCGAGAGAGAGAAGAGAGGAGAGGGAGAGATGAAGGGAGTCGAGGTAGACGAGGGATTGAGGGAGGGAGCGTGGACGGACAGAGATTAGGAGAAGAGAAGAGGGGGGGAGGGTTGTGAGAAGGCAGAAGACGGGAAAGAGACGAGGGACATCAGGAGAGGGAGGAAGAGGGAGAAAAGAGTGAGGGCGGCAGAGAGAGAGAGAGAGAGAGAGAGAGAAGAGAAAATGAAGCGAGGGAGGGAGAGGGCAAGAGAGATATGCAAATGAGCGCCAGATTGAGAAGAGGAAGCAAGAGTCAGAGAAATGGAGTAGGAGTGGGAAATTTATGAGGGCAAAGAGACAGGAAGTGAAAAAAAGAGAATAAATAAACAGTTATCCATATTATCCTGCATTCCAGTCTGCCTCCTCATCATAAAAATGCATTAAAACCTGGCTCTAATCACTCGTGTTCACAAAAATTACTTTTAGTTAGGTGTAAAAATGGATGTCAACCTAAGGTGACCTGACAAAGATCCATATAGCACTCTCGATCTGTGAGGAGTGCTGGCCAAAAGAAAGTGAAATCAAACTCAAACAATGGCTGTACTCATTCCAGAGAGTCTTTGGAAGCAATCTGGTGTCTCTGAGTCAGAAAATCTGCATCAGACTGGCATGAGTAGGCTTTGTATATTTCACAAATTTGCAGAAAATATACATAACTCACTATAAAAAATCACCTAGAACCGCATGTTGCACCTCAATGTAATGTATGGTTTGCGACTTTATTACACTTTTTAAGACTTTTACTACTTTTTTACTGATCCTTACGGTGAACATAAATTATTATTTTTTTTCACATTTTTCACCTTTCCTGCATTTTTACTTGTAAAAGCAGGTATATCAGGGTCTTAGCACCCAATGTCACCAGAACCTTCCTAACCAAAGCCCACCGTCTCTGGGCCACCAGGACGAGGAAATCATTATTGAATAGGTCTCAACCCGTGTTGTCCTTGAGAGAAATTTGACCCGTTTTCAAAGGTTTTTTATATCAGAAATATGGGTTTCTTTCAACCAAATCCCCCAAAATAACATGGATGCATGGATGTAAGTTGTATGGAACCCATGCAACATTCTTCGCAGGTAAAATCAATGATTACTGCCATTGCATTATGGGTGTTTCATTTAATTTATAGCATTTGAAAAACATGTTTAAATGGTTTCAAAACAGCATCCTTTGACCAGTCTGTAATCCACTCAACGCCCTCTGATCTTAACTATTAGTCAAAATAATTTGTACGTTATGCATTTTTAACAAAAAAAATTGGTTTAATGTCATATAAATTAGGTTTATTGACCTTGAATAATAAAGGGTGGGAAAAAGTGAGAAAATGTTTCTGAAAAGCACCCCCAAAAAGTTTTTTTCAATTTTTGACCCAGAAGGACAAGAAGTTCATATTCGACGGAAAGACAACACAAGGGTTAATTAGCTGGTAATAATAACGGATTTGACAACCCTACATGACGCTTAAATGCCTTGTGATAGCTTCATAGTTACAATATCAAAAAAATGTCAAAAACATGGCCGTCAGGTTCTTCCTTCAGCTTATCTCTGCCCCCAACGTCTGACCCGCTGGCTGCTGTGCCCCTCACCTAAGAAGGCTGAGGGTGAAACGGTGCCGTTGCTACGGGACACCATGACGCTGATACCCGTCTCGATGAAGGGGACGGAAAAGTCAATGACCTCCGACCTCTCCTCATTGATGGTCAAGGAGCCGACAGCCATGTGGGCGTTTTTCAACACCACCTAGTAGGGAAAGCAGAAAGACAAAGAGCATCCATTATCCATCCTGTAATGAGTGGAGAACACTGTTAAGGAAAATTGGTTCTAAATCTTCGACTTTTCCCTGAGGAGGTGATGTCTTGTTTGGTGCTGTGGCAAAAAAAAACATAAAAAAAAAAACTATCAAGATAGTTAAGAATAGACGCCGTTTTGAAAAAACAGCATCAAAACACAAGCATAAAAATAGCTCATCAGTTCATTTGAAGGCAATTGTGCTGGAAGTCTTTCCAAATGTGGGTAATTCTTGTTAAGAAATGT